>JAUMJK010000772.1:0-702212 GCA_033558105.1 Coccyzus lansbergi | reverse complement strand
AGCCGGCGGGGTGGGCGGGGCCAGTGGGAGGCGGGCAGGCGGCTGACGGGCGGCGCGCGTGGCCAATGGTGCCGGCGGGGCGGGGTGAGGTGAGGACGCGGCCGGGCACACGGGGCGCGGCGGGCGGGGAGTGGGGCCGCCGTCCTCCTCCTCCTCCTCCTCCTCCTCCTCCTCCTCCTCCTCCTCCTCTTCTTCTTCTTCTTCTCCCTCGGTTCCCTGAGGCGGCGGCTCAGCCCCTCGAAAGGAAGGCGATGGCTGCAGCACTGTTCTGTCCCCCGAGCGCCTCGCTTCACACCCCTGACGGCGAGGGGAAGGCGCGTTCGTGGCGGGGGCGGGTTAGCTTTTCAGGGTGTGGTTTTTTTTTGCAGTTTTGTGGGTTTTTTCCCTTTAGTTTGAGGCTCGCAAGGTCAAGGCGGAAGGTCTTGCCTTCAGGGGTTGCAGGCGGTGAGAGGGGAGCGAGCTGAGGCCGCCAGGAGCTGTGGGGGAGCCCTGTCCCATTAGTCTCCCTCTGCCCTTGGACCTTGACTGAAAAATAAAAATATCCGAGGTTTTAGATGCTTTCAGCAGTCGGTACCACAAACCACAGCCAGTCGTCCCTATCCATGTAGCCGAGTCTAGTTTTTGACATTCTTGGAAGCTGGTTTGAACGTGAAGGATGCGCTAACCGAGGGTGAAATTAGTTTTTGTACTTTATTTCATTTGTGCCATTAATCTGCATACTTGGGGAATGCAGTGTGGTCCCGCAGAGCGCCCTAAAACACAGATTAATAAAAGTTTGACAGTTGTAACACTTTTATGCTTTCTTGTGCGTCTATTAATCATATCTGATTAATGGTTTTACTTCACAAAACCTCCTAGTTATCAAAGCCTTAGCCACACGTTCAATTGACTGTGAGAGCGATAGAGGTTCCTTCATACCAGTTAATTGGGTGAGCTCTTGGTTCAAGAGGAGATGAATGACTGATGGTGAGTTTGTACGTGCCCTGGTTATGGGTGAGCTGACAGCCTTTCCTTCTCTGTGTCTTGTTCCTGTCAGAATGGGGAAAAGACTAGCAGAGCTATAATAGCACAACTTGGTTGCTTAAGTTTTACCAAGAAATCCCTCTTGGTACAGGGTCATGTACTGCAATCTGTCTTTTCTGTATGTGTAAGAACTGAACATCATCATTGGAATGGTTGGAATCGATGATCTGGTGGGTCTCTTCCAACCTGGTGATTCTATGATTCTGTGATTGGATAATATACAGCATGGGTGAAAGGAGACTATAGATGCAAAAACCTGTTGTAATTCCTAAAACTCGAGTGCAAAATCTTCAGAATGGGTTTTGGATACTTCTTTGGATAATGTAAACCTAAAAAGTCTTGCTGGAATTAAGACAAGTTTCTTTTTCTTTGTCACAACAGTTTATGTTGCGTTTTGTAATACTTTTTACCTAATATTCCAGTCTGGAATTAGAGCAGAGTTTTGCTCTTCACTGTTTTAAGAAAACGTAAGCAAAAGTAGATTTGGTTTGCAGTGATTTTATAATATATTGTATTAAAACAAGAGACAGAATACTTATTTAGAACTTGCATTTCTGGGTGTGTGTCTGAAGTTCTTGTTAAAGCTGATAACTAACTGCTAATGTGAGTGTGAATACTGCAAACACCAAGGCTGCTTCTGGTCTTTGCTGGCCCTCAGGCTCTGGGTGCCTGGGACAATGGAAGGAAGTGGATGCAAAGCAGGTTGGGGGAGCCTGGGCATCAGGAAGTGCTGTGAGGACTGGAAGCCTTTTAAGACTCTCTCATACGTTTCCATTATCGACTTTTCTTTTTCTCTGTTATTGTAAAATCTTTCCAAGTAGTAAAATCGAGGAGTGCCCTAATAATCATTGTATGGAAACTTGAGTTCTAAATGTATTAGCAAATGAATGGTTTAGTGGCATTATTAAGGTCCATATATACAGTGTCACCTTGGGTTTATTTCTCAGTTTGGTACATTACTGAGCTAATTGGATTTTGTCTTTAGCAACTGTCTTTAAACAATTGATTTTCAGTAGACTTTAATTTTTACTGGTGCAGTTGCTGTAAGTCAGGCATTTTTAACTGCACACTGAGGGGGAAAGAAATATTTATCTTGCTCTTACCACTGGACTACCGTTGAATTTATGGTCATAAAAGAAGTGCTCAGTGGTATGGAAAAAAACCTGCCTTGTTCTGACAACTGAAAGTCTTGTAATGACTGTGGCGGTCATTATGGAGCAGTATTCACAGAGATCTGTAGCTCTGTTTCTGATTTAGGAGCCTGATCTCTGCAGCCTTCTTAAGGGGTAGAGGTCTGGAGGAGTCAGCTTCAGAAGTGTCTGGATATCACCTGAATGTTTCTTTTCCACTGGCATTATAGAGCTTTTAGAGAATCTTATGAGCAACCACATTTAATATTTGGGCAGTTTTACCTTCTCGTTTTTGCAGCGGATAAGGAATAATTCAGGCCTAGATCTCTGGTAGGATATTTTAAATCTTTTTGTAGCCGTCTTCCCTGGAGCAGCTTGTGTTCCTGAGAACCTGTTCAAGTATTGTACTCATGAAAAGATGGGAATCCACTCTCATTAGCATTTAAAGCATCTGTTTACATTTCTTCGTGAGCAAACCAGCTGTCAATTAACCTAAGGGAAGTTCTAGCTGAAGTTCATGCTGTTTCTTTATCCTTTCCACTTTAAGGAAGGATCAACTAATGGGGATTGTACTCAGCATCTTTGCCATAGTTGGGAGTGTTTCGTGTGTACAGCTTTCCATTGCAAGTATCACATGGTGCATTATTATATCATGAATATTACCGGTACTTTCAGAAAAAATAGACTTCTTTAAAAAAATAACATGACAATCTTGAGGAAGTTTTATTTTCTTTGATACCCTTTTGGTGTTTGATTATAAACAAAGAAATCTTACCTCATTGGATAGAGGTTGTGCTTAGAAAGTCTCAAAAAGTCAGCAGTACAGTCAGCCAACCTCCTGTCTGAGGGCTTACTTACATATTGCCCCCGAATAACCTGAGGCACCTCCTACAGCCACTATTTGGTGAGCAGGTTCGTTGTCTGAACCAGAAAATGGTATCCAGCATGAAGAGTTTCTCGCCACATGCCTTGTGTGAACTTAGTGAATTCCTGTTGATTTGTCATACAACCTTTTTCTGTTAGATATAAGAAAATCAAATCCACAGTGACTTAATTTTTTTGGCTGTACATGAGTAAATAAGTGTCTTGTCTTAGAAATACTCTAGAAGTGTCATTAGACACAGTCAGTTGGATGAATTTTCAGCAGTGGAGCAGAAGTGAACGGGGTTGCAGTCCTGGCATTGTCACAAGTTTCTCTGACAGCTTTTGACTGGGCTACCACAAAGCATGCTTTTAAATTTCTGTGTCTGTAACGTGAGTAAAATCTGGGACCCACTGGTTGACTGAATGCTACAACCATATTATCCATCTTCTATTTGCCCTTTGAAGTTGAACCAGCTCTTTTCAATGAGGCGCGAGACTGGTGGGATGGCAGCTGCGGGGATACACTTATCTCAGGCGTCCATATGGAGTTATGTCAGACGCCAGTGTTGAACGACCCACCCTAACTAGAATATCTTCTTTCCACACTGGGTTTATAAACACTTTTAATTGGTGTCCCTGGCCTCTGTCATACTGTGAAGCTCAAGACTGTCAGTTCAGCTGTTTTTCAGGCATGTCATGCTATGGAAGTTAAGGGAGACAAGATCCAGTTGATTCATATGGAAAAATTACTTGGGGAAAAAAACTTTTAAAAGAATACCAAGGAAACATGAAACCTGCGGATGAAGTGCTCAACTTCTATACTTGACCCTTTGTTTCCTCAGTACAGATCTGTTACTTGAAAGAGTTACCTGTTATTTGTATGAATTACTACTATGTAGAGCGGGGCTGAGGAATAAATTAATTGTGTGCTGTTGTAACTTGGTGCTTCCTTGTGTTTTAATGCCTCCATATGAGAAGCATAAGGCTGCTGAGGAGGAGCTTATTACAGTGCTGGCTCATGTAGCTTTGAGCAAGAATGTTTTGAGAGTAACTCAATGAGCTCGAACTGCTTGATGAGCGAGTTGGCAAAAATCTAACCGTAGTAATTTAAACTGGGCAGGTAGAGACACTGCTCTGGATTCTGCCAAAGCCCAATTTGGTTGCAACTAATTTGTCATCCCCAGTGATGCATGGAGATATGCGATTGGTGACTACTGCTGATGAAACATGACAGATCAATTCTAATCTCTTGCTGGTGAAGGCAGTTATTCATGGGGACATGCATCTGTCTCTTACTGTTTTATTCACAGTAAGTGCTGTAAAGCAGTCGCAAGTTTGCTGTTCGAGTATTAAACAGAATGCTAGTATACCTAGATTTATCAGGTGCTCTTACTCATTTAAAAACTATATATAAAAGTAAATACTGTGCATTAGAAACACAGGGCACTGTCTTGTCCCCTTTTTGAAAATCAAGCTGAGCTTTTTCTGACTCTTGAGAGATTTCTTTTCCCGTTGGATTTGCCACTTGCTGTGCAGGGGTATAATCTTTTTGACAACACTCTGCACAAGGGCAAAGGATGGACGACAGTTTGTAATCAGTCAGTTCTAGTTCTCTGATGTTCCCCAGCAATGCTTTAACCTTAAAATTCTCCACAAAAGATTGTATCAAGTTGTACAGTATAAAATTCTATGGTCCACTCACAGACATAGACTTCGTAGGATTTTTCTTGTACCACAAGAAGTAACCGTGAGAAAAGGACTCTGAATATTAGAATAAGTCTTTTTATTTCATGGCTGAGCATTTTGCATGAATATCCTTCAGCCCTTAAACATGTAGGGGTTTTTGTGACCCTTTAATGCTGAAAAAGTAACATTAAGTAGAACAAAGCGTAATAAAATGCTTGCACAGATTTGCCCCGATCCACAAAAAGGGTACTCTGAGCTGCAGCGATGATCATTTATCATGTGGATGTTTGACAAGCCCACACATACCTTGATATACAACTCTGCAGATACAGTCCTCAGTATTCTGCAATACTCTGGTAATACTTTATTCATAAATCCTGATGCTGAGTCCTTAAAGGTGTCAGAACCACAGTGCTAATGCCTGTGAATTTGAGGGGAGGGGTGGTTGATCAGGCAAATATCATACACTACGTTAACGGTGGTCCTGACATACAACAATAAACATGAATATGCGCAAACTATCATAAGATTAGAATTCCTGTTGATGTATGTTAGTCCTTTTCTTTGCAAAGAGGAATTTTCCCAGAGTTTTCATCTATAAAACTTTTTCTCTGCAAAAGAATAAATGAACCTATTAACAAAATGCAGTGAGGAGCAAGGGGAAAGTCTTTTAACTTTGGTTATGTTTGGAAGTTTGCATCTTAAACATTGCAAGAGTGGTTATATGCCCTCATCTAAGAGGAAGGCAAGCGTCTGCTCGGCTTGGTAAAGAGGGACAAATCCCTGTTTTGCTCTGGACACTTATATTAATAAGAAAGGGAGTGGGAATAAAGTAGTCAGCCCAAGTGCTTGACCCAGTCTAAGCTTGTAGGCCTATCAAAAAGGTGTGTTCACCAAGAGAGGCCTCATTTTGCCTTTAAAGCAGCACTGTGGGAATTTGGCTGCTTCTTTGAGAAGTGATTAAAATGATGGGTTGGATTTACTTCAGTTGAGATGTTCTGATGTGACTGAGATGCGGGGAAAGGGACAACTGGTGTAAATGACAGACGGAGCTGTCTAAGACAGCGATTATCTCTGATGTTGGAGATTGGGCATTACGGGCACTTCCCTTGCTTCCCTGGCCTGCCAGCCCTGTCTGTGGCTCTTGAAGTGTAGTTTTTGTGGTGGTCACATTACAGTTGACAGCTTGGCCCCAAATTTGTTCAGTATACTCAATATGCAAATATATAATCACGATTAGCACTGACGCTTGAATTCATCCCAAAGATTATCACCTCCAAAACACTGTAATTCCTTCTAGCCAAGCATGTTTTCTTTTGAGATTTCTGAAGGAATTACTGAATTCTTTACTCACTGCACAGCTTAATCATGAGTTTGGCTTTAACTGGAAGCACTCAGGTGCTTAAAGTTGGTTTATAATCATTTACCAGTTATAAAGACTTCAGCCTGGTTGTTCAGTTCTTTATCTCATTTTCCTGCTTGTGGCTAAACACCCGTACAGGAGGTAGAGGGGAGGTCTGTATCCCCGGTGACTTTTTGGAGAAAGGGACAGTTGAGCAGGTCTCTCTGTTCCGTGTTTCTTTGCACCAGAAATGACCCTGCTGCTCTTTGTCACCAGTGTTTCCTTTTATGTGCCTCCTGGCAGCTGCTTTTGCTCCATTTTGATGTTGGAACAGCAAATGAACTCCCTCTGAAGCAAATGTCATACCAGTAAAGATGTTGAAGCAGCAAGAAAATCCTATCTTTCTCTGAAGACTGAATTGGAGACCTTTGTGAATGAGATGTTCTTAAAATAGCTCCACAGCATGTTGTCTTCCCTAGAAGGTGGTGAATTGAAAACACCACTGCAAGCCACTTGGGTTTGTGTGAGCAGGATCCCTAAGTAATTGCTTTTTGAGTGGGTAGAGAAGGTGCTTTACTTTTCCTCCAAATTAAAACAAGTACAACAATATCCAAGCACTTTGTTTCTGATGTATCTTTTATCAGTGATGGAGGAGGGGTGAAGGAAGCTAAGACACCACTGCTTATGATATGTTGAATTTTCTGAATGGTAGACTTAATCAGTATAGAAAATACTGTTGCTGTGGTGGTTGTTTTGGGAACACCGTCTTTAAGAGCTGACTTCCTGATCTGGTTGTCCCACGATTGGCTTTTGTTCTATCACTGATTCCTGTGACAACAAATTGAACAAAGCAATTTTGTTAATCTGATAGTACGCTTCTCTGATCGTATGCCTCTCGCTAGGAGCTTTGTTTGCAACGTCATGGCTAATGGTCATGATTATTTCTTGTACTGCATTCAATTCTACTGAAACAAAATGCTTGCAACAATTTGCTATCTCAGGTTAGTTGTATTTTGACCAAATATTCTATAGGTATGATTCGGTAAAGTCCTGAGTAGGAGATTAAACCTTTAGTTGTTAAGATCTTGCAGGTAATGATGTATCTGTAAATACCAGTTAGTTTTATTTGCTCTAGCTTTATAATGATAGCACAAAGTCCAATCTGATTCTGATGCCCCACCTCTCCCCCACTTGGCCTTTATTTACAGTTTGTGTAACTTCTTAGTCCTTATTCATGTGATGACTAATTTTGTCTGGCATAATAGCCCATAAATCCTTCACCATGTCGGAGTTACTTGAATGTTGTAGTAGACCATATGCATTCAGTATCACAAAAAGAACAATGTGTTATGGCAACAGTTAAACAGTGATTTTTAAACTGTGGTCTCTGCAGCAGTGCACCTGTCCATTACAGCCAGGTAGGTCTGAAAATGTAACTTAAATAGTGTTTCTCTGGGGTACAGAGTAGCAATTATTCCTTGTGTTCTTGCCAATATTACTGTATTGCTTTGTCATACACAAATTGTCAGGATAGGAATACACACAGGGCTCAGACGTCTGTAAACTAGTAGCAAACAACAAACTTGCAGCTTGATTCATGACAACATTTCACTCCAGTGTTGGCTTCAGAGTGGGATCCTGATAAACTGGGATAATGTTGCTAATTAAACCTAAGTTTACATAGAAGATTTATTAGGGCTAGGGCAACTCAAAGCTTTCAGGTCATCACAGATGTGATAAACAGATTTCATATTGACTCCAGAATTATCTCCATGTATCTGATAGCAGATGATGTTTATTTGAAATAGACTGTGGAGAGCCAAATTCTCATTTAGTTCATGTCAGTTGACACAGCTTCTTTCAGACTGACTTCCGTGTTGGGTTTTGTTTTTGCTCTTTTTGAGAAGCAAGGGTTTTTAACCATGGGATGGAAATATTAAGCACATTTGCTTAATTCAGCTTTGAGTTTGTGTTATGCAATCTGGTTGCTGCTTTGATTCAAACCTACTAGCCAAATAAGATAAAGGGTTAGGAAACAGTCTTCCTTTACATGAAACCAAGGAATCACTGGTTTGGGTGACTGGAAGGTCTACTTCTTTGGTTAGACAGGCAGCAATCATTGTTGTACATGGGGAATTTTGTTAGTTTGCAGATAACACAATATTCCATGTGAGTACCTCACAGTTTGGAAATTTGTTGGTTATGCTGTTGCTTTATGTAATGCTTTACTTGAATATCTGAATACTTCTGGTTTTCTTGGACTCAGTGGAAGGGGAGTTGACAAGTAAAAGTAAATGCAAAAATTAAATCACTAATTGCAGAGCATGGGCTTTTATAACAGTTTCATGATTACATTCACATAAGTTTAGGTGAAATATTAAAAATTTGACATCTTCAGTTTTTCACCTTTTGTGTGGAGGTAGAAATCACAATTACTGATAGAAACAATAAGTTTTCTAAGTTCTCTCAGTTGTTTTAAGGCCATTTATATTTTTTCTAATCTTTTTTTTTGACATGATAATATCCATTTAAGGGCTTTTTTTACCACATCAATTCCTTTCCCAGTAGGAGAACTAAAGCTTTTGGGCTGTCCAACCAATTTATCATTCTGGACTAAATTTGTCATATCAAGATAACCAGCAGCAATTCTGCCCCCAGGAGATTTGTATCAGTTAGTTACACATCACTAATTTCTGTGGCATTGGTGGACCAGTCAGTTGTAAGAAAGCTGTTATGGCTGTTGGGGGGTTGTCTTTAGTTTTTTGGTGAGGATTGTTGTTTATTTTGAAAGACGACCCTTCCATGGCAGCTGTTGGAAATCTGCAGATTCAGATGTGTATGAAGAAATATGGGGCAGCTTGAGAGAGCTACTTTTGGGATGTTAATTGCCTGTATATTTTGCATAGAACTAATGAGGGGGCATGTTATATGCAGCTAAGCAAATTTAGTCCAAAAATACTTCTGATGGAGAATGTTATCCAAGGGATACAGGGCTCCCAAAGTACATCAGGTGTTTGTAGCTGTTGTGTAGATCTTTGTCTGTTGGTTTATGTGTGCTTACTACTGCTGTAATGGCTCTCTCTTAAATATGTCTGTCTGAATTCCATGTGTCCTCAAGGCTGGTGGTGACTCTTCTTTTGCCCTTTGGTCTTAATGATGTTCCATTTAATTCATTGTGAAGGTAAGTGGAGTGTTGCAGCCTTAAATACCCATATATATGATGAAGAGATGTCTCTCCCTTTCCAGTGTGCACTAAGTATTTTGCAGTATGATGCTGTGTGGCTTAGCAGCTCATAGAGGATCTATGCAGCGTCAAAATCTTCATGTCTGTCTTATGTAAGCTTTTCTGAACTGCTCCTGGTAACTGGTTGGATGTTGCTTAGGTTCCCGTTGGATGTTGTCAGTGAAGTGCTTGCTCAGCCTTCACCTACTGTGCTCCCACTGCCCTTGCCTGGAAGCCTTGTCATTGTGTTCATCTACATGGGTTTGGGCATGTGTTTATCTCTGGGGGGTTTGTTTATGCTGTATGTGAAGAGACAGACTGGGTGGAAGCTAAGCGTGTATCTGTTGCTCTTTGCACTCTGTTGCTGCAGCGCTGGCACCACTTACATCCCTGGTGTCTCTTCAGCTCCTCAATATCATTGACCAAGTTTAAGGAAGTGGAAAGAAAATTACAGTACTGTAGTGATAACATGAGTGGCAAATGCAGCCTAGCAGGAAAGCAGGTTATTCCCCAACTGAAATGCAGACCAGGCTTCAGTTAATCCCTCTCTTAGCCATAGAGAGGTGGGTTTAATCTATTTATTATGCATTTGGTTGTTTTTTTCAGCACTGATATATCTGCAAATTCCATACCAGTCTTTTACTCCCCATTTACCATAAAAGCAGATGTACTGGGACATGAAGCTGTTTTCAGTCACTCAAGTCTAATCCCAAGTAGTGCCACAAGGTCCTTGTGACTTGCTCTGGCTTTATACAGAAGCCAATGACAGTATAAGGTGTCGTTTTTAAGAACCTGCTACCAGTGATATTGGGCTAATTTTTTTTAGACAGATTTCTTTTAACTGTTTCAGACAAAACAAATTTGTTGTGATTATTAGAGAACAGAAAGTAAAAAAGTGTATAGGAAGCTTGTTGAAATGAAAATGCTGTAATAACTGGGTAATTGGAAACTGATTCTGTTCTCATCCTCTCACTCACTTCATAAGCAGTTTTGTTTTAAAAGTAACTTGTCTGCAGGATGATGTGCCAACATCTGTTATCGCTGAAACAAATTTTTTGTTTTCTCTGCAGTCTTCCAACATCTGCATGTGTAGATCATACCAGTGTATTAATCACATCTAACACTGTTCCTTTCCAGGGAAAAGGCATCCATGGGTATGGGGGGTGGTGGTCTGTCTTTGGTTTGGAGGGGAATGTTTTGGCACAGGGTTTTGTATTGCCATTCACTTTTATTGGGTATTAGGTGACTGCCTGTGAAACAGAGCAATGAGAGTGAGGACTGAGGGCTGTGAGCTTGGAGCCCCCACACTGTTATGGTGCTCTCACTTGTATTTCTGTGAAACAAAAGAAGTTCACAGGCTACAGCCTGTCTTCTCAACTGTTAATGTCACTTTATATGATTAAAGCTATGCAAATAATTTTCCTTATTTTTGATTCCCAGAATGTTTGCAGGTAAATTGCCATTTTTAGACGTATTTCACAGTGAAAATCCTCAGTAATGGTGTTAGGGATTTTTTTTAAAAAAAATTTACAGGTTTATCCAAGAAATCAATTTTAAATCTGTTTTGCTGAATGTTTGCTATTTCAGTCCCTCTGGCTTTGATTGCTCTGATAGGAAGAAATACATGTATTTTTGTTTGGTTTATATCTTGGATAATTGCTAACAAATATATACGGTTGCATGTGCCAATGTTAAGGTTCAGTTTATTTACAGATGTAACTTTATTGCTTCTTTTCAGTATTTGTGCTATAAAAATACAACTGCATAAACGTCTGTAGCAGGAAAATTGGAGAAGCTGAACAATAGATTTGAAATAATATTTGGAAATCTTCTCTGATCTCTAATTTTCATGATGTTAATTGTGTCTTCCAGTCTTCATGCTGTGTTCTAGTTGGGAAAGCACATGCTTAAATCCATGCCTATCCAGGAAAATGCTTGTGCTTAATTTTAAGCATGTACATAAGTTATATTAGTTGAATGACTCATAACTATTTGCCTAAGTACTATCCAGTGTTAGACTACATGTATTAGTATTGCAATGGGAAATATTGCAGTAAATAAGATAAATATGGATGTAGATTTTGCTGTGAACTTATCACCAATTTTGACTTTTAGACATTATGATATACAGTTGGAATCAGAAAAAAAAATTGAAGTTTCAACTAATTTTTTAATATGCTGAAATGTATTAAGTTACACAAAAGAATCCATATTATAGTAATCCTGCATATATATGGGAAAAGAGTACCCAGCGTGCGTGGCAGATGGTTTCAAAGGAAATCCTCGAGAGCTAGGATTAAAAAGCAATTTTCAGCAAGTTTAAAATGGGTCTCCATATTTGGGTCACAGATATTAACTCTTTCATTGCAAACAAATGAGGGCGAAACCTTCTTTGATTATCAGGGAATGTTTCTTACTAAAAGCTGACCAGTGCTAGTTGTGGGAGAAAGAAATGAAACTGTGTGTTGATTCTGCTTCTGATCCCCTTCTGACACCAATGGGAAGTAGAGCTGTGATACACAGAGACTGTCGTGTGTTGCACTTAAATGTAATTCATCATTTGGCTGACCAGCATCAGCAACCTTTATAAAAATAATTTGTATATAGCTTTAATTTTTGTCTGCCCACTGACACAAATTTACATAAAGGAAAACACAAAAATTGAAGACCAAAATATAAAGCATTGTTCTGATTTTGTTTTTCTGGGTCTGCAAAGTTGGAATTGTCAAGGAAACCCAAGGTATAAAGATGATACTTAAATCCCATTTAATGTCAGATTACTGAATTCTGTTCCTGACCCTGATGATTTGCATTGAGTTCACTGGCCTTTGGTTCAGAACTTAGTATTTTTGTACTGCAGTAGACATGTGTGAGTAATCCAGCTACTCTTTCCTACCCATTACTTTTTACTTCAAACATTCTGATAAATAGGTTTTGATGTGTTAGAAATGGCAGATTTATTCCTGTTTACATTTAGTAAATGATGCTTAATCACTTTTATTAACATGTAAAGACTTTTCCTAGAGCATTTTTCCGTTCCTTTTGGATATGGCAAGCATGTCTGATTTACAATTAAAAAAAATGAATAGCAATACTTTTGTTCAGTCATAGACAAGAATGAACATGGTTCTCCTAGTTTTGCTTGGAAGTATATTTGCACTTACAAATGTAAAGCAAGCCCATGTTTTCTCAAACATGTTTTAGAGGCACATTAGAACTTGATTATTTTATTTGATTTTAACAAAAAAGGTTATATTTTACAGTGTGCAGCGCCATTCAAACATTGTTTCAGGCTGCAGCTGTTTCAGTTGGTGGTGTTCGAAATTTTACCACCAATACGATGTATAAGAGTGTTTGAGTGCCAGTCAGCTTTGGATTCTAGGAGCAAGAGAAGACACTGGGTTATTAGTTGGTAAAAATAGCACAGTGACTTGGAGATTATTTGCTTTAATGAACTTATACCATCTAGTAAACGTGTTAGGAATGCAATTCATGTTTACATCAGTACTCCTTTGTACACTTTTGGCAGGGCAAAGGAGCCTCAAGTTTGATGTGACTCAACTTCTTTAAAAGACACTTCTATTTCCAAAGTAGAAAATCAAGTTAGACCTTAAGCAGTGTTTATCACTAAATGATGAAATATAGCAACTGATATTATTGTGTTCTCAAAGCTCAACAGGGTATATTTTGAGTAGATTTGGAAAGCTTGCTGAGGAAAGGTGCCTGATGCTCTGCACAGTGAATTACAGAAGTAATTACTGGTTTAAATTTCAGCTGATGGAGGAGTTAATTGCATTGCTTTTTGGCTGTTGTATTGGCAACGTGTTAATAGTGAAGGACAATGTACTTCTGAAAAGGCATCAGAAATGTTCTAGTGGGATAACTGCAGGTATATCTGCAAAATGTTAATTAACTATAGTAGGTAGTAAGTCCTTTCTGCAGGACTGATCTAAGGTGGATATGGGAGGTCCTGTCTGCTATTGAGAGAAGAAAATTTGGATGATGGCTGAAAATAATGTTATAAGGCAGCTTTCACTGTTCAGTTCTCATACCTAAGTTGGGAACTTCAGGAGACTCAGTAGCCAAAGTTTAGCCTGTTCTTCTAGGTCCTTGTTTTACATTATCTTCTGTGAGAAGTGTATGTCTGCATCTTGGTGTGACAAGACCTGGCTTCATGTCACTAGGTATTTTTTTTATCTCAGTATTATCTATGTTTCAATTGTAACATTGTAATTTTAATTGTAATTATAATTCTTGAGGTATTAGAACAGGGAATAAGCTTAAGGAAGTGTTTGAAGTGGAACACGGAAGTAGGTTATTGAATGTTTGCAGAGAACTCCTCCATAGCATGGGAACAGTACAGAAGAGAGCTTTGAGATAGTCATTGTGTTCAAAATTTTACGTTTAAATAGTGGAATCTACTATTATAGGCTAATTAGAGGGAAAAATCCACATATCTGTGTTAGAGATGAGTAAGGAGATAATACGCTGTCAAGAGCTTGGAATAAGAGTAACTTCCATGCCGGTAATAAAAGGGAGAAGCAGAAGGGGAGTGCAAAGAGAAGACTAACATAGGTGAAGCAGTGGATTAGGAAAAGGTTTTATGGCATAAGTGAACAATAGCAGGACAACACTGAATCCAAAGAAAAGGGTACTGGATGCTCACGTTCCAGATTTAGAATCTGGAGGGCAGCGTTAATTGTGTGAATGAATGACAAAGGCTTTGCCTTGAATGTCTTGCAGAAAAGGCTACGCAGGCCTTAGCTACAGACAAAGCATCCTATGAATGTAACCCAAATGTGGTTTTGAATGCCTAGTTTTTGGGACCCATGTTAGTGATGTCATTATGTGCCTTCTGAGGACAATTGAGTACCTAAATTAAATATCAAAAATTGAACACCTCAGGCTGTTGTCAACCATCACGTCACCAAGTTAAGATGCTATTAATACTTGGAAAAAGTTTCATTCATGACAGCAGTTATCTTTGATCTGCATGTCTGTAAATGTAGTTCAAAATTTTGCCTTAGATGTTTCAAAGACTTGCATCTTTCAAAGGGAGGCATTTATAGATCAGTTTGGATTCTTCTGTCATTGTTATCTTCCTCAGCTTCTGTTTCAAATGGTGTTTGGACGTTTCTGTGAAGTACCAGATGATCTGAGATAAGACCTGATCTGGATGTCTTTGGATAGTCAGAGCAATCTATTCTCTCGACTTAATAAACTTGAGACTAAGTTCTAAATAAAGGAATTCATGTTGCCTTTAGAGAATTAGGTGGTTTCCTTTATTCACTGTGCAGTCAAGTATTTGATAAGGCAGGAGTTTCTTGTGTCAAGTCAGTTGCCTGATAGGTCAAAATCAGGTTTTTTTATCCGGATGAAATACCTTGTGATGGGAGTGATGCTCTTGATGAAAAGATTAGACAGGTGGTTAGTAAACAGACGCCGGAATTCTCCTGTTGCAGGGGTTGCATAAGATGCATCCAGAAACTAACTCACACCAAAGTATGAGTCTGAAGCTGTGTGTGACATGCTGTTAAAATGGTTTTAAAGAGAATACGATAAAAGGGGAGTTTCTCAGAGCTGTGAAAGTGTTGTATTTGGTGTTCATTGTGCATTGTTTGTTTTCAGTAACAATAACTCTCAGGGAAGTAATTCCTCATTTCCTGCAGCCTTCTTGGAGATGATTTTTTGCAAGTGAAGGAAGATACTGCAAATAGGGTATCGTTCAAGAAAGTGTTCCCTTTGCTTCTTCCTGCAGAAGCATTCTTGAGCATTTTAAGGTGACATTCCACTGCTATGGCAGTGGGAGTGGATAGCCAAGTAACCATTCTGGCCTAATACTTATGTAGTAAGACAGGCTGGTAGCTGTCCTAACATTGATAAATGCTTTTTCCAAAGCAACGTTCTGCTCTATGACAAATATGTAAACCTCTGAAATTACAATGTCATTGTACAGTGCTGAATACTAGAAACTAGGGCTCTAAATGTAAGTACTAATGCTTTCTTACCTTCAGAAATTCTTAACAGGTAATACTGAAGGTTCAGTTCCACTGAGTGATTTGGAATTTCTTTGTACTTATATCTTTGTACTGTGTTTTTAATAAAGTGTTTTTCTGAGCAGATCACTGAAAGCAATAACCTATTCATATAAAGACCATGAGTTCACATCTAATGGAACTAGTTAGACAAAAGTGAAAGCTTGTGTACTGATAAATTGTGCTGTAGATGGGCTTCTCTCTACTTTATTGATGGTACTTTAAGTAGCAAGTTGAGGAGAAACAGATAATGAACATTGATTCTTCTCTGCAGGTCTCTCTTACTTACTGTTGGGCTTCGTCAGACCTAATCTGTGAAGATAATTAAAGTTCCTTTGCTTTGAATGCTGTAAGTGATTTTTTTTTTTTTTTTTTTTTTTGGTTTTGTGAAAATCATTAGGACCCCTATTTGCCTCATGTACGGAAAAAAGGTGAAAATGCCACATCGTAAGCAAATGGTAGTGATGAAGTTGGTGCAGATTTGTTGTGTCTGTACACGTTTGCGGGAGAGATACCTAATCTGCATTTTTTATTCGGGAACGCCTCTGCCTTCATTCCAGCCATGCTGATAAATGCAGTAGCAGAACTCTAATTGCAAATTGCCAGTAAAGATACCAAAGGAAACAATATTTTCATACTTCTGTCATGACCACAACTAGACTAGTAATCTCAGAATAGTGGAAGAAGTCTGTTGTTGCTTTGTGTTTGTATTTGGTTGAGAATGAACACCTGGGGTATCAGGATAGTATCTTATCTAGGATATCATGTAGAGAAATTGGAGGGGTGATGAAAATTGTGATTGAAAAATGTTTCCATTGGTAATGACACAGGGTGTTTGTCCTGGTAGCAAAACTGGTTGAATTTCAAGTGCCATGTTAACCTAGCAGGATACTTAAAATATGTCTTTACTGTTTAATAGACTTCTCACAGGAGCTTAGCTGCCTGTTTTAAACCTTGTAAGTATGGAAGCATGGCTGCTGGAGCATCTGGAGTAATACCTCCCAGAGAGCATGGAATCCAGCAGTCATAGGTGGGCTGCTGCAGGGACGCAGGATGGAAACAGGAGGCTGGAAACAGAATGCCGTGGGTTTGACCTTGTTTCAGCATCCCTTTAGCATCCTTAGGGCAGAGCTCTCTGCTGGTTCTGTGATTAATAGTTCTGTGTATTACTAATGGCACATTTCTTATTTCTACAAGAGTGTTTTTACAACAGCTGATATTCTTACACCAATGAAAACATACAAAGAGCTCTTCATACTTCCATTTTCCCCCCAAAGCTGTGGGAACAATTTTCTGGCTTGTAGAACAAAGAAGTTAGAACAAATTACATAGCCAACATCTGCACCTGGCTCACTTATTAAGCAAATATTTGGCACACATGCTAAACTACCTACTGCCAAGAGAGCTTTGCTGGTGCAGTTGTTCAGGGATGAAGATGTGATAATGTGTTTTTCTTTTTGATTCACCAAAGCTATTTTCTTCATTTACCAAAGTAAAAATTGTGTTGGAAAGGATAATATCTTTTTACTTTTAAATATCAGAGGTTAATTAATGGTTAATCAAACTTTTTCTATCCAACCATGTTAAGATTATGATGGTGTATCACTTTAGTTCCCATGGCAGACACATCACATATGGGTTGCCATTTTGATGGCTTTGAATGGTAATCTGACCCATAAAAACTGAGGCATAATATGCAAACTGATTCTTTTCTGGCCTGCCCTATTCTTGATGCCATCTGTGTTAGGATGGAAATGAGCCCGCTCAAAATGTGGTCTGCCAGTTTTAAGCAGAGTGGTAGTGCCAGTCACAGATGGATTTAAAAGAATAGCCTAAATGTGAACAAGAGAAGGAAGGTTCTCCCAAGAGAAGGAAGTTTCACTTGAAAGCATATAATGTCTGTTAAATCCTGCAGTCTATGGAACATCCATCAGACCCTTCCATTAATTCTTCACATGGATTAAGTAAACTAAACTTACTTTCTAAAACTGAAGAAAACTCCCTTTATTTCTAAAAGTTGCTCTCATTCACCACTGCCTTCTATTGCTGTCATCCATTATGGAGTGCAGTGCAGGAAGCTGACAGTATCTAATCCTGACAAGTTATTTGCAGTAGGTCCATTCAGCAAAACAAATCACAGTAAATGATTTTGTAAGTTTTTTAGATAATGTGGTTTTAGTCTGCTGTACAAATCCCATTGAAGTCATAGTGTTCAGAGCCTTGCACTGCCATGTTTGAATTCTTGGCTTTGACAACTAACAAAAATCTGTGTTGTAGGTGAAGTTGAGTATCTGCTGCTGATGCATGTGGGCTCAAAAATTAAGGTATTTAAGTACCTGATTTTGATTGTAGTCAGTGAGATCTCAACTCTCTTCTGTGGTAGAGACTGTGCTCTGAAGTTAGAGATTCAGTGACCTTGTCTTGCACATAACCACAAGTGTCTTGGTACTATTTATAATACAAAGAAACACATTAAATGATTTTCACTGGTTAGGAATATGGTCTCCTGAAATCTGATTTTTCTAATCTCTTTAAATTGATTGCATTATTTGAACAACCGTTTGGGTTTGCAGTCAGAAAGCGTGCAAAAGAAGGCACTGGTCGATAAATTTCATATTCATGACACACTTGAATATCCCTCTCAAGTCCTCTTTAAGCCTTTTATTTCCAGGCTAAATAAACACCAATTTCAGCAATGTCTCATCTACTCCCTTTAATTACTGCTGTTGAGAGAAAGTTTCTGTCGATGCAAATGTGCTATTTTGTCATGTCACATCAAATTGCATCAGCCTTATATTTAGGAACAAAAAGAGGGGGAGGCTGAGACAGGATGTGGCTACAAATGGAACCAAAGGGTTTTCTTAAATATGGGCTGAAAATAGACAATTGAGGCAGTGATGCTCTTTCAAGCAAAAAAAAATCCATGAAAAGGAAAATCAAGCCTGTGACGACAGAAGTGACAAGCAGGGCTGGGGATGTGAGAAGAGGGAGTACTAGATGGAGGTGTGAGCTGGTGTCAGGGAGAAGCTGATGAACTTCCCATTTAGGCAAACACCCTTTGTCTTTTCAGACGGGTGTGAAGTGGTTTTAGAATATGTTAGACCACATACTTATCCCCTTGTTCCTTCTGTGCTGGCTAAGAAATTACTAGCCATGCTTCCCTGGGCTTGTTGCGGGGCATGCCACCTGCCCTGTCCTTTGTGATTCTCTCCCCTTCAGCTCTCAAAGCTGAACCCAGTGATTGCTTCTCAACTTGGCTAGATCTGGCTGGAAGCAAAAAAAAAACAAACCCAAACTGTAATGACTGCTTTTTGCTAACTTGGATGTCTCAGCCTAACCTAGTTGCTTGCAGGAATTGTCCTAAATCCCATACAGCTTTAGTTTCTCTGAAGTGCCTGTTGCTGCGTGCTGCCTTGATGGGAGGGATTGTTCATTGGATTTTTTTCTTCTCAAAACATTATCAAATTCTCAAGTCTCAAATGAGCAATAGCACAAAATCTCTCAGCTTTATTCAGGTCTTTATGCTGCCTGTTTACATGATGGTTACATTTGCTAATGTTGGAAGAATTCTGTATTTTGTGGCAGCTCAATAAGCAGACATCAAGTGATTTGTTCTCTCTTATTTTTGCATCCATTATGTAGGGCTGTACCTTACTAAATGAGATTTGGAGTTTGTCTTTGGTTATCCCATTAGGAAAAAAAATAGTAGTAAAGTTAGAGTGTACCTAATTAAGCAGGAAGAAGTTGAAGGGGAAGAGAAAGGGAAGATGAGAGGAGGCATGTATAAAATCCGTGGATCATATCCAGCAAAATTTACTTCAACTACAGTGGAAATGTGGGGGGAAAAAAGTGTTTTTCAGGTGCTTTGTATAGCATATTAAATTCTTGTAACCTAGTGTGCCTTCAGAGTGCTAATATACAGTACTTCTAAATGCAGAATATCTTAAAACATAAATCGACCCTTAAAAAGTTCTTGCATTGCAGGAGTGTTGTTATCTATCATGGGCAGTTGCATTGAGTAACTCTCCTATGTAACTTCAGAGAAACTCAGCTACAGTCATAAAACTCAAGCCCAGTTTTTCAGGTTGCCAGCAAACATAAGTATTTGGTGGTTCAATGAAATGGATAGAAATATGCTGATTTACACCAGCCAGGAATTAGGACTTGACTTTAATGTTGCCTTCAGTGGCATTTGTCTGGAGAAACTGGGTAGAAAAACAAAGTCCTCTAAATCAAGTTCCAGTATGGATGCAATCCTGGTATTCCAGACTCTTAGGCATAAATTAATTTATGGCAACATACACTGTTTCAGGTTTTTTTTGTTTGTTTTTTTTAACTCTTTCCAGCAATAACTGTCAGCTCACTAAACTAAAACTCAATAGTTTGTGGTAAATAGGCACAGAGAAAATTTGCCGTAGCTGTCCAAATAAACATAGGAGACTTCAAGCAATTCATCATACTAAATTTGCTTTAAAATTTAGTGTCTCCTCCCAAACAGTATTTTACAACAATGTTCTTGACGAAAGTCAGTTTGATTCTTCAGAAAGTGTTAGCAGCTTCCCCATGGAAAACAATTTTTGCCCTCTCAGAATTGGGCAGAAAATGATCTGTTGAAACCAAATGCATAAATTATGCATGTAATACAACTTGCTTTGAAATGATGAGTCTGATCAGAGCCTGCTGGCAATTAAACAGAGTTCTGAAAGATCAGCTGTGTTTGAGAATCATCAGAACTCTCCATGCGGATATGATCTGTAGGCGTGCTAGCAGCACCTACTTATCAAATTAAGCACTTGGATTCTCTCCTCAGAACTAATTGGTGACGATAGAGGCAATATTTTTATTCTTGTCACCAAGGATAATAAAAATGCAGTAGAAGTTTAGAAGCTTGTGTATTTACAGCATTATGACAACTGTAAGTCAGGAAGTATTTGGACTGTAGATGGACAGGCAAGGGCACCCAGCCCTTCACAGCTGGATATTACCAGTCCTCCAGGACTGTAAAATATTGGATTACAGTATCACTATATTTAAACGTCTCATTTTTACATATGTATATTTTCATGGCAAAGAATGCATTTCTGCCATGCTTTGTCAAAGCATGTCATGGAAATATTAAATGAGAAAAGAGAAAAATAGATATTTGTTTTATAGTTGAGGTTTGTTTGCTTTGAACTGAATAAATCTGAAAATACTTGATAAAAACTGCAGATCAAGTGAAAAGACTCCGTAAGCTTTCTCTAGATTGTTCATCAAATAAACACCCAACTGACAACACTACAACAAAAAAGGGTTCATTAATGTCTTCAGTTAAGGGGAAAGCATCGTGGCTCTGAAATATATTATTAAATCTGTGTTGTTTAGATAATAGGACAGGGAAAGACACTTGTGCTGAGTGCTGTGTCAAATTTGTCAGGGCATGTTTTAATTCTAGTTCACTTGCTGGATTTCACAGCTATTTGTCTGGGTATTGGGGTAATTTGGAGGGTTGAGTGAAGCCAGATGACTGTAATGAACTCACTTTATGTCTTTGACTCATTCTGGCAAAAAAAAAAAGTGCTATTTATGGGGTATTTTGTATTGTTAAGACTTCTGTTCCTCCTGTCTCTCAAACTTTCTCTGGGCCACTGTCTTTGCACCATCACTAATAATTACATCAAATTAATTCAGCATAATTGAGTTAATTATCAGCACTGGAGGTTAACAACATGACTTCAATTGAACCAAAGCTTTTATCCCCCTTTTCCTGAAGGTTTCACAAAATGTAAACAAATCTGAATCATAGATGAAACCTAAGGCAGCTCCATTTCCATCAAGTGCTTTTGCCAGTCAGAATTATCCTGCCACATTCATTCACGCAGATGGGTGTTGATAAATGTGCTGTCTGCTGTAAAGGGAAAAGAATACTGTGGCTTTCTTTATCAACTTCCAAGTATGTTAGAAAAAAAGGAAATATTTTAATCACTCTAGAGCCATTCAGTCTAAACCAGACAGAATATTCATTAATAAATTCAGATGTATAGAGGATTTGGAACCTGGGTTAGCTGCAATACCTCAAAAAGAATTAAGACATAGTTTCCAAAGAATCAGAGGATAGTGCTTTGAGTTAGGGATGCTATTGTGATTCACTGTGTAGGACATAATGAATAGCATGATTCCTTGGATGAGGTGGTAGTTTGAGAATCAGAAGATAGGGTTTCTATTCCCAGCTCTGCTATTGACTCATTGTGTGACTTTGCACAAGCCACTTAATTCTCTGGAGCACAGTTTTTCTCAGATATTTTTCCCTATTAGAGATGCAAGAGGCTGGGTTTGTCTTTCTGCTGTGCTTCCATGGTCTAGGCATAGCATAGCGAGGGATTGAAGTCACTGGTGTCTCAGTGTATTGCAGTGGGTCTCTGCACTAGAATGCTAAGAATTCTGCCTTTGCCAAGAGTACAAGGAAGCTTTTACCAAGGGCCAAAACTGAAAGCCACCTCACACTTTCAGCAGAGTGCAGCATGTTTGTTTTAATCTGTTATAGCAAGAGCTCTGAGCTGTACAGATAAGGAGTTCTGTAGACAATAAAATACAATTTTTTTCTTTCTTCCCCTGACTTCATCCCAGCCAGAACCATAAATTAGTTACTCAATAGAGTTGATGTGCTGTGTTTAATCAATTAAAAGCAAGTTCAGTACCTCCAAACCCAAATTGTAGATAACCTCTGCAGTTCTCAAATTTATAAGTGTGTGTCTGAAAGTATTTATTTTTTTTCATCTTGCTGCCTTCATCGATGTTAATTTAAATCCTGGAAGGATGAGGGAAGTTGTATTACTAACATGGAAACTACCAACATATGCTTTCTATTCTCATGGAAATCATGTCCTTGACGTGCCATGAAAATAGATGACAAAGAGCCTTCTTCCTCAGAGGGTGTGCTTGGGCACACAGCTCCCTGTTAGCACCATGGGGAGAATTACATTCCTGGGAGGTCATCCTGTGCTGTGTGTGACTGCAGGTTGTTAATGTCAGTGAAGCCGTGCTGGCCTGTGAAAGTTGTTAGAGGTCTGATGTATGGGTAGATTTCCAAAGCCTATTTAGATTTTACAAAACTGTCCTCTTCCTACATGCAGTGTTTTCCTTTTGGAAGCCTATCAGAACAAGAGAGAAACAAGAAAGACTGGGCTAACATAGACAGCAACACATTTAGTCCTCTGCTCAAGCAATGTGTAGGCCTGCGATTTAAAAGTATGTTACACTGAGTAACAGCCTTTTCCTTTGGTTTTGTTATGAAACATTCTCTTTGAGCCATGCAAGGCCATGGAGAGGGACAGTCAAACTTTTGAGAAGACTTAAGATACAGCTTTAAGACTTCAGACGTGTTCCTAAGATATGACGGGCATCTGCCCACATGATTAGCTGTTGGTATGGTAACAATCCCTGATTAGTGGATTGTACAAGTTAAAATCCCCCTTAAGAGGCTAAAGACTCCTAGACGTAAATGTTCTGTAATACTACTGCTTATAAACATTTCTCCATGAACATGCATGTATTTTGCCGAAGATGTGAGGGGCCAAATTCATCCATGAGATAATTCCACCATAGACAGTTTGTCAGGGAAAGTTTGGGCTCAAGTTATTACTTGGATTGAAGGCAAAGGATTGGAAGATGTTAAATTTCAGTGGGTGTGGATTCAAAATAATGAGGCAGCAAATTGTTCTTGATACTACTGTAAAGGATAATGTAAATTGAGAAGGATGATTACAGGGCAAACTGTAGATACCAGGGTATTGCACAAGTACCCTCATCACTAGTCTAAGGATTATGTGTGTATAGTTAGGACTGGAAATTATGTGCTGCAGGGATCAGTAAAATGAGAGGTTGTACTGGAAAGCTCTGTTGTAACAGGATGTGATGTTTGTACTAAAGGAATGTTAAGAGATGTATGTTAGACTTTCTTGACTTTAAAGGAATAAGAAGAACTTTTTTTTTTTCAGTCAATAGCGAGGAGCATAGTGACTTCTTTTACTTTTTTAAATCATGACTCTACCTTCTCATGACTTTGTCCTTCTACTGGACTTTTGTACTTACACTCTCTTGATTAGAGCCCTTGCTGCACTAAGTGGTAGCTGCTTGTGTGATTTTTTTTTTACCATCTTGCTTTTTATAAAAAACAAAGTAGGATTGCATGAGCAAAATGTGCCAATCTTAAAGCATAAAGGTAAAATGAATTTTAACCCATTTCAGTCCTCTCTGAATGGCATTAGGAACCATGACAAAACTTCATGTAAAACTTACAGATTCTTGAGGATCTGTGTAAGGTGCTTCTTCCCATGGTTGTGACCCATCCTTCATAGAATTAATGTTTTCAGTAATCAAAACTAGTGTGTTTGCACCCTTCATACCTTATGCTGCTAGCTGGGTCTCCATCCTTTAACAAAATTTATGATATCTTCTGTTGTTCTCAATGGGAAGTTCTTAAACTGAGGATTCAGAAAGCATAGCAGGAAATATAAGCCCAGCCAGAAAGTTAGTTTAACAGCTGTCATGAAACAGTAGGAAGAATCATGATGGCTGAACTGGAATTAAGCACTGGAACATTTCAAAGTACAATATTTACAAGGAATGAACAAGCAGTTTCTTTTAAAGCTCCTGGCACCAAGATATAATTCAATTCATATTCAGGTGTGATCTCAAAGGTAAATACTTACAGATTTGGCCACTGAGAGCAAAATTCACGTTGACAGCAGTTGAACTGAGTAGTTTACAGCTGGGAAGATAAAGTTCTTTTGAGACTGCACCTTTCAGAATTTCCTTTAAGCAGAGAGAAATCATTGTCAGGAAAAAATAAGTAGAGAAGTTTGAATTGAATGTAAATGAGGGAAATTCCTGTCCCTGTATTGCTGAACTTGGCATTTAGTGAAATGCTCTGAAGAATATTACTCTAATTAATCTGAGCATGCTTATTAATTATCCAGAGTAGGGTAATTTGACCTCAGTGTGGGCAGCATGTTTCATCACTGGTGTTAGATTGCATAAGTCTCAATGTTTTGTTTGCCATGTTTGATGTATTGCATGTCTCTGCTTTGTGATACCAAACAAGAGTGTAAGGTAAGCCATTTGCTCTGTGGTTTTGGTTAATTTTTTAAGTGATCTTTGTTGTGACAAGAATGTGATGTCTTTTTAAACCCCAAACCCAGAGCTTTTGTGCCTTTTTATAATCCTGTTGGTCTATATTCAGTTTTTCTTCACCTTCCTGTATGGTAAAGCTTTCACTGAGACCCTAATAAAAACACATTATCATCTGATTTGCTGTTGCCTAAGTTGCCTTACACCACACCAGCAGTAAAAGGATCATAAAGTGAGTGCAAATACGAAGTATAATCTACATTTGATTGGTAGGAATACTTCTTGGAGCCTGAAAATACAGTTCTCATGTGCTGCCTGTGTCAGGCTACCAGGTGTGTTCAGCTTTGTTCAGCATCTTCTTATATTTTCAGGTTTTGAGACCAAAGGGACAACTAGATTGTATGGTTTGACTCTGTAATGTACTATTAAAACGTGACCCAGGAAACTCTGCATTAACTCAGACAACTCGTGTTAGGCTAACATGTCTGTGCCTTGCAGGTGTCAGGCTGCAGCTGATTGTCAAGACAGTTCAACTGTGTGAAACTTTTTCCTTTTTGTCCTTTACAACAGACATTCAGTAGCAGGTTGAGGGCTGGATGAATTGCTGTGATAGCAACCCATATCTCTTTTTTTTTTTTTAATATGAGTGTACAGAATGAAATAAAGCTCTATTCTACTTTGAGAGGTAAGGTTACTTTTTTCCCCTTTATTCATGGTTTTCCTTGCGTATACATTTAGGGATCACTGGGAGCTGATGTTCAGTTGGTTATTCAGTTGGATTATCTAGTTCTTTTTTCAGAACTGTTTCTTCTAGGGTACGATTCCATATTGTGTAGGCATAATCTACACCTAGAGTTGCTTATATAATGTTCAAGAGTATTAAAGCACATCCCCGGACCCAGCTAATCCAGAAATTTACCACAATTTTCTTGACCCTGTTGTCGTTGTATGCAGCTGTAGCAATCTTTGTCATCCTCAAATTTTGCCAATTATATTTTTGTATTTGCTGAAAGGCAGCTCTTGATAGTGTTGAATAGCATTAGGCATAGTATTGCTGTAGAACTGCATGAAGGATGTCCAGCTGATGACGATCCCTTGGTGATCCTTAATCAATAAACCGATTTTTCAGAACTACCATTCGGCCATTTCTTAATCTCCTGTACACTCTACTAATATTATGCAAAGCTGACTTTACCCTTTAGGATGGTGACCCCGGAATGTGCTGCTGTCACACTGTCATTTGACTGCTGCTTTGCCTCATGCATCAAGCAGAGCATAATGCAGAGAAGGATGGAAAGAGAAGTGAACGAGACAAAGCGATCGTCATTTATGCAATAAGACTTTACAGATCATATTTAGAAAGGACAAAATCCACAACAATGACAGACTGCAGCTCGTCAGAAGGGATCACATCAAAGCAGCAGATCTCAATAAAAGCCCAGCATGCTGGAGTGATGTGTTTATTAGGAAGGGACTTCAGCATTGTACGTGCTCACCCGTACACAAGACGAGGTGTATCTACAGGGCAGACCACTGCCCAGGGCTGCAAAACATCCAGTAGCTCTGTGAATGTGGCTTGGTAGGGTCAGATGTTTGTTGGTTTGCCTAGGGCAGCTGAACTTGTAGAGCTGGCCTTGAACACAGTGCACTAGTCACTCTCCTGTGACCTACTGGGGAATAAAGGAAATGCATTACGGTGTGATAACCAGAGCAGGCAGTTAGTTCACTGGAACTGGTAAGGTCTGCCACTCTGCTGCAATGAGTTGTATGTGTATGTAAGAACTTGGAGCCCAGAATCATAGGCCTTTCCAATATTTTCTAGCTAGGAACCTGGGAAACCTGGAAGGGAGGACTGATGCAGCCAAATACTAAGACAAAAGAGTAAGAATCCTTCTAAGTAGCAGCAGTCCACTTGGGTGTCTTCCTGGACTGATGTCAAAACATGAACTTAGATGTTTTGTGGTTAGAGGTTTTGAGAGGCTTCCAGTTTCATTCTTATTTTGGCAATTTGATTATTACTTCCCTTTGCAGAAAATGTTACCATCTCGTTTTGCACAAATACCACTTTTGGAATCTGTATTCATACTAATAAAAACAAATCCAGTGGAGGCATGATGAGTCAGGTTACAGAACTTGGCTATAAATTTTTAATAGTAATTTCACTAGTGATTTCTTGTTTCTCAGAGTCTGTTATCAGGCAGTTAGATTTATGTTTTCAAGGAAGATGAATAACTTTGGCATCTTAAGAAAACTGTGTAAGATGTTCAGAGTTAAAATTGAGTTTCCTAAAATCATATGTAGGTTTGGGAAAAAAAGCCCTGTCCATTTCTCTGCTGTTATTATAAGTGCTTATACTCCTGGGAATATTCTGATGCACCTTCCTAATTAAAACTAAATGACTGCTGCTCAATAGATGCTTTACATTTATTTTCTCTTTGATTATTTTTTTATGTTTGTTTACGTAATCCTAATATGCAAAATTCACTCTATACTTCTCAGTGATGCTCTTGATTGAGTCCAGACTGACAACTAACACTCAGGGAGATGTGGTGGGGCTTGGGGATTTTTAATTGGGGAGTTTATTCTTGAATGTGCAATGTGATCAACTCGCATATCAGACAATCTAGAGCAAGAGCCCAGAGCCAGCTGCAAACTCTGGTACGAGCTTTTGAATCCCACAGGTACCTCTAGTAACACAGAGCCAACAGTAGAAAATAGCATCAAACAGTACCTTTCTCTCTCTTTCTCTCTCTCTCTATATAGATAGATAGATAGATAGATAGATAGATAGATAGATAGATAGATATAGATATAGATATAGATATATAGATATATATCTCAATCAATCTATCTATCTCCCCATTTCTAGTTACTTTTCCCTCCATCTTTTGTTTTGGTGCTTGGCTTTGTGTGGGATGGCACTGGTCAATGACAATGCATTTCCGAGAACCTGATTGTAAAGATAAGTTTATCATGAAAGACTTCAGTGCTCAGAATGCTGAGGCAGTCTGGGGGTACCTGGCTCCAGTCTACCAAGTACTGCATAGTGGTTGGTTGGTGTTCAGTGCCTGAAGATCTTTGCCCTGTGACAGGGAGTGTGTCACACCTGACTGCAGTCAGCTGGCAAGGCAGTGTTCCAGGTTACCTCCGTACCAGTTAACTGCGTGAAGTACAGACACGTCTTGGTTCCTTGTAGTTAAAAATGGACATAATGTTACTGTGCTACTTTACTAGGTTACTGTAAAATCAATACTTCAAAGATGATAAGGTTTGACTGGGATAGGGAGTCATACATTCCCCAGTTAGACTGCCAGAGATGTAATGCTTTGAAGTAACAAGAAAACACATTTCCAGCCTAGGTACTGGGGGGAAGAAGAGAGGAGGGAAAACCAACCTGTAAACAGCAGCAGCTCAGGTAACTCTTGCAGGCAGCTAATTAGCACTTTGAGTCTCTGAAGCACAACTTGGGTGGCCGTTTAACTAGTCTGGAGGGATTGAGGTTCTAACTGTTGAACCGTAGGGATTTGCTTGAAAGACAGTCACAATAGGCAAAGAAAAACCTAACAAACCATCTGAGAGCAGTGACGTAGTGTCATATCGGTGTTATCATGGGTTCAGCTGTACACTGGGTCAATTGACAGGCTTGCTAATGCAGAGTGCAAGATTAATTGGCTTTGGTCAGCCTTTGCTTCACTATCTGAATATCATTATCAGGAATGTAAATGATTAGGCAATGCAGAGAAATGCCACAATAGTCTCAGTGTCTCCTTTTATACTTGTCTCTTTTTACACAGGGCTTTATCTAAATGCAAATGTGATTTCAGCCTTCTGATTAGGACATTATACAGTCATCCATTCCAGAAAAGCACAATTAGTGGATTATTTTATTTCTGACTCAACAGTTCTTGGTTTAGATAGTTTGTTTATTGTGCTATGCATGATATTTAAGTTATCAGAAGGAGATTTACATTATTAGTCAGAATTATAGCCAGTTTTTGTGAGGTCGAGGGTTTTTTCTTGGCAAATAAAAATGGTAACATTTATGGGATGTTTTTAGAACAAAAGGCAATAGTGCAGATTCTTACTATGCTTCATTGTCTTTTTTGTACAAAAAAAGGGGCAAATTACAACAGTAACTATGTAAATTCTCCAGTGTTGTGGTGTGTACAAGTGCAGAGTTTAGCCTTACCTGTTTTCAAGATCTAGTCCCTGTTGTGTTTTCAGAAGTCAGCTCTTGGTCTATGTTTCTGAATTTTTCTAACAACTTTCTGCCCTGTGTAAGTCTTGTTTGGACAGAATCCAGTTCCTGTGCTATGTGAGGCTGAATGGCTTCTATTAAACAAATATGAAAAAACAACAGAACTGGACTCTAACAAGCAGAATTAAGACTGCAGCAGCAGGGTAGAGCCAACTTCTTGCCCTCACGATGGAAGAATGGTTTTCTAATTGCTTGTGAAAGCTAATGGAAACCATATTTTGGCTGTCAGTTATTCTCAGGAGGGATCATTGTGAAATCTTACCTCATCTCTCTTGCTTCGCTGGTAGACTATATCAGGTATTCAAAAGCAGTCATGCCCCGTGAAGCTCAAAGTGCAGCAAACCACTGATCAGATTTGGATACAAGAGAAAGATGGGACTCTTTAGGTGTGGGGAAAGATGTCAGTGTAAATAAGGAGGGGGGATCCCGACATGTTCTGCAAATGTTAATACCTATTAAGCCTGTTATATATTTTAGAATTAGTTTTAAAAATTTACATCATCAGCTCATGAGATACTAACTTTGTTAAGAACTTAAAGCAGTTATCTCTTCTCCTTGAAGACTGGAAAAGCTTTTTCTTCTCAAGTGTCACTAGAGCCTTTCTTAGGGGCTTCCATAACACCCATCAGCTGTGACTCACTCTTTCTGCAGGTCCTTAAAAAAAATAGTGTTATGAATCTTGCCTGTTGATACCAGCTAAGCAGGTGGTGAGCTGCATTGTGTGCTCTATTAGTCTGCACAAAAACAGGCTCATATTACCATCACCTCCTCCCCATTCCCATCCCACCTGTTTAACTCATCTGCCTCGTTCTGCCACATCTTATGACTTGTCATTAGTCTTCTGTGTACATTCTTTATGGCAAAAACTTTTTCATGAGATGTGTATATGGAGCCTGAATCCTTGACTGAAGGGTATGGGCACAATTCCAGCACAGATAAGAAAGCTAATATCAAAGCTTTCTTGTTCATTTGCTGTAGACAAGAAGCAACACACACACAGAGCTCCCTCTTATTTTACAAAGTGTTACTTTTGACAAAACATAGGTTCAAAACCTCAATATGGCATAGATTTCACCCAATATTTCAGTAATTAACAGAAAACTCTTAATATGGTGAATTGCTCAGATGTGACTTTGTATTGTGCTTTTGTGCCATGAGTAAAGCTCAAGAAGACATTCTGTATATTTGTTGCAGAATATTTTTCTTCACTCAGAAGAATTTTACTTTCTGTGCCTAAAATCACGAAGATTTTTAGTGACCTCCTGTGCTATTGTAAATCAGCACAGCTCTTCTTACCACTGTAATGGTATGTTAATTTATACCTGCTCAGTTGTAGCCTGAGATGGAATTGTGTTTTACTGAAAATACAGATTCCCATAGTACGTGTCGCGTATCCCATTGTGATGGGCATTCTATAGGTGTGTAGGGAGGGGATTTCTCCTCCCTGCAAGAAGAGCTAACCTGTTCACATATAAAGCCCAGGCATGTGATAGCTGTGGTCGTCAATTCTGAAATAAATGTGGCCAAAAGATTTAAATTACTTACGAAAAAGGGAAGAAAATATTCCAGCTGATGAGTAAGTATCCTAACGGGTGCTAAAATAATGCCATACACCTACTTCATTATTCAGTTACTTATTTATTATCTTTACTCTTAAGAGTGGTGATGTAAAAGTGCTTTTTCCCAAATGTTAATTTAGTTCTCCGCAGATGGTAACCATCTGTTAAGTGACAAGTCATTTACAGTATTTGATTAGCACTTTATAGCTTGGATGGACTTACTATTACAATATATAAGTATAGTTACGGAGGTGAAACTTGTTAGATTTGTTCTTTTCCTGTTGCTGTTACAAAAAAAAAATAGGTTAAAATCCAAAACTATCAATATTTTCCCTGTCTTATCCTATATTTATACATGTTATTTCAAACTAAAGCCTGACATTCATAGGCCAGTTCACAAGATCCTCTTGAGAGAATCACAGTACCAGGAAATAGTGTTCAATTCCAACACCGCTTGAGGCAATTACAATCATCGTCATTCTGCAGTGTCTCCGTGTGGAAGGGCTCTTGTGGATGCTCTAGGGAAGCACTGGAAACTTGAATGAATTTAAGAATTGTGGCTTATCAAATACAAAACTTTCTCAGAGCTGTGGTCCTGCTCTGTGTACCCACAGCAGTTTATGCTTTGGGTCTTTTGTCAAAGTAAAAAAGCTTTAATATTGCAATATCCCTTAATATAACAATCATAAATAGATCTTCTTGTGAATGGTGCACATTTGTATTTTAACACCTTGATCAGCGACTGCTAACCCCCATCTGTCCGCATACTAAGAAAGTTCTTACCAAATTCTTACTGTGTTTTCTTCAAAACTTTCTTAAACTTATGCTGCTAACAGGTGGCCCTGTCTTTATTATTGTAAAATTACTTTACAATTTTATCTGGTTTTAGTAGAATTTACTATGTATCAATTTGAGTGGATTTTTTTTTATTTTCAGCCGCTAATAAGCTCAATAATGGCCCCATTGCCAAATGCTGAATTAGTTCGGAACTCCTTGCAGTTATATCGTTACCTGCTCCGATGCTGTAAACAGCTTCCTGAAGAGAATATTTGTCAGCATTACCGACATGCCATCAGGCAGGTGAGAAACAGATTGTTTGCATCCAATGTTTTCTGTGATATTTAGAAGTGATCCCTGTTTTGATGACTGTTGCATGAAGTGGGGTAGTCAGTGTAACACTCTGAATATTGCAGAGTTTCAAAGTTCATGCAGATGAAGACGATCCTGAGCGTATCCAGCAGATTATTAAGAGAGCCATTGAAGATGCTGACTGGGTCATGAACAAAGTAAGTACATCAGATTGTCTTAAGTTTTGCTTTCATGGGTCAGATCAAAGAAGAAAACATCAGAAAACAAGTTAGGAACAACAACTTATTTCATTGTGCTGGATGTGGAACTGTCTGGGTGAAAGGAAAAACCTGGCTTCTAGGGGATTTATAACTGGTGTAGTTCTTGTTCAAAAATTCTTCTTTGATATAAACTAAAGTGTATTTTTTAGAACTAATGACGCTTTAAGTTCATCTCTGAATAAATCTTTGTGAAAAGTTATATTAAAATTCAGCAGTGGTGGCTACTGTAGCTCTCTTACAGATAAAAATGTGCAATATTTTGCAAGCCGTGGTTTGTTGATACGTGTCAGCTACTTTCTTAAAAGGAATCTGTCCCTTTTTAGTCAGTTATATAAACTCCCAGAAGGACTTTTTTACCTTGGATCTTGCCTTTGACTGTGCAGACCAGGATTAGAAAACATAGTGGCAAAATTGTGATGTTTTACATATGCTGTAGTTATCACCCAGTGGATATGCCTCTGTGCTATCATAGCACTGAAAGGTACCACTCAAACTCATTTCTTAAATAAAAGAATGAAGATTGTTTACTGTTAGATAGACAGGAGTCACCTGGATTTTTTTGTTTTTTATTTAAATATTTGGGAAGCATGATATGTTAACATGGATTTCTCAGAGTACAATGAAACAAGTCAAAAGTTCAGCTTGCTTTAAATATCTGTGATTTAATTTACTAAATGACTGTTAAGTCCTTCTCTCTGTCAGCCCATGAAATCTAAATGAGAATTGTTACAGGAGCAAGCACAGATTACTCATAGATTATAAAATTATAGCTGAAGCCAAATCTCAGCAGTTATGGCTTAGTAAATAACTGTCTGTGCCTGAATCTGGTTTTACTCTTCCTACAATTATGAAAAGCCTCATTCTGATTCTGCTAGGGAGATTGTAGTCTGCCTTATTGGAAAACAGGTAATTGAACTGTGTGAGAGGAGGGTCAGACTCGCAGTGCCTGCCAAGAAATGTTATTTTATGCTGTAGGGAGGCAGCCTATCAAACTTCAATCTAACTTAAAGGCAACAGATAATTTTATGTAGATCATGAAGAGGGTTGTAAATCCTTGTTCATATGAACTATTACTTTTAGTCATATGCTGTTTCCCACAAATAATTATTTCTTTCCTTTTTCTTTTTTAGTATAGAAAACAGAAGTAGAAGAGGAATGATGATGACGAGAATGCTGCTGGTAAACATATTTAGAGGACTTGCAGTTCAAACCCAGTGCTGTATTATAGTTATTGCCTCGAGTTTTCTCTTTAACAATACTAATAGAATAATTTAGTTTAATGACATTCCAATGACATATAAATTAATATTTCTGAAGTTATTTTAGTCTGTATATTGGACACAGACTAGGTTCACAAATCACAAATTTAGTTGAAAGAAGCCCAGACTTGTCTAAGATTTGAGTAACAGAGAACGTCTCAGGAAAACTTACTGAGAATAAAAATATAGTGGAGTACAGGTCATTAACAGATAACAAATAGTGCCCTGTCCTTTGTTCCTGTCTGATGAATTACAGCATCTCATCTGAAAGGACTTAACTAGTATCTGAGCACAAAGGTCTATACTGGGAGCCCACAAATCTGAGAAAAGCTTATGCTAGGGCATGTCTTCGTTCTACTCTGTAGGTTTGCACTCAAACTAATGGTTGTCTTTTCTTATTTACAGCTAGGTGCCTGTCACCATAGTCTCTAAACTACCATGAAAATTGACACCATTCACATGGGTTTTTTGCACTGATGTTATGATCTCTGTAATGTGCCATGTTGTACGGATATAAAGGCCTTCAACTTCTTGCAACTTATAATAAATGTCCTTTAAAACTGCGAGTTCATGTCCTTTTTAAAAACACCACCTTTCTGCTGCCTGAATAGATTTTCATCAGAGAAAACTCTATTAGAGGTACTGGCTATCATACATGAAATTAATTTAGAAGTAGAAGAGTTTCCTTTTGAGACATGACCTTTGCTTTTAGCTGTACTTGGAACTTTCTGTCTCCAGGTGGCAGTGCTTACTGCACTGCATGTCCAAGTCCTGAAGATTTGAGGTTGGGCTTGTTTTTACTGTTTCCAAATTGTTAAGCTTACTCACCTGTCAAAATAGAACTCGAGTGATAAGGCAGATCTCTCTTAGGCTCCCTGTTTTTTCTTTCATTCAACCATGAAAGAAACAAAAAGAAAATCCTAGCTCAAAGTAGTTGAGAAGAATTTGATAAATGCTGTAAAATAAATGGGGCCATAAAGTGAACTTTTATACTGTAAACTATCCTATCAGAAAATTTTGTTTGTCTCTGCTAACCCTAAACCCTCTTTCCAAGAATTGGGGCCCTCTGATGTTCTTTCCTCTACCACTATTGTTTCTCTCTTCAGTCCTAACATATTTCACATCAGCTTATACACCCTCAACTTTTGTTCTTCTCCTACATATTCCTCAGTTCTGTTGTCTCTCATCTCTCCACTCCAGCTTCTTTCTCTTCCTCAAATCCTTTTCTGGCAGGTGTATCAGAAGATACTCAGATATTATGCTGGGGCTACACCTTTCTACCTAATTTCAGATAACAAAGCATGAAGGCAGTAGATTCTTAGCAAAGTTAGGTGTAAGTATTTCTTCGTGTGAGCACAAAGATATTTCTACTTAAATTTATTTCTTCAAAAGTGCAGCCATTCTAGTTTAAGCTTTCAGAATATTTTGATGCAAGGTAGAGAACAGAAATCTGCAGCCTTGACAGTTAATAATGAATATCCAATGTGAAACTGAATGCTGTAATAAAAAATCTGAAGTAGATTTGATAGAAGATACCTGAATGTGCGAGTTCTAATCAAGGACAGCAAACATGGCCCATGCTGTACTCTAGTCGCTCTGTAGGATGGAGGTGCACTGAGCTTTGTATCAGAGCAACAGTGAAAACAAGACTTAGAAGGATTAACAGCATATGGAAACACACTTGCTTCCTGAATTTATAGTGTAGTGTGCTCAACAGCACTCTTGCTTTAATGCTCTTACTTGAAGTAATATAAGACATAATATTTTGTTCAATTACTGAAGATAATTTCATTTGTCTAAATCATTCTCATATGCCTGTTATTTAATTTATGGGTAGTTCCAGAGAGAAAGCATCGAGGAGCTGGAAGGTGCATCTGTGGCATGTCTGCAGCTCCAAATATCTGAGGTGCCAGCTGAGATACAGGAACGTCAGATCAAAGGTAGGACAGGTGTAGCTGACCTGTGAATTTTAGTCTTTGGAAACTGGTAGAACATGCACTTCTTAGTAGAGTGCAGTGCGGGAGCATGGTGGAGGCAGGAGACACTGTAAGTTTTTTGTCAACAGTGGTTCAGTTGTAGGTCATGATAAGATGTCAGAGTAACTTTCTTTTTCATATAAACACAATCTGGTTTTCAAAGTAACAAACATTTTAACAATGGAAATCTAATGTGAAGGTAACTTTTACTCTTTTGTGCGATGATTTTTCTTGATGGTAGAGAGTCACGATGCAAATGACTATTTACTTCCTTGCAATAGTGAAAGTAAGCCCAATGTCTAACACAGATGAGTGAGTTTGTTGACCAGGCTGAAGAGTCATTCCACCTACATAGCTGAGGTTTTTATGTTTTCAAGACATTGTACAAATGCCATCTTCTGGCGGAATAATTGGAGACTGAAGCTGTTAAATATTAGCCTAAATGTAGACAAGAACCCAAAGTCTGGAAAGGGATTTATTTAGTCAGAGCTTCAGTACTTTTGACCAAAATTGTTATCCAGAGAACCTCTACTCAGAAGTCATTTAATCCTGCAGTTGCCCTAATTTACCACTCACTAAACTATTTGACCTGAGGGTTTATATGGTAAATTGACTTCTCTTCATTAGTATCTGGGGTCACCTTTGTTTGAGTAAGTCTCTGCCAGCCTTGCTGAGGCTGAGGAACTGTTCACTGTTCCAACAATGTCTTCATTCGGTATTGATGCCACTATGCTAACGAGTAGCTTGCAGTGGCTCTAACAGTGCCCACTGTGGGAAGGACAGTCATAGGCATAGTTTTATTCCCACTGCTCACAGGGAACACATTGTTGGTCCATCTCCTCTGTGGTTCTCCTACAGCTGCAACGAAAATGCCAACACCATATAGATTGGTGCATCTGTGTTTTCATATTAGGTCATTCAGAATTTCTGAAGTTGAAGATTTTGGGTGCAAACTAAGTAACGGAGGATACAAGAGACCTTGTTTGGTATTGTAATTATTATTGCAAAGTTTAGCAGAAAACCTCATGTTGCTCATTAAACCATTGATGCAACAAAGGAAGAGGTCAGCAAAAAGGGCCAAGCCTATTCTATTCATAGGGTTGAGTCGCTTCTTATTGAAATGAGGAACCTGTTTCTATACTTGTATATCATGCCACTTCTGGTAAGAGGTGGATAAGAGCCCATCAGAAGGTCGTGTCAAAGCACCAGTTTGTGTTGGCCCCACTGATAAGCACTCCTCTAGTAAGTATTTAGTTACCAGCATCACTTTCAGTGTGGAAAAGTATCACCTGGCCACTCATTACCCTCACAGTTTTCATTGTGTTTACACAAGTATAATAACTACATTCTGGAAACAACAGTTTTGTGGCTGGTTACTGTAAGACCTTGGGTCAATAACTTCTCCTAAGTACTCCTCTACAATTAGAGAAGTTGGGTGGAATAAACTGTTCAAAGGTTGTGTACAGACAACTCTGTCAGTTAGCCTAGAGAGGGTTTCACAGGAGGCTTGTTATGTAAAAGAAACATTAGAACAAGGAAAAGGCAGTTGGGAGACGTCTGCCTGTAATAGGTTGGGATCATGCTTTTAATTCTTGAAGTATGGAGAAACAGACTTGGATCCCATTTTAGCTAATGAAAATGAGAAAAATGGTTCTTGGCAATTAGCTCCAGGTTAGACTTAACATTCAGTTCAAGGACAGGGGCCCAGTTTGGTCCTATACTTTCTGTGTATGTAAGATTAGGAACATAAAGCTGGAATCGTATGGAGGTAATCACAATATTATGACTCAAAAATATTTAAGTGACATGTCTAGAAAGACTGGAACAATGACTGTTTCCCCATGGGTTGGTTGATGCTTTTTCGTAGAATCATAGAATCACTAAATTGGGAAAGACCTTTGAGATAATCAAGTCCAGCCATACCTATCCATTGCTAAATCATATCCTTAAGTGCTTTATCTACTTGTCTTTTAAACACCTCCAGGAATGGTGACTCCCTGGACAGCCTGTCCTAGTGCTTGATAACCCTGTCAGTGAAGAAATTTTTCCTAATGTCCAATCTGAACCTCCCATGATGCATCTTGAGGCCATTCCCTCTCATCCCATCATCAGGGCAGAAAGACCAACATCCCCCTCACTAGAACCTCCTTTCAGGGAGCTGTAAGAGAGCTACAAGGTCTCCCCTCAACCTCCTTTTCTTCAGGCTAAATAACCCCAGTCCCTTCAACTGCTCCTCATAAGACGAGTTCCCCAACCCCTTCACCCACTCTGGATTCACTCCAGGACCTCAATGTCTGTCTTGTAGTGAGGAGCCCAAAATTGAACACAGGATTTGAGGAGTGGTCTCACCGGTGCAGAGTACAGGGGCAGAATCACCGGTGCCAGCTGTACCCTGGTTTAGGGTACAGCTTCTTCTTAAGCCCACAGACAAGTATTAAAGGGTCTCCTTTTGTTATTAGCAGCCTTTGGAGCCTCATGTAAAAGCTTTTTGTGTAGCAGAAATCTTTCCTTTTTTCTTTCAGTTTTTTTCACACCAGGTGTTGGTATAGAAAAGATTATAAATTTGTGGTTTATTTAAAATACAGTATAGTATTTTGCACTTCACATGGTTAGAAATGCATATATTTCTGCTTGCATTCTTATGTCAGAGGTGTTACTGATGTCAATTCACTCCACTGAAAGTTATTTGAGCCCTGTGGTTACGGAATAGAATGCTTCCATCCCAAGCCAGGCTTTGCTTAGCACCATTTGTCAATAAATGAGTATTCTTTAACTTCAGCACTTTGTAAACTCTTTTTCACTCGGTCTGTTATGTCACAGACATTGCTTTTTGTAGAGACACATGAGCTTAAGAATTTGATGCTAAACAAAAACGTTTTTTCCATGGTGTTTGGCTCATTTTCAGGTGTTATAAGGAAGTGATCTTTACTGCAATACTATAAAAACAAGCAAGCATGCTATTTCTGAGAAAAACAAATAATATTCACTGATCTTTTTTTAAGAGGGGTGGTTTCTTATTTGTGAATAGATTTTAACTTGGCATTATAAATTGTGCCTTCATGTAAAACTCTGATAAGATGCAAAATGAACAGATATCACAGCAGCTGAGTGTCTTAGACATTCAGTATAATAATAATAATTCATTATGAGAGTCCTTGACCTTAAACAGTAAGAACTGGTCTGTAAGGTGTTATGCTCCACTGTGTAGTGTCCCTCAGCTTCATACAGAACAGCATATGTTTACTTGAAACTTGCAAGTAATCTCTCTGTGAAGAAATGTGTTCTAAAGCAAGTCAATAACACATGAAAATGGCTCGGTGTGGCGCTGCGCTGCCCACTTGGTTGGTTGCTTTCCTGCAGTCTCTCCTGCCGCTCAGGGACAGTGTATTTCTTCTTGAGCATGAGCCAGCTGGTGCATCTTTCAACTTATGTATTATTTGATTAATTTATCTTATACTTCTGTCAAGCCGAGTTTTATGAAATAGTGCTAACTGAAGTATGGCCTAGTCATCAACTACTCCTTTCAGCTGGTGATTAGTCAGGGCAGACACATTAACTTTTTGAAAAAAAAACCAAAAAAAAACCCAAAAAACCTTGTTCTTTGAAGAATATTTTCTGTTTTCCTCATAGTTGTGTTTGATATTTAACATGGTTTTTAAAAGTTCAGAAACAGACAGAGACTTTTGTCACTTGCAGCTAAGAGCTTAACAATGTTTGTTGTGGGTTGAAGAGGTCCCTGACAGTGTACACCTAAGAGAGTCATTCTGTGTGGTCAAGTAAGGGAGTAGATTATGAAGACAACAGTTCTGGAGCTGCCGTTCACTGTCCTTTCCTGTGAACTAAGAGTCCTTAAGAAGTTGACTTCTCTATTCAGTAGCTGTAACCTGGGTGCGTATTTTGCAACCCAGGGCTGAAGAACCTGCCTTTGTGTTCTGCATTAATGCATTTTGAAGAGGTTTAACTTGGGGGGTTTTTATTTTTTTTCAATCAGTCACTTCTGAGACAGGTTTGTTTGGCTGCTTGAAATATTTTCTTTTAGCTGCTGTCCCACAACATTAGATTAAACTCCCTCGTTACCTGTGTGCCTACTTCTACTGCGGTTCAGGTTCACCTTTTTAAAAAACAGTGTACTTTTAATGCCCTTTTATTACTTTTTAAAAATATTATTTTTGCACAGTCTTTGATTTCCTCCTTGAAAGATTTTAAAAAATGGTGGTGTTTTGGTTAATGTTTCCTGCCTTTCTACAGAATGGATTTTAAACGACAGAAAATTGGCAATAAATTCTTGCAACTATTCAAGTTGACTCATGTTGTCCATTAGGTAACATCCCACAGGGTCTGGGATTTTCTCAGTCTTGCTTTCATTTTCTCAGCAGTTGTTTCATCCACAGAAAGTCCACAGTATCAAATGGCATGAAACAAGGAACAAGGAAAACGGTGTGTTTCAAAACAGATGTCAAAAGGAAGTTAGTAGTCTGGAAAATATTATATCATGATGGTAGACACAGGCAACAACTGTATGTGCTGGAGGCACCTCTCTCATACCAATCTGAGGACTGATTTTTAATGCCTGAAAATACTGGTTTATTATTTCCATAGTTGTGCAACTGTAAGGGCTGCTTTCTCTTTTATTTTCTGAGGGTTTTGTCTTCTTTTTAGAGGTCTCCAAACTGGGGGTTTAACCACAGTTTACAGTACAGAATGCGGAAGACTGTTCATTATTGGAGACTTCTTTCTCTGAAGGGCTCTGTAGAATTTGTCCTCTTCTAGCTGGAAGTACCCTCACAGTGTAGGTTGCTACAAATGGCCAAGTAGTCCTCAGATTGTTTTTTAAGTGTTTAAGTTGGGAGACCTTAAAAATTATACTTGGCGATAGCCTGAGTTTATATGGCAACACAGTGAAATAAGATCCCTTCTCTGGACTGCAGTATTTTATTCTGTCTCATCCGTTTGTGTTACACAGAAGGGTCTCTGGTTTGCCATCTCTCTAGGGATGTGTACTTGCAGCTGCAGTTAACAATTGGGTTGGCACGGGCAAGACAAGAATAAATAACAACTTAGAGTGGATCTCAATACTGGGGTGTTCTTGAGAACCAATGGATGTGCTTAACACACCTGATCATCTCACATCCTCATTCACTCCTTCTCCCAGTGCTGTGTTCACCATCTTCCTTTAGCCTGATGAGTTTGGGGCACAGAGTAGCAGTCTTGTCTACTGACACGTAGCAGTAAAATAGTTATTTTCCCCCAGCATGATTCTGAATGAGGAAGGTGCTCAAATGATAATGATAATAGGTATGTGCACATTCATGCATTAAAAATGCTTATTTTGATGATCTTTTTACCTATACTAGACAGATATACAGAAGTGAGTTACAGTATGTTGATGTGGGGCCCTTAATGTTCCTTAAGGCATTGTGAGTGACCAGAGGAGTTACCAGGGTGTCCAGTTGCAGGCCCCTCGGCACAAGAAGGATGTTGAGGCTCTGGAGCGAGTCCAGAGAAGAGCAACGAGGCTGGTGAGGGGTCTGGAGAACAGGCCTTACGAGGAACGTCTGAGAGAGCTGGGGGTGTTTATCCTGGAGAAGAGGAGGCTGAGGGGAGACCTCATTGCTCTCTCCAGCTCCCTGAAAGGAGGTTGTGGAGAGGAGGGAGCTGGGCTCTTCTCCCAAGTGACAGGGGTCAGGACAAGAGGGAATGGCCTCAAGCTCCACCAGGGGAGATTTAAGCTGGAGATTAGGAGGAAGTTTTTCACGAAAAGGGTCTCTGGGCATTGGAATAGGCTGCCCAGGGAGGTGGTTGATTCCCCTACCCTGGAGGGGTTTAAGGTGTGGGTAGCTGAGGTGCTGAGGGACATGGTTTAGTGTTTGATAGGAATGGTTGGACTCGATGATCCGATGGGTCTCTTCCAACCTAGTTACTCTATGATTCTCTATGATTCTATGATTTCAGAAGTACAGGTTTAAAAAATAAAGATCTCAAAATTCTGCTTCCAGCTGACATAATGCAGCTGATAGGATTTCACCATTGCACTATACCAAGTCTGGTAATTTCTAATAGATTAATTGCAGTGAAAAGCATGTACTGTGTACTATGAAATTTATGGGATGGAAAACCATTCCCTACCCTCTCTTAAGTTGTTCGTTATCCTGAAAGGTTAATTCCTAAGCAAAGGTGCAGGTTTTATAACTAATTAATAATATAAAAAATGGACACAGTATGAGTGATGTTTTCTATAAAAAGTAACTTGAATGAAATGCATGTCTGGTTGAAAGAGGAGCAATATCTTAAACACTTTCTTCTAACAAAGATGCTTTGGAAGGAATAGATTTAGTACCATACTGAAACTGGCTTTTTGTACTGTATGTGGGGGACTTTACTTATTTGGTATTAAGAAAGTATCTTTCAGATACTTGTAAAATTGAAATTGCAGGTCACCATTATGTAACTTCTTTTCTGAAGAACTCTAACAGTCTCTGGAATTCATAGGGACTGTCCGTTAAGAAAAGCTAGGAGATATAAATCTTACTTTTTATGCTTTATTAATTTCTATCTTGGCCCTTAAGAACAAAGGCATTCTAGATAATTGCTTATCAGGATATTTACTTTTCTTGCTGTTCATGGCTTCTGAACCAAAGCTACTGAAATCCAAGGCGAATGTTCCTGATTAGCATCATCTTACACCTTTTTTTAACTACCTTGAATACCCTGGAAAATGTACTATGTTTAATCATGTTTACCAGAATTAAAAGTGAAACAGTTGTGTTTATCCAGTTTTACAAAGCTGTCTCTTACAGTGATCCAGAGGGGCTGAGTTCAAGAAGCTCGTCTGGTGCTGAGGTTGTATTTGCCCTTAGCAAATGAGCTCGGGAACTGGAAGCAAAGGTATTACTCCTAGTTACAAGTGCTAAAAAGAGGAAGGCATAAAGAGGATTGTGAAGTTTTTTGACCACTAATTAGGTCCTTTCGTTTCCCATGCTCATAAACATTAAAAGTCATGCTGCTGTCTTCTGTGCTGAAGAATTATATTCCCTTTTTTCATTTTCAACTTCATCAATATTAAAATCTGCAGTCTATTTAAAAATTAGTTGATGGATTGCTGATCATTAGTAGTTTATATTGTGCTGATTTGTCTGTATCAGTGATGACCTGGAATACTTCTCTGATGAAAGTGATCATGCATTCTCCGTGGCACATTTACTTCTGCCAATTAATCATTTCTTCATTCCTTATCCAGAGCTATGAGATGCTGTGTGGGCAGAAACTGTGGGTATATCAATGCGTACTTGAAGTCATCTTTCCTGATGTGGTCATTCTACCAAATCAAGGAATTGTTAACTGTGAGAATTTGTCACTGGGAAGTCATGTCATGACACTGGTCACCAGCTTCTCATATATATACATTTGCTTTTCCATTGAAAAGAAATGGGATTTCAGAAACAAAAACAAGGGAGGAAATCGGGATCAGAGATGTGATGTCAGAGGGTTTTGATAACTCCTGGAAATACAGGAAATGTTGATTCCTGACCACCCTGATAGGTAGATGAGCAATGTATTCTTAGGGAGAATTCTCATATTGCACTCTAGTCTTAGTAGAGAGACAGAAATAACATAGTGGTTTTCAGCTTGTGCTGGTCAGAGAGTTGTCTTGAGTTGTTTTAACCTTACAGACAGTGTTGTAAAGTCACAGAAAATTCCCCTCTGTATTCCCTTCTGCCAAGTCTCAGATGACTAAGCTAAAGCATCATGAAAACAAGATGAGGCAAGAACACACTTTTGACCAAAAATCTTACTATTTCTGCTACTGAACGGTGAACTACAGAGTCTGCATCAGCTCCTTTTGCTTTGCTGGCTGTGGTCCTATTGCTCTTTTTCTGCAATAGTTGGATGAAGCATTTAGACTGGAGGTGATTATTTTGCATCTCATCCCATTGGGAATAGAGACAAGAATTTTTATGGATAACAATAGCACCTGCTAATAAATCTGTAACAATCCTTTGGTGTTTGTGCTAGGACTGCTTATTATAGATTAAAACATAAGTCTTAACACACTTCCTAAAGCCATCCATTACTTTCTAGTTTCTGACTTAGCTATTTACCAACACACATGCTTCTATATCTCTATTTTTTATTTTTAATAAGTTACTTTTCAAACTCTGAAGTGATGTTTCCTCCTTCCAAGTGCAGCTTCAAAGGCTCTCTGTTCTGTCAGCATGGTAAGGAGTTGTGCAAATAAGAGGTATGTTTGCTTGCCAAATGAAAAACAAGCTAAATGGTATGTCCTTAGCCTGGAATTCCCATAGAAAGTGAGGTAGGAAAAGCTGTGTGGTTAGAATATCTGCAACTTTTACTTTTAGAATGTTGTTCCCAGTTTGAGTCTTCATTATAAGAAGAGCAAGTTTACTGAGGACCCACTAAGGTGGGGCCCGTGCCTCATGAAAAGAGGCCAAAGGAACCTGCCTTGTGCTGCCTGGAGAAGACCCAGAAGACTTAACCACAGAATTCCAGTAACTTTAAGGAGGTCATTAAGGAGATGGAACCAGGCTTTTCACGTTAGTGCATGGGTGGGAAGACGAGAAGCAATGGGCAGAAATGGAAAGAGATCCTGACTGAGTATAAGAAGAATTTTTTTCCCTGTGAGGACAGTCCAACAGTGGCGTAGATAGCATAGAAGTGTTGTGCATTTTTTTTTCCTTGGAAGTTTTGCAGACCAGTGCGGGTCAAGCTGTGGGCAACCTTATATCTGACCCTGCTTTGTGCACAAGGTTGGACTAGGTAAAATTCTGAGGTCCCTTCCAACCTGAACTGTCCTATAATCCTATGCAAAACATAAGCTGTTTTTTTTCCTGACTTTATTACAGTTACTGCAGTTATGTTTGAAGAATATTCCATAAATCCCAGCACTAGTGTACCAGCGTACCATATTTCAGCATCTGCCTCAAGTTCACCTACATGTTGGTTTTGCTTGCTAGACAGTTCCAAATGAGGAAACAATTGTAACATTATTCAATGATGGAGAACTAGTCAGAATATGTGTGAATGTATTCTTAAAACATACCTTTTGTAACGGAGACAAGGATGCAAGTAAGCATCACGTTTTAACAGCACTGCCTGAGTAGGAGTTTAAAAGTTAACGACTGCTTTCCCTCCTGCTGATTGACATTTACAGATTGTCACAGATGAATGTTTCTCCAGTTCACATAATCATTGGATGATCCACAAACAAATGAGAAAAAAAAACAAAAACATAGGAAATGGAGTGAGAAGATAGGTTCAGGCTGAAGTCTTTGTTTATATTAGGCAAGAGACAAAATTTCCTAAATTAGCCCGAAGATTTACTCTGTGAATTGGAACTGGCAGCAGATCAGCAGAAGCTTGCTTTCAGGTCTACTTAACAGAGACCACAGTGTAAATTGACTCTATTTTGATGTCTAAGTGTTTAGCTGGACTTGCAGGTCAAAATCAATGAAAACTGAAAATACTCTGAAGGTGCTGAAGAATGTGCCATGGAAATTGCTTTTTTTGGTAGGGAATGGTAGATAGTTGCTAGTAAATGAGTTGTAAGATCATTACCACAAACACTTTAGCATTAGAGTTTCTTTCTGAGCACCAGCAGAGGGAAGGTAATTTCACTCTCAATGGAAGTTTTGAAAACATGGCCTAATATTTGCTAGACAAGAAAGTTGTGCATACTTAGACAAAGCTGACCCTAGAAATTTCACTAGAAATCACTAAAGACAACTTAAATAATAAAAAGGGTTGTAAAGATAAAGCAGAGCCATAAATTTGCCTGGGGGAACCCCTGCTACCAAGGTTTTAGTAATGGCTTGTGAATTCATTTTTCAGCCATCCAACATCACATACTTTTTATGGAAGGAAAATTTCTCAGTTGCTTCATAAAGAAAGCACATGGTTAATGACATAAATAAGGAAGCAGTACACCTTTAGAAAATGAAATTGTTTGTGAACATGCTTTTGTTTTCTCCTGGGTTTGTCCCCTTCAAGCTCAGCTTCATATTTGTGAGGAAATACAGAACTGGTTGGTGATCCATCTTTCTCTGGATATCACAACCGGTCCATGTTCTTTAGAGCTCTCATTTCCAGACTGAGATGTGGTGCTACAGTGAATAAAAACATTTCCTTTGGGAAGGAAATTCAACTCATGCCTGAACTTCTGCCTATGTGAGATTTCTGTTGATTCAAGTCAAAGAAATGGTCAATATCTCTTCAAAAAGTGCACAGAACACAGCATTAGTGTGACGGGAAGGCTCTCATGCATGGAGTCGAGAAGAATGAGAAACATGGGATCTGGCTCCAGTACAGGAGGACAAAGAAAATTTTACAGTTATATACAGCAGAGTTCTATGGGAAACCTGATGGGAGGAGGAGGCTTTACAGGACCAGAGGTAACAAGCACTGTTCTCTACATATCAACATCCCAACTTTTCCTTATGCTCCAGACTGTGACGTCCTCAGTAGGTTAAATGCAATGGAATTGGTGTCAAGGAGTGTAGGGCATGCAGCTCAGCATGCACACAGCCCAGCAGACAGCTCACACCACAACACCGGGTTTTACGCCCAGTCAAGCACAAATTGCTGTTCAACTTGCTAGCTGTAATCTGCTGGTAGCCAGTCCTTGGTACTGTAGCTGAGTCCAAGGATATTGCGGGTGAGTCAGTACATTTCAGCAGTCACTTCTGCTTCAGACAACGTGCATCCAGGCACGAAGAGATCTGGTTATTGGCTGTCTTATTGCTTTGTCCCGCCTTCACTTTCTGGTCAGTGTTTGTAATATGGACACACAGGAATTTTGGAAAGGGTGGCTGATGAGGGGGTTTTGTTATTACTGCATTTCTGAGTTTGTCCTGACTCTTACAACTAGCAGACAGGAAGGGATGGGTTTACTGGCACAGCGCTGTAAATTTAGCACTCTCCTTAACTTTCATTTTCATCCTCTGGTGTTCACATCATGAAATTTTCCACTCTGCTCTGACATCATTTGACAAGCAGCCTTGCACTGCCTAGATCAGGAGGTTTACAAATAATACATTGGACTTTTCACCCTGAACTGCTGGGTTTAATATGCCTTAAGTCTGCAGAAACTGAAAGGACTCCAGCCAGTAGGTCTGGCATCCTACCTGTCTTTGTATGTTTTTAAGTGCCAGGACCTGATTCCTTTCATTTTGCTTTTGATAGGAAGTTATTACGCCACTTGATAAAGAAGAAGAAGCCAGTGAAGAAGATGTTACAGTTACTGGAAAATACATTAAAATTCTTAAAGGTAGAGTGAGCAAGCAAAACACTAAACCAAAGAAGCAGTTTTGCTGTCTTTCAAAGTTCGAGGGCGTATTCAGACCAAGCAAGTTTTCTTTGGGAAATGAAAATCCAAACTAGTGTAAAAAATGATGATGAATACTAGTCAATATGATATATGGGAACACCTTTTAAATGGTAGTTATTAATGTTATTAATGATATATTTCCTTGACAAAAACTACTAGAAACTTCCAATAGAAACAGTGACTCTATGGAGGTTCCAGAGTATGAAGGCAAGAAGAACTGGTGAGGAGCTCTATTGTTCCGTTGTATCAATCTTCATTTTAAGACATACAGTGTCTGGGGGTTGGCTTCCACAGACCAGCTTTTTTAGTATCCTAAGAATTGTTTTTGCATTTCTTTCACCTTCAAAATTAAGTATAGCAGATTGATAAATTTGTGGCCTTCCATTTTTCTAGAAGTTAACAGTTTCATTTTTAATGAGTCCATTCGACATTTGAAGAAGTAAGGGGTAAGAAATTGGGCATTTCTAGTCAGTGTTACTCAGTAATTCTCCAAACATGACATGCATATATAGTTGTCACTGTTTTGTCTCCATCCCTTAGTACACATTTTCACCATTCTCCACTCAGAAGAGCTCTGAAAATATGGCCAACTGGATTAGGTCACCTATAACCTTTAGAAGGTTCTGAGCATACAAGTCTTGGATTCCTCACAACCAGGTTATCACAGGCTTGCTCTGCCTTTTCTGGTACGCTTGGCATTTAGTGTAGGGATTTGGCAACTATAATGTATTTTTTTTTGCAGATGACGTTTTGGGATGAAAAGTGCAAATCTAGTAGCAAACTGACACTCTCAGATACTATCCCAGTGTGTTCTGGCACTCAGTGTATGACACAAACCCTCAGCATTGTCATTATTTTTGTGTTTATTTACCTCTGAGTTCAAAAAGTGCAGAGAGGCTTTCCTGTGGATCAGTGCATTGGAAACAGCACAAAGGAAGAGATAATACTTGTCTTAAAAAATAACATTTTAATTATGTGATACACATGGAAGTGTTGCCAGGGAAGTTATGTCTCTTCTACAGTTAAGTGATAGCAAGCTGGAAAATATGAATGAAATCTCTCAGCTGGTAGAGAAAACAGCACTTCAGAGAGTGAATGAATGTTCTTGTTGCTCCAAAGGAGTTCAACTCTTTGTACCATAAAGTAGTCACGTGTGAAAGAAGTATGGAGCATTTCACTAAAAAGCATGGGTCCATTTCCACAGTTGTAAATGATCTTTGGTGACCTGACTCTGTTTTGATTGATCTTACAGTCATTAAGGTTGGAAAAGGCTTGTAAGAGCACAAAGTCCAGTGTCAGCCTGACACCACCAGCCTGGTAAACCTTGTTCCAAGGTGCCACGTCTGCACATTTGTTGAACACCTCCAGGGATGGAGACTTTGCCACTTCCCCTGTCTTACTGTGATCTTTTGTCTGAGGTTGCTATTTGGCTTTTTTTTTTTTACACCAACTTGTAACTATTTTCTAGGGGTTCAAAGATATCATTTATATGGCTAGTCTTACTCCTAGGCCATGGAGATGGATCATGTGCTAGGGGGGTCCTTTCAATTTTTTTTAATAGTTATGTGTTACTAGTACTTTATGGACCCCATTTCCTGTTTGGCCAGTGATGTTAATCCAACAGGGTAACACAGGAAGCAGAGTAAGTTTCCTCAGGAAAAGGGAATGCATAAAGAACAGAGCCATTGGTTAGTAAATGCAGATGCAGTACCTCATCCTTATCAGAGGAGGAGTGTGTGACGTCCTAACAAATCTGCTAAGATTCCAAGTCTTTATAGGTGCCTGCAGTGTTGTATTTTGAATTTGTGATGTCATATGAAACATTTCTGAAAGATCTTCTTGGAGACATCTCAGCTTAGTTAGGAAAAGGGAGGTAGAACAAAATCACTAGTAATTTATGAAGTATTGGGATAACTGAGCATCATCACTTTAGGGTTACATGAAGTTAATAAAATCAGCCCGTTATCACCAGCTTTGCCTCAGTATCACAGTGCTTTGAAGACTCAAAGTGTCCTGTTCTCAGAGGAGCAACCTTACAAACAGCTCGGTTTTTAAATGTTTTTAAGAATATAATTTCTTGAGCAGAACATTGCAGTTAGATAAAGAATCTGACTTGATTTGAATGAAATTGCAGAAAGCTTATTATTGAGGCTACAGACCATCACATTTTCAGAAACAAAATGTAACTCAGAATGACAGCATAGTCAGAATGCCACTGAATAGGTCAAGCATTCTGCTCTGAAAGGGCACTTCTTTCATCAAAGTTAATGCAAGAATGGCAACCAGTTCTTGTATTCTGATAAGGCAGAGGCAGAAGTGGCTGTGCAAAAATAGGAATCATGTGTGAAACTGATTTTCTAAGGAAGCAGCTTTCCAAGCAGTGTAGATTATTTGTAGAAGGAATGCACAGTGAGCTTGTTTAGTTAATCTCTGACTCCACCTAAGGAATGAATGATGCTCTCTTGTTATGCAGAGGGAGTTTCATTATCGATTTTGGTGAGTAAAAGAACAGGTCCTATTTGAAAAACTGGAGTGATTAAGCAGTTCCCTGAATGACTGTGCCTCAGCCAATTCTTTAAACAATTCTCATAAGGAAAGTTGATGTTTCTTCTCTTCTGGTCATTCCTTGATTTCAGCCATCTCCAAGCACGGGGAAATAAGGAGGCTGAATTATAAAAGCATAGAAACCATTAGACATAATTGAATTCACCTAAATTTCTACTAAGATGTTCTCTTTTACGATGCTAGACATTAAGATTCCCCACTCTCTGTAGGAAAAAGAGGTCACATTTAATAAGAGAGTGAAGGATGTAAATAGAATTTTTAAACCCTGACAAAACAGCAAATATGAAGAAGAGCGTAACCTTTTTCTTTGAACTCTGATGTCTGGGTTTGATTCAGGCACTTTCAGTTTGACCCTTGAGATGCCTAGAGCTGTCTTCACACTCAAGTAATTTCATCTGTCTGTATGGTTTGGGAAGAGCAGTTGTGGATCAGAATCAGGGCAGAAATTCATAGCGTTGCATTGGTTCACAGCTCACATATAATTTCTACTTGCTAATTAAATGTCTGGAATACTTGAAACAGAGGGATGCCAAGTGATAATTCCAGTGGGAGGAAGGGCATCATGTAAAAGAAATAAATATAAATACATCTGAGCGTGAACATTCATGAGTGGTGAAGGCAAAGCAATGTGGGCTTGGTACAGTCAAGTAGGTGAATGCTCAAACCACAGAAAGCTCAGGTCTGTTTTTTTCAAGAGATTCATCTGCAGCAGCCCTGGATGGGATATGTGCAGATGTGTTCATACATGAACATATGTACACACCTCTGGGAGTGCTTTACACAAGGACTTAATGTTCATTTTTAAATACAGAAACTGGGCACAGAATGAATAAAATGCCTTGCTACCCAAGTTGGTCCAGTAAAACTGTGTCAGATAGAAAGAGAACATAGAATCATAGAATCATAGAACAACCAGGTTGGAAGGGACCCATCGGATCTTCTAGTCCAACCATTCCTATCAAACACTAAACCAAGTCCCTCAAGACCTCATCCACCCGTGCCTTAAACACCTCCAGGGAAGGTGACTCAACCACCTCCCTGGGCAGCCTATTCCAATGCCCAATGACCCTCTGTGTGAAAAACTTCATCCTAATCTCCAGCCTAAATCTCCCCTGGCGGAGCTTGAGGCCATTCCCTCTTGTCCTGTCCCCTGTCACTTGGGAGAAGAGGCCAGCTCCCTTCTCTCCACAGCCTCCCTTCAGGTACTTGTAGAGAGTAATGAGGTCTCCTCTCAGCCTCCTCCAGGCTAAACAACCCCAGCTCTCTCAGCCGCTCTTCATAGGGCCTGCTCTCCAGCCCCTTCACCAGCTTCGTCGCTCTTCTCTGGACTTGCTCCAGAACCTCAACATCCTTCTTGTGGTGAGGGGCCCAGAACTGAACACAGTATTCAAGGAGCAGCCTCACCAGTGCTGAGTACAGAGGGAGAATCACCTCCCTGGACCTGCTGGTCACACCATTTCTGATACAAACCAGGATGCCATTGGCCTTTTTGACCACCTGGGCACACTGCTGGCTCATGTTCAGTCGGCTGTCGACCAACACCCCCAGGTCCCTCTCCTCCTGGCAGTTTTCCAGCCAGGCTTCTCCCAGTCTGTAGTTCTGCATAGGTTTGTTGTGCCCCAAGTGCAGGACGCAGCATTTGGCCGTGTTAAACCTCATGCCATTGGACACTGCCCAGTGGTCCAGCCTGTTTAGGTCCCTTTGCAGAGCCTCCCTACCCTCCAGGAGATCGACATTTCCACACAGCTTTGTGTCATCTGCAAACTTGCTAAGGGTACCCTCGATGCCCTCATCCAGGTCATTGATGAAGACATTGAACAGGGCTGGACCCAGCACTGAGCTCTGGGGAACCCCACTTGTCACTGGCCTCCAGCTGGACTTAACAGCATTTCCCACCACTCTCTGGGCCCGGCCATCCAGCCAGTTTTCTACCCAGGAGAGTGTGCGTCTGTCCAGGCCAGAGGCTGACAGTTTCCGTAGCAGAATGCTGCATGTGTTTCCTTGTTTGTCTTGCAACCTTGTCCTTATTTCTGTAGCTCTTTGATCAGCACCTGTAAATCATTCTCGTTATCATTGCAATGATTTGGACCTTGTACACATCAGCAGATTTAAGAATTCTCTTCAGTTTGAAAACAGTTCTAAACTAGTCACTGAATGAATCAGTCGGGCCAAAATCCTTGAGTGCCCTGCATTGAGTCTGCAATTGCCTGGCGGCACTTTGTGCCACCCACCACCTTTGGCTCCAGGGTTACCTGTGGCTTTCACATTACAGGGAGCAACCTGGTTTTGTGATATGTATATGTCCAAATCTTTATGTCCAATGAAAATCAGCTCAATAATCTCATTTTCATCATTTAGCCGTCCTGGTGTTCATACATACAATGTGGTGTGAATAGTTTATACTTCAGGGAACTGCAGCTTCCTTCCAGTTTTTCTAGTGAGTTGGAAAAGCACAGAAGGGCAAACCTGTCAGGCAGTGCCAGATGGGACAGGGAGCTCTGGAGGGGAAGAAACTCTACAAATACTCTGCTGAGAAAGATCCTATGAAATTTGATCAAAAATATGGAAATTATTTATTTATTTATGGTACACTTGAAATACCTGTCCTTAGCTATAATCGCCTGTTTAAATGCTGTTCTGGTCCATATCCTGAAGCTTTGTGGTTCTGTAAAATTTCTTCTGAAGTTGCTTGGTGTCCTTCTGCAGCTACTGGTTTGATGTACAGGAGAATGGTCAGCAGAAATAAAATCTCTAAGAGTTCTTTTTTTATTTTATTTTGGCATTACCTACGTGGTTGCAAACCACTTGCTGTGATGCACCATGCCTGTCGCTGAGCGTGTGTGGAAACCGAGGTTGCAGCAGCTTGCGTGGGAAGGAGGGGATGCTGGTACCTTCAGGAACTTGGGCACTTCTCCCCTCCCGCGGTCCTTGTTATTATGTAATGCTGCAGCAGCACATCATTGCACGCCCTCTGCTTCAGAAAGAGCTGCTGGAGGTGTTGGGATTCCCCTTCTGTCTGCTGTCCATACGTAGCCTTGCTCTGCTGTTTTGCATACACAGTCCTGGAGTATAAAATGCTTTTGCCTCAAGGGAGGGATACAGAGCAGGAGAGATTAAAAGGAAGATACTTTGACAGAGAAGTCCAACTCCTGGCAGGTCTGAGAAACTCTCTTCCAAAGCAGGGTAAGGCAGCACTGTCCCTGAGTGCTCACTTTCCCGTTCATTTACTGCAGCTCGTAAGTGAAGTAATTTCATGGCAAACTTTTTTTCCATATTAGGAGCAAAGTGCTGGAGTCGGTTTCCTGCTTTATTCCCAAGCTGTCCTGCTGCTCTGAAAACTTGATCCCTGTTTCTACTGGTCTAAAGGTTTGTGTGTATAACAGGTAATAATGCAAAGGTTACTTAAAGAGCCCTGGTGTGGAGAACATTAAAAGCAAGCAAGCTTTTACTCTGAATACCAGAAATGTGAGTCTTCCCTCTTTCCTCTTCTCTCTTTTTCTTTTTTCTTCTTCTTTCTATACTTATTTTGGGTTTTCCTCTAAGTAGTTTTTCTTTTCTTTTTATTTATTTTTCATCTTCTTCTTTTTCCTTTTCCTTCTTTCTCCTGTTTATACTTCTATTTTTTTTCTGGTAGTTTTTTCTGGTACTTTTCTTTTTCTCTCTATTTCTCTTTCTTTCTCTTTTTTCCTCCCTTTTTCTAGCTTTCGTCTTATCTTTTTTTCTTTCTGTCTCCTCATTCTTTCCTTTCTCTCTTTTTCCCATTTTACAAAAGTACATAGGCACACTGCAGCAATTTTATTGCATAATATTAATATAATAGTTTTGTTCCTATTTGCAACTTCAGAGAAATGCTTATTGCATACTGTTCCTTTTACTTGGAGAATCTAAGAAGTCCTAACACCTTGCGGTTTCTTCACAGAGAAGGAGAGATTTCTTGTGTGATCTTACAGCAGGCAGCATCTTGTTTTCTTTGTCTAAATTTTTTTTAATCATCAATTTTTTATCTCTGTTTTGAACCAGATTCAGACACAGGCTCATTCTGTTTTAGCTGGCAATTACTAATTTGCTCTTTTTCTTCTCTCACACTTTTCTTAGTGCAAAAATCCATTTTAGGATCAGAAATTAGCAGAAAAATTATGGTAAAATGAATAGCATCAAACTTTGTACATTCTTAGGTAGGTGACACATTCAAATATGTGCTATGTGTGCATCTCTTACAAAATACAGAATTCCATCTGTCTCTGACAGATGAATACATTTCAAAACATTTGGCTTAATTTACAGACCATTTTTTCTCTTCCATTACTTTATGAATTAACACAACAGCATTTTACATACCTTTACCTAGCTAACATATAATGATGTGAATTAATAGGCTATTTAATAACTCTTAACAAACTTTTGAAAAACACAGAACTTAACCCCCAAGTGTCAAGGCGTATTTGTCATAGAAGTGAAGCCGCCATGTGGTTTCCTTAGAGACCAATACTTGGTGGTTTGTGCAACCTGGGGGCATTCAAAATTCTCATGCCAGTATTTTAGAACAAGGCATGGGTGCAGCACTACAGTGACAAAGAGGACTGTTAGTTTTAGTATCACTGCTCTAAGAGTCAAGGCATTCTCATTTTTAGAAACAGGATGTTAATTAGATCAGATCGGTTAGTCTGGTGAGTTTCTGAGCAGTTTTAAAGGGAGTTACCTTCTTAGTTAAAAACTGACCTTGTTGATGTTCTTGCCTCCTCAGAAGTGTTCCCACGTCACACAAAACAAGATTTCAGTGCTCTGAACTAAAATCATAAATAAAGCATAGAAAATGTTGTGCCCGTGGCAGTTTGTATTCAAACCTCGTGCTGCAAAGAACCAGCCCTCTGAAGAGAAGGACATCAATAATAACGTGGAGAAAAATAGGAAGCTTTATGGGTAAGATCTTTGTCTTTTAATGGTTTCATAGTTTCCCTTTTATTTGAAAATGAAAAACATTAAATGACATGGGTTCTGTAGTGTGTTTACATAGCAATAATACTAAATACAAACTGTCTCTGAGGGTCACTGGGTGATGCAGATTTGGTAAGGTCCATTTAAGCTTTTGTGTCTAAGTTATACTATCATTGAAGAAAGAAATCATCTTACTTTCTTTTTCATGGTTCTAAATTTATTTGGTGTGTTATAATGATTTTGTATATACTGGGACTTAGGAGGCTTGTGTAGGCTATTAAAATTAGTAAAGTAAATTTTAGTGCTGTAATTGAGTTGGTCAGGTAGTTATGTGATACAATTTATACAATACATGTTCAATTTCTCAGTTTTCAGGCTGTTACTCATTCCAGTTTTCTATTTCTCTGCCCATTCCCTACCCTTTCCTGTCATTGCTCAACGTAGTTTATATTCAAATGTGAAGACATGAAGCTAACTCGTGGAACTGGGTGGGTGCTCACATGCACTCTGCTAGCTAAAACACACCATTGCCCTCTCCAGACTAAAGGTTTTGTTTGGAGTTTGTGGTGTGTGGATGCCTCTTGGGTGTTTGAACATCTTCTGAAACCTGATATCCAAATAAAAAGTAGGAGCTCAGAAAGCAAGACTTAATGCAGATAACAAAGCAAATTAATAATAAAGTATGTCATTTGTTTAGTGGGCTGGAGCTAGAAGGTGTTTTCACACATTTTCTGAGGATTTCAACCTCTTTGTATAATTCCTCTTGTGTCTTTTCTGACCAGATTGTAATTGTACAGATGTCCTTTATTTAACTAACAGCAACAATAGGCGACCTTTATCATTCTACACCATATCTGTTGTTTTCCTTCTCGCATAGTGATCTTGAAAGTGTGATTGTAGCTTTATTACTGACTTCTAGTCCACTTCACCCCTCATGCTGCTGTGAAAGATTGCCTTATTGACTCAGTCCATCTTTCGGAGACAGCTCTGAGTGTCTCCTTACTGATGATGCGGGTAAAACTAACACAAACTAAACAGGTTACATAATATTTAATTGTCTTTCTCTTTCTTTTAAAGCTTAGAAAATGATGATGCTAAATTACATGATCTGAGCAAGAAGCAGATAGAGATGCCGCCTATCATAACCTCAGCAAAGGCCAGTGATGAGAAAGAGGTCTGTTTTAGCGTCATTGTTTGGTACTAACAGTTCACACGGGCTGTGCTTATTTCTCAAAACTTCTCAGAGTCCTAATGCAAGGACTGGCTGTGGTTACGTGAGGTTAGGACTGCTGTGTCATCTTTGGATGAAAGATCTTTTCTGAGGCTGTGACTATTACAATTTTAAGTGACCTTATTGAAATTAAAAAAGATGTTTGCAGTGGCAGATATTGTTTGACTATTACAAAAATACCTTTTTTGCCCTGCTTTATATCAAACTGTGGATTAGATCAGTAGTTTTCTACTCAAATGAATAAACACACGTCAGAGAAGATCACATTTATACCTAGCTCCTTTAATTGAATCTGTAGTGTTTTAATGATGAAATAAAATATAAAAAAGGGAGCTTTAGGATATTTAATAGGCCTGAAGACAGTATGTATTTTTATTTTTCCTCTGTCCAGAACCCTCCCCCAAAAAGTATCAAAGATTCAAACCAAATATCAAGATGTCCAAGGCACGTAAAAGTAAGAAACATGGAAAATGGATCCAGCTTTCTTGACACGCTACACCTGGGAGCAAAAGAGGTGAGTTATGGAAACCTGAACAGTGATTTTTCATAACTTCACAGAATCACAGAACAACCAGGTTGGAAGGGACCCATCGGATCTTCTAGTCCAACCATTCCTATCTAAAACTTTGAAAGACACAGATTGCAACATTGGTTTTTGATGTTTTATTGTTTTTCAGGTTATCAACTGCCGGACCAAAGCCTGCCAAGGGGCACTGATGACCCCAAAGGGCATGGTGAGAGGTACTAGAGATGAGCCTGTTCCACCAGCAGAGCTTTTACCTCAGGCAATAGACTTTATCAAGCAGTACTACAGTTCATTTAAAGAGTAAGCCAACTTCACCTTAATTTTTGGTAAAAAAAGGCCTTTACCTTACCTGCCTGTTTGTGAGACTGTAGGAGCATTTGGTTTCTTTGCAGCTATCACTAACTATCCTGTTACATAGCATGCATTCAAAAAATAGATAAAGACTATTAGAAAAGGTAAATAAAACTATCTCTGCGCTTGCATATGCTTTATCTGCCAATCCCAGGTATGGGAATACAGAAATTAATTCTCTACAGTACATTCCTCAGCTCCATCCCTTCTGAGTGTGTTATACATTATAGTACATTTATAATCACAGAATCATAGAGTATTTTGGGTTGGAAGGCACTTAAGATCATTTAGTTCCAACCCCCCTGCCACTGGCAGAGACATCCCACTAGATCAGAATGTTACCTTTTATTTTATTAACGTTGGATGTTAATGGAATTAGATCCTACTCAGATCAGTCTTGGACAAATAATTTAGAAAATGCTTTTTTGTTCATGCTGTTCCAAGTATCTTCTCTGTGTTCTTTTGTTCTCTGTTTTGACTCTCAAGGCTTTAGCCAAAGATTGGAAGGCCAGTCTCTTGCTTCTAAATCTTGCTCTGTGCTGTCACCAACATAAGCTTACTGAGCATGCTGAGAGGGATGCTCTAGCTTCAGAAAAGAGGTTTGTGTTTTCACAAAAACAGACGTGGTGCAGAGACATCGTGTTGCAGGAAAAGCTGGAACATCTGATTGAGGTCCAAGAGTTTGCAGTGACAAAGTTTTCACATGACAAGCTTTCAAGTGAACAATTCAATGTTTGCTCATCCCATTATAAATCACTATCAGACTTTCAAAGGGACTCATACTCATAATGGCTGCTTCTTTAGACACTTTGAACTCTGCTACAAAGCTTTCTTCCCTCTGAAACTTTATGAAAGTCCCTATCTTACACACAGGCTGTACCCACTTGCCAGCATATTACATTTGCACAGCTCTGTGTTTCTGCTCATGGCTATTTGATCACATTGATTTACACTATCTTAACATGCTTGCCCTTGATCTTTCATCTTGTTCAAAATGTGAAGACTCTCAGACAGTGCAGGCTATTTTCATTCTCTCTGTAAGCCAACAAAACAATTTTTGTCTGTGCTGTGATAAATATTTCCTAGTATTTTGACTTCCTTCTCTGTTATCAAGCTAAAGAATTTTAGAGTTGGTTTCCCTGACAAAGGAATTGCTCAGCAGTTCCTTTTAGGAATGAAAATTCTGCTTACTTTGCTCAGAATACCAGCACTCGTGTGAAAATATTAGAACTTTGGGAGATGCAGTCACTATAATCCTCCTCTTGGGCTGAAACTAGCCTGTTCTTTACTTTTCATTTGCTTGTGATTTGACCATGATGTTCTCGAAACTAGTCTCAAAAATCCAAATTTAAACTGAAAACTTACCAAGAGAAGTTTGTGATCAGTCCAGAGATGTGTTGGGCGGTCAAAGGCTGGTATCACTACTTAAATTTCTAGTGTGTTAGTTTCTTCATTAAACTATTAAGCTATGCTTTGGGGGCAAAAGCGTGGTGCAGTAAAATGGTGGGGAGCAGATGGTGGCGACTTCTCACAGCAAAGCACAGTGAAATTGCTGGATTCATAAGGCAATGGATATTTTTGTTAAGGGTAAAGCATTTTATTTTGACCTGCTTTACGTCCAGAGAGTATAGATTTATAGCAGGGACAGGTTTCTCAGTGTTTATCCAGACTTGCGATATCTCAGCCTACATAGATGCTAATTTACTCCCTGGAAGTCTGCCTGTGCCCTGGCAGATAAAATCAGCGATATAAGTAGAAATCTCCTCATGCAAAATGATGCTGAAAAGATTTATGGCTTCAGCAAAGCTTGTGCTGTTCAACGCAGAAGACAAGATGAAGGTCTGCAATTTAAATCAATTCTAAATAACGAAATTCTCATTGTTTCTTACCACGGCTGTTTCCTTTTCAAAAGGCCAAAAATAGAAGAACACCTGAACCGACTGGAAACAGTGACCAAGGAGATAGAAACAACAGGAACCTACCATCTGACAAAGGATGAACTGGTCTTTGCTGCCAAACAGGCCTGGCGGAATGCACCTAGGTGTATTGGGAGAATCCAGTGGTCTAATCTACAGGTAACCTGAATCTAGATGTTGTGGGCCAAGTAGTCATCTACTGTAAGTCAGAAGAATGCCCTTTTCTTTGGAAAAATATGCCAGTTGCTTCAATATGCCCCTTCCTGTACATATTGTAAGATCAACATCTTTTTTTTTAGTTCTCTGCTTCATAGTTGAACAAAAAAGTCTAGAAGTGTTAGTGTAGGAAGCAATTCTGTTAACAAACCAGATGTACATCTTAGTCCTTGGAGGAGTGTTACATGTGAAGATGTGGATGAGAGCAAAAAAAATGAACCTTTCCCAGAGGAGCTATATTTAAATTGAGAAATACTGGTTTTTCATTTCACTTTTTTCTTTAATCTTTTCTTTCCATGACTGTGTATCAAAGGTAATGATTACTGTTTACTGTTTCAAAATCAGATTTCTTCTTTATTTCTTTTGGAAATGTATAGGTATTTGATGCCCGTGATTGTAAAACAACGAAGGAAATGTTTGAACATGTCTGTCGTCATATTCATTATGCCACAAACAATGGAAATATAAGGTAAGCCTCTTTAGTTTTAATTTTAAACAATGAAAATCACATTTAGATCTGGATTCAAAACTCTGCATAAGACTTGAAATGGTCTATCTAAATATTTTGACAGCTTGTCTTAGCTCTTTAATTCTCCTGGTACTTAAATGTTCCTCTCAAGTGTACCATCAACTGTTTGGAAATTTTATCACTTTTGTAACTGATGTTGCAAAATCTTTCGTAATTCCTGGGGAAAAGAGATGATTTGAAGATTCAGGGAGGTTGGTAGAGAAGATGAATTATTTTTTCTACTGTTTTTTTTTAGAAATATAAAATAATTGCTGTTGGTAATGATTAGAATGTGTTTGAGTTGCTGCTGTGATGTAATGGGATTCAATTGTTTCTCTGGGCAGGTCAGCCATCACCATCTTCCCTCAGAGAACTGATGGGAAACATGATTTCCGTATTTGGAACAGCCAATTCATCCGATACGCAGGATATCAAATGCCAGATGGATCTATTGTAGGAGACCCTGCCAGTGTGGAGTTCACACAGGTACAGTTCCAACTACAGAATCAGAGCTACATCTGTCTTGTCTAACCCACCTGCCTGTCCTTACCTTTTTCTTGCATGTTTATGCAGTAGGAGGGCAGTGTGGCAGTAAGGAGTGAATGGGATGTTCTACCACACAGATTCTTGGAGCAGGGGAAGCTATAATTTCTTCCAATCCTGGTAGAAAATACTCTCCTCCATCTCAGAACAGGGTGAGCTAATGCTCCCCTTAAGTCAGGGACACAATCAGTACTTGAACAACATGTCTTCGTGTTGTTTGAATGGGAAAGATAATCTTTATCACTCAGAATTTACCTTGGGGTGGGGGAAAAACCTAAAAAACCCCTGTAATTTACTTCCTTTACAGTTGTGCATTGAGCTTGGGTGGAAGCCGAAATATGGCCGCTTTGATGTACTTCCACTTGTTCTCCAAGCAAACGGCCAGGACCCAGAAATATTTGAATACCCGCCAGAAATTGTCCTCGAAGTGCCAATGGAACATCCAAAGTAAGCACACAAGATTGATATAATTGCATTTTTGCCTCAGCCTCGCCTTGGTAGGTTATTAGCCTGCGCCTGTGGCAGTCATTTTATGCGTTCTTTGTGAGGATGAAATTATGGTAAATAGCCCTGAAAGATAAAAAACTTGTTAGAACAATGAAATGACATTTAAATTAAGAAAGCCAAAGGCATTTTTCTTGGAAATCTTTTTTTCCCCCTGATCTACATGTTAATTATATTTAAAAAATCATCATTTCTTATGCCAGTGTATAATGATACTTAGGTAAAATACGGCTGCACACATAAGAATATTTATTGGCGTTCTGTTTTGTTTTTTCTTCATGTTTGCTTTGGGAGTGGCCTGCAGATTGCAGAGCTCTGTAATGCTGTTCTGCAGTTTCTTTAGCAGGCATTTCCAGTCACCATGTTGTAAATGAAAGCTGCTGTCGGCTTTTGTAGACCATGCTTTGGGGGTCATTTCTCCAAGAGCTAGCACTGTTTATCTTCCTGTACTTTATTGCTTATCACCTAAAGGAGGAAAAGACATGTGAATAATAAATCAAAACGCTTGTTTAACAGGTATGAATGGTTTAAGGAGTTGGATCTGAAGTGGTATGCACTGCCTGCTGTGGCCAACATGCTTCTTGAGGTGGGAGGCCTGGAATTTACCGCGTGTCCTTTCAACGGCTGGTACATGGGGACAGAGATAGGCGTGCGAGACTTCTGTGATGTGCAGCGATATAACATCCTGAAGGTAACCTGCTGAAGTGTGTTGATCTCACAAGGAAATGAACTTGGTATGAGTGTTTTTTTTGCAAGAGAGACACTTAACAGTCTTTGCTGCGATGGGTGTTACATTACATCATGCTAGCACTTCAGTGCTAATCTGACACAATATCCTGACTGTTGTGGGGCATGTTGTGGTTTAGTGTTTGATAGGAATGGTTGGACTCGATGATCCAGTGGGTCTCTTCCAACCTGCTTATTCTGTGATTCTATGATCTTGAATTTCTGCTGAGATTACAACTGCCAGATTGTGTGACTGTTCTTCTGACAGTCTCTGTTCCAAATACCTGGATAGAATGGTGAAACTGCAACTGAAAAAGAAAAATACTGCCCAAAAGGAATTCTTCCCTGATTTTACTGTGAGTCTTGCTGATTTGGAACTTTTGGTCTCAAACTATACATTTCTCAGAGGTTCCAGTCAGGTCTTGGTCACCTCACCAATACAAATTAATAGCTATGACTGATATACTGTCAGTTTTTAAACGATTTAGTCCAAGAGAGAACCACTCTCTGCTTTACCAAGCTGAAATAGCCTCAAGAACCAGAAGTCCATAACTCAAATTTATCGCTAATCTCAAGTGTTTCTGCTCCCATCGCTTTTCCCAGCATAAAATGGATTGATGTGGTGAGGGGGAGAAATCATGACGTCTAAGTCCCACATAGGAAATTTGATTTTACCCTTTCTTTCTCTTTTTCCTGTGTAGGAGGTAGGAAGAAGAATGGGACTGGAAACAAACAAACTTTCATCGTTATGGAAAGACCGAGCTGTTGTAGAGATAAATGTGGCTGTGCTTTATAGCTTCCAAGTAAGTCGACAAGTGTGCTATCCAGAGAGACACCGAATGCATATAACTATTTTACACGAATACAGTGCCAGTGGATCGATACTTAGTGGAGATTATCAGTGTGATTCCAATAGAGCTATTCTTGATTTACACCTGGGGAAGCATAGGAATCCAAATTTCTTCTTGTTGCTGGAAAAAAGTCTCAGGTGAAGGCAGAAGGGAAAGAAAAAGAAAAAGAAGTTAAGGGCAAAGTTTTTCATCCTTTTAACATATCTGTCTAGGTGTCAACATCTATCTAAAGACTGGATTTTATGTTTTATGTACAATTGAAGTTTTGTTTATCATGTCATAACAATATTGAAGATAGTCAACAATGAATCAGACACTTTTCAGCATACACTGCCAGTGCTGGAGAGGAAATAAAAAAAGACCATAAGAATCTTTAATCAAACCTCCACCTCGATCTGTATCTATATAGAAGTTGCTGACTGTAATTATTTCCCAGCACTGTATAAAGTCTTTGAAATATTAACCAAAGAAAAGGGATTACTGTAACTAAATCAGGAAGAAGAGCAGAAATGGGCTTTTTAATGTATGTCTGCCTTTTTGCAATTATTCTAGAAACAGAATGTGACTATCATGGATCACCACTCTGCTGCCGAGTCCTTCATGAAATACATGCAAAACGAGTACCGTGTGCGAGGAGGCTGCCCGGCTGACTGGGTGTGGATTGTGCCTCCTATGTCAGGGAGCATAACCCCCGTGTTCCACCAGGAGATGTTGAACTACGTTCTCACTCCTTTCTATTACTACCAGGTACACATTATCCAAAAAAAAAAACCGGTTCTAGTAGACAACTTCAGCAGTGCAGATGATAATATGGGACCCAAAGAAGTGGGAGGGAAAAGTCATGGTTAATGAAAGTTCACTAGAGAGATTCATAAGTAGCAGGCAGTGTCATATTGTGAAAGGTTATGTTAGTTCTGTAGAATTCTGAGGCTGTGAGTAAAATGCAATTTAATGCTACAGAGTCTGATCCGGTATTTGCACACAGTATATCTACAGATTCTAGTCTATATAGGTTCTATTCAATGTGACTCTTTCAAAGAGATACAAATTGTGTGTTTATTATTGTACTTCTTGTGCCGGACGCTTATCTTTTACTTTAAAGGTAGATGCATGGAAAACACATATCTGGCACGATGAGACACGGAGGCCAAAGAAGAAAGAAATAAAGTTCAGCATCTTGGCAAAGTAAGTTATGTACATAAGAGTTTTCTTGCTTTTGTCCAACTATTCTGTTTGTGTGATGTTTCTGTTCCATATATTTTTTTAATGATTATTATAGTAGACCATTTAAATTGCCTGAGTCATAGACTGACCACAGTCAGGTAATATTCATATCTAAGATTTTTATTCAGGGCTATCTGTAGTGTGTATTCTAAGCAATCTTCCAAGGAAAAGCCATGCTCAAGATCAGGCTTTCCTAGCTTGTTTGTGAATCAGTCTAAATTACTGCCTACCTATACTCAAGGGTTGGAACTGGATGGTCATTAATGTCCCTTCCAACCCAATCCATTCTATGATTCTGTGACGTTAAAAATTAAATGCGATTTTTATTTTTTTTCCTCAGGGCTGCACTCTTTGCATCTTCACTCATGCAACGAACAATGGCAGCCAGGTCCAAGGTTACTGTAATCTATGCAACAGAGACTGGGAAATCGGAAACACTAGCCAACAATCTGTGCAGCTTGTTCAACTGTGCCTTCAGCACTAAGGTAAGAAAGGAGAAGTCATCTACACGAAATGAAGAAGTCTGGCTAGTTTTATCAGCTTCTGTAAGCTCTTTAATTCTCTAAACCCGTGTTTTAAATGTCCGGTAAATACATGTTGGGCTAGAACTTCAGTTTTGTATTTATTTAGCATAATGCTTTGTAAATATCTCTGACAAGCACAGAGATAATTGTCTAATTCTAGTTCTTGCATCTGCTAGTAATTTCTCATGAGCTTTATACCTTCCAGATTCTGTGCATGGATGAGTACAACATCTCTGACCTGGAGAAAGAAACACTCCTTTTAGTGGTTACTAGCACTTTCGGAAATGGAGATTCTCCAAATAATGGAAAGGTAACAATCACCTCAGAAGTAAATGTGAGGCTCAACTGAAAGACTGAGACCAAAGACAACCCTTTCCTATGTCCCTTGTTCTTGAATAAGATATGGATTGAGTGGGATTGAGGTCCCACTCTTATTTTAAATCAGAGTGTTTTTCTAACCTTAAGTGTCTCATGAATTTTTATACAGACCTTGAAGAACTCCTTGCTCAACCTGAAACTGCTGAATAAAAAAATTAGGTAAAAATATTTTGTTGTTTGTTTTGCATGGGGTGAGTCCTTCTGCATTTCATTTAGCATGACATAGTGATCATCTTCTTATCTCCTTCTGCAGATATGCTGTGTTTGGTTTGGGGTCCAGCATGTATCCAGAATTCTGTGCTTTTGCTCATACCATTGACCAAAAACTGGCCCAACTAGGGGCTTCTCAGCTCACTCCGGTTGGCGAAGGAGATGAACTCAATGGGCAGGAAGAGGCCTTCCGCACATGGGCAGTCAGTGCCTTCAAGGTGACTGCATAAATAGTTAGATCCTATTTCAGTTTGTTCTTTCATTCCTTTTATTTCACTATTCAGTAAAATAGTGGAAAATGAAGGAAAATAAAAATCTGGATTTATATCTGAATTTCAGACTGCCCTCTTTTCTATTGCTTGCCTACGTTGAAGAGAGACTGGGCCCCTTTTATATTTTTTTAATATTCACATATGTTCCATGAAACCTTTTGGATACTGGGATGCTCAGTACAAACAAGGGTGGTAGCATCAGACATTAGAATTTTTCAAGGCAGATAATTTTTTACCTATACCAGTATAAAAATTGGACCTTACTAAACTCACTAAACCCCTATAACATCACTGAAGTCTATGGGATTAATAAACAATAGCAATCTGTGAAAATTATACGTGCCCATTAGAATTATGACAATGCTAAGAATATTTGGTTTACCATTAACAGCTTTCTTACGTTTGGGTTTTTCTTAGACTGCCTGTGACATTTTTAACATCCGTGGGAAAAGCAGTATTCAGTTGCCTGGGATTTACACCTCTGAGGATAACTGGGATCCTAAGAATTACCGGATAGTGTATGACACTCAAACCATGGACTTGCCTAAAGGTATTACCTCCCACCTTCCACTTCCTGTGTCCACTTTGTTTCAGATAGAAAAACTTTGCAGTTCAGACCAAGAATGATATTGGTTCTGATAGATGATAGAATTCATATAATAAAAAGTACAGGGGTCAGAGAGAAAAAAAAAGGGGTTATTTACATCCAAAAATCATTATATTTTCCAGTGCAACAACAGCAGAACATGAGAAGTAACACGTATTTAGACAGCCCCAGAAGAACAGAAGCTGAGATGAACTACTTTTAGTCAGGGGTGGGATGCATATAGGACACTTAACTGACTAAAAGTGTATCGCATTCTAGGGCAAGCATGGTTCAGTTTTTTCTGCATATTATTTGTGGACATTTTAAACAAATCTAATCACAAAACTGCCATGAGTCATGTCCTTTTTTCTCAACAGCACTTGCAAAACTTCATGCCAAGGATGTCATTCCCATGAAGCTGAAGTTCAGACAGAATCTGCAAAGTTTAAAATCCAGGTACAATACCTCATTCTTTTCAATATTAAAATACTGCATTTTACTAAAATCTTAAACAGCTGAAGTCATTATCTCTCTGAAGTTATTAAGAAATATATATGAATTGTGTACCATTTTTAATAGAAGTAAATCATTATCACAAGACCACAAGAATGCGTTCAGTCTTAGTTCTGATTTAGATTGGAGTGACTTCCAAGAGAGTCTCTGGGAGCACAGGGGAGGAAATAACTTTGTGATCCAATCCTTTGATCCCTACTAAATGTGGAAGGTCAGATGTACAGTCCCTCTGCCTTGCTTGGTATGCTTACGTGCCAGGCAAATGTTTGCTTCATTTAAGGGAAAAGAAACAAAAGGCAAAGGTGTACTGCCAGAAGCTGCTGCATTCAGTTGTACTGCAGAGCAAGCTGAGTCAATGCAGTACACAAAGACTTACAAAAGGATAATCAGCGCTAACAGCTGTCTGGGAAATAGCATCCGTGAATGACTCTTCAACATCCTGCAGTAGATCTCTCTCATCCCTGTTCTAAATAAAGTCATATTGCAGGAAGTCCCCTGAGCTGGTTTGAAGTGTGAGCTGTTCAGTTTCCAGGAGAGCTGCGCTTCCTTTCACTGGCTGAGTGCAGGCACATTTATTCTAAACTAGACAGATCAGACAGCACTTCAGTGTCCTATTTGTTTTGATACAAGTGATTCACATATCTGGCTATTATTTGTTTAAGTCTCCATGAAATACTAAACTGGTCTGATAATTGGGTAACGAACACCAGCAAGCCCTTGCCAACTGTCTCTTCAGATTTATTCCTTTTGTGTGCAATTTAAGGGAAATCCTGTCGACGTAACCAAGATCTGTCTGATCTCTTTTTTTCTATATCTAGTCGTGTTACCATTCTAGTTAAGCTTTCCTGTGAGACTAATCAGGAAGTGCACTACCTGCCTGGAGAACACATTGGGATTTTCCCAGGCAACCAGCCAGACCTAGTCCATGGCCTCATTGCGCATGTCAAAGATGCTCCTCCAGCTGATCAGACTATCAGACTTGAAACCTGTGCTGATGGTAAGTTGGTTCTCCTTAGGCAAAACAACTGAGGTGTTTGACAGATTTCTCTAAAATTCCCGAGAATTTTTATATACTGGATTTGGTTCTCTAATCTTGTTCTTAAGTTACAATAGGATTTTGTTGATTGTTTTAGTCATTCTTGGTTCTGATTTTGCATACTCTGGCAGTCCATGGTAACTTCACCAGTGTTCAAGGTTATGCCAGGTTGACACTGTTTGGAATTCTGTCACTAAATTTGTCATGAAGCACAATTAAATTAATCAATGGAGTTTGCTTATTGTTGCTATGTATCAGAGTCCTAAAATAGATGTACATGTCATGATCATCTTTTCCATCTTAGTAGGGACTATCTGCTAACTGATAGTATTCTGATACACTGAAAGATTATTTCCTTAAATTGAAGACTTTTCATTTTAAAGTGCTGGTTTGTTTTCATGCAGTTCTCTGCAGCACATCCTCCCCTGGCAAAATGCTTGCACTTTTACCTTAACTTTTTTTCTGAGAGGCCCTTTGGTCAAGACTTGTAGCCTAGCCTGAAGCTGTATTTTGAAGGACACTGAGTTTTGCTAAGCTCTGCAGCTGTCAAATACGGTGGGAATTGCCAAGTGTTCTTTTATTTCCCTCATTTCCAGGTGGCTATTGGACTAGTGACAAGAAGATTCCAGCCTGCACACTCCCTGAGGCTTTGACATACTTGCTTGATATCACTACCCCACCCTCCCAACAGCTGCTGAAAAAACTCAGCCAGCTGGTAACAGCGGAAGAAGACAAACAGAGACTGGAAGTTTTATGTCAGGTGAGCATTAGGGGTAGGTCTATGTAAGTGCTGTGTACTGGACCAGCTGATGCCCTGATGATAAATTGTGTAGCAGAAGCTAAAGAAATTTTTGTAGTGATGGTGCTTGATTTTTTCCCTCTGTTACACGTTCTTTGTGCTGGTGAAACCAACCACAGTGAGAGAAAGAGTGGCTTCATGGCTCAACTTGGGCGTGGGAATCAAAAAATTTCTTCAGCTCTGATGTTTCCTGTGTGGTTCTGGGTGGGTCACTTTGCCTGCCTGTTTCTCTTGCCTGCCTCGTGGTGGTTTCTGATGATGCACCATTAAAGACCTTACAGTTTGCAGGTGGAGGGACTCGAAGGGAGCTGGTAGGTACTTTTGTCAGAGAATTTGGTAGTGTGAGACTAGGAGGGACGTCACTTTAGGTAACCAACAAATCACAGGGGTGGCAAGTGCTTGCTTCTCCTGCAAGGTTCAGTAAAGTTTAACAGGTATCAGGACCTCAACCCATACAGTTTTGTGCATATCCTAAAGCAGAGGCTGAGAAACAGATCCTAATTTAGTTTCTACATCCTCACTGAGAGCATGGGTGTCTGAGAAGACTATAGTGGCTATTCTGTACTTCTGTTATCAAAAATTAAACAATTTCTTAGGAAACCCCAGTACTGGTCTAGTCAAAGTATTGAGAATTTTCTGCTGGCCTGCCTGTGTATATAATGGAATGTCAAATCTTACAACTAAGTGATGCTTGAAATATCCCTCCGCTCGTGAACGCGGCATAATCTGGTAACATTGTAATGGGGGCTTTGGCTTTTAGAACACAGAAGAATACAATAAATGGAAGTTTTACAACAGCCCGAACATCCTGGAGGTCCTGGAGGAGTTTCCTTCTGCTGAGGTCTCAACAGCTTTCTTACTGACTCAGCTGCCGCTTCTGAAGCCCAGGTACTATTCTGTCAGCTCCTCCTGTGACATAACACCCAGAGAGATCCATCTGACGGTTGCAGTTGTAAACTACAGGACAAGAGGTAAGGAGTTACTGTTTTCATTTCTCTCCTAATTAAATGATATTTAGGGTGCATTGTGGTACAGAAAAATAATGTTTGCCTTATGGCATGAAGCACATCTCTGAGAAGTTTGTACTGTGAAACATGCAGAGTAGTGTATTGTGGTGCAGGTATTAGTACTGTGCTGCTGGAATCCTGCATCATCATCGGCGTACCCTTGTTTTATACATCATTACCAGACACACACACTTATTTAAAAACCATAATTTTAAGTATAAACTGTGTTTTTTTAAGAAACAGAGCACTTTTGAATACTGACTGAGGTGTTTTCCTTTGCTCTGATTAGATGGACAAGGGCCTTTACACCATGGAGTGTGCAGCACATGGCTGAATACAGTAGCTCTCAATGGAACAGTTCCATGCTTTGTACGCAGGTGAGTGTATGATAGAGAAAAAAAGACAAGAAATAATCCAAAATGTAGTGTTTCTTAGTTCAGATTCTTCAGTGTCATTTTTCACTGTTTGCATATGATTTTCAAGTGACTATTGAGTGCAGGTTGGAATGTCTGAGTCTGAAAGAGAGAGCGCTCCTTGTCTTCCAGAGATGACATACTTTACTGTGTCTTATATTGAGTAAAGTCACAAATCATTAGAAAATTCAGAAAGAACTCTATTCATGTCACACCATCCCCATGAGCATGTCCACTGTAGGGCAAGGGAAGCTAAGGAAACAAGAAGCAGGTCAAGACCCATTACTGGTTTCAGATTGGTAACTTGGACTGTGCTGCTCAAAATCTTTCAGGAAACTGACACAGAGATGTAGTTCATTGACTAATTACCCATTTAACATATTTTTGCATTTCAGTGCTAATGAATTCCACCTCCCAAAGGAGCCAACCAAGCCATGCATTCTGATCGGCCCAGGAACAGGAATTGCTCCCTTCAGAAGTTTCTGGCTGCAGCGTCTCTATGACTTGGAAAAGAAAGGTACTTGTGGCGATTGCCCCAAGCGGGAGGCTGTAGCTCATCCAGACCACATCCCTAGTCCTCCAAGCAAAATCTCTACAGATGGAGGCACCAGAAACATTAGCCAAGTGAACTCTGTAGAGACTGGTCATCCCAATGCTGACTGAACCCTGCACTGAAACAGCAAATCCATCCTACTTGAGACCAGTCCAGTGGCCTTGAGGTCTTTGATCACTTGGAGGGAGCAGCTGGTGTGGCCTTGAAAATGCCGTATGCTCAGTGGCTGCCCCACGCGCTCCCACAGGAGCCACGACATAGAGAGAAAACCCTTCAGCCTGTCTGCATCAACCTCTTTGGGCAACCTGCTCCAAGAGGTGATTCCACATAGATCTCCAAGGACTTAGGCAAGTTCAGTCCTACTGCAAGACCCTGAAATCACTGGCTGTCACAGGCAGATGCACACAGGCTCCTTCTCAGGTGTTTATTGAGAAAGCCTAGTGAGAAAATAGTTGTGCAGGCGGCAATACACAGCTGGTTACTGTGGGAACAGGACCCTCGTGGGAATAGTTGTAAGAGTTAATAGGCCTTACCTGGAAAGACAAAACCTTCCCAATGTTGGTTTCAGGGATCAGAGGTGGTGACATGACGTTATTGTTTGGCTGCCGGCAGCCAGACGTGGATCACATCTACAAAGAAGAAACTGAGGAAATGAAGAGGAAGGGGATCCTGAAAGAAGTCTATACAGCTTACTCCAGACAGCCTGGCCAAGTTAAAGTAAGGCTGGCTCCTTTGTTCTTTATAGGTTGGCTCCTTTCAGAATGGTCCCTGCAGATCTGAAGATTTGGCCTCTGTTTAACAATGTTATTTAAAAGAATATTAACATTTTGCTTTAGTGTATTGTGAACAAGTGACAAAGGGCTCTGCTCCTTCAAAGTAAAGGAGAATCTCACTGTGCGCTTGAGTTTTATTTAAATATAAAACCCCCGCTGCCGTGCAGAGAGGCATAATGGACATATAATCAGAACTTCAAGAGCAAACAGCCTTTAAAACTAGAAGCTGGAGCTTTTTCAGAAGCCTTAAACTTTGCAGGATTTGATTAGCCCATGAGTTAGATATAAGTTCACTCTGGCCATTTGTCTCCATGTCAGTGACATGAGGACTGTGGAAATTAATTTTGCTTAGATGAAATCTTGATTTGACAAAACAACAGCATTTAAGCTAAAAGAGAAGTGCTTTAGTCTGCTCTAGGTTAATCAACAGGTAGGTCTGGCTTCCAAATCTGAGGCTTGTAAAGACAGCATGAAGACATTTTTCTTCTCCTTCACTGTGGCGCAGTGCATTAAGTGGAGTAGAAAGGGTATTTAGAACCTTACTGCAGAGACCCACATTGAATTTGGAAAAGCCAATAGCTAAAGTAGCATTTAAAAAACCTTTTCTAATGATCTTTTTTCTGTTTCTAAGGTCTACGTTCAAGACATTCTTCAAAGCAAGCTGGAGTCCAAAGTGTGCAGCCTCTTACATAAGGAGGAAGGGCACCTGTATGTCTGTGGAGACGTACGTATGGCCAAGGATGTTGCTCAGACATTGAAAGGGATACTTGCAAAAAACCTCAAACTGAATGAGCAGCAGGCAGAGGAGTATTTCTTCCAGTTAAAGGTAAGCTGTGATATGCAAGGCATTATTTCCAGTCAGGCAGTGTCCCAGAAGGGGCTACAGGAGTCTTCCATGTCACACTCAAGGTCTCTCAGGCTGCCATGAACTGCTTTCCAGCATAATGCAGAAGGAAAAAAAAAATTAAGTGGTGGGTTTAATCCACCTGCTATGATCTAAAATGCATTGTTTCTGTTTGGTTAGGGTGTAAGAGTGACACGTGATATTCTTCTCTGCTATTTTCTTCAGTATTTCCCTTTGGGTCCTGTACATCAACTTTACAGTGTGTCTGAAACATCAGGAGTTTGAGACTTCATTGCACTAATGGAGGAAAGCGAGTTACAGAAATTAATGGGCCCATCATAGGGTGCCTGGGCCTGCTGGCTTTTTCAGACATTTTTGTTGTCAGAACTTGTCCTGGAGCACATATATCTGGGATTCTGATAGATTCCTTTTATTGGCAGTAAGAAAAGTCAGCTATCACTGAACTAGTTGTACGAATGCAAAAGGCCTCTTAGTTCCTTACCCGTTACACAAGGAGGAGCTAGCAGTATTTAATTCACATCTCAAGTTTCCTTCCTTTTCTTGCAGAGCCAAAAACGATATCATGAAGATATATTTGGAGCTGTATTCCCACAGGAAGTCAAAAAAGGTGTAAGAACTACGAAACCTACCAGTCCAAGAACAAATCAACTCATGTTTTAGACAAAGCTTGCGTGTTTGTTGTTGTTTTCAACTACTAGGGGGTCAAATCCTACAATCATATACATGTTAAATCAGACACATGTATATGATTGTAGGATTTGACTTCTAAAGCTCAGCCTTAATTAAGAAAAATATTAAATTTAACTTGTGCTATTTATTCTGAAACTTCTTGTAATAGATTATCTTAATAGCAAAAATGCAAATTATTTTTTTAATACTGTCTATGCTAGTATAAATCTTCTGGTTTTTTGTAAATACAAGGAAGATGTAGAGTTTTTTACTGTGTAAGTTAGAACTGAAATATTTTTTGAAATGTATTGTTTATCTTTGTGAATTTATTTATATCAGACTGTTTTACTGTGCCTATTATCTTCACGCTAAAGCGAGCAAATGGATGGTTGTGTCACTTGGAAATGTCTAGTCACACACCTTGTTGCATCTGAGGCAGTATTTCCAAATGGGATAACGATATAATGGTCCATAAGTGGGAATTCCTGCTGTGTGCACTTTAAATGTGTATCCATGAGGAGGTAGTAGGTTCGAATTCTGCTTTGTGTGATTCAGGTACTTGAGCCTGAGTTTTTGTTACAGAGCCTATGGCAGTAAGGTTCAGAAAATTCAAAAGCACTTTGTACATTTGAATGCTGTGCTCTGATTTACTTGATTTGTTTGTAACAAAGGATGCCTTTATATCAAGAGAACAAGTCACTGTGGATTAACTGTGCCTCCTCTTGCTGTTGGCTTCAGCCTGAAAACGTAGGGCTGGGCAAGTGAGTTCTGTGGCTTCAGGGGGGTGGGTCTAGGCTCCAACCAGCTCTTCTTCCTGAAGCGATGAGCCCCTCTCCAAGAGTGACACAATCTGCTAAGATTAGTTATGCCTTTTTCTTACTGCAAGGGAAGTGTGAATTTGCACCATAGATTGTGCGAATGGCTCGCAAACTGCAAGAAGATAAAATAGAAATATATTTTAGCCTAGTTCTGTTTTGACTTTGGCTCTTTCTAAGCCTTGCAGTTATGTCAGAGCTTTTAATTCTTTTGCTAAAATTACCAGGGCTATTATGATCACATTAAAAAAGCTTAAGGTGAGATTTTTCCTGTCATCCCTTGTCTCCAGGAGCTGGAATCTGATGAAGGAGGAATTGGGTCTCAAAAGTCAGCAGTGCCCTGTCCATACAGTGTGTCATGTGTGCTTCAGGACAGCCTGAGTGATAAGACCAGAAATGCAGCATAGATGAGAGTATATGGACAGCAATGGCAGAGATTGTGAGATATCAGACAGCAGCTACGAAGAGTGAGGGCAGAGGAGGTTCCTGACAGGTAGGGAAACTTGATGGCCACTGAATGTTATTTCATACTTCGTTTAGTTAGTATTTTCTGGTTTAGATTTTTGGGATGGGATGGAAATAGAACAAGGTAATTGCACATTCCATTAAGAACGTTCTCAATAAGCCCTGGGCTCACCGAGTCCAAGATCTCAAGCGAGTCCAACAAAAGTAGGAAACAGAAGAAGTGAGTTCCGTTCTTCAGAGCACTAATATGTTCTGTGCTCTTTCGGGAGCTGCATCACCGCACAGCCCATTTCCCATGCAGATGAGTAAATAGGTGAATTTCCTTGCCAGGATGCTTTCTTTATATCTTGGGTGTCTTTTTGAAGTTATCACTTACTTCAAAGTGTTACTGTAATCCTTTATAAATGTTTGCTTCTGTACTAGAGGACTAGAGTTAACTCTCAGAGTTAATTTGGAGAGTATGAAACTCAGGAAAAGAAGTCACACTGTTTATGGGAAGCTGTGCACAGGCTGGGGTGCCCTTGAGTAGTGCCATGTCCTGAAGATGTGAGGCACAGCTGACAACTGCCAACGAGGGCAGTGGGAATTGCCATTCCTTCATGGGCCTGGTTTGGGCACTGCACTGCAGCTGTGTGGAGCCAGAAACAGTCTCTGTGCTTGAATTTGTCTCCATTGAGATGTAGTACTGGTTGCTTCAGAAAAAAAAAAAAAAAAAAGAAGGTGCAAGGAAGCTTTTCTTGTCTTTGAGAGAGAACAAATTCTTGGACTGCTCATCAGTGAAAGAAATATTGTCAAAGGGCTGTTAAAGATTTAAAGATCCAAGGATGTGATCTAAACAGAAGAAACAGACTGTTGTGTGAATCTTAGGTTAACAAGTGTTTGGGGGCTTTCAGCAGCAGACAGGTATTTTTTTTTCAACAAACTCCGCTTTGATGTATTGCTCAATGGATGCTCATGTTCAGTGATATCTCACCCTGATGCATAATGGCTCGTCAAGTGTGGGGTCTTGCCTCTAGACCAGAGCCATGTCAGCTGCTGGAGAGGGGAGACCCATGGGTGCAATCAGACTGGAGAGGTCCTGGTGTGGCCACCTTGAGGCACTGGGCTTCACAGTAGATCCAAATCTATAAACAGGAGAGAGCAGTGGGGAGCACTGCAGCTGATCTGGGGCAGAGGGAAGGTTCCGCAAGGTAAGCACGAGGTGGGCAATAAACGCAAATCTTCTCATTTGTTGAGTCACCGTGAAGCTGCTCTTGTAAATCTGTGAGTCATTGCGCCAGGGCTGACGCATTGGACAGGGTGGGTTGTGTTCAAGGGCTGCAGCTTTTGCATGAGGCTTGGTTATTGAAACAGAGGAATAGTTTGATCTGAACCATAACTGAGCTTTGCTGGTGCTCCAGACAACCAGGTTGCGATTCCTTGGATGTAGGCAGGGCCAGGCGCATACCAAACCATTCCCGTTCCCAGCTGGTGCAATATAACCTTTGTGCTCGAAGATGGGGGTTTGGCTTTTAGTCTAAATTAAATACCGTTGCCCTTCAACTTCAGTTGCGAATTAAAGTCATTAATTCTTATTCCTTATGAAAGACAACAAAGCTCAACTTATCTTAAGCTTTTTATTGTTTGCATATGAAAGATCTCGATAAGATGGATGAAATGTGAAATTGCTCTGTTATAATGTCTTGCCCTCTTCCTTGCAGACTGTACAATGCTGCCGTTATTTTCAGCATAAAGCTGTTTGGCAGCAGCGGGACGTTCCTGGGATTAATTAACACACTGCAGTGTCACTTCCATGAGGCTGAGCTTTGCCCCTGGGCCATAGGTGAAAGGCGCGCGCGCGCGCGCGCACACACACACACACACACACACACACACACACACACACACACACACCCTCCCAGGTTCACTGTGGTGTGATGGTGTTATGAGGAGACTGCAGAGCTCCTGCCTCCCTGGGGAGCCAGAGGAGAGAATCTCTAGAAGAGGTCGGGTTCATGGCTTGCAGGAATGATCTGCTCACGCCGACTGGGCTGCAGGTGCTGGAGGGGAAAAGGAGATTGGGATCTGAGGAATGGGTAAGGGGCAGCTTCTCGACACAGCATTATGCTTGTTATGCTTCGTGAAAATAACGAGTTCTTAAAGTGTGGGATGACTGGACCCGTTGTGCTCAAGGGGGAAAGCTTTGATAACTGCAAATGGACCCGGCATTCAGTCTGGCCTCGTGCAGGGGAGTTCAGAGTCTGGGATTTCTGCAGGAGCGGCTGGGACAGGCCCCACCTGGCTGCTCCTTCTGCCCCTGTGGTGCCGTCACTGTGTGTCACTTGATGTGATTTATTGCCAGAATCTGAGTTAACAGCAAAAGGAAAGCAACTGGGCCCATACTTGAGTGATGCCTCAGTGTCCTGAGAATCCTCCAACACCTGGTGCTCCGTGCAGTCCTGTGTCTTAGTGGGTCCCGATGGAAATCTGCTTGTGTTTTAATCTGGCTACAGGTAGATGGAGGGAAAAAGGCCAAACCAAAAATCTGTAACACTTGCTTTATCCAGAGCAAAGATTTATTCACTGAAAAGGTTCCTACATATCCAGAATCTCATTAGCATAGAGTGCACTCTTTTTTTTTTTTTTTTTTTTTTGCTGGTTGCATAAACTAATACAGAAACTGTTGTTAATACTAACAATTTTTAATTAATTTAATAGCAATTCTGGAAGACACTCAGTTGATAGAAAATATAAAAAAAAAAAATTACTGTACAAAGTTTACATCACATTTGAAAAGAAACCGTGTCCATTTTCGCTGTGTTACAGACTCCATTTACATTCATTACTGACGTGTGGCTTTAGTAGCAGCATTGTACAGCCAGCTTCACATTTACAACTCTAAAATGATGCGGGCTTCCCGCCCGTGCATGGCACACAGTGGGACAGGACACATGCCCCTCAACAGTACAGCCCAGCGCTGGTTTGCAGCGTGGAGAGGGCTGAGCACTCTGCTCTCCTCCCAGCTGTACAACTCCATGGGGATCGGTCGAGTTCCATGTGTCTTACACCAGCTGATTAAAACAAAACTCACCCCACAGACAATGAGCCGCCTCTTCTCTTTGACAAGACTGGAGCCAGGAGGCTGGGGTTTGCTTTCAGGGGCGATTTAGGGGTGTTAAACACAAACCCAAGGTCAGGTCAAGTGAAAATCCCAACTGTCATGATTAAAGGCAGATTTTGTAGCCCCTCCTGTGCCTAGGATGAGTCTCCCATTTGTGCTCAGCACACGATAAAGTGGAGCACGATGGGAGGCTGAGTTCCCGGCACACAGCCCTGCTGGGATGGTTGAGGAAGCCTGGCTGGAGAGCAGGGGACGCACAGCTCTGTGAGTGGGAAGTCTTCCCAGATGATGTTGGGATTAAAGCTGAGGGCAGGTGTAAGAATGACAAATAATGAGAGGTTTTGTTGGTTTGGGTTTTTTTCAATGATTTTGTTTTAATCCAGCTGGTGACTCGGCGCTGGTTGTCCTTCTCCTGGCCACTCAACTAATTAGAAACAAAACTAAAGGACATAGTGCTTTCCCAGTGTTGTTCCTGCATGCTTGCACAGCAACATTATTGTCTGCACACTGAGTGACTGGTTCCCACACAGAAGCTCTGGGTGCCCCAGCTTTCCAGGCTGGTTTATGCCCACAGACGGCAGAAATCTCTAGTGAGCAGCACAGTGAGGTGGTTACCCCAGACACAGTGAGGCTGCTCAGAACTGCAGGCTGTTGGAGCAACACTTTGCACTGCAGCTCCTCCCCAAGATGTGATGCACTGGGATGCCTCGGGAGGGTTTGAGCTGATGGTTTGTAACGGTGGTGGTGCAAGGAAGCACAATTCTCCCCACTTCAGGCTGGTGTTGTGCTGTTGCTGTTTCAGCAGCGCTTGCTGGGAAAACAACTTCTGCTTAAAACTGCTGGCACACAATACTATTGAGAGGGAACCAGTAATAGGGTGTCCTGGTGAGAACCAAGGGGCTCCAGCATCGCTGGAGGGGGTGGTATTTGCTTTATAAAGTTGGGAGAGAGGAAGGAGGTCAAAAGTAACACAGCACTCTGCTCATCTACCCAAACCCACCTCTTCTTTTATATCTGAGACACTTCAACACTTGCTCTGCCAAAACATTTGTAAGAGAATACAACTGGCTTGCACGTGGTAGGAGCGAAGGGCTCTGCTCAACAGAAGTCAGGGATTTATTGTGCTGCTTATTTTCTACGGCAGTTGGCCACCCAAAAGCAGCCGAACTGAGTACCTGTCACCTTGCCTGCCTAACACAGGGCTCCAGCACTCCTCTCCCCATGAGTCTCATGTCAAGCCCTTGTAAGGATGGTGAAAGGGGCAGGGGCTGTAACATACACATGCTGCTGAAGAAATGACAGGGAAGTACAAACCAGAAAGGATCTGACTGTTCAGCATATAATGGGGGTTCTCCCACTGCCCTGGCTGGCAGAAGGCCGAAGGACATGAATAGGAGGCATGAGGGAGCTGTTCGCTATTCCTTCGCATGTGGGACAATGCGTGTGTCACCTTAGATGTAGTAACAGGATGTGTTCTCTATAAACCTGCACATCGCAGGTTAAAGCAGAGACGTGGGGTGGTCTTTAATTCTTAACATTTACCTTTGGAACAAGTCTGAGCTGTTTGATTGAGTCAAGTCCTCTGACAGAAATCTTCTAGTCTTTTGGTTTATTCTTAGTTTTTCCCAAACCAACAGCTTTAGTGCCAATTATTTTAAAGGAAATGGTTTGCACACTTCAATGTGAATGCCTCCAGGAGCCAGCACCAGTGGAACACACAAACACATTCCAAATATCTTAACAAACTCCATGCCTGGAGACTTTATTTAATGGCACCACTAGGGATGGTGCTTTCCCTTGTCTCTCTCTCTTTCCCTGCAGCTCTGGAAAAGGCCTTGTCTCCTACAGCTATAGCATCAATGGGGCAGTAAGGTGAGGCTGTTGGTTACATTTCCAGAAATGCCCCTTGTTCAGGGAACAAGAACGTGTTGTGCCTCACGTTCAAAAGCAGAACCCAGCCACTGTGAGCAGAGCTGTAACAAGCCAGGGTTGTTATTTTTGTAAAAGCTTCCTCCTAAATTGTATGAGAACAAGCAGCTTTTACCGAGTTCTGTTTAGAAGAGTGCTCAAGTCTCTGAGCCAAAGCCTACACATTCAGGAACTCTAGTGGGAGCAGATTTGCCCTGGTGTAACTCCAGCTGAGGCAACCAGGTGCTTGGCCCAGCCCTGCTGAAACCAACCTCAGAGCTCAAGGTAGGCCTGGGCCAGGCACAATGCATCAAAGAGAACTGTGTTAAGGTTAAAATGGATCTGGAACTGTGGCCCTTGTTCCAGCGGCTCTGCCATTCTGAAACAAGCCAGTTCTACTTCTCTCAGGGAACACAAATGCTTTGACAGCAGAAGACGGCTCCTCTCTACCACTGACAAAAGAAGGAACTAGAAACAGTTCTTATTTTCAGTGCTAGTTGAGAATGGCTGTAGTTAAACTTGATTTGCTGTTTATTATGTTTAAAAAAATATAATTCACACAGAAGTATCCTGTAAACATTCTTTAAAGAACTGCTGGTGCTCGGGCAGAACTCGGTCTTTGCCAGTGCCCCAGGACTGTGAGCTGATGGTCGGGTGATTTTGAGCTGTGGCTGCACCAGTTTGAGCTGGGAAGAGTCCGGGAAGGTTTCTGACGCTTTGCGTAAGGAGGCAGACAACATTATCACAAGACAATCACACACCATGCTATAGCTTTTGATTACTTGGTTCCAGGATTCCCAAGCCAAATCTTTCAAAACGCAGGACAACTTTGCTACTGTTAATGCTGAAAAGAGTGGGGAGGGAGAGGAGAAAGGAGGGCAAAGAATTATTGATTTATCATTTTTTCTTACAAAGCTACAGCCCTATAAATGGAACTCAAATGGGTTCAATTCTGATCTTGTACAACTTCAGATCACCTGGAAAAGGAGCTTAAGCATTTAACCAGCAAGCACACAAACTTATTCATGCTCGTTAACCTCATCAATGGAAACACACAGCACAAATCTAATTTGCTTGAAATTGGAGAAACAGTAGGTTTTCGTAAGTGTCTGAGGAGGGGAAAAGCCCCACACTTGTTTTCAATGAGCACTTCGTTAAAAACAACCCAACTAAATGAAACCAAACCCATTTGCTCCTCTTTATAGACTGTAGCAAGTGCATAAAGGTGTTTTTTCCTTCACCCTTACACTGTTAGCATAGCTAGAAACATTTTTCCCTTCAAAATGCCTTCCTCCACACATGCACATGGGTAAGGGCAGGGCTGAGAGCCTGAAATGTGAGCTCTCACAGGAAATCTTCTGAGAGAAGGAATGTGTGTGGGCAGGTGTTTGTCCTCACTGAAGACAGCAGAAACCATCTTGGTGCCCATTCTCCTCTGTCCCTGTCATTTTCCCTCCCAAACAAGGTATTTTCTTTAAAATCATGACTGAGAAGAGACCTTTTAAGAAAAGGCACATATTTGCTGTGTTACCTATGATTCTGCAAAGCCCCTACCATTAAGTCAGATGTTTTGCTGAACAGGGAGTGTAAACAGAAGCAAATCCTAAAATTCAGAGCACTAGATTTGCGAGGATAGGCAGAGGAATGGAAGGAGGCTCTTGCTTTCCTCCTCGTACACAGCGTTGTGGCTGATCCCAGCTGACCCCTGTGCTGGTTCTGGACTCCACTTGCGGCCTGGTCCCCAGCTGGCTGAGGGATGACTGCTCTGTGCTCCAAGCACCATCCTTCTCTCCACTTAGGAACTGCACCAGCTTCATCCCACCTCTGATAAAACAGCCCCTGGGTGCAATGCTGGCTCTGGTCCCAGGGGAGAACCAGCACAATCCAGCCCTTAACTCGTTGGTTTGCAGTGAGAGGGGGAGCGTTCGATCACAAACCTGCGCCTGTAGAAATGTCCCTGCCCCTCCGGTCACAAAGCCACAGCTGGGCACTAGGATGATGGGCATAACCTCAGACTGTGACTGGGAACCGCACCCCTCTGCCTCATGGGACCTGCAGGCCATGCACGAGTCCCACCAGCTCCAGGGAAGCCCCAGCCCACAGGGCAGGACATGCAGCGCTCGCTGTTGTTTGCACTCGGTTAGTTAGAGAACAGCTCACTAGAACCTCTCCAGGAGGAAGTTCCAGCCTGCGGAGGTGCTTCAGGAGTGAAAGATGGCCACGGTGTTAGACAGTAACTTCTTGCAGACAGGAGTTGTTATTCAAGCTAACAGCCCACACCAAGAGGAAAAAGGCAGAAAAGGAGAATTCGGATAAAGTGTTGATTATGTCCGTGAGTTAATTTCGTGGTTTGTTTTTGCTGTTTTAAATGGAAGGTGATTGTCCAAGTTGCCGGTTAGGATACAACACATGGAAACATGCAAGTTGGAGCCCATTATTGCACCAGTAGCTACAACCTACAAAGAAATATGGGAGGGAGGGGAAAAAGACACCATGAGAGTTAGTTTTCAGTTATTTAAAGCAAGCTTGAGAACTATATACTATAAAGCTAAAACCAGAATAAAGCACAGGGGGGTTAGTGCAGTGTTTCTCGGTGGATTTGTTGGAGGGGATGTGAACGCATTTCTCACGGATTCTGAATCCAAGTAGGTCTCTGGCTGGCATGGCTCCAGAGAGCCTCCCAGATGTGCCTGGAATATACCACAGTTTGCAAGGGCTGAACATCAACCAGGCTGCCTGCACTTTCCTTTCAATGAGCACTAATTCAGCTGTCAATGCTGATAATTAATACTGACACTTAAGGTACTTCTCCCCTATTAAATGCTTTGAGCAGAGAAAGAGTATTAATGTATGCAAATTGACATAAACCACGTGGGGGCAGAGGAGGGGTCCATCCGTCTACTCAGGGAAAAATAATTAGCGTAGCTACTACATAAGACATTGTTCCACATGCTGTTCAAGAGTAACTCCCTACAGAAACACTGATCCAAAATAACCATCTGGCAAATGGCTCATGGACTGACTGCCCAGATAGGAAGCATTTCTTCATCTTCGTTTCCAGTGTGGTGTTAGAGGACAATGCCAGCAAGCGACTGCATGGGAACGCGTGGAGAGCCTGGGCTCTCGCTCTGCTCTGTGGTGTCTGGTTCAGTAGGTGAATACATGTCACATCAGCCATCAGAGTTAATGATCCAGCACAAGTGGATCCCATTGTGTGAAGAAATGAGGGCACGGAAGTTCTGACATACAGAACCATAGTGCCGGAGTACAGTGTTTGCACTGGTTGCAAACATGTCTGATTTCTCACAGACATCAACAACACTGAGGTCACCAAAATATAACCTTGTGCCTCACAGGAACACCAGGGGCTGACAGGCTGAGCCCTTCCTGGAGGGCCATCACAGGGTAACAGAGGTCAGCAGTGAAAATCATCCAGCTGTCAGAAAACTCTTCAGGGTGGGGGACAGTCTCTGGGCTCCAGAAATTGTACCTGCTTTGCTTCCACTTGGTTTCAGCACAAGTGGAACTGAGACCCATCCTTCTCTGATAGTGACAGGTTATTCATGAGAGAAGGGAGGCTGACAGTTTTAGGCCGTGTGGCTCTGTGCTCATGCAGTCTGAAAGGGAACACTCTATATTCTGGGTCTGGTCTGGTCTGGTCTGTCCTAACAGATGTCGTGGGATGTACAATGAGGTGTTTCAAGGGACCTCTTCCCATTTTGACAGTTTTCAGATACTTGATGGCATTAGACCTTTCTTCCCCAACTGCAACCCAGAAAGGCTCTCTGAAAGTATCACGGTCTGACAAGGATTAATCCTCATTTTTTATGATTTATCTTTCGTTGGCCATGGACATAATTCCATCTTAGAGATTTGGTTCAAACATTGCAACTCCTTCTTCACTGTCAGTTTGCTGCAATCTGAACACATGATTACCACCGGCTTTGTTTTTTACCCATAAGTCAGTTATGCAGTCAGGACTGACGCTGCATTTATTTATCTGCCAGCATAAGCAGGGCACTGTTCCACAAAGAGGAGAAGGGGTGAGATTTTTTTTCCTCTAACATGCTCCTTGGAGGAGGTTACAAACTTCGGACTCCTTGCTCCGACAGCATAGTTTCAGAAGGAAACAGCGGCACATTATCTTTTATCCTTCCCTTTCTTACTCAGTACTAGCCATTACAAGGGAAATTCCAACCACTTTGGGGTCGGAGGGGCCCTTCTGACACTGTTGGTAGATGCTCATTGAAACTAAACCTACAGCTGGATAAGTAAGAGGTGAATATGTTAAAGCAGGAAACTGACTGTCAGAAGCGCAGCAGTTTAATTGTATATTTCTGAGTAACTAGGAAAGCAGAAGAGCTCGCTGTTACCTTCCCGTAAGTTTGACGGCCCCCAGCAAGGCAAAATAAAGCACAGAAATATCAGTTCGCAAATTCTGAGTGGTATAAATGTTCATAACTGCAGTAAATACTCACTCAGCAGACTTCCAGAAATGCCCTGGGTGGGAGAGCCGACGATTCAGTTTTGGCAGTTTTTCCAGCATATCCATGAGGACAGTGAAGCTGGGCCGCTCGCTGAGATCGAATGACCAGCACGCCGAGAGAATTTCCTGCAGAGGATATTTGTGGCTCATTATCTCCAGTTGGCTCACAGGTCAGCCCTGCAGACCAAGCAACTGATGTGCACCAGGGGATGTAGGACAGTTACAGAGAAAGGGCTTCGTATCTAACTTGGTGCCCCATTCTAATCTGTTCTCTCTCCTGCCCTTTATCTTTAGAGTTACAATAAGAGTACAAATAGCTATATGGAAAAATATAGCAACCGAGGCACTTACATTGACTTCTTTCCCCAAACTAACAGTTGCAAGGACTTGTTTCACTCCTTCACCGCTTCCAATCTGCCAGATGAGCGCCTCTGCAGCCTGGTTCTTGAAAGGCCATTCTCTTGCTTGGAGCTCATACCACACCGTCCTGCAACACCAACAGATGCATCAAGCCTTTGCCTGCAGCTGTGCCAATTTCCTTAGAGCAGCTCTGGAAGGTGTCTGAGGCTGTGCAGCAAATCCACCCACCCTACACGTCCCGCACGTGACTTTTGTAGTGGGTGAGAGAGGTGCATCCTGCTAGAGCCTTGAGCTGGCAAAGAGAAAACCACTGACTCACATGGCTCAGGTCTGTAACAGATCTCATTTAGCAAGCTCTCATCATGCTTGTAGGTGTTGCTCTTACCCAAAGGCATAGATATCTGCAGCTTTGGAGAAAGGCAGCTTGTCTTCATCTTTCCCAGGGGCCATCTCACGCACAATTTCAGGGGCCAGGTAGCACAACCAGTCATGTGGCAGCTTCAATTCATTCTCCCTCCTGAGTTCAAAAGAAAGAAGTGGCACTGAAACACTACTACCTCAACAAAGCAGCAGCACGTGGGCCATATCTGTGCTTCCCCTTATGCCTTGACTTTATTTACTCAATTGTTTTCACTGACATTTCCTTTCCTGACATGTTAAGAAAAATACACATGCATTAGCCTGAGTCTCCAGCTCGTTCTTGGGCTTAAAGTTTTGTTTGTTCTGTGTTGAATCTTACTCCACCCAACTTCCTCGCAATGTGCTATGGAAAGTGTGGAAAGAACCCTGCTAAAAAATCAGAGAAAAAGTGCATATTCCCAAATTGTGCACATGCTCAAGCAATTGACCCTGCTCACTCATACTGTGTAATGCATCAGAATCTTTCCATATACGATCACTATTTACTATTCTAGACAAGGACTCAACGCTGAAGCCTCCACTTACCTTCCTTCCTGAACCACACCCGAGATTCCAAATAATCCGAAGTCAGTGATCACAACTTTCCCATTGTCATAGAAAACATTCTTGGATTTCAGATCCTTATGCACAATCCCCTTTGCATGAAGATACCCCATGCCCTGGGAAATACATGCAGAGATGTCAGCTTTGTGTTATTATTTACAAGCGCCTAACTCTGGGCAAGCTTTGCTTTCTAATACACATTTACTGTCATTGCTCCAGCATAAATTATTAATCATAAGTGAGGTGACACAGCTGTCTGACTTCTACAGGAAAGCTGTGAGGGAAGTCTGTGAGGGAGCAGATCTTAGCACAGTGCTCCAGCTCTGAATTGCTTTTCATCTTCTACACGGTTAGAGCGGCTGGAAGGGTACTCTGAGTTGAACCATTAAGTGCACTTCACAATTCTGAAGAAGTCTGTATGCGTAAGAACAATGAACAATTGACACAAGCTTGCTCACTAATATTTTGGCCAGAGAAGAAAACAGTAGCTTTAGAAATACTTCTTCACTTGAAAAATACTGAAAGCAGGCACAGAAAGCACTGTGCAAACCTGAGAGACCATGCCATCTCCTCCAGAATGCACTAACCCAGCCACAGTTACTGGTAATGGGAGGGAAGAGATCAGGAAGCAAACCTGCCCCCCATAGCTTTCATTGTTCTCTTTATCTAAATTCTAAATTCTCCCTCCCTAGCGCCTTATTGACAAACAAAACATCTCTCTCCTTACCAGCCCGGAGCTCACTGCCCACTAAACTACCACTTTTTTGGAGCCAATTTTGAGCGTCTCCAGCTGCAGCACCTTCGGGCTCTTGAGTCTCACCAAACCTCTCCAGCTGTGTGGCCTCTAAGCTCTGGCTGGGGCCCAGGAAGCAGGCGTCTCTAGAAGCACAACGTGCCCTTACCTTAATGATCTCCTGCGCTATCTGCCTGGTCTTGTTAATATCCAGGGATATCTTGGGGTCCCTTACAAACGAGTGAAGTGTCCTTCCTTTGCAGAAGCTACAGGGAAGAGAAACAACAATCCTGAAAAAGGTCTTTCAAATACTGGAGGAAAATAAAAATGTAACAGCGGATGTTGAATTGATTTTCTCATCATGTTGACAGAATCCCAGCCCTCTTCACTGCTGAGAAATACCATTTTGAAGAACTCTAAGGACCCAATTGATTTACAGCTCTGTGGCTGCACACATGTACACGAGGCCTATTGTTAAAGCACATACAAGGACATGCAACAAATGCTTACGTATTTCTTCAGAAGCCCTGTTGTTGTTACACTGCCCTGACATCTCAAGACCAGCTCTCAAAATCTAAGCTCCAGTTTCTGCTGCTGGTACTACTGGTCACGGAAGCGAGAAGTTTCCTATGCGACCAGCATTTAAAAATGATCCAGTACCTTCTTGCCAGACTATGAGAAAGGCATTCAGCCTGCACATGAACATCCCCAAAAGCTGCTAGTTAGGGGCTAAATGAACCTAAACTCAATTAAATAGAGAAACAGAAGAGGGGAGAGAAAGTGTAATGTTTTTGCCTAATCAGCAAGCCTCACTAGTAGGAACAGATAAGAACATACAACTGTTGCATTATCAACCTCAATGTATCAGTTTGTTGAGACCTTGCTGATTTGGAACCATCTAGAAGTAGATGACAGGAAGAGCCGGCTCCTGTTTTTTCTACTCTTGCTTTTCGAATCTCATTATTCAAAAATAGAAAGAAAATTGCCCAAAAATATATACTCCCTAAAGGGAAACACCCCTGGTGTCCAAAACTCTGAGCAACACAGACTGTGTTTATGTCTGACATCTCTGCACTGCTGCGATTTATTTTTATACGTAAAAAGTAAATATTATCTATATATTTATACATATATATTTCTATATAAAAATAAACTACTACTACTAAGATGCTACATTCTTACCTGGTAATGATTGCTAAGTGAGGAGGGTGCATGCAAGCTCCCATGAAAAGCACCACATTCTCATGCCGGGTCTGTCTGTAGTTCATCACCTCCTTTTTAAAGAGTTTGAGATGATCCTGATTGTTCCCATCGATCTCCAGCAGCCTGATGGCCACCTCCCCATGCCATTTGCCCTTGTAAACCTTCCCCCACCGCCCTTGGCCAATAGGATCCCCCAGTTCAATCTGTTCAAAGGGAATGTCCCATTCTTGTAGGTAGACACTTGTCTGGCTAGGCTTGCGGTAAATCATCCCTTGCAAGTGTGGCCGTCTGTTTGGCAGATCTTCCACCTCATCCTCATCATCTTCAGGTTCTGATTTGTTATTCTCTCGTTCTTCTGCCTGTTTACAAAAAGAGAAAGGGGAGACCCACGAAGAGTTTCAACTGAGAGGCAGAAGCAGCCTAGACACAACAGCAAAGGCTGCTCTGGGAGAACTGCAGGGGGCTGGATGTACATGTTTGACTACAGCTATAGAAATACTCCTCACAGGACAGGTCATCTCACATCTTCTGTATGTCAGATGAGGTCAAGATGGGCTTTATCGTATATGGAGTTAAATATGTAGAACCAACAGTAATGACTACAGGGTCAGTATCTCTCAGGATTTGGCCTCCAGTGAGGGATACCACTCTAAAAGGAAGGGTGAAAAACCTCCATGTTCTTCAAGTAAACATAGGTGCAGGTTTTTTTGAGATTACTAAAGTTCTCATGTTAAAAGTGCTCCAAAAATCAACTAGTTCAGTCCAAACTCCAGTAATTTCTGCTGCTATTTATTCTGTCTCTACTGGTTTGCTCAGCCCTACAGAAACCCATTTCAGTGCTAATACTACAAGTGGAACATGTGCTCAAGGACTACCAAAATCACAGACTTCTGTGAATAGGTATGGAAAGGCTTTCCGGTGCAAACAAAAAGCAATGCTTACAGCCTTTGCTTTGCAGGACCTGCCATGAGCTAACCTGACCACTAATAATACCTACTCATGCATCACTTGTGGATTTGAGATCTGCAGAGAATTTAGGCCTCTTAACTCCAGCAGCAGGCCTGCAGCTCTAGTAACGTAAAAGTGGCTGCGCCAAACTAAGCCAGAAGTCTGAAAAATATCATCTTAGCCCAGTTGTAACAATATTTAGCTATTCCTAAGTACTTCATTGTTTCAGCCCAGTGACAGAAACCACAACTTTTCAGCTGAGATCTTTGCATTTCAATGGAACTGAGGTAACACACAGCTAGTCAACACTCGTTGTTCTGGGGCCACAACTTCTTTATTACACTTTTAAATATGGCATTTCTTAGCATACAAAAGGGCAAAGCAGAAAACCTACCTCTGCTTCACATTCAACTCCAACTGTGTCTGGTTGTTGATCAGTGCTAACAAAAGAACACAGGTTCACAGTGAAAATAATGTTTTCATATCCACCTGAGTTAGAAAAGCTGCTACATCTGCCATTAGTGGAGTGCAGAGAAGCAATCAGAGAACAGACAGTGATAGCGTTAGAGTAAGGTAGAGAAAGATACCATTAGTGCTCCACTTAACAGATAAGGACTTTCTAAGCTTGTTACGGCAAATAAGGGACAAAGACTTTGAAAGTGATATTCAATGATCAAGTTGTAGGATTGATTTTGCAGTAGCATGGCTGCATTATTACAGTGTGTGCCAGTCATGGATACTCCCATTCCTTCACCTACACCTACAGCGGAGAAGCAATTGTGAATGCCGCTGAAATCTTTTGTTTGCCTTATAATTCAGATCCTTAAAGAGATGTTTGCTTGCAGCCAAATGTGTCATGCTGTCTTCATCATAAAATTCCATAACTCATGTTTCATTAAATCCTTCTGATCTTGGGAATGCACACATAACCATAACTAGATAGTAAGGGTGTCTTACTTCTTAAAGTTGCACTTATATTAAACATCATACTCAGCTTTATAAAACAGGAATACCACTATTGCCTCTGCTGACAGAACTGATGCAATGACTTCTGAGATGATAGGTTCAGTTTAGGTCACAACACAGAGCTTTCAGACTGATCTGAAGATTATCCGATGAACACTGTGCAAATAGAAGAATTTTAAACTATACTTACTTAGTGTCTGCAGCTGTTTCTGGAGGCTGTGCTGTTTGTGCAGGACTGGGAATTTCTGGCAAAGTAAAAACATTCATGATATATATTTTACACTTCAATCTCTTGTAGACTGGAAATTTTAACATTGCAATAGTCAATGTTTGCTTCTTATTCAGGAATTAAACTCAACCACAGACCATATGATTTTATACTTCCTTTCACTTAAAACTATGTGTATCTTTCTTGGTACTTATATGCCTGTATACTGACAAAACCCAGTCTTCTTTCTGTTCACCTGCTTATCTGTAACATCAGTCAGGGTCAGTCATTGCATTCAAGGTGCCTTCGACAATCAGAAATACTTAAATCCCTGCAGAACTCGGACATTTAAATTCATCTGTGCTGCAGGTCACATATTCCAGCTGTGCCTAGTCTGTCCAGTGTCACCCAGTATGCAGGAAATTCAGCTTGGGTTGCGGATCTTTCCAAAATTCAGAATCAATACTCTGTATCTGACATCCTACATCATCAATTCTCACTCTGGAAACAAACAAGTGTTTCTAAGGGTTCACAAACAGCTGAGGAAAAGAGTTTGCTCATGCAAGTCCACATATGAACAGTGCTGCACCATTCCTAAATCCCATAGGCAAGAGCCCCAGCTCATAAAGGTCAGCTCAGCATTCCTGCACTGACAGTATCTGTTTATACAGCTGAATATATAACCCTAAAAGCGACCTTTTTTCAAAAAGAGAACAAGGCTGAGTCTAGAATCCCACAGCAGAACGCTACTGTCTGACAACCGCATCTTCAAAGTGTCACCTTTAGTCTGTAAATCACATCACTGCCTCATATTAGGAGAGAAGCCTGAACTATATACTGAGATAAGAGAAGTTTTAACTGATTTAAGATTTTCATTTTAAAGCAGAATTACTGTTCTTGGCAGCACGCTGAAGTTTATAAACACGTTACATTTTGGCAGCAGAAGCTGGTTAGTAAAATTAAAACAATCAACTCACCTGGGAAGACAAATTGTTGTCTATGCTGAATGTAGTAGGCAGCTTTTTTTTAGTTGGGTTTTTTTTTAATAAAAAAGGACAGCAAAAATAATTGCCAGGAGAAAAAAAAAGAACAAACACAAACAAGTTAGAGGATCATCAGCAAGTGCCCCGTATTCATTCAATGAATTAGCCCCAGCTGACTGTTGGGAAATAGATTAGTGGATTATCAGTCTGCTTGAGGAGGTGAATTTCAGCACATGCATTCTTTGGAGACAATGACAATGACACTTATCAAATGAAAGCCAAGGAACCAGTAAACAAACAGTCTGGTGGGAAAACAACACACTCAGGAAATTTAGGGAACCCAGGAATGCTAAAAAGCAGGCCCAGCATTTGTGGCTCAGTGCCTTCTCCTGCCTTTTCAGCTTTTCAGAGATGCATTCAGAGAAGCTGAAGCTTATGAGCCATTTGCAAACATTCTTTTATTTCAGTGAATTTGGGCAGTGCATCCTACTACAAAGTAGTTGCAGTGGAATCCTTGTATTAAACTGGCTCTGCTTCTGCTCCTTTCAAGTAGGCTGAAATAGCAACTTTTGTGCACAGATCAAAAGCTTGATGCAAAATACAGCAATACTGAAGGCCAGCTAGTGAGCAGCATGTGACTGTATTTCCAGATCAAAGCAATTAAATTTATTGTCACTATGTAAATCTTTGCCCTTGTCAGAGATTGTTGCCTCTATCGACTTTGGTAAAGACTGTACGTTTGGGTTCTTCATCTGTAAAGTACATAGGGTAAATTCTTCTCCACCATACGTGTATGTCAATGGTTTAAAACTAAGTGTTGACTCAGTGGTTATCTTTTGGAAGGGATGGGTAAAGTTATTCATTCCAGCTCTCAGTTTTATGCTTTGCTTTGGCAATCAGCTTATGATTTAAAGCAACTGGCGACCAGACGCAGCAGGCAGCATGCATTTTACAACACAATGAGAAAAGGGAGGAGAAAGAATATAATTTTTCAGTCTTTTTCAAGGAAGGTGAAAATAGAGAGATTAAATCATTTAAGAAAAGTGCCAGCATTCCTCAGTAATCTGTCTCCTGGAAAGGTATCTTTGTTGATACCACTTAAAAACTTGTAAGAACATACTGCTTTCTTTTGTCAGGTAACAAGAGACACCTTTGCACCTTCACAACCACCTACTCAGAAAGCTGCAACTACCTATGAAGTTCCGGTCAGCCTCTGCTTGCAGAGAGGCCTTCTGATCTTGCCAGAGGTCTCCTGAAAAAGGTCATTTTACCTGGGAAATTAAATCGTCCGTCCCTCTGGCCCATAGGAGACGGGTTTGGGGGAGGTGTGGCACTGGGAGGGTTGGAAGACTGGAAAGGTGCTGGAGAAGATGGTGTGGATGAGGTTGTAGAAGAAGGATTACTGCTAGAGTCTAGGTGATTTATTGCTGGTGGATGTTCCTGCAAAGCAAAGACAGTTACTTGTGAGAAAATAATATATAAAAGAGGAAAGAATTCCCCTCAGTGTTTACCCAACAGCAGAGAAAGGAAAGCTGTCCCCAGCCTGGATCACAGCACAGCTTTTCTAAGTGAGCAGGCAGACAGAGCTGTGTACAACCTACGTTTTATAACGAGAAAATGTCTCATAGAATGCTCATAGGAAAGTCTTATTGCAAAGTGAAAGCTCGAGGAGGCATTGCTCCAACCAGTGAGACACTGCCACTGTCCCTCCTTTTTGTAGCTCCTCAGTGACAACAGATTCAAGACTCACTTCAGTCCCCACATACCTTTTTAGTTAGTGCTTTGGGAAGAGTTCCAAATTGTGGTTCTGTTGGCCTGTCCACTGGATTGTTGATATCAGAAGGGACAGACTCTGTTCTTCTTATTTTTGTTACTGAAAAACAGGTTGGAGAAGTGAGGGGGAAAAAAGCTTTAATCAGAGTCTTTATTCTTGATACCATCAATTACGTGGAAAAGCTAAGATTTTGTAGAAAATTACTTACTGGGAAGGAAGGATATTCTACAAGCAGGTGCCTCTTTAGTACATTTGTTGTGACATTTTAATCTGGAAAAGAAGCATTACATGTTAAATAGCAACTAGTTCCTTCCCAAAAAGAAGAAGCCTACTCTTAATTTGTAATTCTCACGTTAATCTGGGAGGGAGTTCAGGAATGCTCCAGGCCCCAAAGCAGCATCCATTCACACAAAGAATCCTATTATATGAGTCATTAGGCTAATGAAAGCCATATACATATCTTAGCATCTGATTTATTTTTAATACAGTTACCTTCACTGACTCTCACCCAGCAGCAGTGAAGCGCTAAAATCTCAGCACTCTGGACTAACAACCCCGATAGGGAAGCAAAACCTAAAATCCTCACTGATAGGCATCCAGCCCCCAAAACCAAGATTTGCACACGATCAGGTAGGGACCCTGTGGCAGGAGAATAAATTTGGTTCATCCATGTGCCAGGTTGCCAACCTGAAGGGCAAGTTGGGCCGAAACATTCCTGTGCCAGTTCAGAAGCTGACTGGAAAACAATACCACTGCTTAGAGTTCATTGTGTCATGAGACACACGTTGCTGGCAAGCTTTAACGAGTCCAACATAAAGTTCTTCTGAAAAAGACCATCACTGTGTGCTCACCTGCAGTACTTACACTTCACTCCAAACATCATGCTTTTCTGACAGACTTGGCAAATCTGAGATAACCAAGACTTCGTAGAGAACCTAAGTAGAGACAAATGGGAAAAAAAATGATGTTTCCTGGTGCATAAAGGAAAATTAAGATTTGTAGATAGTTACAGACAGACTCTAGCTCTTTCTGAAATGGGCAAGTGTGGTTATGGCTGTTCACTTCTCTGATCAAAGGCAACTAAAAGAAGGCTGCAACCACTCTGGTGGCCTCTGGTTATTTCTCTGTTCTTGGAACGGGGCTGAGAATTTCTCAGATGTGTCTCTGATGGGGAGATGGAGTGTGTAATGAACACACATCTCTAACAGATCATCAAAGCTGCAGCTCAGCAATCAGATCTGAAGCCACTTGCAGTCAAAGATACCCAAGTGACAGAATATAACTTCTTTTCATTTAAAAAAACCCTCAAAATGGAGAGTTTCACCTCATGAAACAAGCAAGTGCTCTGAGAGGGAGCAGCCAACACACACTCTGAGTGCCCATGAGCACATGCTGCCTCTGGGTCAGCAGGACACATCAGGTGGGGCTGTTCAGATTCACCAAAACATCATTGCAGAACTCAGAACCAATTTATGATGGGTGGGTGTGGTGTGAATGTTATCTCTTTTACCAGGAAATCATACAAACAGGTTGGTTTGGCATTAGAACTGGCTGGGGGGGGATGCAGGAAGCTACAAGGGAGGAAAAGGGAAATATGTGCTTTATATATTGCTCCTATGCTAGTCGTTACGGAATCACAAGCCAATTGGGTTTCAACCAAAAGGGTTTCAAGTGTGTGTTTAAAAAGAAATGAAGTTAAAATACATAGTTATGGCTGAACTTGGCAAATGAGGCACTTGACCCAACTTCAGACTTCTACAGAGTCACTGCTACAAATACACTGCCTGATCTGATCCCTTTGTGGCTCCCACAGCTTTGTGTTGCTTACCTGTGTGTTACAGCTAAGCCGAAGTCTCTTCGTACCGTTTGAGGGGATCCTTGGGACACTTCTGATGGAGAACAAAAGGATGTTTTAGGGAAGCATTACTCACAAGCATGCTTACCAGTCTAGACAGAAACAAAGCAATCACTGTCACAGATAAGGACTAGTAGCCACGACACTGTTAGTAGCACAGCTGAGACTGGTTTGCCTTCTGCTGTAAAGCTCCTCCTCTTTTATTTGTTTTCATATGGAGGCAGTGCAAGGTAAGATTTGGTGGTAGAATCATAGTTCTTCCTTCTTGTAGTTAAATCATTACATGTAGGGATTACAGAAGTCCATCTGATTAGGTCTAGGCCATTCTGTGAGTGGAAAGACAGACTTTACTCCCAATGGGTTTAGAATGAATACCATCACCTGGTTTTCATACAGTGTCAGTAGATCTCAGAATAGTGAAAATTACCACCTCTACTGTACAGAGAGGGCCAGCGTGACCCAGAGTAAAAAGGTTTATGTGAAATTACACAGGTGGCTGATAAGTGCAGAAAGGGAGACCTAGATTTCAAAATGCTAGTCCAGTGCTCCAGTGGTTATGCAACACAATTTCCTAAAAACTCCCAATTACTAGGATTCTGGCACATTTCCTGAATCAAATTGATAGCTGTACTGCAGCTCTGGAGAAAACTCAAATCTGTAAGCACCAACACAGCTTCAAGGCTAGACACCATCAATGCTTACAAAAAGCCAGTCTCTTTTTTTGACCCTAGATGGCACCAGATTATTTTATATCATTAATCCACTGAACTTTTAAAAGCCTCTGTGGGGTCTTAGAATGGGCTGGAATGACAAGTTGCTTTTCCAAGGGATGTTGCTGATATAATGTGGCCATCCAAACTAATGATAATACAACAGTTAAGATGGCTGTTAACATCAGTTAAGATGGCTAAATCCTTACTCAAGAGACCTCATAAACGTAACGTTTGGAATTGAGTGAGACTTAAACGAGCCTTTGGTACAGATTTGAAAACAGTCTATATGACTATATGCATCGAAGCACCAAAATTCTTCACCTGTTTGATTTTATTCTAATGCTCTTTTTATTTATTGCATAAATTCTATCACAGAGAAATGATCAAATTTCTTCTTGCGTTTTCATTTTACAATTTTCTTTCTATACCTTTTAATTTCTGAAAGTAATTACCGGGGGTTTGGTTTAGGTCTATGCACGGTGCTATCGTGCCCTTATTTAGACTTTCATACTTTACAAAAAGCTGAGACACTTTCTGAGCTTCCCACACCTCTCTGTGTCAGCTTCCAAGGCTACACGTTGTGTCTGTGAGACAGACACTCACAGTCACGCTCGGATTGCTGAAACACTAAATGGCATGGATACACAACAGGATAAAAATACAAGTCCTACTCCTGTCAGCCCTTAAACACATGAACAGACCCAGCACCATCAGAGGAAGCATTCCACAGCCACACACATGCTGGAGCCTTTCTCAGAAGGCTCGCAACTGTCTAATTCCATTACAGGGATACTTGGCAATGAATATCCAAAGATATTACATGGTTAGACACAGTTATTTCCAACACCATTAACAGCTGTCAGAACCTACAGACAGCAATTACAACCAAACCCCTTGCTTTAACCCTTTGAAAACCAGTATTCCTTTTCCTCGCTTTTGTCATCTGAAGAAATACAAGGTACAAAAAAGACCATAGTCCTGCAGTTCTCCAGTAGGCCCAGCTCCTGCTCAAGTTAACAGAAACTCTGGGATAGGAGGCCCTATCGAGGTGGTGCAGAGATGATCAGATAGTTGAGAAGGACAAGCTCTTCTCTCTCAGCAATGAAAGGAAGTCAGCCCTGTAAAAATCTCTTACCGAACCTAGAAAGAAAAAAAAAAAAAAGTAATTTTAGACATTCCTGTGACAGGACACAAACTGTGCTAAGGCAGAAACTCTTCCCTGCAAACTTCGATGTCAGGTTCACCAACATCTCTAGTGTTGCACGGGCTCCTGAAGTTGCTTCACAGCCAATATTTTCCTGCCTACAAACAGCAGGCTTTGCTGGGTAGAGCTCCAGCTCCAGCCTGTGAGTGGACAAGAGTTCACCTGAATTTTGGCTTGCAGGCAATAGGTGTTAACGTGGCTGCACAGCTCAGTCAGTTGCCACGCTCCATGGAAGTGGCCCCATTACTGAAGTGTTACAATTCCCACTTCCCATCAGACTCTCAATAGGACCTGGAACAGCAGAGTGGTTCTTACCACTGAATTTTAAAACACAGCTGTGCATTGGCCACAGATGATTACTTGCTGTATTTAGAGGTATAGCAAGTAGCAGTTTTTAGTATCTACTTCTTATGTACTCAGAGTGTGGAAGAATACTGTACTTCTTAGAAGACTGGGTATTTATAATGAACTCTCATGTCAATCAGCAGGCAACACAGTACTGAATGTCAAAACACAAATATTTGCTGCTAATGCTCACGCCCAAAATCTCATCTCCATTCTGAGCTAGGCTAGTTTCCCTTAAATAAAAATGTCATTTTATCAAAACAGGTCCTGAATAGAACTGGCTCTTGGAACTCTACCAGGTGTATGTTTTAATGATCCAGTGCATGCTACAGAATCTGGATGTCGAGCTAAGTTTCTGCAGTGTTTAGGGATAGCCAGGGTCCTTGGAAGGTGCATTTCTTTCCCAGTTTCAACTATTAGTGAAATGTTAGATTAATACCTTCCATCCTATCTACAAAAATAAAAAGCATCTCTCAAAACCAGGATCAGCCCCAGAAAAGCGTTGGCCTAAGACCATTTGCCTTGTTACGGAGCTGTAGTTGCAACAGGTGTGTTTTAAAGCTTATGCTAGCAGCTAACACACATCTTAAGATAAAAACATAAGAAGATATCTGAACCGTGAGGAACATTAAAGGACAGAAGAGACTTATAGTATGTGGGATTGGCTACTAGTAGCTTGAGAAAAACTGGCTGGGGCCTTTTAACCACAGCAGCTATCCCAACCTCCTCAGCAGCTGCTATTTCAAAAAATTCAAATACATTTCAAGTCAAGTACACTATTAACAAGCAGGTTTTGTGGTTAACTTAGAAAATCCCACTGACAGAGATTCTCAGAGCACAGTGAAACCATGACAAGGCAACTGGACAGCAGCTCTTTTACAGAGCCAGAGCTAGAGGATGGAGTGCCCTTTGGTATGAACACAGCCCACCAGCGCGTGTGGGAAAGGAGGAAGCATCATGCTTACTTTATTGGAGGAACTTCATCTATCCTATTTCCCAACTGTGATTCATGAGACTTGCTCCTTGTGAGGGTTGGAAAGTTTGGTAGCAGCTGAAAAACCTTCCGGCAAGGGGGAGGAGGAGTCCGCGGTGGCTTCAACTTATGCCGCCTCTTGGCTTGAGGAGTGGTTGGTGGAGTGATGGTGATGCTGTGAGGAGTCCTTGGGGTTAATCTTCCACTGTGTGCGGGGAATGCAAAAGGGTCCAGGAGGTTTTCTGCATAGATAGAAGTTCCGTGACTCGAGGCAAGAGAATCTGAAGATGGGATTGTAGATACTGACACTGAACGTGCCTGCTGGCTGTTGCCCTTAGGGAGGTGCAGTGCAGAGGGAGTCCACGCGGGCGCAGAGGAGCAGGGGGATTCGGTGGTGTTTGCAGAGCTGTTCTCTCGTCGTGCCTCAGGAAGATTCACCAGCACATCGTCTTTTAACTCCCCACCTGTTCACCAAGCATGGCAGCGTCAGTGACTGATGGGAAAGCAAAGCCAACATACATACCCAGTACCACAGCTGCTGCTTCAGGCTAGGAGGTGGCGGTTTTCCCCTGCTGTGCCCCTAGCCGAGCTGTTAGCCTAGTTTCTCCTGCCAACACCCACCTAAGTCATCAGCTAAAGTAATGATTAAAACAAGAACAGCAGAAATTACCCTTTTTTCCTGTCTGTAACTATGTATGTATTTCAAAAGCTAAAATCAGGTCCCGTGTTCTAAGATGGGCTGAGTTTTAACATATTGGGGCCCTAATGAAGAATGTGGTGTAGACATACCCTGATGAAACAGCCCCCACATCCCACTGTGAGCCTGTGTGGAGCTGGTACCCATCTGTTGAGGCAAATCTGTACACCTAGCCTGGTGCCCTGCCTACTTTTAGACTAGTCTTTGCTAAAAAAAAAGGAAACTTTTTTTCTTAGCCAAGACAACTGCTAAACACCAGTTAAATTGAGAAAGGCCATTAGATTGGAAATAAGGGGTATCTGGGAGCTCCTGATCCCCATTTAGCCACCTTCCTCTCTCTGGGGCAGGTAACCAGTGCCCAGATGGCCCAGAACTCACCTGACATCTAGAGCGCTGCTGTTCAGCTACAGCAGCAGAAGCACAGAGTCGCTGTGTTTGTTCAGACTGGATTAGCTAGAGCTGTACCAGGGACAGACAGATGGACAAAAAGGAACCACCACGTCCTGCTGGATTGCTGGTGGAGCCCAGTGCTGCCTCCTACAATGCCTGACCCTGTAGTTCTGAATGACCTAATACAGCTTTTAGACCAATTGTGATTATAGATGGGTAAAAAAGTTGGAAAGGCCTGTGGGCACCAAAGCACAAAGGCACAGGTTACTGGCATAATTTCAGAGGCTTAATTCATGAGGATAAATCTCTGTCTTAATTTTAATTATGTTGTTAATTACTTAAATCAAGGTAAAAAGTCAGAGCTTCAGGCTCTGATGTCCTATTGACCACACAGGGGTTGAAAAAATATGATACAGTCCAGATTTTATAAAATGCCATTTCTTTACAAGCAGTGAATGCCATGGCTGCTGAACAATGGCTGGTTTTGCCACCATATGGATGGGAAATATTTGACAGCCCAGGACAAGAAAGATTAGAAAAGAGGAAATATGAAACTGAGCTGTTTGCTGACTTTTCCATTACCCAATCTTTATGATTTGTGAATAGTATGAACTGTCATAACAGCAACAGGAAGCATCACCTTTCAGTGACAGAGTGATAATTGCTACAAAGAAAGATCTGATGCAGGTTAGTAGCAGTATGCTGTGAGAAGCACTCGGTACAAAGAGATTTTACAATGCCTTTGAAAGCAGCTTGGGGAAGGTGACAGGGGAAGACGGTTAAACAGTGCTTTGGGAATCCTGCATTTGACTGATCTTAAATAAGTCGGTCAGACCCATTTGCATGCTGAACACACATGTTTCCAATTACACAATACCTTTCTTTCCATAATTTCAAGGTAAGTCAGGGTTCTTTCTCGCTCTTGAATCTGCTATTGGAATTTGATTGATGATCCTATCAACTCCAGCTCTCACAGACAGCAGGAGGCAAGCAGTTTTAAATAGAAGTGAATCAATTGGCACACTACAAGCTCCACAATGATAAAGGGTTGTCAGAGCAATGTTTTTCTTTTCCAAAGCATTGAGCTGAACAACACTCGGGCTTCTGAACAAAGTAATGTCAAACCGAACAACATCTTCTCTCTGAGCTAGCAATATCTAGGGGGAACTGCCTACAAGAAATCTGGTTGTATTTGTTAGGACAAGGATACAGGTACTGAATGACAAAGGATTAATTGCAGCATTAGACACAACTCAGAATAGAGAGGGAATAAGGATACAGTCTGTTGAGTAGGAGAGGATATTTCTACACACATTTATTACCACTCAGGTATTTATTTGACATGATGTCAAACCCACATCCAATCCATAGCTCTGGATGCATTTGATCACTGCAACTTCATGTAAATCCAAGAGCCATGATGTGATGCTGGTTACAGAATATACCCACAGACATTCTCTAGAGGCTTCTGCAGAGTGTCTTATATGAAAGGAAGCAGGATGAGGGCTGGATTGCTGAGAAACTTAATTCCACAGAACAAGAAGGCAGCCTGTACCTGATTCAGTCACCTTCCGCAAGCAGCTCAATGCGCCATTGAGTCTGGAACACTCCTCATCTCTGGCACCACATCTCTTCATTGTTTCTTTCACTTTTGACTCATTCATTTCTAGTAAGGCATCTAAGGTTAGCTCCTCTGGTATTCGCTGCAGAAAAAAGATGATGATACATATTTTCTTTAACGTACATATATAAATAAGACTGTCAGTTGTTATTCTGATTTACTTTAAATAGTGCTACCGTCTCACTGCCTGGTCTGACTCATGATTTACTCATTTTGGCAGCGCATCTCTCAAGGATTGCTGGGTCAGTAGCGACCATGCAGCAGATCTCAGCCACGCTCAGCAGCTGCTCTCTCTCTCCTCCTGAGAAATCAGGCATATGCTTGAGTGTGCTCTGCATCACCAGGATGTTATAGTCATTCTCTGGTATTTCAGTTAAGATTAGAGGTGATTGAAATATTCTTACCCCTTTGTGGAAAGTTTTCACTCAGCATTTTTAAAAAGCTACTAATGAAAACGTCACTTTTTCATTAAAAAATAGCAGTTGGAAACAAAGTAGGCCTGAAAACTGAAGGAAAAGAAAGAGATAAAGATGTCTGGCTTTTCAGTAGGGAAGTGAAAAGTAAAAACGGTGAGGAAAAATATTTCTTTTGTTAAACAAATGTTTTGACAAAGAGATAGCAACTTCCTCATCAAGCAATTTTTCCTTCATTAGAGAACCAGCCTTAGCAGTATCTTGCTTGGAAAGATATTTGGGCAGAACTCCTTGTATGTCTTAACACACTAAAGCCCCCAAGGCGATAAGGTTTAGATCAGGCAGACACAAAAGATGCAAGAGACTGGAAAGCATGAAATGATCTGGTATTTCCTGACACAGAATTGAGTTGTGTCGCCTCTCTCCTCCCCCATTCAAATGTTCCCAGTATAAGTCTGCAGCATTGTGGTTAATAAACAAAACCAGGATATTTAGCCCAGATACCCAGGAATTTCCCTGAAAGTTTTGCCTAAACAAACCTCACTGCTGCCTACTCTTACAATGAGATCACAAATTTCACAATATTTGCTCTCTTTTCTAAAGTTTCAACTCCTAGAATCAAGCTTTATAAAAGGGCTTCAACTTTTATTTGAATGGAAAAAATCAAAAGTGCATCTCACTGTTTGGAGAAACAAAAAGCTTGAAATCCTCTAGACTCTTAAGCCCCACTTCCGACTATAAATCAAATTTGCATGTTGCTGAATGTCGTTTAACAATCACATCTTTCTTAATCCAGACTCATGCCTTTGAGATCTGACGCATGAGTTTTAACTGTGACAGTGCAAGAATCAGCCTCAACCTTTGGAGCTTTGTAGGTGGTAACACAAAGAGTAATCATGCAGCTTCCATTTTTAGTAACTATTGCATGCAGCAAAGAAAAAGAATAAATGAAGAAAGGGCAGAAGTCTAGGAAACGCATCCTGCATCTTCTGTCACATGCCCTGAACCGGATGAAACGTAAAACACAGCTGACTGAAGGAAAAGCCAAGAATTTCAATGAGCAGCAAGCACAAAGAAGGTCCATAGCAGAGCCAGAGTTCAATTAAGTTTGTGTAAATGCTCCTGTAAATGTTCCTGTTCTTCTGTAATTACTGTTAGCAGAGTAACAGTAGCACAGACATCCCACCTGACACTGGGTGCCATTACTCCCCTTTTTCTGCAGACCTGCACCACCACAATGCAGCAGTACAACTGCCCCAAAAACCTTGACCCTGAATGCCTTTCACTTGGAAAAAATGCAGGAAAAGTCTCCATGAAAACTCAGTGCAAGATCTGCTCTCCTGAGATTCCTAACCTGATATTCCACTCCAAAGGACAAAAAAACCTCAGAGGTTCAGATAATTTGAGTTGAAACTGGAATGGATGAAACCTCAAATATTCCAGCATGAAGCCAGGACATACTTGTTCACACAGAGCTCCAGCCAAATTGGACTGATAACAACAGAATTAAACCAAGTCTTTCTTACAGTTTGTTATTTCCCCAGCACCCCCTGAATTCCTCTCTGCTGCACGCAGACAGGCCACTGACAGAAGCATCTTTGTTCAACAGTATCACTAGGGCAGTTTCAGCCTCACAGTGACACAAGCAGCTCTAAAAGTGACAGTAACTGAGGGCAAACAGCGATGGAGTGACTTTTAGCATAACAGGGAAGAAAGTTTTCTACACTACCACTTGTGCCCTGTGCTGTGGAGCAGGGAAGGTAGAGCTTTCCCATCAAGCATAAGGGAAAGCCACCACCTCTCACAAAAACACCTATCCCTTTTCACGCTTTTACATGACTACCGTAATGACATCCTTGAGTTATCTTGAAACATTTCCTCACCCCCACCACTCCCCACTAAGAAAACAACCCAGATTACACAGACACTGTTTTAAGCAGCAGTGTCAATCCAGATCCCAATTGAAGCTACCAAGTCACATTACCCAATATCACCTCACTTCCCTGTCCTTCGCACGACACAAGTGGAGCCAGTAACTTATTATAGCTATTAGTAAGTCAATCAGTAAAGTGAACGACACTAAAATTTGCTCAAGAAAGCAAAGCTTCCTCCCCCCCAGCCAGTTCCACAGGAATTCCCATTTCCTACGCTAAGAGGTATGCAGAACGGCATCTGGGCTCAGCTCCTGCTGGTAAGGGCACACACACTCGCTGCTCCCCAGGTACAGACTTGTTGAGCTCACAACCAGTACAGGTGCCCAAGGACAGCAGGGATGGGGTGCTGCAATATTACAAAGTGGGGCTGCATCCTGCACTGCAGCGTTCAGAGCCTCACAAATCCTTCTCTCATTCCCAAAAGGGAAGCACAAGCAACTGTTTACTGGCACAGAGAATGTAGTTGCCATCTTTGTCCCATGGCAGCTGGATGGTTAAACTCCAGGCCTACCTGTAAGTCTGATGCTAGTCAGTGCTTTTCTTTTTTTTAAAGATAAAAGCCCTGCAACCAGGAACGCCTGGCTTTCACTTTTCCTTTTCAAGCCTTCCTGGTGGCAGATAAAAAACTTGAAAACAAATTTTTAAAAACTGCAAAACTTTCCCAACTTTTTAGAAGTGTTTGGGCATTTTTTTCCTTCACCTCGTTCATCTGCAGGACACAGTCATGTGGAGGGTTCACCACTAGCTGACGGGTTTCACTTCCTTAAGCAGGTCTGAGCTCTACAACCCAACGCATGGCCAGTCATGAAAAGCTCCACTGCTTCACTCAAGACACAACTGAGCAGCAAAGGGCAGCCCAGGCCCTCTGCTGTGAATTTCACTCCGTGTCCCTAGCACCACTTCACACAGACACACAACCTGAGAGAGGGTCCAGCCTGCTACTCGCTCCCCCCCTTCTCGGGCCTGCCTCTGAAGTCCCATCTATTCTTTTACTCCATAGTTTAATTTTAGAAAGAATAGCAAGTTGTAGGAAAGTATAAGTACAGAAAAGGAGATTATATTTAAACAATCCCAGTGACCTTGTGCTGGGAGAGTTCAGACTTTCTGAACCGGCTGCCAGCCCCCATGACACGCGACAAAAGAAATAAGCCTTAAAAAGGGGAGGGAGGGAGGGGAAGTAAGAGGCTTTCTTTAAACACCCACTCATGTGCTGCACATATGTAGTGGCTTAATATAAAACTGGTCAACCTGACCCTTGTAAGACTGGCCTGATATGATTTAGCTCTACATTAGCGCCCCAGCCGACGTGATAACAATGAGGGTCACTAGTTCAAGATGGCTCTTAAAACAGGTTTGGTTGTTGCTGATGCTCTGGCTCAGCTGTTGAGCTGGGGGACAAATGTCCCCTGTGAAGCACCCTGACAGTGACCATCTCACTGGGTTATTCCCAATCTTCAGCACCGAGGGTGAAAAGGGTAGGTCCAAAAAGCCCTCTCTCGACCCACTTCTTCATGGGCACAGTAACTTTAAAAAAGAGCAGCTGAAAGGCTCAAACTGGGGCCAAGCTAAGAACCATTTGCCTGGGCACACTGTGTCTTAGCTACAGAATGACAGGGAAAGCTGCAAAATATTCAGATACTACTCTAATAAGAAGGTCAGATTTAAAATAAAAAGAAGAAATAAGCAGGAGACAGAACCTGCTTTCAATCTGTCTGCACCTCAAAACCACCAGCAAAATCTGAAGCCTTACTCACCACACACTGCTCAGCAGATGTGATGCTAATATGCCCAGACCAGGAAATTATTTCTCTCTAGAGCAGGTTAAGAGGACTTTTCTACAAAGCCCTCCTGCTTATCAGACATACAGACTGTGCACTTCCTGGTACGCAAGTTTAAAAAAGAAAAGTAAACCACAGTGTCTTCAAGAAGCCATCCAAAGGTTAGCCTGAGCTAGTCAGGGTGAGGAGTTCACAATAGTGTAAGGTCTTTAATCTTGTCTAGTGTCCAACTTAAATCCCTGAAACATGGCAAAAATGCTGGTATCTAACACAGTGGTTGGGTTATTTTTGGTAAAGATTCCTCCCTGCAGATAAGCCTATGGAGCTAATGCTGCTGCGAGCACTCTGCAAAATCAGCATGACCTGCTCCTCGACCTAGCAGGCACGGCTCTTCCTATAAAGCCAGACAGTTGTCAAGGCCCCAAATGTCTCCTCTTAAATCAATACATTCCCTCACCAGTCACCCTCCTGTAAAGCAGCAGATGCTAGAAGAGAAAGCCCATTACATAAGGTGCTTAAATTCCCACTGATAGCTCTCAGCAAATCATGGAAGGATGCTCTTAAGAACATCTTGTGCCTGCTAGTTATTTTGCTCTGGTTTTCTGGTGTCCGGTGAGGAAGGTACTGAAAGGTTATTGTATCATTAAATTTCTGGATGTTCTGTAAGCATTCTGGAAAGCCTCTCACATAAAATTTCTAGCTTACATTAAGCAGTGAGTATACACAGGCTGATGGCTTCACAATCCACCTCCCTCTGCACTGTTTCACCTCTCACGCAACAGGCAGGGTGGAGAGGGCTGGCAGACTCAGAGCAATCCCATGCAGTTTTTCTCTGTGGACAGGATAGCTGCTGTCGCTCACTACTTTCCGGTGGGAAGACAGATGTAGCAGTTGCAGTGTTTGACTGTGGATCCTGAGGGGCACGTGAGCCTCGTGCTGACCTCCTGCCATGAACCACTCACAGCAAACACGGCTGCAAGGGGCACTTGGCCCCTCAGCAGGGAAGGGACCCCTGGCAGCAGTAGAGAATATTTTCCAAGAGCTGTTTATTCTGGGGAGGGGCCTATCAGCTGGAAGGTGGGGATGGAGTTTTAAGCCCAGGAAGCCTGCACGACAGAGTTAATTTGCATGCTTACAATTAGCACATTCAGCATCTCTGCTATCTAGCAGTCCAGCCAGAGCTTCTGCCACCAGACCCATGGAAATTCCCTGCAAACAGCCCGAGTCCTGTCTGCTCATGCAGATATGCTGACAGAAAAAGATGAGAGGATACAGCTGTGGGGACCTGATAGATTTAGCCAGATCTGCCTCTTTTATTCCCCCAATCAAAGTAAGGATGCACACACATACACCCCACGCTGATCCTCCAACAGCCGATTGGCGTGATCTGCTACAGGCTCCATCACAGTCCAGGCAAGTTTAACCAACTGCCACGGTCTCACAGGACCAGCCCTTCACCACTGCACCATCCTCTACATATTTTCACAGGGGCAGCACGAGACTCCTGACAAACAACTCCTACTCAAGGCACAAGCCTTTCCTTGCTCTGCTCCCTGGTGTGGTGAGCACTGCCCCTGCCTTGCTCAGGAGCTACTCTCAGCTTACAAGAAAGTAGGTGTTTGGCCTAAGTGCTAAACAGGGAACAAGACAAGTTAAAACAAGCAAACAGGAGGTATTATGAAAAAATACATAAATTAGGAGGAGTCAATATACTTTTCCCCAGCGGAACAGCCATAAACCAGACCCAACCACAGTGCTGTTTCATCTGCCCCCACATAGTCTCCATGGTGGCAAAGTTCTGCTCATGAGCAGCAGTCACCAGAGCAGCATTTGCCCTGTGTGTGACAGTTATCTACTCTAAAAACAGCTTTCCAGACTTGATTGACTGGAACCCCTGCTGCATGGCAAGCAGGGCTGGTTCAGACGCATTTCAGAAGATGATAAGGAGATGACTGTGTTCTTAAGTTACTTTTTAAGACTGTGACAAGTTACACATGGGAACAAATGTAATAGTTACATTTCTGGGAAGAACAATGGTAAAGGCAGACAGGAATTTTTCAGTGCTTAAGAAAACAAGTCAAAAGAGATTTTTTAAAATCTCTTTTTTTTGTAGACATGTCCCAAGCCCAGAACCCAGGAAACGGCAAGAGACATTCTCCATCAGCCTGAGAGTAGGGGCAGTGCTCCATTCACGTTTTCCTTCCCTCTCACTCCCTCCTCAACTCCTGACTCCAGCTCTAAAGGGGAGAAAGACAATTCAGATCAGTATATTTTTCTAGGTCCGTTTTCAGAGCAACTATTACCAAGGGGAAACCACAATGTAGCTTAAACATTTCTTCTGTTTGCATGGTTCCTTGTTCTGCCTTTCCTAGTTCTCAGTTCAAGTATCCTTTTTCCTAGTTCAATCCAACTTATTGAACCATTTATGCATCATTTACAGTATGTACACAGTGCCAATCAATCTCCAGGACTCACGGACAAAACCAGGACTCCAGCATTTCCTAGAAAACTACTTAAAAAGAAAGTTATAGAGCAATACTAGCCCAGCTCCAGAGCAGAGCCTCCACCACATTAACCACCATTCTCCATGATAAAAATCTGTCTGGCAACTGATTAGAGGAACAATAACAAAGAAACAGAAATAGCACACGTTGGGGTGGGGGTTCAAAGTTTCCTTACCCCTCAGAATTATGTATTCACAGAGAGCAAACAGGATCACAAATTTGAAGCATTTATTCACCACCTACCTCCAAGTCTGCTAGGTCCACGCAGAGTGGCCCTTTCACTCTACGCAGCATGACGGGTTGACTGTTATCCACATTCACAGGAGTTTTAGCTGTTGCCCAACGCCATAAACAGTGCATTGTTATTACTATAATCTCTTCCAGAACTAAAGAATTTTACAAGCAGTCATTATTCTTGTTTTAAATATAGGTTTTCAAAGAAAGAAAGGAGCCCAACAACAGGACAGCAATTATAACAGCAAGAGCTTTCAGGCTTCACAAGGTCTAGAGCAAGTCACTGAGCAAAAATAGTCTTCACTCTGGACTAGAGGAGTCAGCAGATATTCTAAATTAGAGCCAGTGCTCTATTTCTGACAGGAGAGCCTGGGAGCTTCTGTGCTTCCCTGCAAGGCAGCTTTATTTGGGAGAGGACTTGGGGTGAGAGAGAGGAGGGGAAGAGAGAGAGAAAAAGAGCATTGTTTCTCTAACCACTGAGCTAATAAAAACTGCTTGCAATTAGGCTGTTTTTCAAAGGTGTTAGGTCACAGATTAGCACAATCTTTAAATTCTCCCTCCAGCAACACTAGAAATGCAAGGGGAATCAGAACCATTTAAAAAATCAAAACCCCCATCCACTTGGGCCTTTCTCCCAATTTTTCCCTGAGAAGTAGAGGTTCAGGAAAGCCCTTCAGCTGCACCTCCTGTGCTGTACCTGCTGTGTCTGTTTAGATGTCGGAGGCAGCCAGGGAACGGTTCTGTTGTAGCTTTTCCCCAAGACTCTACAGGCACCCGGCAACTCCTCCAAACAGATTCAGAGCCTAGAAGTCTCAAGATAGAGGGCTACGTGCCTAACGTGAATGCACTGTTACAACATTTGCAGGGTTTTCATTCTCTCCATATTGCTTTTTGGAAGCATTTAAGAGAGAAATTCAGCATCACCATTTGCCTGAGGACTGGAGCAAAGCCAATGTCATGCCAATTTTCAAAAAGGGCAAGACGAAGGACCCAGGAAACTACATGGAAAGGGCATAGGACAAGTTTATCCTGTGTGTCATCTCTAAGCACATGAAGTATCTCTCATAAGGAAAGGCTGAGAGATCTAGGTCTGTTCAGCCTGGAGAAGAGAAAAGCAAGAGGGGATTTCACCATTGCTGATCAATATCTAAAGGGCAGGGTCAAGAGGATGGAGCAAGACCCTGTTCAATGGTGCCCACTGACAGGACAAGGGGCAAAGGAGCATGAACCAGTGCATGGAAAGTTCCACCTGGACATGATGACAAACTTCTTAACAGTGAGGGTGACAGGAGCACTGGAGCAGGCTGCCCAGGGAGGGTGTGAAGTCTCCTTCTCCAGAGATACTCAAACCTGCCTGGACAGCTCCTGCTCAAGGTGACCTTGCTTTGGCAGGGGGAGTGGACTGGGTCAGCTCCAGAGGGTCTTTCCAACCCCGACCATTCTCTGAGTCTGTGGATTCAGTTTTACAGATCAGCTAAGAGTATCGTAGGGATGGGAAGTCATTCCCCAGTATAACTTGCACAACAGCCGCAGAACTAGGCATGGGACTCAAACGTGCCTCTTTTCACTGGCCTGCTCAGCCATCTTTTTAAAGGCTCCTTCATGACCTTCTCCCCCCCCAATCACATCACAGGCAGTGTGCATAAAGCTAAGGGAAAACATTATATATTTCTTAATAACTAACCTATTAAAGCTCCTTCCATCAGTGATTTCCATTCTGAAAGCACTCAGCTGAAATGCAGTTCACGGGCTGCATAAAATCTAAGCAACAGCAGGCACAATCCCATGACACCTTAAAGATAACTCACCACAAACATCTCCCCTGCACTGTCTGCTGGCATCCAGGTCACAAACACCAACAGTGGCTGCATTGCTATTTTCTAAGCAGTGAAATAAAGGAAAAAAAAAATGACTGCAAGAACAGAGTGATTGGTTTATTAGCCCAGATATTTCCATTTTCTGCCAGATGACAGCCTGTTCCAGCATGCCCCTACTCAAAAATCATTTTAATGACCTGATGGGTGTTGTAGTTCTCCTATCCAGCTCACAGAGCTGACACAGAGGCTACGGATGCTGCCTGCAGCTGCAGGGAATGGATGCAGAACTTTTGAAACAAACTAACCATCCACTTGAAATCACAGAAGAACATAAATCCTCTGCACACCTCTTATATTTCAGTCCCAGAGAACAGAAGGAGCATAGTTCATCACCCTGGTCATCGCATGGGAGAAGATAGCAAGAGAGCACGAATGAAAATACCAAACAATTGGAATATGTCCTTTTCCTGCCTTAGACCGAGCCCAAATTTGTTTGCCCTATTCAATGACTGCACAAATGGAAGGGCAGCCTCAACACTTTTTGCTCCCTGAATTAGCAGGATGGAGTAGATTTGAACTGTCAACCTCCCTCCCTGTTCCTCCACTCCTCCTTTTCACCTCCCCTTCCCCCAGTTCTCCAGGCATCACAAAGGATTTATAAAAGAGCTACAAAGACATTCTTTTAGGCTCAGGCAATTCCAGTAACCTTAGAAACCAAAATAGTTGTTAGCCTGGCAGTTTGGCCACAGCAACAAGCTGCTTTTCTGTTCTCATTGTTACTGCTGCACCTTTATCTGTGATACCCAAAATCTAGCTGGGCTGAAAGACAAATCCAGGAGTACATTCAAAATAAATGGAACCACTCTGTCCTGAAGTCATCTTATTTCATCAGTCTGCTCAGTTACACCAGGACGAAGCTGGAAAAACGTCCATGAAATACACTGAATTTTTCATTCAGGCAGATTCTTCCTGAAGTCAAAGAAAATTTTTGGTTGTGTAAGGATCAAAGGAAACTGAATGAGAACACTCTGATCTGGCCTGGAGAGCCAGAAATGGGAAAAAGAATGGAAAAAACCTTTTCTGCTTTGTTTGGGGACTGAGCTCTACTTATGCTGCCATTAAATTTACACTGAACTGTCTCTAGTACAGAACAATGTGGGGAAGCTACGCACAATCGGGACCCAAGGGAACAATTTGATGTCGGTGCCTTGCATGCAGTCCTGGAGTTCCCAGTAACTACGTAAACTGGGATTTCAGGCTTCTCTTCCCAATAAAAAGCGATGAAGATGGGAGGTTGGGGTCTTGGCTTATCTGGTCATTTCTGATACCAGCAGAAGCGTTAGATTATTCTGTCTAAGGAAAAGGCTTCCAGCGATTTGCATGTGAAGAATTAAAACTGTAAAGATCAGAAGGAGCCATGGTTTGTGAGCACCAACAGCTGATGCTGGTCATCACACAGACCAGCACAGCACAGTTATTCATTCCATTCCTTCACACTGATGCAATGCTCTTTGGTATCAGTTTGAACCAGAGACTTCACTCAAGGGAGCACGTATGTGTGTGTACAAAATGAAGAAAACCTCTCCTGTTTCTGAGCAAAGACTCCCACCTAGTCAAAATCCAGATAAAAATCCACCTGCCTATTCCTGGTTTGCAGTCCACTTGATTTTGTGGTCCAGGTGCTGTGAGAGGCTATGCAGTTTCAAAACCACTAGTCTGGGACAAACTTGTAACCGCTGCTCCCTTTTGCTAGTCTAAGTTTAGAGGAACACAGTGGTATCAGCTATTTTTGTATCTTCACTAATTTATAATTGTGGCATGTATGCTTTTAGAAATAAGAAAACGCCAGGCTGTAACAACTCAACATTCGTGTCCATTTGATGGATATGTCCGTGCACAAAACTAACTCTTGGTCCTTTGTTTGCGCAGTACTGAAGACAGAATATAGCATATTAGTACAATATTATTATTATCTAAACATCAGTAAGTGATTAAGTGATGGCATCATCACCTAGCAGGCAGAAGGAGAGGAGGTTCTGGAACTGCAGAACCTTTGTTTCATAGCAATAGGTGCAAGATGTTGCTTCAAATGCTTTATGAGAAGGGAAAGGACAAAGGAAGTGAGTGTTTCAGCACTCCTGTTGGGTGATCACTGCTTCTGGGAGAGAGGAAGCAGCCCTTCCCCTCTGTGTACCCACACAGTCCTGCCTTGGCTGAAAGTCAGTTCAGGAACTTAACTTAAACCCAGCAGACAGCTGGGAACGTCTTGGAAGGGCAGGAAGGTTCTGTGCTGAGGGTTGTCTTCCCCTTACCTGTACAACTTCTTTCCTCACATTGACAATGTCTAACCAGTCATTGAATCTTGGGTAGCTGTTGAGCTCTGCTGTCCGGTCGTTGAGGGGCACGCTCAGCTTGCATTGCCGTTGTCGGTGGATGTAGTCAATCAGTTTCACCTGGAGGGATCCAGAAAGTAAAACAATTTAGTTACTTGTGATATGCTGTCATCTTCCTGGGCAGTGTTTGTACAGTATCCAGCCAAAGGGGATGCTGGTTTGTGTGTGGGGCTCTTTCACGATATCAAAATCACATACTCCTAAAAGCACCCCATGAAATTCATACAAGGAAGCGTTTCCCTCACATCAAACATCTTAACTCTTCAATTTAAGCAAAAGACAGGACGTGGCAGGGCCCATCCCTGCAAGACTCTTCTCTAAACCTGTATGAACAAGAGCTGTGTATGACAGTAAGGTGGGTGTCATGTCAAAATATGAAAATGTGTCCAGACGTCTCGAAACAATTCCATTCAGTTTAAAGGCACTGAATGTGTACACACAACCTCATTCTGTATAGTATGGGCATTGCTCGTTTAACCTCCACTGCTCCCATAAGTTTGGTATCTTCTCATACATGTGGCCTTCGTTTGGGCTAGAAGATCAGTGAGGCAGGAACAGCCAAAGCACCCAAATACTCTGAGGACATTTATGTCACAAAATCAACATTAAAAACATTTATCTTAAGAGAACAAAATTCTGACATTTGGACTAGAGGACCATTATAAGTCTTCATCTCTAAAGTTTAATTCCAAAGCTTTTTTCACCTGACGATCTCAAGCCCAGTGCACTACAAAGAAATCTGCACTTGGGGCACAGAAAAACAGAACAAGGAGGGATATTATTTGTGCCTTATGTTTGCTTATCGAAAAGAAAATACTCTCAAAAGATTTCTCACTATGTCACACGTTCCCATGAGGCAGAGTTAAGCTTCAAAACCTTCCTAACAAAACAATGGCTCAAAGTAAGTTAGCTGATCCATGATTTATAAACAAGAACATGTACTTAGTCAACAAATTTTAGCATTTGGGACAAGATCAGACTACAAATGAAAACAAAAACCCAAACATATTCTTTGACCACTATAATATCTCTCCTCTTAGTTTTCTGCTGGTAATATTTTTGGTCTATGTATCTGAATGATGCACAAACTCAAAGTTCTACACAGGGAACAGAATTAGAACATCTCCTTCCCAAGATAAAGGATACATCAGATATTACAGGGAAAATTGATATTGTGTTTGATCTCAACTGAACACCCCCCACATGGAGCACAATGCTTTTGGCCTGCTCTTCAGTTTGGGAGAGCTACTTCTTACTGATAACCATGCTAGAACAAACCCAGATTCTTCCTTGGCAGCATATGCGAGTCACTTGTTCCAATGAAAGGGGGAAATCTTTCTCTCTCTGACCTTTACCATGACCCAGTCTTGCAAATACATAACCATGGGGCTGATCCATGTGCTCTTAGACACAACCTTGTTAAATAAGCAGGGCTCTGTACGGTATAATAACGGAACACAAATAGAATCACCTAAACAAGCACTGTGTGAGAGGACTTGTACTTGCACAGGAGAACTGCACTCTGCTAACTTATTACACTGCTAATATGAGTCTTGAAAAATAGCCAATGATGCCGTGCTTCCAGCTACAGTCACAATTTCTTGGGACTCAAGCCATTGTGGGTCTCAGTTCTGGCACATGCCCAAAGATCAGTAGTCAAGAGCAAGAAAAGCCGCCAAGGTCATCTTTGGGATGGCAACAGATTGGAGCAATATTTGACTGAAGTGACCCCAGCACAGTGCTGGAGCTCAACAACAAGGTTTGTCTCTGCCCACAACCTTATCAATTCAGACAGCAGTGCCGTGAAGTCTGAGACTTATCAAAAAGTGGTTTAGTACAAACAAAAGTGATTCAAACTCTCCAGGCAATGAATACAGAAATGCAAAGCATTGCAATAAAAGGATGCTATGTCCTAGAAGATTCAGCCATCGCTTTGCATTTACACTCTTGCCACCCAGCTGAACCAGAGGAACCTTTTAGCCATCACTTCCTAACGTGGCTTAGGAACGCAAGACCTAAAAGAAATTACCTTGGAAATCCCACTCAATTGTTCTCAGTCTCAGTACCTCTTTTTATAAAAGGGGATGACAGCACTTCCTTTTTCCATCCTTTGTCTGCTTTCTCCAGTCAGACCCCACGAAGCAGAGCAGCACAGGGCAGGCCCCTGCAGGCAGCCAAAGCCAGTTGGGCTCCAATGGGGCTAGTGATGGGCACCACCAACCGCTGCGTTCCTGTGCCTACTCCCTGCGCCAGACACATCAGCTCGCTCCCTCTGCATAGCACCTTATGCTAGTGTGACTGCACCTTCTAACCCCGGTATGTGCTGCCTGTACCAGTACTCTCAAACTTGCTGTCAGCTGTACTCTCTGACATAGTTGCACCTTCAGTTGCACACATCTCTAAATGAACATGTCCCTGGGGCACGCGTACTCTGTTCCTTCACGGTTAACTCAGCCCAGGCAAGGGGCACACACGATGTCACTGGCTTAGTCATGACCTTCAACTTTCTCGCTGTCATGCATATTTCCCCATCCACAGCAGTCTAGGCAATGCACTTTCTCGTTCACAGTTAGGTCAGAAATAGGTTTGGAGATGCTGCTCTGAGTATTTTCCTACTAAGTGCTCTGTTTATTTTTTTTCTGCCTCTCCTGCTACTTTCTCTCCGCCTCCAGGCTTGGCCTTGAATCACACACCTCCTGACGCAGCACAGCCAGCTGGCCCACATCAGACGCAGTGTGACTCTGCAGACCTACCTAGCCACTGTGAATAAGCCTGTGCACAGCAGGGATAACTCCTGTATCAGGAAAATACTGGAAATACTGGCTCCTATGGTTAAAGTAATTGCTCTCCAGTTTAAACCCAACACTGTTGTGGATCATGATAGAAACACAGAATCCCAGGCTGGAACAGAACCCAACGGTTCAACCCTTCTTGAAAAAGTAAGGTCTAGGCAAGAGGGCCCAGCACCCTGTCCAGCTGAATCTTAGTCTCCAGTGTTGGGGAAACCATCCGTTCCAATTATTCCAATGGTCAGTTGTTCTCATTGTGAAAAGTTTTGACTGTGATTTTTGCTTATCTGTCCTAAAACTCCTTTTTGAAAAGGAAAAGCCTACATTCTCCTCATTAGGATTTCATTCCAGTCAAGATACTTGGTTCTATTCTTTTTGCCTCCAAATGTCTTATGTTTGCATCCTGGCTTCTTCCCTCAAAAGACATTAGGGAAGAAGAGATTAGAATGAGGAAGAGGGATTTGGCTGCGGGTAAAGACAGCAACAGGACAGTTAAAGCCCTGACAGTAGAAGTGAAGGCAGCACGTTTGCCCTTATCATCAAAGAACTGCACTTCCTGGTAACCATGAGAGCTAGAAGTGAGGGTAACAAAGAATAGAGATTGGGAATGGGCCATAGGAACAATGAAGAACTGGTAAGAAAAGAGGGGGAAGGACCCTTAATAAGAGGCAAAAAGAAGAGGCTGTAGGAAGTTTGAGGACTACTCAATAGTCCCCAATATGTCAGAAGTCAGCTTACAGAAATCAAAAATAGCTTCCCAGCTGTGCAATAGATTTGCCAAGGAAAGGGGAAGGAAGACAGAAATCACCCAAGCCTTCTCTTTTCTGGAGGCCATTCCAAGCGAGATTCAATGACGATGTGCACTTTGATATACAAACTGCAACCACAAAATCCAGCCAAAGGCAAACAAGTCAGCTAAGCCTTTGTAAGCCGCGGTGTGTAGAATTCCCAGGGTGCTGCAGTATGTTACTGCTTCTGCCCCTGGGTCACCCCACCCCTTCCCCATTCCTGGGCATAACTCAGGGTTGCTGAACACCTTGGGAAAGAAACAAGATGGTTCGATGATTCTGAAACTGGTACAGCCAGCCATGACTGGCCTGTGTGTGAAAGTAGCAGCTCAGCTCCTCAGTCTAACTGTAATCTGTTATTTTAGTGTAGGACTTTCCATCAGGCAAGATTTATTTTCCTTGAAGAAGGATGAGATATAGCAGCACACTCTTTAAAGCTGGAGCTCCACGCTTAGTTGCATGTAACACTAATTATACGCAGATGCCTCAGAAGTAACGCATGACTCAGTATAAAGCAGGGAACTGCAAGCGCTGACAGTGGCAAGAAAAGGTGCAGGAATCTGTTCCAAAAAGCACAGTGGAAGGTCAGATGGACTTAGCATCTATTTAATGTCCCCACACTACCTATTTACAATTTTCAATATCATGAGGACAGCATGCTACTTTGAGGAAGGATATTCCTGAGGTACAGCCACTATTCTTGCATTCCCCGCGAAGTTCTCTTCACCAAATTTAATGCAACATCAAGAGCATCACATTTAATAAGTAAAAGAATGGACCTGGGTGCCAGGGAGCTGGGCTCCCCTCCTAGCTCTGCCACTGAACTTCTTGCTGTCTGATCATCCACAAATTCAATTATCTGTCTCCTCTTCCATCCTGCATGGGGCTCTGCCCGCTTGCACTGCATCAGCTCCCTGGAGCAGGCGCTGTCTTCAGCTATTTTCTGCTAAAAAAAATACGGGTTCAAATACTTCCACTTGACAAATCTCATCCATAGCATAAACTCCTAAAAGGATACTGCTGGGAGGTACTCTGTGCAGCACAGATTTCAATGTCAAACTTTTCTTCTTCATTGGGATATAACAACAACATAAATTCTCAAAAAAATAGAAAAGCAGTCTGACAGCATAGATCTGAATATATTAGAACACCAAGTCTGGTTTTCCCATGATAACTCCTTTGTATTTACTCTTCAAGACCAAATTTGTTTTGCCCTAGTCCTATAAATAGTGTATTTGCATTCTCTTCCCACCCTACGTGCACCACTCTTCTCCCCTAGGATACATTTCATTTTGTTATTTCCTGCCCAGACTTTTAACTAAACTACATGGTTTGGCTTTAATAGCTGAGCTGTTGCAAAACCCTTTTCTGAGAATATAATAAAACTTCTGGGTTCAGTGACGCACATAAAAACCCACAAACAACATGCAGGTCTCCAACCACAAACTAGTCAGAGAGATAAAGCCAACAGTAAGCTATTCACTGCCTGCTTGCCAAACGGTACATCCTACTCATCACAAATTGCAAACCCCACAACAGAAGCAGTGATACTCCAACTGCCCTAAACCCACAGAGATGGGAAAGAAGAACAGAGACAGGATATGGAGCAGCTGGAGCAATCGCTGCGTACAGGGTGTGCTCCATCAGAGCCCTCCTTCTCTCAGACTGGTGGAGCTGATGGCCAGGACACTCAGTTCTCGTTTCCAAGAACTGTGCATGCCAGGTATGGCCCTGGATGCACGTCTGTCTCCTCCTTAGAGCAGCTATTAAATTAATATCCCTTTACAGAATCAGGCCCAGGATGTTTAGGAAAAAATACCTTTCGGTCTGTTTATTAAAAATAAACAGCAGATCTCTAGAGACACAAGTTTGCCCATATCCCTGACCTCAAGCCTACAGCTGGGAGTTTAAACAATTGCAAACAAAACCCAAATACCCACAGGTTGAGTAGCGCTCTGCAGACATGGCTCAAGAAAGCAATGGCATCTGTGAAATGAGTTTACTGACACGGGGGTGCAAAATTCAGGAGTCTTTGGCAAGCAAGGAGATATTGCAAGAATGAGTTGGAAGAATTCAGTATTCAAACTGGAGCCCAAATACTTCTGACCTCTGGTTAATTGATTTGAAATCACGTTCTAACTTAATTCATTAGAGAATGTTAATAGTTACGGTCCCTAACATGAGAAATTAAGTTTCATGCATTTGGGGGTCCACTGTCAACCTGCTTCTTGTCAATTATGTTCTATTCATTTTCAGTAAAGTGGCATCTTATCCCAGAAGTCATTGAAACGCACGTACATGAAACCTATTGCCACTCTTGCACTTGGCCAAAACTCAGTCAGTTTGAATTCAATGCAATTGATCCAAATAAACAGGGAGAAAGGAGCACAGGATAGAGGAGCCTGCGTTTTATTTAAGTCTTCCTTGCTGCTTCTCATGCTTTTAATCCACCTATCTTGGAACACTGTATAAATGCAGCAAAAATAATTATTTTCAGTTCACAAAAAAAGTGAAACTGAGGCACAGAATGGAAATTGTGCATTAAACTACTTGGGGCAGCCAGGACTCTGTTACGGACCCCACTTTACCAATATGCCAGCCAAGATTCCTTCAGAAAATCAACATTTTGACACCAACTTTGATTCAGTCACACATTTTACAACCAAGTGCCATATTTTCACATTTTCACATAGCTTATAGTGTTACACTCACTGATTCCTACAACTTTCTCCTTGACAACTTGAAACACAAGCAATATTTAGAAGAAAGGTTCTTGCAATTCCCAAACTAAACAATTGTCATTATTTAATCAAAAAGTCCAACACATGTTTGAAAGCAGACTGGATTTCTCCTGTCCCAGGAGATGGACTCTCCATGGAGTCTGGTAGCACTTGAAAAGATAAATATGAGCTTACACTAGTACTTCCAAGGCTACAACCACTTACTGCCTTACAATCTAACAAGCCAGTGGCTGAAGTTTTGAAAGGATTAGATCAATGTATGACCCAGCTCTTACATGTGGCTAAGAAAAATGCAAATCATCTCTCTTCCTTCAGACAGGAATTCATCAGGAAGGAACTCCTCTATTAACCTCCTTCCAAGATCAGGACCTGGAGGGCAAGGGAGCACACTCAGAAGCACCACACAACAGCTACTGCCGTGGCAGGACACTGCAGTGCTCTAACAGTAGCTCATGCAGTGAGGGAGGTTCTGCATTTCTGCCTCCTGAAACAGAAGACAAAAGTTCTGAACTCAGAGTTTATCTGCATGGGACAACAGGGTAAGTAAGATGAGTCATCTGGAGGCATTCAGTGAAAGTGGATTCACTTCACACCTTTAGCTGACTCTAATCTATTTTCCCCAGTACCATTATATAGACAAACCCTAAGTCAGACCAAAAAAAGCGCTTGAGCAACCAGAGCACTGAAGAGAACATAGAAAGGTCAGAATCTGACTTGCCAAATTTGCCTCTTAAGTCATGCTCAGCAACCATGTGAGAAACTGATAGAGATCTCAACAACCGTTCAGAGACAGCCTCAAAGTGAGGGTACTTCAGGACACATTTTTTCAAAGCCATATGAGTTAAAAAGAGAAAAGGTGCAACTGAGTTGATCCATGCAAAGGAAAGAAGTACTATTTAATTTTTATCAGGCAAGCTGTTCTGTATGAAAGCCTTTGAGGTACAGCCCTAAGAAGAGATCTTCTTTCAAGGGTTTTGGAAAGATGTTCACCACAGAGCTAATAAGGTATCACCTGGATACTGTGGTAACAAGGAAGGAAAATAAAATTGGCAGAAATTAGCAAACACCAAAGTTAGGACTCTCCAGTTAGGACTGAAATGCAGCAATGCTAAGTGTGTGCAGAGCAGAACCTCCCCTGGAGACACCATATGTGATGAGAGTGCTCTTGAGCCTGGACGTATCTGGAACCAGAGGAGACCCAAAGAAATACACCAGGACAAAGTGGCCTACCAGAGAAGGCAAGAAAGAATAAGGTCAAAGTATCATTGTGCCAAAATAGTGCTGAGGTGTTCCTGGTCTGCCCTGCAGACTGTGCACAGATCCAGGAGCAGATGGATGGAGGATCACAAGACAGCTTCTAGTTTCAGCTCTGCCACGGATCTGCAGACACAGGGCAAGCCGCTTCTCATGTGTGCCTGCAAGGCCCTCTGCTCAGTCAACCATCCTAAACAGGGTCAGCAATACCCTTCAACTAACAACAAACCAACTGTCTTTGCAACTCCAAACCAACATTGAGCTGTTCCTTCTGTGAACTTCAGCGTTAAGCAGCTGACTCATTTGAATGCCCCTGGCTATCTGAATTATCATCATTGTCTGATCGCAGCATCACCAAGCAGCAACTGAAGTCAGAAATTCTCATTTCCCTCTGCGATCTGACCAGTAACTTGTGTGTGTAGGAAGCAAGACACCTTACAACAATGTGGGCTGTTCCCTTGCCAGTACAGACAGAACTAAACCAATGCCTGGTTTTGACTGGTTCAAAATGGAGAGTGGGTCTGTACCCTTTCAACATGACATATGCTTCTTTTGCTGTGAAAACTCATCCAAACATATTCATAGAACATTTTGTTCGACCAAACAGACGACTATCGTTCCCATCTGCCCTTCCATTAGGAACACTCAGATAAAGGCAGGAATCATCTGAAGAGTCTTATAATCTCACAAACTGCAGAGCTACCTTGAATCCAGCACAAGATTCAAAAGGAGATTCCAAGGAGAGCACAAGAGCAAATGCACAAGCCAAAATAGGAAAAGATGAGAAAAACATTTTGAAGAATTATTTGTATCCTAAATAAATGAGGTCACTCAATTTTTCACCCATATGGTTTTGACCTCAGAAACAACTTGACTGAATGCACTAAAGGATGACATTTTGACAAGTATCTTCAGCAGCCATATATAAGTACGGCTATGCCAGCAGATAAAATATTACAAAATAATACCTAGTAGCAGATCCACTTGTTTATTTGAGATGGCATGTGAGAAAAGAAGCTCGCATATATGTCAGACACCAACCTGCAGTCTGTGGAGTTCACATTCACTTACTTGAACCCAGCTAGGTTCAGCAGGGAAGTGTGGCAGAGTGAGCAGGACTCCTGTCTGAGATGCAAGGCCTGGCTTCTAGTTCTGGTTCTGCTAAAACAGTACCCAGAGTACTCACCTCCTTGGGTCTGTTTCCTAACCACCTCTCCACTGATTACCCAGGTGCAATCCAAGGCACCAGGGATGTAGATTACTGCCGCCCTGTACCACAGGCACAGCCTTCTTTGGAAAAAAGTGGCTTGGAGAACAGTGCCACTGCTCTGAATGCCAAAACCAACTTAGGAACATGAACATACTCACATGATCCCGTGCAGTAGCACATTATTAAAAATTAGAAAGATGAAGAAGGATTAAAAATAATTTGCACAAAGTCAAGGAGCAGTACAAAAAACTGGTCATGAAAGACCTGACTTTCAGTCCTGTGATATAAGCACTACATCATGGAAGTTTTGGCTGAGACGGAGTTTCTAAAAAGCTGAGGAAATCATAACGATGACATGGATAGGAGCAAACAAGCACCCTGAGTGAAAGCCACACTCTGGGGTGCCACTGTGCAGCACACCAGCGTGAGGGAGCTGTGCCAGCTGACATGGCTGAGGGTCCATGCATGGAGTTCTGACACCAACCTTACTTGCAGCAGCTTCTGCATGAAAAAAAAACCTAACAGCCTGCTGCTTCTACAGAAACTGGCCATCTGGGCTGACTTAAAGACTTCTGGGTCCGCTTATAGAAGAAAAGGAAATAGTTTCTCAATGCATTGCTAAACAAACCCTGCAAAACAGGACCCAGCACAAGCCAGCAGAAAAATGTATGGACAAGTACATGAGCATACAGGTATGCTCTGGGGGAGGGAAGGAGAAAGAAATCCTTGAGAGAAATGAGTAAATAAAAGGATGGAGAAGTAGAGGGATAGGGAGAGATGGAACCCAGATGGATGGATTTTCCTTTGAACCTTCAGTCATGCCTGAGGCTGACACAATAGCCACTGCCCAAACACTACAGTATGTTATTTCTGCTTTGTCAGATGATGCAGACAGCATCATTTCTGGGTCACTTGGAGGCCACATACCATCCCTTCTCTCTCTTCTCCTTTCTTTTTCACAATCCCAGTGACCGAGAGCTGTAAACTCTCAGTTGAGGTCTCCTCAGCTAAGAGTGGGAGGATGAAACTGCACAATCAAGTGACTCCCTGTGCCTGATAATATGATTCTCCTCAAAGATTTCATTCTAGGGAGGCATCCAAGCCTAATGCAGCTGCAGGAGCAGTCCTCTGCTTAAATATCAAAGATTTCACACCCCCTGCACACTAAAAATGAAAGCCCTCCCCCTTCCTTTTTAACTTGAGGACATGCAACTGCAACAGAATGATTAAGAGCACACTGCAAGAATAAGAAGTGAACTTACTGTTGAGCACAACCTTGATGCTGCAATATCAAATGTCCAGCTCACCCTCCTCTCAACTCAGATCTCTCTCCAGCACCCACCTAGCTGCTTTAGCTCAGCCATGCTTCGCTAGGCTTAACTGTATTTCCATATGGAGCACAGGAAGGCTACTACTTCCTCCTGCACAAAGCGGATACTGAAGGAAATCATTAATCCAAACTGGCCTACAGACCTGTGAAGGTTTCCCGTCCACTCATGAAATTAGTGCATGTGCCATTTAACTGGCTTATGGATTTACTCTGCTATGAAGAATGCTTCTGCCCAAGCACAGCACATCTCCTGTTCTTGCTCACCTGACTCCTCCCGCAGGGTCCCCAGGTCCTGTATCTGTTCACATTGGGCTATACCTCAACCAGCTCAAACTGGATCACATCTGGAAGATTATCAACATCGCCTAGAACATGGTTTTCCACAGCTAAAGCTTCACAAATGCCGACGCAACAGTCTTGGCCCTCTACCAAGGTCTTTAATACTAAGTTAACAAGCACCTGTCAGAAATGAACTAGGCAGAGCTATTCATGAATTTGGCAAGACAGCAAGAAGGATCTCCTGAGATTCCTTCCAGGGATTCTACATTGGCTGAGACACCAGCGCTGAAAGAAAACTGGAGAGAAAGTAAAAGAAATCAAGAAATCAAAGACTTTCACCTCCCTGACCCAAGCAAAGATCAGCCCTGAATAAATCTTCCTTGGCAGTTAGGGAAAACTCAGATTGTTCCTCTCCCTCCTACTCCTTGCATGCTCCTAAGTGATCCACTGCAGGCCAGATTCCCTGCAGACTTCAACAGTGAGTTGGGAGTTTACATACTCTGGTGGTTCCGCATCTTAGAGTCTTCAAGGCTCAGTTCCTGGTTTGTTAGAGGGCACACAGTGCTACCCTACTTCACTGAACTGGGGGAAGGGAGGAGTTTATGAGGCGCTCAGATTCTAACGCAACACAAGCTTCTCAAGGCACTGGATGTAAACAATTACTTGTCCAACTTATCTGCTATAACCCATAAAGTTACACTGAGGCGAATGCAGCCCAAAGATAATACTAATACTATTCTTCCCCCTATAACTCTAATTGTTCAGTGTCTTGGCAAATCTACTATATCTCTCCTCCCATAAAGAAAACAACTACCCCACATCCCCTGCTGGTTTTACAATGACTGCAGCCAGAAAGCAGCAAGTGACAGGGAGAAAGACTGCAAAAGTTTCATAATCTGGAGAGGAAACACTAGGTCAAATTTTGGGGACAGGGCTTATAATACAACTCATGCATCTTTCTGTAAAGTTCAAAATCTAAAGGGCCTTTAAAGATATTATCCTCCATCATTTTTATGGTTGCACTCATCATTTTCACACAACTGTAAAAAAATCTCTCAAGTATATTTGATGAGGGGTGGGGGGCAGGAATAAAGAAACCAACAACCCATGCACATGTAAACTTGCAGCACAAATAAAGTAGAGTTTACAGCAAAAAAATATAAAGCCAGACATTTCCTTCAGCAAGGTCAGGAAAGGAACAACTAATTCTTGGTCTCCGTCACATTCTTGCACTTCCCTTTCCTCTTCATTGCAAGCCTCATCCTGCAAGGTACTGATCATCCACAACTCCTCAGAGACAGTGAGGGACCAAGGGGCAGTACCTTGAGCCTGAAAGCTCCCAGCACTGTCTGAAGGAGACAACCTCTTTTAATATGAAGCACTTTACTGCCCATGATGGTGTCCTGATCCCAAAGGGATTTTTCAAGTTTCACCTTGCCTTTCCAACCATCTCCCTTTTGTCTTACACATTCTATTTTTGAAGCCTCAATAAAACAAAACATAAACCTCCTGTCTCTACCATTCCTTCAAATACTGGCTGGGGAATGAGACAGATTAGCAGCTTGTTCTCTGCAGTGCCTGGACTTAGTAGCAGACTGCAGGAAGGAAACAAAACACAACAAAATCAGATCTTCAGCCCTTTTGACTCAAATATTTGAGCACTTTCAGAGTTCTACTTTCCCCCCCTGCCCCTGACACACACACCTCTCCAAACTGCTGCTAGGCTTGACAGGTATATACAGAAAAAGTTTTAAGTCTATGTAGGAGCAGGTTGCAGGTCTGAGAAATGAAGACATTATATCTCTGCACCCTGGGAAATCTTAGCTAAGAAACTTTACCCTGTGAAATGCTCCAAATTATTAGCTTTCCACAAGAAAGAATGGAGCTATTTTGGCAAGGACTGGGGTCACATTTCTCTTTTCAAATACACTGCATGAGAAAGCTGCCATGGCTCACTGCTCACATTTTGTCTTTTCCAAAAATCTCTTTGGGCTCTGTCTTGCTGGTTAACATTTGCCTACAGCAACCACATGGGGGTTCAAATCATTAGTTTAAGTACAAATATAGCATTTAGAATGGAGGTGCCTGAATCCAGATTCCCACCTCCTTTGTGTCTCTTGAGACTTTCATCGAAACCATGTCGTGCCTACTTAAAAAGGTGAGGGAAATAAGAGTTGTATGGGGAAAAATACAGAGACTGATTAGTGGTAATTAGCCATGCAACAGGCAGCACTGCAACAACAATTCAGTGCCACGTAACAGCCTGGAAAAATTTGAATCAACACTTGAAAAATGACCTCACACACACAAAGGCAACAAACTCCAAGTTTAGCATCATTAAACCAGATACAATATCCATTACTTCTGTGAACTTGCACAGAAGTTCCTCTCAGCAGATTCGTCTCTATGTCTGGTCAGAAAAGGGACTGGGGTTTTTTTAGGTGTTTGGTTTTGTTTAAGAGAAGTGTCTTGTCAAAGTTTTTTTAAAATGAAGACTTTCCGACTAAAGGGATCTGGGTACGTTTCTGATTTCCAAAGTATACTAATAGAATCAAATCAGATTTCTCAAAACATTACCCTTTTGTTTTAAAGCATCTCCTCCGATTATCAACTAGAGAATAATCTCAGCAGCCTCCAGGGTTCAGGATTTGTGCTCAATCTCTTGTTCAGACGGCTGGGACTGCTCTGAGTGACAGCAACCACTAAAACCCACGACTGCTTATGTGAAAATAAAAAGCCATTGTAACAAGCCTGTATGCTATTTTGTAATGGAAATACTCCCCTCCTAAGGAGCAAGGGAAAGACAAAGCAATTCTATGTTGTATTTTTCTGCCTGCAAACTGACAGTTCTGAGTGCTGGATACAAATTCTTTCCTTAAGCTTTGAGATTGCAGCCAACCAACTCTTCATCGTTATGCAAAGATCACTCGTGTTTTTTTCAGACTCCTTTCATTTACAATCTTTCATCTTGATCTTTCCAAAAGGGACACGAATAATTTAGGCATTACTGAAAATACTCACTTCCCTAGGATGCTTTTGAAAGCTGAAAGGCCACACCTGTACAATGGAAGACTCTAAATGCCACAGGTTCTCTATTACACCTCCTGCCGGGTGGGACATCAAACACTGCTGGGAGTAATTCTTCCTGCTGCACTCCTCCAGAGAAACAAGGCTAGCAATACAGTAAAGGCCTGCAAATGTCTGAGGGATCCAGCAGCGCTGTGGACCGTTTCTTACCGACCTCAGACATAAAGTCAGTGCCCAGGTACAGTTTTCCTAATATTTGGCTTGTGTGAATACAGAGCACACCAGCTCTCCTTCCAAAGCTCGGTTGTGCCAAGGATCTCCACAGACACACAACTCATATCTGCTCAGCCACACGTGATGAGGGAACAAAACAGCAGGATCCCCTGATCATCAGCAGCCTTTCTTTCATCCAGCCTTGGGGCTCAAAATGCCTTAAACCAAAAAAAACTTTCTACCTCCCTCTTTCTTCACAGTCTCTCTCTCTTGTGTTTTGGCAAAGGAAATTAATACATTCAACTAGATTGTTTACAGTATGGTCTTGAAAATGCAAATAATGAGCACCAGAGTATTATTAGCTTTCCAGCTGTGATCTGATTCAAAGACCAAAGTTATCTGAAACCGATTTCCCAGATGATGGATTAGGTCCTGTTTGTGTTACCCTAACAGAACAGCTGACATTAGTCATGTGCTCAGTCAGGTTACAAACACAGGCATGTGGCAGTTTGATATGAGCCGTCTAGCTGCCCAAGCTGGTCCTCAGCCTCGTGTTTCATGTTGTGGTGTCCACTTCCATAGCCTGCTGGCAAAACACTCTGCACGTTGAATCTTGTCACTACAACATCACTACTGCCAATCATTCAAGTCTTCATCTTCAGCTGATGAGAGAAAGGGAGAAGACCTAGCCATTACCCAACAATAGGAAGCTAAAGCATTACTCGCTAACTGGAGGACTTGCCTGCCCTTCTTCCTTTTTAATTGCTCAGTGAACATTCTTAAATCAGTTTTTAAAAACACCTGCCAAAGTGTGATTTCACAGGGCGCACCCACCCACCACTGAACTCAGCAGGGCACTTACTGCTACCTCCTTGCCTCACTGAGCAAGAACATCACATTTTAAGTGAGCCTCACTACTTGAAACAGCCGCACAGCATCAGATACACCAGTGCTGCTGTACGTGGTTAAAGAGCTACTTGTCCATTCCGCTATCACAATCCGAAACCTCTAAGAGCAAAATTCCCCAAAATTCCATGACTGAGATGCATTTGAGGTCTGCTGCAGTAAAAAAAAACCCCAAATATGCACCCCTGAGGGAAAGCTCTATTTATATAAATGCCACAGTTTTAAAAAATTCAAGTTTGCCATGTATGGCACAGCCACCAGTGCCAAGACTCCGTGTTCTATTCTCCTGAGATAAGCAGAGTTTGCTCTAAGCTACTGCTAACAGCATTACTGTTAACTGACACTTCTTAGCACAAAGCAGTGGATTCTTCGAATGCACCCGAATATGCTTGGAAAACAAATGAGGAGCCACGTAAAAGGGAGAGAAAGACAAAAAATAATTCACATAGAAGTTTTTATTTATGTAAAAATATTTGAACTTTAAGTGTGAGAATAATTTAGCATCACACAGCTGGACAGACTGCAGCTCCAGGAAGCTGTTGCTGCATGCCTCTTCCATCCATCACGCACTATTTTATACTACCAGGTCATACACCCATAGTGCATCTCTACAGAGCAACTAAGAAGTATGCAGCTACAAAAACTTTGAGCTCTGCACTATTACTAGTTTCTAAATATGTGACCAGAAAGAAAAAGTCTTGAAAGAAAATATTTATGCCATGCTTGATATCAAATGTTTCCCATGACTCCATAATAACATTTCTTCCTAAGAGATCAGATATAATACAATCAGATGTTAACACTACGCAGTTAATAAAATGATAGACACTGGCCTTCCATGGTTTCCAGAAGAACACTCACCTTAAGCACATTAATATGGAGGAGGTTCAGTTTTGCAGTGAAAATGTGTTTGGGTAGTTTTTTTTAAAATAAAAGATGTCAACTATAGGAAATTGCTTAACTGGAATGTGGCAACTTGCCACATTCTCTGACAGTGTCTTTTAAAATAGCAAAACAGCTTTATTTTAACAAGCTTCTATGAGATTGCATTTTGGGATTGGCAGAAAAAAACCAAAATACACTCAACCCCTCTGTTCAAAATGCTTTGAACCTATAAAGCAAGATCCTTATTTCAGATTTTAAGACTGAAAAACTTTGGTTTGTTCTACCATGCAGTAGGGATCAGAGATTTCCAGTTTGCTCATCAATTTTAGCAAATGCTTCTGGAACACTACGCACAATGCACTGAAGCACGAAATACAAGACTGAAAAATCTGCACAAGTATAACTGAGATTCTGCTGCAAAACGGAAAGCGAGTCACCCACAGCTCAGCTCTAGAAAAGACTCCTAAACCAATTAAAAACTAAAATGGAGTCAATGGATTGTGTGAGTTACCTTTATCTTTCCTCTAGGGCTGGGTAGGTTGTGAGTAAGCAAGAATCATACTGAGTTTGCTTCCCCACACAGCTCTCTCCTTCTCAGAAAAGAAACACATAAACATGCAGCTTATCTTTCCAAGTCCCTCTCTTTCTGCAGTCCCACACGTCCTCAGGTTAGCCCTTCTGCTGTCTCAAAATCAGGAACATTACAGTCTTTGGCAAACTTCTATGAAGTGTAGTTGACTTACAGGTGGGAAGGTGACATAACAGCAGCGCAGCCCATGATGTGTAAGACATGCCTCCCATCACACAAGGTTCCCAAACCAACCCTTGTGTAACATGGCAAGTAAGCACATCTCACAATTAGGCTAAGGCACAATGAACACAAATTCCCATTACGCCTGAGGTATCCTCAGCTTAAGAATCACTCCTCCAAAACAATCCCAATTTCTTAATGTGGAAATACACTCCCAGTCTATTTCCTTAACTCTACTGTTTGCAGAAAGGTAAAGATTCATGAGGTTTAACGTAGTCCAAGAAATATATTTTTATACAATTAGAAACAAGGGAGAAGAGCATTCTGGATAGCCAATCACACTAAAACATAGGAGGGACTTCCCAGTACAGGGTTACAGGTAGAAAACCCTCTCTGAAATCCCCAGAAGAGGGAGTCCCAGTTACTGCAACAAGAATGAAGGACTGGTTGAAGAAGTCTGGATTTAAATTGAGACATAGGGAGATGCTATGAAGCAGAAAAAGGGTGTTGCAGAGAGGCTTTATTTATTGTCTTTTTCCTCATTTTGTTTTGAAGTCTCTGAGGTGAGCTGCGTGCATAACCTCTACTGTTCAACTCTGCTATAAAACTGCTGTTCAGTTGCTGATTTCCTTGATTGTGTGTTGAATAAGGTTTTGCACTGGACTAGTTCGTTTTCCTTCCTACTCCCCTGCTACTCTGCAGGGACAGGAACAGAAAGAGTGAGGGCAACAGGAAGAGTAGGAGTCGCCTTTACAGGGACAGGGCAGGATGTGACCTCTGTTCCCTAAATAGGGCACAAATGGTTGGAAATCCAAGCTGGTATGTCCCTAAAGGAAAGACTAGAACAAGGACCAAAGTGAAGCTGTTAATCTTGGGTCAGAAACTGTGAATTTAATTATGTCAGAGGTGCTTTGGTAGAAGAACTTAATTAACTGTAAAGAAATTAGTGACTATTCTTATGGGCTGTTGCTAAACAAAGCTTAAACGCTCTAGTACTCATGGAGCCTTGACTCTGCTGAACTTTCAGCTTATAAAACATTGGTGCTGCTCCCTGCAGCACCCAGCTCCTGCAGCCCTGCTGTTCTGCTCACACAGGACAGTGTCTGGAAACCTGTGTGACCTGTTTGTCCAGCTCAGAGGCAACTGTTCCCCACTCAGGCTGTGCTGCCCTATTAAACTTGGCCTTTGAGTTTAACAGCCTATGACACTGGTTTGTTTCCATGAGCTGCCTGACCTTGTTTCCCAGGGCAGCATACAGATTGCTAGCTGGAATAAGGCAATGCGAATGAATTACGGTAAGGTAGTCTCGTCTCTGAGTACAGATACTGAGCTGTAAAAGGTGTCCTTTCAGCCTCAAATCTAAAAAAAACCTGCTGTATTAGCATGCAGCAACGAACAGTTGAGAGAGGCTTTACTGGTAGTAGCCAAGCATCCTTACTAACTCAGTACTCTCGTGCTGGCTGTATTCTCAAATTATTGCTGCTGGGACTGTGCAGGTGGTACCGATGCTAGAAGTTCATACTTCGAGGGTAATGATTCACTTAGTTCAGCCTCTAAGCTCCAGTCTAGAAGACCATGTGAACAACTTCTAAACACACCTGCCTTCAAAGCCAGGGCCTCGAGTGATTTAGTTTATTAATGATTTCCAGTAGCATCCTAGAAATAATTAGAAGACACCCACTGCAGCTCAGCTGACTTGCTCTGTGAGTGGTAGCCCTGATGACTAAATTCCAGGGTAGCTACACCCACATACCATAACAGGGCCACACAAGGGCTGTAATTGCTCAGGCCGTTCAAGTGGAATGGCCACATCTGCCAGAGCCACTGCAGTCTGTGCCCCAGCCTAGCAAGGTGATTCTGCATGTGTTTTATTCAGTTCACATACTGACGTAAAGCTAAGAACTATACTCTGTACATCTCTAGAGACTCAAAAGGGAAGATTCCCCTGCTGTTTTAGAGCTTAGCATTCCTTGTCTATCTTTTCTATTGGAAAGGACCTTATTTAGTTTAGCATGGATGACTGTTGGAGGAGCTCCTTGCAGTGCTTCAGTTCTAGCTCACTTTTCCTGTTTAGCTGAAACACTTGTGTATGAAGCTAAGTAAAACTGACCTAGACTTTGTTTATGCTTTCAAAGGGTCTATGTTCTGTGCTGGAAATGAGTACCTCTAACCAGACTGACTCTGTGCTACAATAATAACTGGAAATGAACTCTGGACCATCGGCACTCAGCCACTCTGGGTTAGATCATGTTGCATAAATAACAGCCAAGTCTGGGGGAGGGGAACACTCTTTCTGTGACATGGAGCAACCTGTCTTCTGCTGCTAAGGTAAATACTCTTTTAGCAGCTGCACAAATCTTCAAAACAGTGATGATGCATATCAAACTAAGAAACACTGTAACAGGAGAAAGAGAGGAAAAAGCCTTTTGGGTTACACAGCAGCTGAAAGGAAGAGACCAGGCTATACGGCCAACTATTAGATAGTTTCACTTCAGCTTGAACCTTGAGACTGGTAGATAACCTGAGGGAGTTTGCTTCAGATATCTGATCCAGATAAGCAAAGCTCCATTTGTTTCGAAAATATGCCATCTGTAATACCCATTCCAACGTGAGATTTACAACTGCGCTTTTATTGCACTAGCTCCCTTCTTAACACAACTTCCACACTATTCTGTCTCTCAAACACTAAGTAACATCAGGATTGCACACACTTTCTCTGAAGTGTGTATACCCTAGCTACTTGCCACGAGAGGTTAGAAAAACTGTGGCTAGTAGCCATACTCTCCTGAATAGGTGGACAGTTTTCATTTCCTTTCAGCTGAAAACGTAACATGCTCAGCTTTCTCTTCTGAACTTTAAGAAACTCTGTTCTTCTCTTTGGTCATTCTGGAGAATGGGGAAGGATAAAAGAGCATGGGTTGAGCGTAGGCCTCCTCCCTCTTATTGCAGGGGGAGGGAATTGTAAAGTACATAACTTCTCACCCCAATTGTTCATTCTGAGGAGTCTTTCAAAACATGCTGACACATCCAGTATATCTACACAATAAGATTGTAAATTAGTCTTTTCCTTCACAGAAGGCTCATGACAAACTATGATCGCCAACAAGATACAATGACCTGCTAAATTGTCTACTGGTCTCTTGGGGGGGTTCCAGGACCTCCCTGAACATCACTTCCTAAAGTGAAACATCTGCGCTTATCCACAGAAAGAATGCACGGCTTGGGCAACAGTAGAGTCACTCAAAGGCTCAACCTTTTCAAAATGCAAAGACCTTAAGAGTAATTGGACTTCAAAGCATTCCTGTAATCATTTCTGTGGCAGAGACTTTAAAGCAAGGCTTGAAAAATTAAATATTCATTGTTTATATAAAGATTATTTAGGTCATGGGTAGCAGCAGTACCATGTTACACAGTCATGGACAAAAAAGCATAAATGCAAGAAATTTCTGGTCACGTACAGTGCTCAAAAGGAAGAGACACAAGACTTGGTTCTGGATGCTATGAAGAACCTGAAAGAGCTGGAGCAGCAAAGTTGATATACTGAGATGAACAAAGACACTGTATCTATCTCAGGACTATGAATCCATGAAGTGAAGCAACACACCACTAAGAACCTGCAAAACTATTCTATTAACCCTACACTGCTAGGAATTTGACAGCAGAAAGAAAAAAAACTCATCTTCAGAAGTACTTAGTAATTTTCCAATCATGAATGGAACTCAAGTTGCACGTGCAGCCTGCACACTAAGGGCCTAAAACACACCCAAGCTTATGCTCATTGTATACACCAAATAAGCATAATAAATACCTGGAGTAAGGTTTCCATAGATGACAGGTTTGGAACACTTATTGTATATCTTTAAACTGCATTTTACCTCAGAGGCTACGTAAACAATGACTGGAAGACAGTTATTGCTGTAAACTTACAGGGGTACTTGGGTGGAGGCAGGCTGGTGTCCTCCCATGCTGGGGCTTTCTCAAAAATAATGTGAGCTGAACTGGAAAAAAAAAGTAATGTCGCTGAAACAGGCATCCAACAAGATGAAGAAAGAAGGGTTATCTCATAGCTGTTAAGTTTTCACCACCTTAAGGGATGGCTGAAATAAGGCAGAGAAAGAATCCTTCTGTATTCTAAAAATACCCACTTTCTCAGTGTATGATCCCTTGCTATTTGAGTGTTGTTTTCTTACTACCTTGCCCACTCAAAAAACACTTTACATGAGACCAAATCTGAGGACACTACAATAGCACTTCTGTTTAAATAGCTGGAGCTTCAAGTGAGGGTCAAGGCCACACTGTTTAAGGTATTCAACCTTGAAAGGCACTTATAAAAGAACTGAGCCAGCAGAGACTAGAGCTAAATTCAGCCCTTACCCTAGTTTTAAATTGCTTCAAGTCCTTTGTTTTCAGCACAGTCACATTTCAATTTCTACTGTTGTAAAGGAAAGTGGGCTCACATAACCCAACATTCATCTAATGTCAAGTGGGTAACCCCGGGGAAGACAAGTGGGGTGCTAAGTTGAAGCCAGCTGTACTGTTTGCTACAGATATGTCACTTACATGATACCTTTAGCAGACCTAGTGTTCCATCAAGTGATACGGCTGTAAATAATTTACGAGCAACCCCATAACACTTGATTAAAACCTACTGAAAGAAGATCTAATTAAATTGTCTCTGAAAGAACAGATAATGATATGACAACTGTGTAAATGGCAGATGGTAAGCAGAAGCTCATCAAAACATGAAAAAATAATTGAGAAATAGGTACCTTTATCTACATTGAGTTGTGGTGATCCCCACCTGTCTGATATTGGCTGTCCTGGAGGTCACTCCTTCATTCTGCCTTTGGGCATCTGAAGTGACAGCAAGAGTACTGGCTGTCCTCATGAGTGGCATTTGGGCACCTGTAGAGTAAGTACCTGGTCTCTTAAGCAACCAGATTAGAACATGCTTACTGTATCTTTTAGTGATGAGCAGCGGCAGCAGGTAAAGTTAGGAACCATGTGAGTCATAGAACTGGCAGTCTTTTCTATAAAGGCTGTAAGTAGCAATCAAGCTGTTAATGAGTACAGTATTTGGTGGCTGACACTAAAAAATTTTAAGGCTATTAGTTTTAAAGCTATGTATCTGCTGTACTGTTAAAGATGTGTCTTACAGATTAAATTATAGTTTGAAAACACCTTATAAGAACATAATGAGCTTGCCACAAACCGTATGTGCTTCAAGATAAAGGAACACAGCTCACAGCAGACGTTCTCCATGTCTTTCAACCTTTGAGGAAGAAAAGAGCTCTATTTCTTACCTCACATCTAAGAGATGATTGTGCATAAACCTAACATCAGGGAGTTAAGTGAAAATCTACAAGAGCTCCAAAGTTCAAATGCCTATCACCCAGTTGAAGACTTTGCTTTGGAAACTGAGAACTTACTGAAGAAAATACAGACATTCAAACTCTGTACAGAAAAATAAAATTGATGAAGGCAATGAACCACATTGATGCTGCTTTAATGCTGCTGTCTGTTTCCAGTAAGGCAGACCCAAAACCAAGGCATTTCTTCTCTACCAGCTGCAGGGCAGCCCACCGTAGAATCAAGGCTCATCTCTTCAAAAGCCTCTCTTCTCATTCTCATGTCTGAGTGAGTTTCACTGCTCAGGTCTCCCAGCTGCCATTAAAGAGGAGTGATGTTATAATATTAATAAATACAAACTGTAGCAGGTTACAGACCACTGCAGGTTGCACTACGAGTACCTCACAATGCAGACTCTAAATCTCATTCTACAAACAGGACAAACTTCGACAGCCAGGCAGCAGCAGACATGTTGTGGAGTTACAGAAGAGACAAATAACCTGGCCTAGAAGTCATGCTGATTTCTGGCAGGGATAAATTGATATACACCTCCAGGCTGGGTCCCTGTCACTGGGCACAGTAAGACCAAGCCGATATTTTCTTGAGTAGCAGAAGAAAATTACAGTAAACAGAGAGACTGGGCTGAGTGTGGAAAGTTGAGGGGAAACTGCTCCAATATAATCCTCAATATCTTTTATAAAGTTAGCAATGCAGACACAGAAGAATAGCTCGTGCCCGTATAAGCCCACATTGAGGATGCAATACCCAAAATAAATTATCCCTTCCTCATACAGAGTTCATGCCAGCCCTCAGCCACAAATGTGTATTTATAGCCCAATTTGCCAGTACCTGGAAACAGGTTTCTTTTGAGGATATATTGCTAACTACCTTCCCCATTCCACAACAGCAAGGGCATAAACAAAAATGGGAATGAAAGCAACATTAGAGGATATTAAAATCAAAATCTGGCAGGTCCTCAACCACAGTATTTCTAGACAGATTTGGGAGACAGCCCTTCAAGTGGGCAACAGTCATTAGGAAAGATATTTTTCCAGTAATTCACTTGAAAGTTCTCTGCTGCACATGCAACTGCAATTCAAATCATCAGAAAACAAACAGGAAATGCTTCCTGCTTCAGGGTCAGACCCTCAGCTAAAGCAAAATAGGTCCTATTACACATGAATCCACATGAAATCCTTACACAAAATGGTTTTGAACTCTCCTGATTGAAAGTGTGTATTGCATCATCAGCATGATGGGTGAATAAAGGGTGCTCGGAGTATTAAGTACCATTGTTCTAACTTAAAAAAAATAATACAAATCTTTCTGTACCCCAGCAATTGCCTTGGAAAGCTCATGAAAACCGAACCATCCCCCTGAGCAGGGAAATTAAGTACTGCATTAGCCTTCCTTGCTCTGCCCATCTCTCACTCAGCCTCATATGTGAAGCTGTGAAGCCTCACATGTGAAGCTATCCTTCCTGTGCTGAGGAAGAAGAAGGAGGAATAGAAGGAGATGGAGGAGGAATAGAAGGAGAAATAGAAGAAGGAGAAAGAGGAATAGAAGGAGGAGGAGGAAAACAAAGAGAAGGAATAGAAGGAGGAGGAGGAATGGTTTAGTGTTTGATAGGAATGGTTGGACTCGATGATCCAGTGGGTTTCTTTCAACCTGGTTATTCTATGATTTTATGAAAGGTCTCCCCACTGTTTTGCAACCTGACAGCAGCTCTTCCAGTAGTTACAGAACTAAAGATTCACCTTAGTCCCCAAGCTTGTCTATCACAGTTGGAGTAACAGACTCCATTGCAAAGAGACAGGCTTTCAAAGTAAATAAACATAAGATCGAAGCAAAGCTATGCTCCGTTATCCACACTGAACTCACAGGAGCTGCCACCTCTTTGCAGTCAGTTACATCAGGATGAGGCACTTGCTGGATTTTCTAAGGGGAAAATTGTTAGACTATCTCACATTTCAAAAACAATTGCTGCAGAATGCATCCCTCTCCTTGGCAATTCTCACCAATGCCACTGTGCACGCTAACTTGTACCTTTTCCAGAAGGCCTGTCACTTAAGGACAGGAAGGTCATCCACTTCAGAAAATCTTACCCTGAGACAACTCTGCAACCACCTGCATAGAGGCACAGAAAATCATACTACACTCTCCTGTAAAAAAAAGGCACTTTGGACTATTTAATATTCTACTATTACAAAAAGAGGCAATATGAGGACTTCTTAGAGGAAATACTCTCAAAATATTTTTTCCCAAATAAATGAGCCTTTCTTAGTGATACATTTCAAAATCCTTCAGCCATCAAGGTGGTTCTCCAATTTTCCTCACATCCTCTACCTTAAAGTTTAAGGCCAGCTAAATCCCTGAGCCACAGCATTAAGGGTCTGAAGGCTCAGCATTTAGAAGACCTCTAAAGAATTCTAGTGATGCAGAGACTTGCAGGGCTTGCTGATGCTGTTTCCACACCTCTGAAGCTTTGTCAGGAAAGCTGAGAGAGCACACTGCTAACACACCCTACAAAACACAGCTGGAATGTGGAGACTCTATTCTTTGCAACATAAAGGGGTCATGCTTGGTTTGGAAGAGACCTCACACCAGGCTCCTCTTGCCAGGATCACAGGAAGACAGAAAAGGCTGAGGCAGACTGTTTACGTAGAGTATCCATGAGGAGTGAAGGGGAGGGGAAGGCATCTGACCATGCGTTTCCTCATGTGTTTCCCCTTTCCTCCCCAGCACCTTGGTTTAACAGCTGCGGGGAAGCTCAAGCAGAACTGCTGCGTCAGGCTATCGCGGAGGGGCCTCGAGAGGCTCCCTGCAACACTTCAGCCAGAGGACAAAGCCTTGTGATAAGGCAGAAAGCTGAGCAGCTGGAAAGACACTGCAGGGCAGAGACAGTCAAGGGGTGTGATGAACCCACTGGAGGCACAAGCAGGATTCACTAGGCTGAAGGGTACATATTGGAGCTGTGCTGGGAAAAAAATTCAGAACAGAAGTATTTGCATTAAGAGAACTGGAAAGAGGATGCAAGCTAACCCTAGCAGAAGGGTTAGCTTCTAATGGGCATGGGTGCTTATGTAAGCTTCCCAGAAGCCTGCCCAAAGCTCTCCTGACACACAACAGCAGACTCAAACGGTGAGAAAGATGCCCCAAAACACGCCTCAGGCAGTTAGGTAGCCACTGTTGCCACAGAGTTCAGGCTCCCACATCAAGGGTGCTTCCAGTCTATCTGGAAATGGATCTGCCTTCACTCCTGCAATGAGGAGGCAGCTTTCTGCTCAGAACTTCAGGGGCCTTAATCAGATGTCAAACTCAGTGAGGTGAAGGGTTAAGAAAAACTGCCCTCTGAAGCTGTACAGGTAAGAGGCATTTTAAGTCCCTTCTCTTCCCAAAGATCTCTATGTCAGCAGTGTGTTAACCCTGAACTCTCTGGGCAAAAGCATCTGCAACAGTGAGTGCACGTTTCAGAGCTCTTACTGCTCAGTCCTTGCAGCACCAGACATGCCATCACAGAAACACCTAAGCCACCAGCACTGGCTGATGCTTCCGCTTTGCAATCTTCCTCACTCCCCCACTTCAAATAGCTCCTAGCTGCTTCACTGCCTCACAAAGTTAACTGCCACAGCAACCATCAACATTATTTCTCTACATGTCTTTAACAAGGAATATCTTGTAGCTGTCCGGTCTGCATTCTCTTCTCTGTGCTACTACAAAAAAAACTGCATGCCTCAAAGCCAGATGTTAAGTTTCCCTCAACTCACCCTTCTCAACAGAACAGTTCAAAAGGACACTGAAAAATCTGTTAGTAAAATGCTAATGAAGGGGTAGATCCTGCCAGTAAGGAACACAGCAGCTTGGTTCAACAACAGTGAGGAGCTGCAAGGAGCACTCTAACAGTACTGCGGATTTCAGCTACGAGCAGTGCTGCATCACCACTGCATTGCTGCTGCCAAAGTACTCATTTCTCACACAAATGAAGGGATAGAATTTGAAATCTTATGTTGCGAGGTGTCCATTAACTTCAAAGCTCTCTGCCTCAGACCACAAACTAGTTATTCTTGGCAACTAGAGACATCTGAATAACATCAGTGGAGCTGGAGCATGCTTTGGCAGCAGAATGGTGTTATAGACTTAGCTTCCATAAGAATCAAAACCTAAATGTTAGTGTCACACTAGCAGAATTACTCAGCTGGCTCTTGCTAAGTTAGCTATGACTCCAGTCATTGGTTGGCAGATGATAAGACCCATATAGTTAGATGAAAATAGGTAATTACTGCTACAGAGGCGTCTTCAACATCATTATAAAAAACATCTTTCCCAAAGTAGGATTGTGGCTCCTACAAAAGCAGTTTCAGCACAAATCCAGCCAGTGTTTCAGTGCAGCAAAGACACAGGCTTACAGCAGCTCTCCTTTCTCCCTCCAAAATTTAGTTTCCACAGACTCTACACATCACTACCTGTGAGTGCACATGGCCCAGGAATTTCGGGTGCCCCAAGACATGTCCCACAGTAACTCTGCCTCACTATACCCACACAAAATGCCACCAGTACTACAATGTGTAGATCAGGCCTGCAGCAGTCAGCCAGTGGTTCTACAATTATGCTTGACCCTCAAAGCAAGATTAGACCAGTTTTAACACACACAATATCCTGGCTTAATACAAATGGGGTTGACAAGCCCTTTGATATCTACTCTAGTCTTTGGTGTTTGTGCTCACCTTGGCTTACTTCAACACTATGACCTCCTTCCTCTTCTGCAGCACCTGCTGACATCCTTGTGTTTCAAAGGAGAAAGATAAAAATCTTTCTTTTTCCAAAGTGAGTAGATTGAAGACCTGTGCAAATCTCCTCAAATGGGTCAGTGTCCTGATAACAATACCTGTGTATTTTAAAACAAGGGAGAATAGATAAGGGCACAGCTTCCAGAATTCACTAAAGAGAAGGGAAAATGTTACTGCATCTGATCTGCACCTGCACGACAAGAGTGCAACGCTAAGAGCTGATGCTTTCAGAACAGTCTGAGGCACTTAGAACTCTCTAGAAATTGTGGGAGAGTTACAGTTAAAAGTCTTTACAAGAAAGATTTCACTTCATGCAATGTTTCAGTTTTGGTCAGAAAGACAAAGAGCCTGTAAACTGAAATGTTTTGCTTGGCAGATAACAGTTTTTAAGACGGAAATGCCTAAAAAAAATCAGGAATCTTTAAGCAACAAAAGCTTACTACTTCTGCTTATTTCAGTGGTGCTATGCCACTGTATCCTGAACCAGACTGAGTCCTCTAGCTTACTGTAAAGGTAAAAAGAAGAAAGCACTGTTCTGCGAGATGAAAATCGCTGGTAGAAAATTCTCCATGCTTTAAGGATGGGTAGGGAAACAGGTGTGGAGCAGCTCTCCCAGCCTGATGGGCACTGATACACATCTCCCGGTAACTCTACTTAATGACAGATCCATTTATCTGCCCTATCTAATGTCTTTTAGATTGGAGTTCTCAATCTGCAAAACATATTATTTCTTCTTTCCAGTTTATTCAGCATCACTAGCAACTAAAAATAGAACCTCACAGTGGAATCTGCAGGTCTCAACAATAGCCTACACACACGGCAGCAATGAGAAGCTCAAGACTTCCTTTCTAAATTTAGATTGTTTCAAACAGAAGTGAAAGTTCTTTGATAAATGAACAAACTCATATTTTAGAAGCATGTAAGGAGAGTGGAACTGGGCAGAAAAGTTCTTGCCTTCACTGTTAAACTACCTGCAAAAGATCTTCAGGAAACCAGACCCAAGGCTTCTGGCTGCATTCCGAAAGCTGCAGTCAATTACCTGTTTCAGCAGCCTCAGCTCAGACCAGATCAGAGCCTGCATCTGTTGCAACCCAGCAAGATTCCTCAGTGTCATGTTAATCGCTGCTCTAAAGTGGATCTTGCAGTTTCTGCTATTAGAGGTCTTCCATCTGGGGTAACTAATAATCATCATACCAGAGACACTCTGGAGCCCCTGATCAAAGCATGATTCCTTATTCTGCTTATTAAGTGACGTATAATTCTTCTACACATCCCCAAGATGCACAGAGTACAAATTAGATTTTCCTTCCAGGCAGAAAAGGAACGACAGAGACTGTTCATTTTAGAATACACTCTTGAGACACAAGATAGTTATATTTTAACTTTAAATCCAAATTTAAACATAGGAATGGTTGGACTTCATGATCCAAGAGGTCTTTTCCAACTCGGTGATTCTATGAGTCTATGATTTAAAAGTAGCAAAAGCAAGATGGAGGCAGTGGGTCCAATTCAGTCTGCAGAACCCTGAAGGCAGACAGGAAATGGTTAATAGGCATGCAGCAGCTTCACTGCAATTGTTCAGATTTACACCAGCAAATATCCAGGAAGGTTCTGCAGAGGATATCTGTAATTCCATTTACAGTGACATTAAAAGAATAGCTACTCTTCAACTACCTTCTTGACGGCCCCTGCCCTAACTCAGGGCAAGCTAACCATGGGCAGCCCCATGGTGAGTCCTGGCAGGCCTGGAATTAGGCCTTTCAACTGTAGATCATTTCAGTAGGGAGAACATAGAACTAGGAAATCCTGGTCAGTGGTTTGTTTTGCACTGTAATAGTCTGAAGCGTCCTTCACTCTCTCTGAGGGGAGGGTTCAGAAGACGATACGCAGAAAAAAAAAAAAAAATTGAGGCAGTGACAAGGAGTCACCAATTTTATTCTTAGACAGAAGATGCCATCAGCTTGCAAGAAGTTTCAGCCCCAGCCCTCAATAATGTCCCTCCAGTCACCTACCCAAGGACAACCAAAATTATAGAATCATAGAATCACCAGGCTGGAAGAGATCCACCGGATCATCAAGTCCAACTATTCCTATCAAACACTAAACCATGTCCCTCAGCACCTCATCCACCTGTGCCTTAAAGCCCTCCAGGGAAGGTGACACAACTACCTCCCTGGGCAGCCTCTGCCAGTGCCCAATGACCCTTTCTGTGAAAAGAAACACAGAAAACTCCTTGAAACTCCTTGTTTTCTCCTTTCAGGAAAATCACTGCTGAAAAACCACAACAGGAATCTGTCTCTTTTTCTCCTCTCATTCATTAAAGCATGGAAAGTCTACTTGAGTCAGAGCCATCTAAACACACATTCTGCGTGCACCGTCTGTTACACCTCCTTTCCCGAATCACTTTTGGCTGACCAAAAGTGTTGCTCATCAAGCTACAAAATTCACAGCCCATATTTGGGTGGGGAGAGATCTATTGAAAAGCTGGTTGCTTTTACCTGCCATTGCGGCTTTATTTTGTAGGACATAAGTAGTTTTAGGTATTTTGAAGGATATCTCAGGTTGCCCAGAGAAGCTGTGGATGTTCCATCCCTGGAGGTGTTCAAGGCCAAGTTGGATGAGCTCTGAGTAACCTGATCCAGTGGGAGGTGTTGGAACTGGACGATCTTTAATGTCCTGTCCAACCTAAACCATTCTGTGATTTGATGATGCTATGATCCTGAATAACACTCAAAAAGACTCAAACAGAGCCAAAGCCAGTAGATACTCTGGTTTTGAGCTCTGTTCTAGTCTTTCCCACACTAACACTGACATCTTTCTGCTTTGCCCATTATGCCTAATATCATAATCCCCTGCTAGGCTATACTTGTAAACTTCTGCAGCCAGCTGTATCCAGTATCTCTTCCTCCCTAACTTTTCTTTAAAAAAAAAAAAAAAAAAAAAAAAACACACAAAACTGAAAACCAAAAGCCAACCACCATTCACTTCTTGGAAGCAAAAATTCTAGGCAGCTCCTTATCTTCTGTGCACCTGCATAACCACACTGACTTCAACAGTAGTTTAAAGCACCACTGTATAGATCACGTTGCTAGTTGAACAGTCTTGAGCACAGGAACTAAGCCCAACGAGATTTGCATCTTCCATCTATCTACAGCTCAGACTTAAGAAACATGTGCTGGACTTAAGAGAAATTTGATCAAAAAGACATCTATTATCATACTGGGCTGTGACACACACATGCCCAAAGAGGTTAGGGTCTAAATTAAGGTTTTAATTTCCACCTCAGGAATTCTCCAGGTTTCAATTTAAACCGCTCACGCAAAAAGTAGTTTTGCAATGCAGACAATGAGCTCAGCCATGAGCCAGCAACTGTCAATGAACACAGGCTCAAGTGAACACTAAAGCTGCACTGATGATTACTTCGTGCTCCTCAGAGTATCTACAGTGGGAGTATGGCTGTGCTGGGACATGCCTCAGGGATCTGTAGGTGGCACAGGAGCTCTGTGCAGCTCCAGCTTAAGGCAAAAGACTCATGTGACCACCTGTAAGCTTCGGTGGTTCTCAGTTGTCCTCCACCTTATCAGCAATACAGTTTCTCTGGTTTATTTTGGGACTGATCCTGTCCCAGATTCTGGGGGCAGGGCCTAAACCCATCACCTGCCCTCACCTGAGCTATGCCAATAAGGAACAGCTGCAGTCAAAGTCAAGCCAGATTGCCAAACTGCTGCTTAATCCTGTTGAGCCAGTCTTTGAGGAGGTTCAGACTCCCAATAAGCAGCAGGAGTGCCCACGACAATTCTGTGCACAACTGCTCACAAGGCATGCCTTGGAAGAACTACCCATTTCTTTTGGAACAGGTGTGTTTCCAGATTCAAAGAGCTTCTGTTCCTCTGATTTACTAACTGTGGCAACACTGTGCTGCTGGTAGCATTGACTGTGTGTGATTATTCCACAGAAGCAAGAAATGAGCAGGGAGGGAACTCTCTGAGATGTCTGAGTCAGTATCTCTATGTAGCGTCATCTATACATCATTCTGTGCCTTTCACCACAGCAGTAATCTAGCCAATACATTCTCCAAGCCCCAAATCAGCAAGAGGTAGCAAGACTTACTTTCATTAGAGTTTTCCTTTTAGTAACAAAAAAAATCCCTATGGGCTGAAAATAAGCATAGAAAATCTTATCCTTAAAGGAAAGGTGAGGGTTTATCCTTCAAGCACTTGAAAAATTACATGGTCTATGGTGAAAACATGATGTTAGGCATAACTAGTCTCTAAATAATTTGGTGTGTCATGTGACTTCTTTTGTTAAGTGTTCCTATTTAAGAACAAAACCAGGTGATAAATTTGTGTACCACCATGCTGACTCATAGCTGTAGATTTGTCACTGGTATGCAGCTGTAACACTAACTGGGGTTTTCCTTGGGTAAAATGCAGCTGAACTTGAGTTCAAGTTCTGTTCAGGTGGTATCTGTGCAAGCTTGGTTACCTCCACGAGTTCAGCTAGATACAGCCAAGGTTCCAGTCAGGCTACTTCACTGATTAGATCAATTCTGAATGTGCAATAAACATCAGAAATCATATGTGGAGACTGAGGTTTGTCTGGCATGAAACACTGTGGGTTCCTGTAAGTGTGTGTAGGCACGTACGTACAGAGGTCTCATCTCCAGGCACTGCTATACTTCTTAATTGGAGTTCAGTTGCTGAAAAGGGTAACCAAGGTGACTCTACATGAAGAGGAGCAGGAATACTTCTGTTTAACAATCCAGTGACCACACAAGCAGTCTTAGAGAGACAAAGGCAACACAAAGCCTTACTCTGATACTTCCATTCTTGCTTCCTAATCAATGCATAGTAGAATCTAACACAAGATGAGAAGTACGCATGGACCTTGACAGAAAAGTGGAGACTCCCTTGCCATATTTCATCTTGATGATAATACACTCATCAGTTTGTCCTGGAAACTTCAGTTAAGTTAAAACACTGCTGCTGACTTTTTGTGTCAACATTTATACAAAATCAAGAAGGAGATGAGCTAAATTCCATTATGATGTGCAAATTCTAATCATCATCAGAGACCGATTGTCACAAAGAAAAGATGATGTCTACAGATTTGATAATACACAGTTCTCCTTTCTTCGAAGTCAAACACAATCTCTGTTGAAGCCTATCTTATACAAACAAGCACATAAATTTAAGAAGAGTCCTACAAAAAGAAGACACCTTTAAGGAAGACAGCTGTATTGCATATATGCAAAAAGTAAGATGAAGTAAGAGACTTATTTGTCTTACATAAGACTTGCTGGAAAAGGAAGTCTTCTCAGCTGAACAAGGCTCACAAACATGTGGCTACAGGTTGCAGTTTGGCCTGAAAAATTCACTACTCCTAATGCTTCCAATTTACAAACACACAGTCTTCCTTTCCTCGTGCATACCACATGCCCAACTTCCAGTCTGCAAGCCTGGACCATTACAATTCCTATTCCTCTCCTCTCACGCCTCCCCCATTTTCAAAGCCTTTGTTTCTGCCTAGAGATTGCTTGGTAAGAGATAAGCCTTTTCTAGTCAAATTGCCTAATGAATCGAGATAATGCCAAAGCAAGTTCAAACATATTTAATCCACAGGTATCATTCAGCCAATACGAAAGACTGATTTGTGGAGTAGTAGGCTGACTTGATGTGACACAGCACAGCTGGAGTCAGGCTTCCTGCTCTGGTGTTATGTGTTCTGGAGATGCTGAACTGGAGACATTCCTGAGGAAGAAGTTAAAGTGATGTCTGTGCACAGGCTCGGGTGTCTCTATTGCAGACATTGTCCAGTCAAAGAGCAATGGGGACAGCTTTTCTTAAAGAGCAGGCAGATCTTAGCAATGTGTGCTCCTGCCCCACCCTGACACTCCCACCATAACCAGTTTGGAGGCAGCGTCCATGCCAGAAACATTGCAGTTAGCTCTTATGATGTAAGAATCAAGGCAGAAAGAAAATAGATCTACAGTCTAACTACACTCTAGGCGTCAGTTCAGCCTGGTCCTGCTTCATCTTTGCTGCAGTTAGAAGCGGCAGGGACAGGGAAGATGTCCCACTCAGTCTCATTAATTCCCAAGTTTACCAAACCAGCTGTGCTGCTGCCAGCAGAAGAGACTGAGAAACCATTGGAGCCTTCCCAGCAGCCAGCACACAAGACTATTCTCCTCACATCCAACAGACTGGCTTGAATTGCAGTGGTAGAAATTTCATGTGCTTCATCACAGAGGTCAAGTCTAGTCCCATTATCAGCCTCCTAGCCAGAGAAATGAATCCAGAAAGATATTGCTTTACAAAGAAATACAGACAAAAATAATCTGCTTCTAACTTTGCAAAACAAATTTAAGAGCCATGCAAGGTATTAGCATACGGACAAGAGTTCAAGGCTACTGAGCTGTTTCTTTCCAAAGATGCTTGGAACAACATTGGATGCTCACCACATGGCAAGACATTTTTTGCCCTCTTACTTATGGGTGAAAGTTACTATTATTTTCCATTTCGGTTTTGTACCCAACTTGAGAAGTGAGTAAACCTGCTAGGACACAACTGAAAGCAAGCCAAATATCAAAGTGCTGGGTAAAAATACTCAAGCACTTTTTGGCAGAACATGTAAAACATTTAAAAAAAATACAAGACCATGTGGCATCAGAGAACCTACTCTACTAATAACCAAACTAACACAATCTACTTTCCACTACAGGGAAACTCCCTGCCCTTCTAAGAAACTACCTTCCCACATGTGAAATGGGGTCAGCTCATGTAACACATCTACACTCAACACATTATTTGCAAGCAATGCCCATGGCCCTTTCTTTCTCCCCCACTTCTTTCTGTAGTATAGGAAGTTCTCCCTACACTTATTTAATCTACCATGAGTGCTTATCTTCACCTGTCAAGGTCCCAGTTTGAAATCCTTATCTACCACGTGCTTTATTTTGAGAAGACCTTATCCACAAGAGGAATGAGGAAGCATAAGGACATAAGCATGCACTCAAATACCTTCAGTCAGGTCAACGTTCTTGATTTTGAAACACATACACACATTGTGAATCAAGTGACATACATGACAGCTACCTAAGTGTGAACAGGCACAGAAGGAAGTGATGCCAAAAGGGCCAAGATGGTGCATCTAGTGTGAAAAAATAAAACTACACAAGCATTGAGATGAATTTACACTGGTGTTTTAAGATATCGATACCATTCATATTCCAAGTACTTGCAGAACTTTGCTTCAGGGATGTGCTGACCTAGGGCTCAGAAATGGCACAGAGCACACAGCGTCTGACCTGCAATGGCAGACAGTTCAGATAACTGCATCCATCTGACAGCATTCACTCTGTGCACGGGTGGTCTGAACACCTGCAGTTCACTAAGAGAGATTATATTCAAAAAGACCTCTCTTCGCATGTTAAGTTCACAGTTTTGACACTGAAACTAGGTATCACAGAACTTTGGGTGATGTATGAGCTTCATACAAATCACATTATGGAAGCTTCCCTGCCTGTTCATGCCTTTGAGTAAAAACAAAAAGTGAAATCAATAAACTGACTTTTTGACTTAGTATATTGGACCATCTTCAAGTCACACATGTGCAGCTTCACATCTGCCCTCAGAAGCTGCTTCTTCAGCTTCCAGCATCAAGTCCCCTCCCTTCCCAAGCTAGTACCCCCTGCTTTCAAGTTTGCTGCCTTTATCTGTCTCAAGTTTTATCATTGCCTTGTGGCTTTGCAACACAGTTTGCCACTTATACTGATGCAGCTAAGTTTTTCATGGAAAAAGGATTATGAAAAGTTTCTGCACAAGAACAGATGACAGGTGTAGATTCAAATCCAAAGCACGGATGAGGCTTGTGAGTGCAGCCACCACGCCACTAGTAGCTAACCACAATCCAGAGCCTCTCGGTGACTTGTCACGGCCACCCTGAGAGCCACAGCACACACTGGAGATCTCCGAGGTTCAGGTTAAACTACTGACTCTTGAGGAGTTATCTACAGTCTGCAGAGCAGTGCACCACAGTCAAACCATCAGCAATGCTGGCTGCCTGCAATATCGAAGCACCTGCCTCTTCTGATGCAACCCGATAGGCAAATGCACATGGCCACGCAAGCATCTCTGACACATTAGCCAAGGCACAGGAATTACACCTCCTAATGCCACAGGCAGGCCACCTGGTACTTAAGACAGCACTGCAGCCCAGCATGGGAAATTACACCTTTGGGAAGTAAACACAGACCCTCATCTCCCGCAGTCTGGTTCTCTGCTCTGCATCCAGAGGCAAACCCACTGCAGACTGGCACAGAGACTCAGGCAGTGCTTGAGAAAATGTATTTTGGTACAGGCAAGTGAACAGAGCAAAGGGCACACAGTCTGTATCCATGCCCACAGCTTCATGTGTTGGCAAAGATACAGTACTTGGTGGAATTCCCAGAGGAATTATACGCTGGACTATGCATCAAAGAGAATTGTTACAATTAAGATTTTTTTTCCGAATACAAATTTTATGATCATCAGTGAATACACCATCCTTTTGTTTAAGCAGATAAATTTAAGAGGAATGCATGCACATACTCAACAACTATCATGAGAAACAGCTTTCGTTTCTTTAAGAACGTGAAGATGATAGCAGGCCTTTATCCTTTGTGAATAAAGGTTTCCTTTTACAAGAAGTCCACCAGCAAAATACTGATGATCATTTTCCAAAATGATGCTGACTGACATTGTTTGAGCATTAAAAAGCCTGTCAGTAGGGCTAACAAAAGACTGCACAAATATTGTTTTATAAAGAATACTCTTTTGAATGCTATTTGGAGGTGGGAAGAGGAAAAAAGAGTGCTACAAATTTGAAAAAAAAAAAACCCATACAAAACAGAAACACCCCACAAAACAAAACAAAACAAACAAAAAAAAGCCACAAAAAGGCAGAGGAAGAGAAAAGGAAGAATGGTAGATTTCCAAGCGGTTGTACCAAAAGCTACCTAACACCTATTGTTTCAAGTTTTTTTTTTTGCCAACCTTCATTTCTCATGTGATGGATTTTGCAGCACATCTGTTTGTTACAGTTACACAGTTGTAAGGATAATTTTTCCTAAGGGCCCAAGGCTGTAGCTCCACAGCCTCTAGTCAGACTGGAGAAAAAGACCATTAGTCTTTACGTGAAACTTCTATCAAAGGAGGGGGCGAAGGGGGATTGTTTACTCTGCTGAGAGCAACACTACCTGCACACAAGGTAAAAGGAGAAGTTATTTAAGTACCAAAAGGCCAAACAAACTAAGAAAAAATATACATACATTCCCTCATATGCAGATTCAGCCCTTCTTTGAAAGCACCACAACAGCACATGTTCTGTGCTTAAAGAGTTTCACATATTCATTCTAAACGGCGAAACATCTCTTCAGGCTGGACTGCGATGCTGTTTGTCAGCCAAGCATAAGAGCGAAGAGGAGGACCAGATCAGATCAGTGACACTGAGCCAGGGATGGAGAGGCAGGCATGGAGCAGAGGGCAGGAGCCACCAGGAGCAGCCCTGAGGGGCAGCCTGACTCTATCCAGCTCCTCAGGAGATGTGGCGACTAGGGAGCTTGGAGTCGCCTCTGCTCCCCGTTGGGCACACACCTACCCTCAGGGTGACAGCAGGAGCCCAGCTGCAGGCCTGGGGCGGGCACCACAGCACCGGGCAGCGCCGGCTCTCCGGCCCAGGGTCTCCCCTGCCCTGGGCTCACCTCGCCTGGGCACCGCGGGGCGTCTTTCTAGGGGAGAGCCCAGCCTGGCCCTGCAGCGGCAGCGGCTGCAAGAAGGCTGCAAGGGGCAGGGGGGCTGCAAGGGGGGCTGCTGCAAGGGGGGCTGCTGCAAGGGGGGCTGCTGCAAGGGGGGCTGCTGCAAGGGGGGCTGCTGCAAGGGGGGCTGCTGCAAGGGGGGCTGCAGCGGGGCAGGGGCTTTCTTCTTTCCCTCCCTCCCTTCCACGGGCACCTTCCGAAGAAGGGAGAGAGCGGCTCCCCCGCCTCAGGCAGCGGTGCGGGGAGGAGAGGGAGCCGGGGCAGGGGGCAGGCCTGTCCCCCGGCTGCGAGGCAAAAGGGAGCGGGGCACCCCGGGGCTCCCCCGGCCGCTCCTCGCCCGCCCAGCGCCGTTACCTCCAGGGTGCGGATCTCCTGCTGGGTGAGGTCGTTGGACGCGGCGCACTGGGTGCGCAGCCCGCGCAGGTTGGAGAGCGAGATGTCGATGAGGTCCTGCAGCAGCCCGCACTGCTGCAGCGTGCTCCGCACGGCCCCCCGCGCCGCCGCCTCGCCGCCGCCCCGCTCCCTCCTCTCCAGCATGCCGGCGGCTCGCAGGGCAGCCGCTCTATCCATCCCTCGGCATCGGGGAGGCCGGCGAGGAGAGGCGGCGGCGGCGGCGGCAGCGGGGGGAGCGCCGGAGGAGGAGGGCGGGCGGCCCCGGCTCGCCCCGCCCCGCCGCGCCCTCACCGCCCCGCTCCCGCCTCCGCCTCAGCGCCTCAGCGACCCGGGGCCGCCAGTGCCAACAGTGCCCGGCCCCACAGTGACGACAGTGACACCAGTGGCTCGGGCCCCCAGTGCCGCCTGTGCCACCAGTGCCCGGCTCCCCAGTGCCCTCTGTGCCCCCAGTGCTTAGCCCACCATTGACACAAGTGCCACCAGTGCCCCCAGTGCTCAGCCCCCCAGTGCCACCAGTGCTTAGCCCACTAGTGCCACCAGTGCCCTCAGTGCCACCATGCCACCAACGCTCAGTCTTTCAGTGCCACCAGTGTCCCCAGTGCCCTCTATGCCCCCAGTGCTTAGCCCACAAGTGCCACAAGTGCCACCAGTGGCTCAGGCCACCAGTGTCCCCAGTGCCCTCAGCACCCACTTTGCCCCATCTCCTCAGCCCCTCCAGTCCCCAGTGCTTAGCCCATCAGTGCCACCAGTGTCCTCAGTGCCACCATGCCACCAATGCTCAGTCCTTCAGTATCACCAGTGGTCAGCCCCCAGTGCCACCAGTGTCCCCAGTGCCCTCAGTGCCACCTCAGCCTTCAGTGCCCACCCTGCCCCATCTCCTCAGCCCCTCCAGCCCCCAGTGCTCAACCCCTCAGTGCCCGCCTTAGTATCCCTAAAGGCACCTCAGCCCTTAGGGCAGGCCAGAGCACCTTCCCTGCTCTCCTCAGCCCCTCAGTGCCCTCCTCAGTATCCCTACAGATGCCTCAGCCACCTCAGCCCTTGCCTCAGCCCCCTCAACCCTCACCTCAGCCCCTCAACCCTCGCCTCAGCCCCTCAGTGTCCATCTCAGCATCCCTACAGCCACCTCGGCCCCTCAGTGGCCTCGCAGCCTGGTTCAGCCCTCCCGCAGCTCTGTCACGGCTGATGTCTCACCCCAGAGGAGTCCCCTGGGCCCCTCTCTGTAGGAGGAAGGGTCTGGCCAGACTCCTCAGGTGTGAGGCTGGGCCTCTTGCCCCTCTTCATAGAATCACAGAATTGTTTGGTTGTGAAAGACCTTTGAGATCATTGAATCCAGCGGTGCCTGTCCACTACCAAACCATATCCCTGAGCACCTCATCTATGCATCTTTTAAACACCTCCAGGGACAGCGACTCCACCAAGTCCCTGAGCAGCAGTTCCAGTGCCCAGTAACCCTTCTGGTGAAGAAATTTTTCCTGATGTCTAATCTGAACCTCCCCTGGCCGTTCCCTCTCGTCCTATCATCTATCACTTGGGAGAAGAGACCAACACCCATAAGTAGGAGAGAACTTCGTTACGGCCTCATGGAACCACTGCAGTTTCAACTTTCACAATGGAAAATCCAGAAAAATTCTACAGGGAATGGCATTACAGGTGCGTTTTGTTGTGTATTCTGTCTGATAGACTCACACAGAACTGAGGTATCAGGGCAGGAATCGTGCATTTACCAGTTATTAAAAGAGTTAGGACTGTTCATCTGATGTGAGAGATCCAGGAAGGCAATTTGGTTGCAACCTGCTGACAGAAGAAGATAGCCTCCTTAATTTGGGCTAGATTGATACCAGGTTTTAAAAGCTACAATTACATCAGAGCCACACGTGCAGTACAGAAGAGTTTTATGCAAGAGGAAAAGGGGAAACAATATGAATATAGGCCATGAGGCTGTGGAGCAGGGTAGATTAGCTGACATTGAGCTGTTTTTCTCATGGTTTTTCTCATGCGTGCTTGTATACACATTAGTTTGGGTGCATTTGCATCAACTAGTGTGGTATATGCTGTGTAATAATTTTCTTAAGAATGTGGGTCAGGTTAAGTATTTGATTTCATTGTCATTATTCACGTGCTGTAAATTTCATACGCACTAAGGGCTTCACTGGATTAGGCTTTAATTAGTTTGCCATCTGATGAGTCCTGTGGTTTTAGGAAAGTAACTTATTTTGCTTATTGCCTCTGTATTTCTGACCTTATGAAAAAGTCTTTGACCACCACTTCATCTGGAAGTTTTAGTTGGAGTGCTGGAAGTTTTAATTTGTAGAAGTCTGAACGACTGGCACCTCAAATACAGGTGACTGTGGAACTGGGAAATATTATTAACAGAGATATTACTCTTGTAGGCATCCTCTGCATACACAACAGAGAAAATCCACTTGCCAACAGGCAAGAAACTGAGCACGTTGCATAAGAAAGCAAACTAGGAAAATCGTGGGCTGTGCATTACAAGATACTTGGCATTCTCCACAAGTGTTTGTGTTCAGCGTTGGGAGTGCCGGCCTCATTAACTGGCTACCATAAGTGGGCAGCATTCCAGCCCCAGCATCCAAGACTGCCCTCCAGGCCTGCGTGGAAAAATGTGCTGACTAAACACTCCCTACACGCCGCGCATTCGTGTCCCTGCTCGGCATCGCTGGCCGGCTTGCATGTTCGTGAGGCTGTTGCATTCATAGGAGAAATGGGGAATCTCTGAGTGCTGTTCAGTGGAAACAGATTCCATGCAAGTGAGCTGCTCTCATCCTAGCCATCTGCTTCGACTCCAGTAGTAAGGATGAAAAGAGAGGCAGAGCTGCACACACCAAGCCATACGGGAACTCTTGTCTTATGCCAAGCTGAGCCCAGAGCTGTGGTAACACGGCACTGCAACCTTGGGTGTCCTGCAGAGTTGCTGCCTGCGTCATCCAGGGTGACCACTGAACAGTCACTGAGGTACCAGGAGCAGACACTCTGAATGTGGGAGTGGGGAGGGAGTGTAATTTTAGTGATTTCATGGATGAGACCAGCAGGATTTCACAGGGAGTGTATCCCTTTTTCCAGCTGTGACAGAGCATCCCCATGTACTGTCCTTATGATGGGACACAGATTCTATTAAACTGTTGCACACATCCATATTAGAGTCTTTAATTCCTTAAACATACTGTGTTTCATATGAGGTCTGTATTGAGAATGTGTACTGGAGAATGCAGCTCAGAATGGAGGGGGGAAATAATGGAAATGTCATTAGCATTTCTGCCTAGTGAACGGTATATCAAAGTGCCTTACATCCTGTACAGGTGATTTAAATACAGAAAGAAATGGAAGAAAAGTGTGTCGATTGGCAACTGAATTCAGATTGCTGTTTCACCACAGACTTTGTGTGTGATCTTGATGATTTAAGTTGTCTGGAATCACAGCTCTCTGTCTATTAGAAAAGGGCAATAAAAACACTACTTTATCTGAGGTTTTGAAAAGAGAAATACAGTGGCTGTCCAATGCTACAAGGACCATGTGAGCACAATGAATGAGCTTTTTTGCCCACTGCCCTCGATATCTCTTTCCCACACAGACCAAGTTCTCTGTGACAAAAATTTTCCTTTGCTAACTACCATGATAAAGTCCTAATGTTGCTTTTACCTCTAGGAAGTCCTGCCCTATAGACCATATCAAGGATCTTCATCTTAGTAGCATAAGCTCACTGGAGGAAAGCAGAGGCCTTTTTCCTTTTTTTTCCTGAAGAAAGAAAGGCACTGATGTATTTCACATGCTGCCTTTATGAAAAGCTTCTATTACCTTTTTAGCTAGCTTGCCCCAATTTCATTCAGCTATCACAACACAATTTAGATGACGAGACTGAATTACTCTATGTGATATGTTTAACACATAATAGGAGCCTGTTTTAAGAAAATGCAGTGTTGGGATTCGAAGAGCTGAAATGTTAGGTGTTTCAGATAAAAGAGGCCTTTATTATCGATGATTTTCCCCTGAAAGGCTTCCTCCTACACAGACAGTAAGAGTATTCCTTCCTCACTGCAGCGCAGCACAATAATACACAGTAGTTCTGGCATGCTTGTCTGCTGAGAGACTGAGGAACTTAAGTCCTATTTTTAGATGTGCTGCTGGATATTCTTTTTAGGATATACAGGGAAAATGAAGATGGTGAGATGGTGATTATGGGACCATCCTCACTATTTTCCCCAATTTAAGTGTCTCCATTGCCTGCAGCTGAGCAGAACCAGTTCATACCATTTAAGATTTAGCTGCACCTCTAAGAAAATTTTTAGCATAGGTCTACTTCTTCCACAGACTATTTCCTGCTCAGCTGCCCATGTGGAGAGCCTCATGGCCAAATTACAGTAGAGGCCACCTTGGGCTGGCAAAACACCCACTCCTTGCTGCCTGCTTGCTTTTTCTTTCTTTTGTACCACCTGTCAGAGAACCAAGACACTTAATGGGAGTCTTCTGATGGTTAAAATGGCAAGGGATGGAACACCAGATCCACAGGTGTGGCAGTGGTATATATTGATGGGACATGGGTGTGCTGGGTAATTGAGCTGCATGCTGGGAAAAATGGAGGAAGAGATGTAAAAATTAAACATTACTGTTGTTCTTAAAAGTCATTTTCTCTTGCTCCTCGAATGGAGGGCACAAGGAACTGGCTGTGTAGCTGCACTCAATGTTTTCTGTAGACAGGACAACAGAAAAGAACTTTGAAATGGGACTGAAAGGAGGATCATTGAAGCAGTGTGTTCATCCTATAAGACCTCACCTCCTGGAGTATGTGAGTAAACAAGAATTGCAGCTTTTACAGCAACCAAAAGCTTTCTAGCTTTAAGATACTAATTCTAATTTTAACAAATAGAAAAATTAATGTTTATTTTTAGAAAAATCCCATGAGTTCTGCAGGCTTTGTTTAGCATTTGCTGTGTTGCAATCACACTGCCTTTTCTCTGCTATTTATCACCACTCTTTTCTGTTTAGACTATAAACTGTTTGGGGCAGGAAGCGTCTTTTACTCTCTGCTTGCATGGCAACGCCTGAATCTCAACTAGAAGCCTCTAAAGCTCTGCTGTAATGTAAATACTAAATAAAGACAGTGGCAGAGGAGTTAGCCCCCACCCCACTTGGAGGCCTGCCAGCCTGCGGGGTTTGTTCTAGCAGCAGACGTGCCAACAGTGAAAAGTGACAAATTTTGTTGGCTAAAGATATTCATGGGTCTAACAAGGATAAGAAACACCCGCCTCTAGAAACAGCAGCTTATGTCTCTCTGAGGATAAACACACCCAAGATTGACTCATGCTGGCATAATCCCCTTGTGCAATTTGTATATTGGCATTAGATGTGTGTGAGGCAAAAAGACAAATATTTGGTTAATAAAACAACTTGGGGATAATAAAAAGTAATTAGGCAGCTTTGCCTCTCAAAATGCTGCAGCAGGTGAGCTGCTGCTCTTCCTCTCAGACAGGCATACCCATCCCTGCAAACAGAGCTTCCTCATGTTTATTTTATTTGCAGTGAAATAACCAGTTTATTTGGTTAAATGTTATAAGGGTAAAGGCAATAAATAAATAATTAAAAGAATAAAGTCTAGTAGCACAGTCTGGTGAGGGAGGGGGTATATACTGTGGTGGAAAAAACAGGCTTATATCCACAAGAGAGCTTTGTCAAGTGTATTGCATAAGAAGATTACAGCCCTGAGTCTGAAACACAGCTGAAGGTTTTAGTTGGTTTTGCTGCTACCCCTGTCATTAGCACACTACTGAAATGCATCACAACAGCCCCTCTTTCATCTGGGTGAATAAAGGCTCGAGGTCCATCATTACATTTTTCAGAGCTGTTACTCCACATGGCTATTAGCTTCCGTTGCCCAAGCCCTTTCTTGTTGTTGTTTTAAATAAAGGGAAAGGAGTTGGACGGGTTAATCATCTGTTCACATTATGCCCTGTGCTCTTGGATTTGTTTGATGCAACAGGCCTAGAGAAAGGACACGAGTCCAGATTCTGCTGTGCATACCCTGTGTAAGGCCTGTCCTGCACTCTGTGTTTTGGCAATGGAGTTATGTTGATCAGCAAAATGAGAAAAACAACCTCCTCACACCCCTGCGTGCCATACTTCTGTCAGCAAACCTCTGATTCAATGCCAGTTTCACTGGCAAAAGGGAAGAAAACCCCAAACTTTTCCTGATGCAGTCTCTTCTGTGAGAAGCAGCTCCTCAAGCTCCACCGGGGAGGTTTAAGCTGAACATTAGAAAAAAATTTTCACAGAAAGGGTCACTGGGCACTGGCAGAGGCTGCACAGGTAGGTGGTTGAGTCACCTTCCCTGGACATGTTTAAGGGACAGGTGGATGAGGTGCTGAGGGACACGGTTTAGTGTTTGATCGGAATGGTTGGACTTGATGACCCGGTGGGTCTTCTCCAACCTGGTGATTCTATGATTCTAAGAGAGATTTTACCACCAGTTCTCATACTGTTCTGTGGGAGCGAGGCTTTGTGTCCAGTTCTGCAACCTGTCTGCCACATCTGTGTGCAAAGCCTCAGGAGTGGAGTGGCCATATGTGTTTCTCAAGCAATTCATTATGTCTCTCACCACATACCTTGCAAAAAGGCTGTCCAGAGATCATCAGGGACCTCTGGATAATTCACATCCCTTTCCATGGGAGGAGCAGGACCACAGAGACCGCTAGATCCAACATCTGTTTTCTTCCCAAAACTAATCTGCATATATGATGTTGGCTGTGGCCCTCCACATGTAGTGGGACCTGGGAGGACCTGTTTGCTATCATCCACTTGTGAAACAGTCATGAAGTCTCTTTACCTTAAGCATTCTTGTGGACACGTGTGGTAGCTTTCAGTTAGGGAGTTGTCTCTGGGGAGAGCCTGGATGAGCTAACATCTCTGTTTTAGAAGAGCTGCAAGAACCCCACGGTAGATAAAAATGGAAGGAGTTGGCTTTCACAGCCTTCTAAAAGTTGAGGTGCTATAGAACAGGCTGAGCCAAATTATATCAGTAGAGGATGAGCCCAAATGCATATGATCAGCATAGTCACGTGAATTCCTTCAGAAGAGATAGAACTGCCTGCGTGTTTGGGTGTTCTTCCTGGCCTCTCTTGGAGACCAGGTCTGTGAAAAACCTAAAGATATTCTGAAGGAAACTTGCAATGCTATTATTAATATTTTAGAACTGAGATCTGTCCCTTGCAAAAAAAAAACAAAAAAAACCAAAAAAAAACCAAAAAACCCCTTAAGTCATGACAGTGATGATAAGGAAGGACATTTTATTCAACTGTCAATCATTCTGGCTCTTGATGAGTTGAGACTTAATCTGCAGAAGGACAAGCAATCACAGATCTTCTGTTCCTTCTGATTCAAAGTCCTTAGAAATCAGTGTCTTCCAGTCAGTAAATTTTGGATTAGATCCTCATTCTGCCTTCCTTTCTCTTGTCCCTACGCTACCATGAAAATTCAGGCTGCTTCGCTTTACTTCCTTCCTCTTCATAAAATGTCTAATAATCAGCCATCTGGTGTCCAAGATGCCTCAAGTATTAGGGCATTTCCTTTATCCAGGGGAGGCCTGTGAGAAGAAAGATAAATGTGCTCATGACCCATCCCTGCTGTGTGCTGATTAGGGTCTGGTATTTTTGCTTTGTTCACAGTGATGACTGTAGCGCTGAGTTGTTTGGTGGAGAAACATAATTAAAGGGAGAATCTTACTTTCTGGTCTAGCAGATTTCATTACATTATTGAACTATTCTTAATCAGAATTTTATGTAGCAATATAATACATGTTAAAGACAGCATGGGATTTTGAAGAGAAGAGGCAAAGGGATATCTGTAGAAAACCCTGTATATCCTAAAAAAACTACAGTCTGGGTTCAGTCTCATTTTAATTCTGGCTCACAGTGGCAGCCTATTTTTCAGAACTATCTGAAAAACTTAACCCCGTCCCTTCATCCTGTATGGCAGAGCAGAGACCCAACGCTGCAACACAAACAGTGTGCAGGGCTCAGTTCAGGTCAGTAACAGTCTGTGGGGTTTGCATACCACGCCGTGTAAAACTGGGTCAGGTCTCAAGGTAATCAACACATTGAGATTCAAGTTTAAGAGGAAAATATTGAAGGGCACAGAGAAACTGTGACAGAGCATCTGCTGGGCCACTTTTTAAAACAAAGCCTGCAGAGAGAGTGCAAGTCAGATTAAAATGGAAACAAATGCAGCAGGCGGAATCTGCCATTAAAGATTTTCACTAGAAGGCAAGGAAAAGAACTACCTTTTTATTCTATGATGACTTGTAGGCCAAATTCTTGACATAAAGGAGGTTTGTGTCTTGATTTGTGAGCCCTTGGGAGGTGCAAGTTTGTTGTTGCCTTGACTGAAGAGATGCCAGTAAAGTACTGTTCCTATTCACAGAACGATACTCCCTTCCCGTTAGGGTGTGAGCAGCCACTAAACATTTGTACTAGGACTATTCCCTGGATGATGTGTCTATAAATAGCCAACAATTTTGGTCAAATGGGGATTTGTCAGGTGAAAGTGAAGTAAGAAGGGATGTCCTTAAAATACCCTTAGGCTGTTCCTGAGCACTTTAGTTCTAAGCAAACAAATATTTATGACTTTTTTGTTTTGAAAGTCACCTTTAAGGGCATGTGCTTTCCAAATCCCTGCTTGAACTCTGAATGCAGTTCAGACTGGGGATTATGGTAGTCATACCATCTTTAAGCTATTTAGTGCATCCGTGAATTAACCAGCTAATAGCATATATTGCCATGAGCACAAGAAGGAATAAAGTAGCCTAAACTTTCTGTGCGATGCTATGGAAAACTTCCTTTAAATGGAAACATTTCTCTTGGTCAGTGTAAAGAGCTAGGGTTTCATGCAAATAGCTAACTTCTTGCACAGCAGGTAGTCACTGCCCGAACTACTCACCAAGCACAAATGAACATACAGATAAATCTTTTTATGATGATACTGCGGAAAATAATGAACCACATATTCTGTAGTTTACTCAAACACAGTGCAAATTTTTATACAAGCCAACAGGCTTAATTGTTTCATTAACATTTGACTGAAGTTTCCAGTTTTGAATGCATACCATGGTAGAAATACTCTCCGTTTTGGTTTTATGGTTATAACAGATGATATTCCTAAACATGTAATCATGACAGAATAAAGTCTCGTAGAATTAGCAGGTTTTTATCCCTTTGGTGTCAAAAAGCCTTTGAGCTGTTTGTGCTGACACTTTTACTGACCTTTTCCTGCAATAGACACCAGCAGACACTGTTAGTTTTATTTATGGTTGGTCATTCTAAGTGCTCCATGGTCCTCCTTCAGTGCTATGGAACATTCTGAGGAGGCAGGGTGGATAAGGCTTAGACAATCTGAAATTTCAGCCTGTAAAACTGAGATGTACAGTGTTACGCTATAGGTCCTGGTATCGGCCCTGACTCATCCATGATTTTTAAACATGAGTTGTGCTAAAGTGAGGCTTGGAGATAAATTTCTGTGTCTTGCTGAATCAGGGCACGTACATAACAAGGTGATTTAGAAATCCAGCTGTGAGCCGATTCTCATATTGCAGTGGTCAAGATTTTATTTCTGAGCTGCATTCTACAGCAATCTCAGTACTGCAGTCCTGCTCTTCCACCTGCTTCCCAGCAGAGGAGAGCATACTCTGCTGCTGCAGCTCGTACAGATACCTGGGATGGGTGGCATTGCTCTGATTTCAGCAAAGCTTCCTTAGACAGAAAGTGCTAGAAAGCACAGCCTGTCTCAATATCTTGTTTCTGTCAGGAGCTGCTGTAGTGTGGTAGGGATCAGCTGCCCCTGTTCTGCATAAATGCACACTCTAATCTTGTTGATAATATCTGCTGATAGAATGGCAGTGGCCAGTTCTTGTCAGCATTTTAATTCAGTCTCAGTTTTCTGCTAACTCTTCTTCCTCAGTTTCCATCGCAATCATTGACTTTCTCAATAACACCATCGCTGGAAATGGTTTGCACCGGAAGCAAGATAAGCAGAACATGAATGCTAGCAGGAGCAGAGCCAAAGTTTTGAAAATTCTGGCTCTCACCCCACAGCACCAAATAGGAAGTCCTTTGCATTTATGGCAGACAAACGTACAGGAAGGGACATTGTAAACCCTTACCACTTTCTCTCATATTTAAGCTTATTTTTTCCTGATCCAGCACCTCACGTTTCTTCACCTCTGCTCTGACTGCAAAATTGAAGAATTAAGCCAGCTGAGAAACAGTCAACTGGCTCTGGCTACTACTCACTTCTGCAGTTCACAAGGTAAAAGTTCCCACAGTTTTCTGATGGGGAATATCACCTGATAAGATCTGAGCTCTTGATCGCAATAAGGACAGAGGTCTCAGTGCATGGAAGTGGTTTTATTCGGGGTGTTGTGTAAGCACAGAGTTAATTTTAAGTCCATACTTAAGTGCTACAGCAGTGACTATGGCAGAAACATATAAAGTGAAGTCAAATTAGTACCTGATTTTAATTGCTATTGCACTGGCTTTGCCTAAGAGCACCCTGAACTAAGTTATTTCCATTAGAAGAGAAGAGTGAGTTATAAAAGGTAACACAGAAGACTTCATACTTCCATAGGATCTTTTCAGTGTATCTGTAAGTAGCTGCATAGGGCCTCTTCAAACCAGGGGAAAAACTCCCCTTGACTTCAGTTAGCTCATGGTCAAGTCCTGAGCAGAAGCCCCAAGGCTAAATTACCTGCTTATCACAAAATAGCAGATGATTCACAGCTTCTGACTGAGAAGTCAGGAATTCTAACTGCAGGTCCTGAAATTTATGCCAGTCCATTATATTAAGAAAATTATACTAAGAAAAGAAAGCTTTTCCTTGTCTCCCATGTGGTATGTCCTATGGGAGCCTGAATGCTCATCTGAAGGAAAAGAGAGAGAGAACTTTTAGTCTTAGCTTGGTCATCATAAAGAGTCAGTTAGAAAGTTGGATCTGTCTGTATTAGGGGCTGACAACCGGTTTAGACAGACCTTTGCTTCTCTGGAATGCTGTCTCTCGTCATACACACTGATAACAAACCCTCAGTGTCAGGAAGTAATATTAACACATCCTCTTCACAAAGCTATCTAAAAAAAACAGGGAGGAATTTGTTTCTGACTGAAGCAGAGTGACACCAGCCCTACAACAACCATCTGTCTGCCTCCCCTGCTTCCTTCCTTGCTTTTATTCTCAAGTCTTTTTATGTACATTTCCAAAGACAACACATGAGATTCTGAGTTACCAACTTTCGCAGTTTCTGGTCACTTGCATTAGACTAATGCAGCCCTCCTCCTATAGAATTTAGCAGTACACCTGGAGCAGCCTGAAGCAGAACACTAGGCCAGGAGAAGAAAGTGGCAGAGTACAAAGAAGGTCAGCTACCTGGATAAAGAACCAGTGAACTGGTGTGGTGTCTCTCACAACTCAAGTGCTTGTGTTTCCACCTTCCAATGCAATTTTCTGTTTGTTCTTTGCTCACATCAACCCCCCTCTTCCCTATGAGTAAAATGGTAGTTATAGGGAAAGGGGATATTAGCACGAAGCAGCATGTGGTGTTTCTTTCCCATGGGAAAGTCCTGTTCAATAAAAATTGAAAAAAAACTTTCAAAAACAATGGATTTATCTTGGTAAATCTGTCTCCTCTTCAAGCCAGTATAAGTTTTTTATGCCCTGAAGAACTAAGGGAAATATTCTGAAACTTTATTTAGGTGGTGTAAGGAAAGAGCTCCTAACTGTGGCTTGTGGTTAATTGGGAATATGTATTTCCACTACTTTGGCTTCCAGTCAGTATAATCATGATTTCGGAAACCATTTCAAGGATGAGAATGATGACTCTGTGGTTCAGACATTGAGACTGGACCAGTCTGGTTCAGTTCCTGGCTCTTTCAGAAAGTATAGCCATGGGCAAATCATCTAATCTGTCTGCTTCCTCCATGAAGTAGGGATGATAATGTTTCCTCTGTCTGACATCCATTTAAACCATGTGGAGCACTTAAGATTTAAAATAACAAGGATGAAAAGGGTAGATGTGATCCACATCTGTGCTTCCCAGAATCCTTTTCAAAAGGTCAGATTACTGTCCATACAGTGGGCATAATAAGAAATAATTCCATTGGTTTAGTGGAGTTTCTCCACATATACGTTGAGCTAAATGAAATCAGAACTTATATTGCTAGATCTAAGTGCTTCATGTTGTTTCTTCTTTGACAGGATTGTGATCATAGGTATTTGAAACAGATTGTCTCCAGCTCCCAGCCATCCATGAATCTCTTTTCCATTTCAACCCCTTAGCTCTGTAGTTCTGCACCATCTCTGAGATTTGCGAACTCCTCCAAGTTCAAAGGCATCGTTCTATAGTATTCCAAAAAGTGTGAATAAAAAAGCCCCCTCAAACCATTAACACTGTAATTTACCCTAAACTATTCACATTTAAAATAAGAAATCTGAAATACCCAAACCACAAGCATTCAAGTGTTTCTGTGAAGGATAGTCAGGCTGTTGGACTTGCTAATAATTTTACGTAGATGTTCAAGCTATGAAAGAACCCATATGGTCCTTTTCAGTTCTGTATTTCTACTTAAAAGTGATAGGTCTGAAGCATTTCAGCAGTTGTTGGCTGTCCTAGATGTCTTCAAAACAGCATGTGCTGTTCACCCATGCTGCATGGCTAGGAATCTTAGCCCAGGCAATGCTCCCTGTAATTTCTCTGCATTGTGACTCCTCCATTCCATTCAATCTAGGATTCACCATCTGAAATGTTGTTGCAGAAATTTACCCAGCTCCACTTATCATTCTTGACCCATCTGGAAATGAGCCGAAGTGGAGCTGAGTATGCCTTTCCGCTCACATCTTCCCCTCTCTCATGTGCCCCAGGGCTGCACAGTGGGAGAACTGTTCAGAATATCATAGCAGAGTTTTGCCCACAGCTCTATGCCAAGCAGATACAGCCATCTGCAAAGAATTCACATTTCGAGACATGCCGGTCCCAATGTATCTGAAAATCACAACTAGTCAGCAGGAATGGATGCAGTCTGCATTGCTAAACGCTTGGGTGCATTCATATAATTGCATAATTCAATGTTGTGAACTCCCTCTTCTCAGACAATGTGTTTTAGATATTGACTGCACAGAAGGTCAGCTTGTGCTAGAAAAACAAACAGGCTGCTTTGCTTAGTACAGCAGTATAGGGAAGGCTGGGAATAGGCTATGACAGGAGACATTTAGCCTTGTTAATTGTTGTTACTGTGATGCACTCAAAGCATTTCAACATAGCTTTTAGCAGTCCTGAATTAATGTGCCTTTTTTTTTTGAACAGTGAAGAGAGACTAATCCAGATTGGCTTCTGATTACATTAGTTACTACACAGACAGTGCTCAGTCCAAACCACTGACTGTAGTGCGTGAGGCATACAGGTAAGAGGTGGACTGTGCACCAGAGCATGGTGCCAGGGTGTGAGCATTGCTGTTCCACATGAAATCCTGCCTGTCCTCACAAAAACACTAGACTGAGGCTGCTTGTGTGACTCCCTAATGAAGTATTTATTGATGTCAAGCAAATTTTGTAGAAGGGTGAAGGTATTATAGGTAATCAATTCCCTACCTGCTCGGGGAAGAATAATCTTACAATGAAAGTGCCAAGCAGTAGCATGAACTCATTACTGATTAGACACCAAAGAGAAGTCCTCATCAATGTCCTACCCATAAGAAATGCTTTGTCTGGAACATGCAGTTAACCCCAAAATCCGAGTTGCATTTTGCTCACAGAATTTCTTGGCACAACTGAAAGGTTATGAACTGGCAGCCCAGCTAGTCATGTTAGGCTGCACGATCATTCGGAGGTAAATTGAAAATGAATAGCTGCTTCTGCTCCCTTCTGCTTGTTCCTTGAATTGTGTTATCCAGGCTCTTGCAGTCAGCACAAGCTGGCACCCCCAAACTGAGTAGCTTTGCTCCCAGAGAAGCAGTTGGGAATTACAGAGGGGAAGAAAAAGTTGTATGTTAGCACCTGAGCTGAGAGCAGGACACGGGGTTTTGTCTGCACCTTGAGCAAGTGAAAAATAACCATGTGGACTGCAATGTATCGGTGATGTTAGGGACTTGTCTGCCTTACAGACTATTTCCGAGAGTCTAAGGTTCTAATTATACGTGGTTTTTTTCCTAAATGGATGCAGTTATAATGGCAAAGCCTTCCCTCACTGGGAACACAAGAAAAGCAGAAGGTGCTTAATTAAGGCATAATTTATTGTTCTCTTCTGCGGAGTCTGTCACTATTCTAAGAGACAGATAATGCAAGACACTAGAAAGGCACATAAACTGTGCTGCCAGGGAAACCTGACTCTTATTCTTGTTTTGTTACTTCCTTTAATCCTACCTACAGCATTCCTGCTGAGAGCAGACTGGTAGAAGCTTGTGAATAATGGAGAGGCATAACATTTAGCAAAGTCATCACAATGCGCATCTGCTGCACAGAGTATTTTTATTTAACCCTTTCTTTTTAATAAGTACTTCAAAGATGTATGCGTTGAGGCAATTACATGCAGAGAAATCAATCAGGTACCACAACAAGTAGTAATAATACCAGGAGATGCAGAAAGAGTAAATGCCTGCTAGATTATTTTTTTTTTCACCCCCCCGGGTTATTTATTTTCTAGGTTGCAGCTGCAGTTACAAACATGTTAAGACAACCTTTTTTACTTTGGAGAGATGCAAAATGCTGTCTGACTTGTGTGATACAGGGAGAACACTGCCTGAGCTGTCCATCATCTCAGCTTCCTAGAGCACTACCCTTCTAGAAGATATATTTTCTTTATACACTTATCAGGAAACACAGATGCCCTGATGAATTGAGTTAAAATATTGCAGACAACAGAAGATACACAAATATATTGGGTGTTTCCTTTATGACAGGTGTGGTATGGATGAGGATTGGAAAGAAGCATGAAAAAACAAACGGAAAAAAATCCCAGGGCATGGAACCCTATGCATGTGCATCTGTGAGGGAAAGGAAAAAGCTCAGGAAATTATGAGAATTGTCAATTCAGGTGCTTACAAAACAGCTGTAATTTATTATCTTCAATGCTCAATTAAACTGCCTGAATCAGAGGAAATATTGGAAGTTTTTATTTGGAGGTCAGTATGATTTATGGTGGTGCTCACTGTATGCCCTAGGAAGGTTTTCTAAGTGTTGCAGTTACCTGTAGTCAAGGACAGTCTCCTTGTAGTCAAGTGCAATTCAAGTCCTAGAATTGCCTCTTCCACTGTGTTTTCAAGAAGCAGAATCTACAGTATGGAAAGGTGAAGAAAAGAGAGAATTCTTCCAGCGGATAAAGTCTGTTTTTTGAGGCAATGCACTCTCTGGAGATTACAGGATGGCATTAGGAGAGGAATGCAGTCCTGGCTTGTCTCCTGGTTGTGTGTGATGCGGAGCTTTGGGCATATCTCACAGGTAATCTTGTGATCACCTCATAAATTGGGGCTGATAAAACTCATGTAACCATCTCTTTCACAAGGTTTTTTAGAAAGAGTTGATGATTTAATTGGGAGTAATTTATCATGGTGACTCCTGTTTAGAGGAGCTTTTCAGAGATCCTAAAAAGCCTGGCTTTGAACTGACTTCAGAGACAAGTGCTGTTCAAAGCCTTGCAGGACCTAGAAAGAAAGGAAGAAAAGCCAGTTGTCTGCCTTAACCTGTGGCTTACTGGCAGAGCTTTAAGGGGACTGCAGCTGTTTCATCTGGTAGCCTAAGAAATCCTCTCTAAGTGTGAAGGAATAGAAGGAATTGTTGACCTGAAAATCAGGAAATGGACTGGACTGGTTCATCCCCCACATGACTGGGCACTCCCCTCTGATTATTACCTGGGACTGTGGTAGCGAAGAACAGGAATGTAGTCAGGGTATCGCAGGAGAAGGCTCTGACCTGGGCTGTCCAGGAGATGTGTGCCGGAGGGTCAGAACATCTCCCTTCTGTTCCTGAGAGCTGCAGACACTTAGAGGAAAAGCAGCGTAGCATCCTACAACTCCAACACAAGCTTTATATGTCCATAGAAACAATTGTTTGTAGAACAGCTCTTCATACCAGGGACAGGAGAGAGTCTGAGCTGGGGCGGGTGATGTGCATGTGTACATCAGTGTTGCCCTTTCTGCAAGCTCATCCCTCCACACCTGGATTCTGTGTTCTTAGGCAGGAAGCCCAGAGCTTACCTGCAGGTGCTGAAGCCTCATCAAGCTTTCTCCAAGACGAGCAGCATACGCAGCTTTTAGTGACATCCTTATGCTTGAGGTGACACCACAGTGAGAAAACAGCTACCCGACATATTGCACAATTCTGCATTTTCTCCTAGTCAAGGGAATGACTTAAATAAGAACTTGAGCTAGTTGGCCCAGTGTGTTCATTGCTCCTGTTTCTGGCATGCAGCCACAGCCCAGATGAACCCAGTCCCTCCATGCAGTTAAATCCTTCTCCCCAGCACAGTCCCTGGTCCTGCGGCTTCTCCAGCGATGCCAGATGGTCCCACAGTAGCGTTTCATAACCCAAGTAGTAGGTGATGGAATGAGAGGGAATGGCCTCAAGTTGCGCCCGGGGAGGTTTATTGAACATTAGGAAATAATTTCTTCTCCAAGGGGGTTCTCAGGCACTGGAACAGCTGCCCGGGGAGGTGGTCAAGTCTCCGTCCCTAGAGGTATTTAAAAGACGGGTAGATGAGGTGCCTAGGGATATGGTTCAGTATTGGACAGGTACGGTTGGGCTTGAGAATCTCGAAGGTCTTTTACAAGCTGGGGATTCTGTGATTGGATGATTCTGTGATTGGAGGATTCGGTGATAACGGGATTAGGGGCATCCCTGCGATGCTGCGCTCCTGTAGCCGAGCCCTGTGCGGCGGGGCTGAGCTGTGCCCCTCGCCCCCTGGCACAGGCGTTTGCTCCTGCGGGAGTTCTTCCCAAGGCTTTGGTGCCCTCTGCAGCCGGGTCGGGAGGGAGAGCCGGGATCGGCCGGGAGGCAGCTCCCGTACGCCTGTGCCCGCGGGGCTGGAGCCTGGGCTGCTTCCTCCTGCCCCTTCCAGCCTGCGTGGTCCTTGGATTCTGTAAAACACAACCTAAAGATCCCCTGCTACGCTTCATCCGAGCCAGGTGCAGGACAGCAGGGAGCTGCTTTGAAAGGGGAAGATGTAGATGAGACTTTAGGAAGAATTTCTTCGCCGTGAGGGTGGTGAGGCACTGGCACAGGTTGCCCAGGGAAGCTGTAGCTACCCCATCCCTGGAGGTGTTCAAGGCCAGGTTGGATGGGGCTTTGAACAACCTGATCTGTATAAATCGTTGTCAGATCTGCTTTCTTCTCAGCACTGTTCGTGAGAGTGAACAGTTTGTCCTGTTGTGGGCATAATGAAACAAGATCTATTCCAGGTGATCTGCATCAGTTGTGCTGAAGGGAATGGTACCTAACCCTCCACCTACCCATTCCACCCCTACCAGCAGCTGAAATGTAGAGGAACATTTGAGAGCTGACCTCAAACTCTCTCTGTTATACAGTAACAATCTCTAAAAGCTATGCATTCTCATGTCCTGATGAAATATTTTTTTCATGTAGCTCTTCTAGTGGTTTGAGTCTTATCACTGCAGTTTCATGCTGTAATTTATTCTCTGCTGGAGAACTTCGATTTCAGATCTTTCCCTTCCTTGTTTCCTGTTGTTGAAGATGTTACTTTTTTACCCTCAGCTATTCTAAAATCATTGCTAATGTCCTGCATGAGCAATAGCCCACTTTCCTCAAAGGTACAGTCACAAATAGAAGTTAACCTTGACGTTCTTGGCACAGCTTTGCATTCGGCCCCTGATGTGTAGGTCTTAGCATCTCTGGTCAGGAAAAGAAGCTCCCAGCAGTGGCTGCTGCTTAAGCACAGGTGTTGTACAAGCTTAGAGGAAGAGGATGTTGGGCTCCTTGGGCTCAGTTCAGGGCTTTGAAGCCATTTCAGGCTGGCGGCCAGCTGTAAGCTTGCTCGCGACTCAGTGGGTTTATCAGGAGTCTATTTCTAGCAGGCAGATGAGTCACTCGGCAACCACAACAACTTATCTTGCGGACAGAGTCCCTAGTCACCCTTGGCAACTCTCCTTTCTTTAGCAGTGAGGGATCTGTGGCACCCATGGGACCCTGCAGTGTAACATCCTCTGAGTCCATGCTGGGGAATCCTGATGTAAAGATTCTTCTTGAAGTGAGCTCTGAACCCTTCCCTTGACTTGGTGCCTCTGCTGAGCCTCAGTCTGAGCAAATCATTCCTACTTCTTCTATCATAAGCACAGAGACAAAAAGGCTCCTGCTGCTAGTGGTGATTTCACAGGAGGCACAAACAAATAGGAAAAAGCAAACAAGACATGGGAAAGGCACTTCATGATGACAAAGCATCCTAACATAGAGTCCCTAAAATCAGGGGTGCTTATGTTCATGTGTTGAGGCAATTTTGGAAAGAGATTTGGCTCCCCATGGAAGTCACTGGCTCAGCATAACTCGAGGTTTGATCCTGTGTGCACACTAAGAATTCCTGTACGATTTATTTGAACACGGGTAAGATCTAACCTTTTGCCACCACACTAAAAGTTGGCCACTATGACCAGGAACACTGCTGAATCCAAACAGCAGCGAAGAAAGTAATGGTGCCATCTTTACAGGGCTGGATTTTCCTCTGTGCTCAGCTGACCTTCTGGCACCCAAGAAAAAGACACATTTTCTGTAGGGCTCAGCACCTGGGGCTGCATCTGTACTCCCAAGTTCAGTGGCTGAGCAGGCATTGAGCTGTGACTGCTGCAGTCCTGAGGGTATGTGGAGCACATCCTTTCAGCAGAACCAAGGTCACTGGTCAGTTAAAAGCAAAATAGCACTTAGCAACTCATTGCTGGGAAGGGAACACAGCAGTCAAGACCAGGTATTTCACTGCAAACTAAAACTTCAGAGAGGTTTTGCCATCCAAGAACACTGACCCTGCTTAGCCATGAGGAGATTTTGTGCCCTGTAATCCCACATTGATCTGGATTACTTTTTTATTTTAAGAAACTGACCTCCAGCAGTCACACCAGGTCTCTCTGGTCCAGGAACTGAGTGCTGAGCATAAGAAACAAAAGTTAAAACTCAAAAAAAATGGTGTTGACCAATACTGGGCCTCACTTAAAAAGCCAAGGAAAAATCGAGAGCATTATCTTACACAGAACTCACATTTTACTAGAACATGAAGTAGTCTAACAAGTCTCATTTTATTCTATTTCTCATTTAATAAGTTAAGTATTACCAAATAATCAGCACATTTGCAAAGAAATTAGGTATTGATAAAATTCTGGCTTCTCATTCCTAGCAGCCAGCCCCATTTCTTTTGTTTTTTTTAAAGGAAGAATACACACCTCCATAATGCAAGTATTAACCAAAGATATCTCTGATATAACAGAGACTTCATGTGTGTCTTTGGGGAAGTTTCCCAGCTTCTCTGTGTTTCAAATGCACTCCAGGATTTCTCTGCATGGTCTCATGATGGTCTAGAAGTAGGTGATGCTTCGCTGCCTTATTAATGAGGCTATGATAGTCACACTATATGCAGGAGTAAATGAAAGGTAAGAGTATCAAAGGCACAGATGGTGCTCAGGTACTGTCTACCTGACTCGCAGTGCATGTCATGCCAGTCACCGAAGGTCCCCTCCCTCTCTAAATACCACTCTCATGCATTTCCTTAAACATTCTCCCATGCCTTTGCTAATTTTAGCCTCTGTGCTCCACTGAGAAGGTCTCTTTGGCACTCTCGGGTATTTCATGTGACCGTGTAAACTCAGGCAATGCTTCCTTAATTATCTTCATCTTTACAACAGAAATAAGTCATAACACACTCGCTGTTAAACTTCCAGTTTATGTTTCTCCCTAAAAATACTCCTTGGATTGCACGTGGGCATGATTTCATACCTGCTATTCCTGGAACTTCTTTCCTGACCATGAGCACTGCCCAGCTATAACTCTTCCTAAATGCAATTCCTTAAGGAGACTTCTGAAAGATAAATGATGGGTGTGATGTTGCAAACATGAGGTTGCTTTGTCAACACGGAAGAGGCTCTTTGTCACCATATGTGATTGTGTTGAGCAAAACACGGCATTATTGATAAAGGTTGATATGGGTGGACTTGATGATCTGGTGGGTCTTTTCCACCCTGGGGATTCTATGATTGATAAAGGTGTTACAGGACATTGCACCTTGTTTGTGTTTGCCCCCTCGTGCTGCCAGCGTTCCTTCTCACCAGAGCTGTAATGTAGCCCCCTGCATGTAAGTCTGCGAAAAGCTGAGCATATCCATGCTGCTCGACTAGAGAAAAAAAGACAATTGAAAATATAGCCCTTGTGACAAATGAGAATAATTCTATGTTATGCCTCTAGGGGTTATCAACCCACTGAAGTGCTTTGCACCAACAGCAAAGATAGGCTGCCTGGACTGTACTGGAGGGCAGTACCTCTCTGGAGCACAAGGGCTGTGGAGATGTGGTAGTTCAGAATAAAAAGACAGTGCTCTGCTCTCTTCTGCCATACTGAACTATTGGGGGGTGTCTGTCCTATCCTGGGCACATCCATCTTCAGCAGAGACATTTCAGCATCAGCTCAGAATAGTGCCTGTACTTCAGACCAGGAATGATCTTACTGTTTCCTAAAAAACCAGAAAACTCTTGACTATTTTTTTGATAAAAGTAAACCTCCTTGCCTCCTCTTACTGAGTAGATTGCCACTGCTCATCCCTGGAAGGCATTTGATACTAAAACCTAAGTGATGGTGTCCTTTGAAAAAAAACCAACAAAAATATTATTCCTATAGCAGCTGTCAGAAAGTTACCTTAAAAGTACGGAGAGGGATGGTGTGTGAATATAAGATACAGTCCTGAGCTACAGACCTTGCCTCTGTCACCAAGTAATGCAGCCCCTCATACTCATCTGCCTGGTCTCACAATCTTGCACTTGCTGTTATGGTGTTTTCACTGAAAAGCCTCATTTCCTGGAGTCACATGATTTCATATAATCCTCACCTTTTACTTAATTATTAAAAATAAGCAAATTCTGTATGATCTCAGGAAAAAAGAATAAAAGAAGCTTGCAAGTATGATTGCATAGGGCTCAGAAGAAAACACAATTTTATTTTAAAGTTAACTTCCTATCACTTTTCAGATGTTTGACTGCATGTATTTAACAGGTCATGTATAAATAAAGGGACAATATTAGGACCTGATATTCCAAGATGTTAAGGCTGTGTGAAACAGGAAGATGGTTGTAGAAATGGAAGTGGAATTCAGTTACCTGCATCTTAAACCCAGCTTTCTCACAGCTGCCTTGCTGGGAAAGGAACTATTAAAATTATAGCAGAGAAAGACTTATTTTGAAGAGTTAAGTTGGGGATGGTGAACAAAGCAGAACAGCAAGATATTAAAGTTGCAACAAATCATCAGTTCTTTAACAAAATGTCATTATGTGTGACAGAGGAACAAAGTCCTTATGAAGCTGGAAGCCTATGAAGTGGTGACTGATGGCTTCATTGTGTTTGGGACAATTTCACAATGCAATTCCTCAATACTTGCTGGAAGAGCAGTTTTCCCACTCTTCCTTAGGCTGGGAGCCAGGCTGGTCTTTCCCAGAAGTGATGAAAACAAGCAGCTTGAGCTGGAACTCTCCTAACGCTTTCCAGCAGAAGGACTCTTCCAACACAGCCCCACCAAACAAAAGCGTGATTGTTCGCAGGCCCATAAAAGTGCCCCCTGCAGATGTCAAGGGAGAGACTTTAAACTGGGGAAACCAAGTTTTGATAGCTGCCAGCCTCTAGTCACCATCAGGCTCTGGTGATTCACACACAAAGTGTATTGAGAAAGGCCTAGAAAGCTGTGCAGAGTGTGTGGTTTCCTTCCTTTCCTCTCAGAGGGCCGTGTTCACATGTGGCCCTACTGACCTTTAATCTCAAAAGGGCCGAGAGGCTAAAGAGCTGTATTTCAGGAAAAGAAAGCACTGAGGTCTTATATTTATTTAGTTTTTTGGGACTGCTTGCATCTCATGCACTGGTTCTTTAGGAACTAAAGCAGGGAAAACAAAAAGAAGTCAGAGGTTTGTCTCCAGGCTTGGCAGAACTCTTTTGTACTCAGTGCTGTTGCTTACAATGTGCACAAGCAGCTCGCAGCTCACGAGAGGCCAGGACATCTCATTTTCTTTCTCTAAAGCTGACAAATCCTGTCTGCAGTAGGATGCAAATGGCTGTTAGGCCGCAGAGCGGAGCTGCTGCAGGATTCTTACCTCCAAACTCAGGCCAAATTACAAATCCCCCAGCAAACACACCTTTGTGGTTTTATTACCTGCTCAAGAGCTACTTTCTCTGCTCTGACTTCAGAGTCTCTGCCTTTGTGCATAAACATAGGGAGGTCACCAGTGACCATCAGGGCCTTCTCCCAGGACCCAAGGGAGGTGAGCAAGCTTGGGGAGCCAGTTCTGCAGCTGACATCCCAAGTCCCAGAAGGAATCACAGGGTCTGTTAACAGCACTGGAGTTACTGAAAAGCCACCAGGGCAGAAGTTGGTTGCATTCTCGTGTGCCCTCCCCAGACCTTCTTTCCTCAGGTGTCCTCAGGCTGGAATCTTTGCCCCTTCAGCTGGTCTGTGTGAGAATCCCTTTGCTGTCAGTACAGCCTCACAGCACCTTTTGAAGAAAACCAATGTTATAACCATGGCAACTACTGAAAAGTTAAATTTTACTGCAGTAAGTAAAGCTTGTAGGAGTCAGGAACACACTCCAGGAACTGGTCCCGTGGCAGCTGACACCAAGCACAGCATATGGAGAAGAGCAGACATTTGCTAACACCGGGATGCTGCATTTTTGGCCACATTTCTCTTGTTCGCAAGTGATTTCTGCAGTTATAGAGGGGGTGGCACCTTGAAGCATCACAACACAGAGTTCTCCAGTTTCTTGCAGAACTCTGAGCCAAGAGGACATTCCTGGAAGGCAGAATCTCCCTCAGTTTCCATGGAAAAGGCGATTTCCATTTCACAGCAGGTGAGCCATAGCATGTGTCACCCAGCAGAGAGCACTGCACACCCAGGCAGGGTTCTGGCCTGGGAAGGCAGATTCTCACTGATCACAACCTTTTGTAGCTGTATAGTTTTTGGTAGGGGGTCTCTCCTCCTTCTTTCCTCATGTCCCTTTTCCCCCAGTAAATAAATAAAGCAACAAGTCAAACCAATTCCAGCTTCTCAGAGGATGTTGAACAGATCACAGTCAATGTCGCAGGTGAAAGTAGAAACTCAGCAGGAAACACACCAGGTCAGAGCTGGGTGAAGGTAGAGAAACAGAGATTGTGCTCTCAAACATTTCCTAGAAGTATAACAAAATTTTACTCCTCTTTTTGTAAGATAAGATTCAGCTCCAATCATTTTTGCTCTTGAAATGGAGCTTTTAAGAGCATCGATATTTGGTGTAAAATCACAAGATGTGTTGAAAGAGCAGAGGACAATCAAGCCAGCAGCAAAGCTACATCTGTGATGAATGAAGGAAAATCTCTGGAGCGGTCCCTGTAGGCTGACTTTCAAGTATTGTATTTACATTTGGTGTTTGTTCTGAGATGCAAGGGAAGTGTGTGCCAAAGGTATTGTCTTACCACATCAGGGAGGAATATTAAATTCTGAGGTTGGCCACTGTTTTCCTTGGACTCCCTTTCTGTGTTTCATTTATTTACCTACAAGTGAGGGACTATGTTTTCTATTCACAGCTTTCTCTCTTGTCTGTTTAACTTAGTTCTTTGGAGAAGGATAGCTGGTTTATTAAAGGCTTGGATGCTATTCTATTGCACAAATGAAGATAATTCTAACTAATTTACAGATTTTCATAAATGCTCTAAATGCTTTTATCCTTACATTTCTCCATATACACTGCTGACTTACATTTTTATTAAAGTATGATTTGAGATAAATAATTACTCAAAATACTGGTTTATATATGAATATTAAGCAGTTAATAGCATCTGCTGCTGAAGCCAAAAACTATTATAGATTCAACAAAAAAAAAAATAGACAAAAAACCTCTCAAGACCGCATTTGTTATGAATTACTGGGCAGAATTGATACTAAACGAAGAAGCCATTCTTTACATATCACGTTGCACAAAACAGCCTCCCAGCTGAATATAAGATGCTCTGTTGAGAGGAACTTAGGGTCTGGTGCTGACTTAGCTTTCTTGGGGAAAGAACTACATAAGAAAAGGATAGTTTAAGATGTTCTGCATCCACACAGATGGACATCTTGAATTAATTTCTTTCGAAGCCTGTTGCCAAAGGAGCTCATGATTTGGCCTGCCTACCATTCTGTGGACAGTAGTACTTTTGTTTAAATCAAGCCCTCCAGGTCTGATTATGCAGATTAGCTGCAAAGAGACCCTTCCTTGCTGAGTGCAAGACGGTCTGAGCAATGTGTGTACCACTGCAGCAGTGGGTGTTCAGGCCAGTTTCTGATATTCCATGGCTCAAGCTCTTATCACAAGAGAGTCACATCAGAAGATGCAACACTTGTCTTGGCCGAATGCCATCCTGGCAGCTCCTCACAAACACAAACCTGTAAGCAGGTCAGTCCACTTCCAGCTTCTCTAATACCTCATGAGCCAGTGGATACAGTAAATAAACTTTGTGAAGCCAAGTGGTCTTTGTACCTTTCCCTGGGACACCACAGTGAAGGGGCCTCTTCAGAAACAAAATTATCGTGTCAGTTACAGCACAAGTATCAAGTTTTTTCCAGGCTCAGGAAATAACCCTCGGTGGTCAGCTGGGCACCGCCACGTTTGGATTACACACAGACGCATGTGGCTGGAGCACCTGTCCCAACATCAAGCCATGTGATAGCACAATCGATATACCACACTTCCCTTTCTTTATTGCAATATTTTCTTTGCTATGAACATGACTCATTAGGATCTGATAATTTGTTGATTATTGCTGTCATGGGGCGCTCTGTTTAGCTGGATTTTTGTTGATGATACTGTGTTGGAGCACAGGCAGGAAAGGGCTCTTTAAGCAGTAGATCAACCTCACCTATGATGGCACTGACATCAGAGAAACGACATTAGCAAATTGCAGGCCATGTTTAGTGCTGATTTACAGCAACATCAGAAAAAAAGTGCCAACTTCCTAATTTGTGTTTGTTCTTCTGAGTGTGTTGGTTGTAGCTGCCTCACTTGATTAACAGGACTGAGTGAACTGCACCTTTGGAATCGGTGTTAAGAAAATCAGTTGGCACATTAGAAATCTACCTTTGATGCCAGGTGGCCAATAGCCCTTCTAGGTTTTCTGGCTGTTTCGCAGACATGTTGCTGCAGGCTCAGGGTGGTTTCTCAGCTGCCCCTGTTCCTAGAGAGACCCTTATTTTAGAAATGCTAGGGACCTAACAGAAGCCAGAACAGCTCTCCAGAACTGGAACAGCAGCAAACAGGTATCTCAGTCTTGTGACATGCCACATCAGGGTCAAAGTTCTTCCCAAACTATGTCTTCTCACTGCTCTTATCTGCAGTGGACCTTGGATTTTTTTTTTTCTTTCTCCTGATGCAATTAAGATGAAGCAATATTTCTCTTTTAAATCACTCCTATGGACGTGTTTCGTCTGCGTGACCACAGGAGCTGGTCAATAATTAATAGTACTATCAAAACATACTCTAATGGCTCCTGTGCAGGTGCACAGGAAGATATGAATTTACTCTGCTAATAGTATACAGCAATATATTTTATTCCATATAATATCAATTTCATTTTTCCATGATGGTATTTATTCTGTTACGAGATACTTTTTTGCAATAGATGCTATATAATGTGAAAGAAGATTAAGATTGTCTTCCTAAAAAGATGCTGATCTTTTGGAACAGGACGTAACAGAGAAGGAAGTAGCATCAGTAAAATCTTAGTGTTTTGGTTATACTGGTATAATTAAAAAGGAAATGTGTTTCCGCAGGTCATTGACCTGATGAGCTTTTTTGTTTGCCATGTATACATGGCACAATGGGATTTCTATGGCCTAGCATGACTGAAATAATAACAAAAAAGCCATAAAAAAGAAGCAGAAAAAAATAGCTTTTTCTAATAGAGCAGTAAATGACGCCATATAGATACAAATTTATCTTATCATTCAGTCTTAAAGGTTATGTTTCTCGTCTAGCGCTGGATTAGTATCTAGTTGTCTCGTTCTTCAACTCTAATGTTTATTGACAAAATAAAAAGGAACTCAACACTTCTGTTGGGTTGCATGACTGTTTCTCCAATTAACCTTTTCTGTAGTGAACTTCTGATCTGAGTAATAAAAATGCAGCCTTAGTGCATGATGCTTTTAAATTGAATCATATCCATGAGAGCAGCTATTTCTGCCCTTCTGCTTTCAAGAGATTAAAGGTGAATTCAAAGTAGAGACCAGTTGGCGTGCCAAAACTGCTGTTTTTTTCTGCAGAGTGGACAAGATTTGGAAAGATTATGGCTGGGAGAAAGCACTGATAAATGGCAGATCGGATTTTAAAGGGGTGGACAGCAAGGAAAGCTTCCTATGTCTTTCAGAAACACAGTGACAGCTTTCCTCTCCGGCTTTTTCACTTCTAATATGAAACCACCAGTTTGTACCCTGGAATGGACACACAGCTCTGCACACTACATCGTAATTTATTGCAGTATAATACATATTTGTTCATGATGATGAACAGTCTCCACGGACCATGCTTACATGACTAATACTATTCATTTCAGTAGGACGCAGGCCAGGTTTGCTCCTTGCCAGCTCAGCCCTCAGTCAGTTTCTTTCCAGAGCAGCAGTTCATCAATAACTCTCCACTTGTACTTTGCCATTTCAGGCTTCTCTGAGCACTGGCAACACTACTTTTTGCCTCAGCTCGCCTGCACTCTAACTTCTTTAGCATAATTCACCTGTTATAGAACAACTAAACTCATAGCATTGGTATCTAAATGTCACAGCATCACAGACTCAGAGAACAGTTGGAGTTGGAGGGGCCCTCTGGAGCTCCTCCAGTCCATCCCCCCTGGTAAAGCAAGGCCACCTCGAGCAGGTTTGAATATCTTCAGAGAAGCAGACTCCAAAACCTTCCCTGGGCAGCCTGCTCCATGTCATCCAAGCCTTTGTGACCTTTCTGAGTTTTTAAAAAGAAATTACACGTGCATCTTACCCATACCAAGTCCCTGCATTTTTTGCCAGACTGAAAGTCACACTTACAGCTTTGAGAGTGTAGAGAACAGATTGAAAAATGCATTTACTTAACATAATTTTTTAGAAAGTGTGTTTGAAACCAAACAGACCTATAATTCATTTTGAGCACTCCCAGCCCTGAACGTAAACAGACCTGTTCCTTCCCAATTCAGCTGAGATTTTGAAACCACCACAGCTTTTGAAATATTAGTTACTGCAGTTTTCGAATCATCTGTACTGTACAAAAATACATTCCTTTACTGGAATCTCACTTCATCTGCGAGAGCAACAAATACGTTTTGTTTTGTTTTTTTTAGTTTTCATAACCGCTTGACAGTAGGAATGTTACTCAGTGAGCCAGAAAGCAGATCTCCTGTTCTCTCCTAGAGATTGAGTGTGAAACAGGTGCCTTGGTGTAACAACAATGAACCTGTTCTGTGTCTGCATTTACAGCACAGACAGAGCATCTCTCAGGCTGTCCTTATTCACTAGTCACTTGTGCCCTCGGCAGGCTGACTTTAGCAGCTTTTGCTGGAAATTGCTGACTTCAGTGACAGCTTGGGGAAGATGCTAGCCGAGCTTCTAAATTAATTCTGGGTTTGTGCTTGGTGCGGTTTCACTCTCAGAATGACTTTCATCCCCTAGATCCATGTCTGCTCAGTGCCTTTCAATTATGATTCGTTGATTCATCTTCCTCACCAAGGCACCCAGCAGCAGTGCAGGGAGCCTCACAGGAGAATGCAGAGCTTTATTGAATTAAATACCCTGTATCGCCACATGGCAGGGGGAGAGGAAGTGTGCTTAGGACTCGGTTTTGTCTTCAATTCTTCGTGCATTAGGCAACAAAAATATCCCAGCAGTCTCATAACCACACACGATGCTGTGCTCCTCTCTTCCTTAGCTACCATTAGTGTAGCTGCCATTCTGTATTGAGTGTAGAAACAGCAAGGACACACACAAAGGGCTGCAAAGAGATTAATTCATCTGCAGGGTTTATTTCTTATATTATCTTCTTTCCACTTACAGGGAGAACCGAGCAGGTGGGAGCTGTAAATAGTTTTCGTGCAAGTGGAAAGCCAACCTTAACTGCACAGACATAAGCCAGAGTTGTGTGATCACTTGGGCACCCAAAGAATTATGAAGTGCTCCTCAATTCAATGAGAAAAAGTTCTTCATGCAGTGTGCAGGGGGCAAACTGAGCTGTCTTTAATATTTGTGTAGTCTGCAGAGACTAAGAAGTGAGGTCAGAGAGACACGGGATTGTGATTTCTATCCTGTAACCCCAGTCTGGCAATGCTAAGATAAGAGCACATAAATAAGTATTTTCCTCCTTGGTGCAACAAAGAACTCAGCCATCTGGATTAAAAGTGAGCATTCAGGGCTTTCTAATCTCCTATTAGAAATAAACAATATCTGCCCCAGGGCTTCTGTCTGGAATTAACTAGTTATGCAAGGCATAACCTTGCTGATAAATAATATTGTTATAATGACTTAAACAAAGTTACTGATTACTTATCTGAAGTTTACGCTGGCTTTCTTCTCATTCTGGGATATCAGTAATGAAAGCTGTTCTGAAATAGCTTGTTGCAGCTGGGTTTGTGTGCTGCGTCGAAGGGTGTTTATAAAATAAATGTATCCTCATGTGGAGGCCAGAATCACATAGAAACCCCATCGGCCTTTCTCAGGCGGTTCTAATCTGAAATAATTACTTGGATAAACAGTTTCTGCCTGACACCTTTACCAGATCTCCCATGGGATGTTACATAACCTCTGTCCTTGGTGAGAATATTTTAATAGGTAAGGAAAAGAGGTCATGGGATTCATCCACCCTATTTCTATAATGGTCCAAGGAAAGACCTCATTCAGCTGAAGGATTAAAAGCATATATTGCACAAAATACTTCACAGTGTTATTTAGTCTCCCTTTCCTTCTCCCTGCCTCTCAGCTAAAGGACAGATGGGATGGAACCGGGAGGAAGCTATGGAGAACTGTCTCAGATTAGAACCTGCTTGGCTCCATTTAATTCACTCCATGAGAATCAAACCTAACAATTTTAGTCCCTGTGTGAAAGAGACATTGGCAGTTAAAGCACAGGCTTTTTCAGGCACAGAAGATGGGATTTACTTTGGAAACAACAGGAGGACATTGTCTGAAGTGCTCCATCCTCTCCATGATGGCTGCATGACCCAGCACTAACCCCTTCGTGGAATGTGGGGCAGGGGCCATAGTGTTAGCTCACATTGCCTGCCCCCTTGCCTGCCCCCCCTTCCCCCCCCCCCCCCACCTTCTTCTCCTCGTAATGGTTCACAGCTGTTACTTAGGAACAGCTGGGAGGGGATTGATACCAGCCTGGGACAGGTTTAATTGCAATTCTGTCCTCCTGAGGAAGCTCCTTCCCTACGGCTTTAATCCTTCAGTTCCTCCTTCCCAGTGTTTCTGGGGGAAGGGATGTCTTGGAGAATACTGCAATTTGTGCCGTACGTGAGTCCTGCTTTTCTTCAGGTGCTGCTCTGCTGACTGTTGGTACCTAGTGACTCCTCAGACCAGGCTGCCTGCCCGCCCGCCACAGCTCCTCTGCCTGTAAGTCATTTGCAGGTTTCTTGTACTTTTGGAAATGTTAATAACAGTGTTATAACAGCAGCCTCAGTCCTCAAAATTTGTGCTGCTTAGGCATCCAGGCCTGTCAGAATGTGCTGTGATGAGCCAATGGGAGGGAGGATAAATGTGCACTGACGTATGTGTAGACGTAAACATCTGTAACATTTTAGTACATCTGAATTAAGCAGTTAGACCCTGGATAAGAGCCTTGGGATGCAGCATAACTCTCCCTGGTTGCCCTGCAAAAGAGGTACTGAGCTTTGAGAAGTTACTTCTCTCTCTCTAGGATATGCTACTTGGCCTTATTGATAAGCTTGGGTTTGTACTATGGTCAGAATGGGAAGCTCCTGGGGGAATGAATCAGTGGGAAGCTTCACCTCGTGGCATCTCACCAGAGCAGGCAGAGGCTTGTAAACATTTTAAATGGTTATAAGTGCCCTCACCAATGAGCTAAGCTTGTGTACTTAATCTAAAATTGTCATTTAACTCCTGGGAAAGGGGTTAGAACAAACAGAAGAACTGATGCAGGCAGAGAAGTAGGGTGAGACATTGTGGAGGTGGTTTCATTTTGGAATATCTGGGACACAGCGTTCAGAGTTGGTGAAGGGGAGGAAGCAGGGATGTTGTTTTCTTCCCCCATTTCCATAAATCACAGCTTTCAGTGAACACGACCCAAGATGACCCTTCAATGAGTCTCTGCTATAAGATTCCACATTTAAGTCACACTTGCTAATTCAGGACTGGAACTGTGATCTTGCAGAAATATGCATTTTTGGCAAGTTTAGCTGTTAGCTCAGCTCATTGAGGTGCTTAAGGAAGCATGTTTCGTGAAGTTCTGGGTGTTTCCATCAGCCTGGGGATCTGAGGTGTAGGTGTGCTAGAAAACAGTCAAGAATCATGGTGATGCTGAGGCTTTAGTGCACTTAGGCATGGAGGAATGGAGCAGACCAATGGATAGTCCTTGCAGTCCAACATCCTGCCTCCAACAGAAACATCTGTTCTATATTACTGCGTGGGATTAATAAATGGTAACAATAAAATACACTCAACCTTTCTAATACCAGTGCCCAGCCACACAGTAAATTTCCACTTTCCCATTCCCTGTGCTGAATGCTTCTTTCTAGCGCTTTTGTGTCATTAACGTGGTTTCCCTTTTCAAAGACCTTCTGATCTAGTGCTTCTCAATTATGCATTCGTGTCTTCCTTTGCTTGAGATTTCTGCTCCTGTCAGGAAATTTTGCAAGCTGTTGCATCACCGCTTTTTTTCTGTCAGTTGTCTTTGCTGCCAGCCCTGGTGTGGCTGTGCTTGCAGGAGTTGGTGAGCATAAGCTGCAGGGTCAGTGCACTGCAGGACCAGCTCTGCTTCCAGCTAGGCTGGATTGTTGGCAGCACTATAAAAGCAGCAAAGATACTTTAGTCCACAAACCACTTCCACACATCTTAGTAACACTCTAGAGGTGCAGTTTATTCCCTTTACTCCTGACTGTACACTCCATGGTAGTGGCCCAGGCAAATCCCCTGCATGTTGTTGTAGAAGAATTATTTCCTTCATCAGGCAGAGCTGTTAATTACATGCTTTAAAATCATAGCTCTCTGCTGATACAGGGCTATTGGTAGCCACTTGCTTTCTGGTTTGGAGCCTGTGCTGGGAAGGGCTACTGCTGCCCTAGGACCAACGCCCCAGGCAGGGAATGCAGAACAGAGCACACAGAGCTCGAGCTGATCTGAGTGACTGCAATTAGGGGGGAGCACGTGCTTGTGTGTTAGTAAGCTCCTTGGCAGAAAACTTGCGTGTTATTCCTTTGACTGGATAATAAATTATACAAATTCAGTACAAGCAAAAAGCTGGAAATACTTGATTCAATTATGTGCAGTAATTTTATGATAAAACTATTACTCCAAGTGAGTGAGTCATTAAGTAGCGTGGCAACACCTCCATATAGTATTTCCTTGCAGGCTGGGTTTTACTTCCTGAGGAAGTTGTCATGTAGACTTTGTTCTATAGATTTTCTTAGAGAGTTGATTTATGGTGGTTGGGAAAATCTTCCTGGAAAGAAGGCCTGAGTGTCTGGGCTGCGCGTTCTATAAGAGAAGATTACTCGCCTGCTAGTGGAGGTTGTCCCTCTCTTTTGATATGTGCAAATAAGTTACATTGAAAATAGACTGCAAGACAAATTACTGCTCTTTCACCCAGCCCCACATGCACAGGTTGCTGCCTGATAAGGCTGTAGCTGTAGATGGAGCAGCAGGGATATTTACAGCTAGTGTTGATGAATCAGTCAGCAGAAGCGACATCAGGAAACTTTTATACAAGGTTTTAATAAAAAAAGTCAACAAAAAATATATATATAATCAGGCATTTTATGCAATGCATACATTCTTTATATCTGCAGGTACAGATAAATAACAGAAGGCAAGACCAAGTATTTTGCTTATCTTTGGCCATTAACCGATAATCACCCCCGAAGAGATATTATAGGGTTAAAGAATAATAAACTGAGTCTGTAAATTCCTCTCATTACAGACAAAGTATCAGGCAATAATACAGTAGTTAGATTTCTGGAAATGTAAGGAAATGTCTTTAACACTGCCCAATACTGAAATTTAACCTGGTTTGCTGCTATGGAACTTAAGGCTGCCTTTAGCTGACACACAGGCTGTTCCTGGGTTTCCGTTAGCTGTACTCCAGCCCTTACCTGAACCTACTTCCCTTCACCATACATTCTCTAAAATGCCAAACTGTACCTTCTCATGAAACAAACTAGCATGAATTCGTATCTGCGGATCAGTTCCCTGCCCCCTAACCAATGTACATAAGTACAGAGAAGTTAAGCTTCCTTAAGTCAATATTTTTTTCTAACTCAGTGTCCCAGAATAATAGCTGTCCTTCCACTTTACAGCACTGACGCAGCTGATGGCTCTACCAAAGCAATATATACATGATACACATTAAAAAACATAAAAGCAATTTCCAAAGTACATTGATAACATGTAGCAGCTTATGTCTATACAAGTACATGTTTTCACAGTTACAGTTTAGAAAATTGAGAACACCAGGAATACTTCTACTGTCTTTTCTATAAATATTAAAAATTTACCTGTCAGGCATTTTGACAAAATAGTTTTTAGGTTATCACCTTAAATAGTTCTTATAAACTTGTAAAGTTTTAAGCTTAAAGGCTGTAAAGTTTGAGGATTCTTTAAAGTGTTGAGCTGGTTTCAGCAGCTGTGCCACCTGGATTTTTTTTTTCCCAAATCAAATCTGGTAACACAGGAACTCCACAATTTTTGATGGGATAGGGAGGTTCTTGACTTGGTTGGTGGGCATCACTCTTCGAATTGCCATGCGACATAGATGCTGGAGACTGGGAACTTGTCTTGGAGTGGCCCAGAAGTACACACTGCCATCTTGGGTCCTGCATGATGAAAAAACGAAAGAAAAAAACCCACCGGAATTATCCCACCTGAACACCTTCATCGTGGCACAGAGTATCACATTGCCAGTTATAGCGAATGTGCTTGGGACTTGGATTGCTCAGGTCAAGCTGTTCCAGACTCTCACACACCGAATGTCAGTTCTTTTAGCTATGACAGCACAGAAATTTGCTGATGATCGGCACAACAGGCCTGACCAGCTCTGCCAACAGCTACCAAGCATGCCAGCTGCAATGGAGCAACTGCCCTCCATTATCTCATGGTCTTTTTCCAATCCACATTTCTGGGTCTGTCTCTTATTTATTCTCAAAGATAAGAAATGAGTTTATCAGCTTCTTGACTTTACTGCTATTCCAGGCATGTTTAAACAAATAGTACCAGAAATAAAACCAAGACAGGAGCATCAAGCAGCAAGTCACGACCAAAGATTTTGAGAACTCTTATCCACTGCTTTCAACCTTTTGTGTTAACTTAGTATTTTAGTGAAAGAAAGAGAATTGTATACTTGCCCTGCAGCAAGAACACTGCCATCAGTAGAAAAGGTACAGCAGAGTCCATTGCTCAGAGGGGCAACTTGCACAGGGCATTCCTCATCAATTCTCCAGAATCTCACCATTCTGAGAAGGAAAGAACAAAAGTACTAAGTTATCAGCGTAGACATTTAAATCTGTCTGATATATGCTCTGATGCTGCACACAGAACTGGCCTGAAACAGAGCTCAAGGTATTTTTATAACATTTTAATAGGTGTACAAGGTGTTAGCGTTAGCCTGAAATGCCTGACTTCTTCATTCTTGCTATATACATTGACCCTCACTTCTTCAACCATTTAAAATAAAAGACGGCCTTCACCAGCAGAAAAAATGGCATTATAGAGTTAGATCATCTCTCTCAAGTGTCACATATGCTAGGAAATCCCAACAATGCTTGTCGTGACCAAAAAAAACCCAAACCCTGCTGTAGACAGTTTAATACTCTTGCTCTCATTTTGAGACCGCATTCTTCATATTCTTAAATATGGTTCTTCAAAGTATTATTTGCAGTGTTAGTAGAAGCTGAATGTGACCCCACAGAATACTCTTCATTTTATTTGGAATTTACTACTACATATAACAGACTGACTTCTAGTCAATAACAGTTATATTTTTTCATTGTTTACAACCTTCTTTGTTCTGAGCTGTTGAGACATTTAAGTTATTCAGGTCATCTACTCTGTACACAATTATTTCTGTGTTCAGAATGAACATTAACATATAGCAGACAACTCCTCTACCTTTACTCAGACCATCAGAATTCATTTCTTGGTTCTACAAAAAGCTGACAGTATTTAACAGCTCATGTCATAAGGGAAGAATTAGAGGAGTCCAGCAAATCTTTCCTCATACTTACTTATCATCAGCAAGGCTTGCAATATGTAGTCCATCGTGACTGAAAGATACTGATCTGACCCACCGGTCGTTTGCACCTCCAGCAAATATTGGTGTAGGAGGGGGAAACAGATGCCTGGAGACAGAGAGACACTTAGCCGACAGCATAATGGCCAAGAACTACAGAAGCATTTCCTTCAGTCATGACTTGCCAAGCAGAGGAAGCAAAAATTGGATCGAACATTTAACAATAAAACCAGGAGGGGCAACTGAACCACTGTCTCTTTTGTAACACCAAACACTTCAGCTTTGTTGAGGATGCTCAGACTAGTACACGCTAAAACATCAGCACTTTAAACTCTCCCTCAGATGGAGGAATCACCTCTATTGCTTTGCCACTTTAGGATTACCATCTGCCCTGCTCAGATTTTTCCCTGAGTCCGATATCAGTTAAATGTATAAACCCATTAATTTTCAGTAGTCATCTTCTCTACAGGAGAACCGTTCCAGATTTTGACTACTTACCCAAATTCCATAAGGATAACTCCAATATGTGGATCCCATACATAGACTCGAGTATCATAAGATGCAGTAGCCAGTAAAGCTCCATCAGGAGAAAACTCACAAGCTACAACATCATTGTGATGTCCTTCAAGTTTCCGTATCATGGAGTATTTATCCATATCCCAGAGAAAAACCTGCAATCAAACAAGCTAATGTTATAGCTCTGCTCAGAGAGGCAGGAAAGCATTTACTTTTGGTTTTTTTAAGTATAGCTGCTAGTCTTATTTAGGATTACATTAAAATCAGGCATTATGAATTACTACAATTAAGAAATACGCTCAGTGTCATACTCAGATTAAAATCAAGTTTTTTTAAAAATAATTAAAGCGGACATGCAAGTTCTAACTCAAGTTTGTTAAATGTTATTAACAAAATAAGCCAAAATATAAGATAAAGGCAACACAATTTAACCATGTAGCTTTTACTGAAATTCATGTATTACGAAACTATTTCATTAAAATATGCAGAAATAAATAGGGTTAAACTCTACAGTCCCCTCTTTTCAGTAACTACCAAAATTTTAAGAAAAATACAGACAGAAAATAAGGTTAACATATGGTTACTCCAGTGGCATCCCTTTGAGTTTAAGATCACTTGTTTACAATTGGCTTGGATCACCAACGTCAGCCTAGGAAGAGAAACAGATACTGCAAGCAAAAAGAATTTTCACAGCCAAAAGTTAAGTCTTTGGCAAAACAACAGGGAACTCTAACCACATTATTAGAAAGAATTTATGCATTTTAAATCAAGTCAACAGTAAAAAAGACAAATATTACAATTTACCAGGCTAAATACATATTGTATTATAACTATTGAAAAGACTATAGTTTTCTAGGATTTTACATGCATTGCACATTATATATAATCAAAATAAAGACTGTGCAGAATTACTCAATAGGAATCATTTATGTACTACAGTACTATTTTATAGAACACTTGAAGTCTTAAGCATAAGATGTTGCATCCCTAAAAGAGCTCACTTGATTCTTCTTCTAACTCAGTTTTACTGCACAGATTAAATGTTCACATCTCGGATAAATTTATATGTTTGACCAAAGCCAACACAGCTTCAGTCCCTCGCAGGCTTCCTAAAACTGAACCCCTTTACAATTGATTATAAACATGCTGACCAATTTCTTCAAGACCCCACCATTCCACAGAACTGGAAACTAAGCTTTAGGAGTCAGGGTGTTTCACGGCTGTGAAAGTTATTTAAAAAAAAAAAAAAGGCAACAAAAAAAGAAAGAAAGCAGAAAGTGGACATCGACCAGCACCTGCGTACGTACAGTACACCTTGCAGTCGAAGGCAAGGTTACTTCGTCCTACGGTAAAGCTCGTCCCCAGCCTGGTAGCCAGAGATGCCACTCTTTCTGCCCAGCTAACACCATTGTGCTCCTGTGTGGGTGGTGTCAGCTTAACCTCAATCACACCAATATTGCTGCCACCACCTGTGACAGGGAAAGCAAGAAGCTTATGGAAAACACACAGCCTAAAGATAGCAATATATACATCCACATCTGATCTAGTTAAAGAAAAAATAAAGCCTAGGCCTCAACTATCAAATCTGCACTCATAATTTAAAGTATAAAATACATTTGAATAGTATAAAGTAGTGGCCAATGATTCAATTGTGCTTTTAACTCAGCATCACTAGGTTGCATGAAACCACCCACAGAGCCCTGCAACTCAGCTGAAATCCCCGTTCTGTTTTACCCTAATTCTGCAGTGCCATGAAAAGCAGCTTATGGCATGCATGCTTTACCTGCACTGCTTTCAGTTCTCTAGCAGGACATTAGAACATGGCTGAAAACAAAACCAGTATGCTGGTTTTTGTTCTAGATCTTTTAGACACAAGTACCGTTTGTACTGGAAAGCAATGCAGAAACACTTTGTTCACTGGGAGATACCATGACTGGCTCAGACTTTGAAAAGTCCTTTTCATTAAGCAGGAAATAGAAAGGATAAAATCAATAACAGAGTAGTTTTATGCATTAATATAAGTGTCTTATAACACTGGAAGCTTTAGCTACCTTTGATTTCACACTATGAACGTATGCAATGTGTAAAACTATTTCTCAAAGAAAGCTTACAGTTTCTTCAACTAAAAGCAGTGCAAGTTTGATTCATAAATCAGTGTCTCAATGCACCATTTGCCAGTTTAATTTCATGCATTTTTACATCATCATAAAACATTAGAAGTTCATGACACCGAGCATAAGCTTAATGCTACTTAGATTTAAAATGATTATGCACACAATTCAGTAAATTTAATGAACAAGAAACTCTGACACATACTGCTTTACTCGCTCCCACAGAACAGAGTATAGAGGAGTCTGGAGAGAATGCACAACCGTATACCCAGTTCTGATGTCCTCTCAACACTTTCATCATATTTCCTAGGAAGACAGACATTCATTAAGGACTCGTTGAATATTACAAATACAACTTAAAAAGCTTTGCTAAGGTATTTATTTTTCTTCCTTCATAAGACTTTACACTATTTTTTCAAGCAACACACTGCAGTTGTTCTACACAGAGATAAAAAATTGTCATGCAGCCTCTAAACCACATGTCCCTAATAAGAGATGTCGCTTCATACACTCTTTGAGCTCAACCCAGTAAGAGCTTACAATATTAGAGCACATATAAAGAATTCCAAGAGAGCACCCAGTGAGTGATAGAACAGAATTCTTTAAGAAATCCTAACCTAAGTTTGCAGCAATAAAAGAGGAGTGTACTGTGCATATTTCTCCTATATATCACAGCAGATAAACTTAAATTGCATACCGTCATCTTTCAGGTCCCAGACTCTCAGTGTTTTGTCTCTGGATGCAGACACTAAGATCAGGCTGCCATCTGGGGCAAAAGTTAAGTCTCTAACAACTTCTGTATGGTCCATCAGGTTAAGGAGGAGTTTTCCTGTTATGTGAAAACACCACAATTTAAAATGAAGGACTGTGCTTTTATTCAGATGAAAACACTTATGGATACTAATACCAAATACAAAATTACAGCACATAAAGCCAAGTTTTCTTTGTAGAAATGCTCTCTACAGTAGGAAGTGTGCGTATCCTCTCAGATTCCTCAGTATTGAGAGGCAATTTCCTGAAAAGCTAGTAAATCTATACACAAAATCCAGATGCTTCAGAAATAAGGCAAGACTTTTCTTTCTATAGACACCTCTCTTCCAAGCTAAATTTACAAGATGACAAATTACTGAAATCATTAGTTTCATTTTTTAAAAGCTGAGTTCTCTCCCAACCTAGCAACTGTGCTATCAGCTAAACTGAGATTCTGTAATTTAGAATTCAGTCTCACATAATCTGAACAATCTTTACTTCAAAAAAAATCCAAAAAGGTCCTCATCGATATAAATCCTTCCCCATGCTCAAGAACAGAAAGGAACTTCATGCTTTTAAAGTTTCCTTTGTTTCAAAGTGTATTAGTGCTACAGTCCAAGGGAAGATTTTAGTGTGAACAACTAATATACAGAGTCAATCACACAATTATTTTGCAGCAACAATGCTTTACCTACATCTCACCTTCATGTACATCTCAAGGCATAACCTGAGCCTGTTCCTCCCTCTTGCAGTATTTGAACTCTTCTAGACGCATTTCACATTTTTTCTTAGATTACTTAATTTGTATTGAAGGTTCAGATCCCCATTAAAACTCTGTAAGCAATTTATTCTGACCATGAATGAGATTCCTACAGCAGAAAGTGACTATCAGCTGCCAAATTCCTCTCTCATACTCTACCTGTATAGACATCCCATATCTTGATGCGCCCATTGTTCAAGCCTGTTGCGAGCAGAAGCTGGTCCTGCCCAAATTTGAAGCGGTGCCATTCTATATTGACGCAGCGGCTCTGCTTCTCAGGCACCGAGGACCCAAATGCGAGGCTCCAGACAATGTCCCCACAGTCTATTATATGTTCACAAAGCTTATTTTTCTGACCGATGTCACTATTCTGCCTTGGAAGCCTTGTATTGAGAGAATTTGCAACATTCTTTGTGCCATGCAACAAGCTGCAAAACAAATAAGAAATAAAAAAAAAAAAAACATAAATTAGCTAGAAAAATAAAGAGAACAAAAAGGCCTTTAAGACATAATGAAATCTGTGAATTGCCATAACATACATTTTGGAGGCACATAATGAAGCATTTTTACTTTTAAATTAGAAAAGTAGCTTTTTCATATTACTTTCAAAAATTACTAACACCTGGAAGCTTTCTTATTCACTAGAATACTAATAATTTTGTACACGTTTTTACCTCTGTAGAGAGCAATACAATAACTTAAACCACTGTGAAAAACATTTTTAAAGCATTTACAGAAAAAAATAGATATTAAAATTCTAAAGACTTTCTCCTAAGTGAGCAAGAATTTCCTTGCAAGTCACGTACAAATGTTAAATACAGAGGCCAGGACATGTAAACCAGTTCACCCAGCTCCAGGAAGAGGGGAGGAAAAAAAAAGGTAGGCGAGATTTGCTGGGAGGGGAAACGTAACCTGTTACAGAAGTGCAACTGCTGGTTACTCCCTTCATTAACATGCAACTGGCAAGTGAAAAGACAGTGTGTCTTTTGGAACTTAACTTGCCTTCTCCTAAGAATGATAAGAGCCTGGCTTCTTAAAGGGTAAGAGCAGATAGCTTTCTGATAGGAAATGTAAAAGTCCAAATCTACTCAAGTCCTTCCAATTTCCTTCTCTTTCTAACTTCCTCCTATTTCAGGGCATCTGAACCAATTAATAAATCCCTCCCCCCCAGCTTCTTGTGAGGTTGCAATACCACTGTTTCCCTCACAGGGGAAGAGATAAAACAACAGCTGTTGCTCTAAAGGATTAGCTTTTCCCAAAACCACCAAAGCCTAAAAAGCCATTTCATGTGGTTTAATCTATTAAAAAACTATCTTATATTTTGCAATTCAGAAGTTTTTCAGGTGAATTAAAAGCCATATGGTTTTTCCTTACAAGTTATTGAGGCATTGAGACCAGGGGACCAGCTTCACTATGCGATGCCCTTGTGACCAAGCAAAGTACGATCCATCAGGAGCAAACGCCACAGTCCAGTTTTCACGTCCACACTTCTTGTCAAAAGGAGAAGTCGGGGCTAAGAGTTCTCCTACAGTGCGTGACCGTGCTAAAAAGAAAACAAAGAGGAAATGCAACTTTTTTTAAAAAAGAGCCAGCCTACTTTAAAAGGGAACCAGGCAGTATGTTACAGATTCTTATTGCTGCTGTATCACCAATGAAGGCTATAGTCTCAGCTGTAAAAAAGAAAAGTCACTAATCAGCTTTGGGTTTAAATGTCCTGCTGTGCGCAAGTAATATTGCATCTCTGTATCAGAAAAACCACTGAAAGCAGCTGTTACTTCAACTACTCTAATGACAGCTGCAGAGATAGCAGAACTATTCTCTGGCTTGACCTAATACTTCAGAGTTTAGCAAATAGGAGGCCCAGAAATGGGGTTTATTTTTTAACCTGTAAAGGACCATGTGAGTACACCTGCACATTGTCCATCCTGCCATTCTTCAGAAAATTAAATTGAGCAACCACCGTAGGAAACAAGCCAGCACTGTGCAGGCAGAGTAGTTGATTTTATCCCTGCCTTACAATGTAACTGGCTGTTCCACACCTTCCTGCAACCTTGGTTGCAGGTGCAGATCCAGAGCTTCAGAGAAGCCTCCCGAATGCTGCTCCCCGAGGTGGATATTTTTAAAGGGTGGATGTGACAGAAGTAAGGTGTAGTAGGAACTATGAACAGCAGGCTGGGGGGTCTAGGGACCCTGGCTGGCCCTGCCACCACCCCTATGCTCTCAGCTGGGCAGCACCCACTTACATCTGAGAGGAAAAAGTCAGTGGCTGTGGAAGGAACAATGTCACCTAAACTCTGTGCAATGAGATTTTGCCCATTCATGGAAGGAATCACCTTCAGCCAAAGGAAGGGCATCCATAAAATATCAAATATCACCTAAGAAGAGAGGCTGAGAGAATTTGGGTTGTTCAGCCTGGAGAAGACTCTGAGGAGACTTCATTGTGGTCTTTCAGTATTGATGGTGCATTTATAAGAAAGATGAGGAAAAACTTTTTTAGCAGGGGCTGTAGTGACAGGACAAGGGGTAATGATGTTCATAGAATCATTAGGTTGGAAAAGACCTTAGAGATCACTCACTCCAACCGTACATGTCTACTACTAAATCTTGTCCCCAGGTACCCCATCTACCTGCCCTTTAAACACCTCCAGGGATGGTGACTCAACCACCTCCCTGGGCAGCTTCTACCAGTGCTTGTTAACCCTTTGGGAGATTTTCCTAATGTCCGATCTAAACTTCCCCTGAAGCAGCTTGAAGCCATTCTCCCTTGTCTTATCACCTGTCACTTAGGAGAAGAGACCAACACCCACCTCTCTGCAACCTCCTTTCAGGTAGTGAAAGAGAGTGAAGAGGTCTCCCCTCAGCCTGCTCTTCTTCAGGCTAAACAACCCCAGTTCCCTCAGCCATTCCTCATAAGACTTGTTCCCCAGCCCCTTCACCAGCTTCACTGCTCTTCTCTGGATGTGCTCCAGGACCTCAATGTCCTTCTTATAGCAAGGGGCCCCTGAACACAGGATTTGAGGTGTGGTCTCACCAGTACAGAGTACAGGAGCAGAATCACTTCCCTGGTCCTGCTGGCCACATCGTGTTTGATACAAGCCAAGATGCTGTTGGCCTTATTTGCCACTTAAGCACACTGCTTACCCGTGTTTTGGAATCATAGAGTAGTTTGGGTTGGAAGGGATCTTAAAGGGATGGGGCTGCCACAGCTTCCCTGGGCAACCTGTGCCAGGGCCTCACCACCCTCACGGTGAAGAAATTTCTCCTTATGCCTACTTTAAATCTGCCCCATCCTCCCCCCCCCCCCCCCAATTTATACTCATTGTCCTTAGTCCTACCACCACAAGCCTTTGTGAACAGTCCCTCTCCGCCTTTCTTGTAGCCCCTTCAGGCACTGGAAGATCTCCTCAGAGCCTTCTTCTCCAGGCTGAAGAACCCCACCTCTCTTAGCCTGTCCTCGCATGGGAGGTGCTCCTCTGATCATCTCTCTAGCCCTTTTAGGCTAAAAGAGGGGAGATTTAGACTAGATCTTAGGAAGAAATGTTTTCCTATGAGGGCAGTGGCACAGGTTGCCCAGAGTCTGCCCCATCCCTGGAGTTCGAGGCCAGGCTAGATGGGGCTTGGAGCCCCTGATCCAGCGGGAGGTGTCCCTGTCCACAGCAGGGGTGGAACTGGATGGGCTCTGAGGTCCCTTCCAACCCACGATGCGATTCTCTGGTTCTCCAGGCGATGCTTTGTGGCAGCGGCCGCCCCGACCCAGGACACCCCCTCCCCGCAACGACTTCCTCCTTCTCCCGGCCCCGCTCACCGATGAGCTTCTCGTTAACAGTCAGTGGAAAGCTGGCCATGGACGGGAGCGCCCTTCGCACCGGCTGTGGACCCACAAGGCAGCGACCGCGACCGCCGCTCTCCGCAGGCGCTGGCACAAAATGGCGGCGCGGGGCGGGCGGGGCCGCCTCCTCCTCCCCCGCCTCGGAGTCACCGCGCGGGCTGGGAGGGACCGCCCGGCCCCCCCACCTCCCGCTGCCCTGGGGACTGGGCCTCCAACCCCTCCAGGGAGCGGGTAAGGTTCCGCTAGGCTGTGTCTGGGCCTCTCCGACTGCACAGTGAAACGTGATTTCTACCTAAACTAAATCTCTTTCAGTTTAAAGCCATCCCCCCGCCTCGACCTATAACTCCACGCCCGTACAAACAGTCCCTCCCCAGCTTTCCTGCAGCCCCTTTCAGGACTAGGAGCTCCTCTAAGGTTTCCCCAGAGCCTTCTCTTCTCCAGGCTGAACAACCCCAACTCTCTCAGCCTGTCCTGGTACGAGAGGTGCTCCAGCCCTCTCATCATCCTTGTAGGCTCACTCTCAACCCGTTTCCAACAGTTCCATATCCTTCTTACGCCTAGGAAAGGGTTTCCTAGAGGTAAAAGAGAAAGAAAGAGGAAGAGAAGGAGAGAGCAATATGTGGATGTTGTTACAAAATCACACAGAAAATGAGGTGGCCTCAGGGTCTCTTTCTCACAGTTGTTCACAGACAACTCTGTTATCTTTAACAGTAAAACACCCTCTGGAGGTGCTGAAAATGTGCCCTGTTCCTGTGGTGCCTGCGGAACAGATAGAACTTGGGAATGTGATAAGAGACAGAATCATAGAGTCACAGAATCATGGAATGTCCTGAGCTGGAAGGGACCCAGAAGGATCATCGAATCCAACTCCTCTCCCTGGAGGAGACTGGACAATCCCAACATTCACAGCATGTGTCTGAGTGCATTGTCCAAACCCTTCTGGAATATTGTCATGCTTGGCACCGTGACTGCTTCCCTGGGGAGATTTCCAGCATTCCACCCTTTGGGTGAAGAACCTCTTCCTAATATCCAACCTGACCTTTCCCTGGTGCATCTTCCTACCATCCCCTCGGGTCTCATAGTTGGTGGCCAGAGAGAAGAGATCAGCACCCACTCCTCTTCGTCTCCTTGTGAGGAAACAGTAGACAAGTGATGAGATTTCCCCTCAGTCTTTTCTTGCATTCACAGCTTGTTTTGGTGATGTCTTTCAATTCCATCTGTGTGAGAAGATGGGTCACGCTTTGGCAACACTAAGGGACTGAATCTATAATTAATTGCGTCCCTCAAAACATGGTGGTTCTGTTCAGAGATGAACCATAGTGACTCCCCAGTACTGCAGTCAAAAGGTGTTTCATAGCTGCTGTTGTGGCGATGTACTAAGGAGGTGGTGTCAATAAACTGCAGCCCTCAAATGGGATTAGAAATACCCTAACACCCCACCAGCAGCAGTTAATATTCCTGCCACAGTGAGAGAGATATGGATTGTCTTTGTTATCTTTAAAGCCAGGTTGTGACATCCTTGGTGTCTGTTTGACCATGGGACTTGCAAGGCAACACGTAAACCAGAAGGCATATATGACTGTTGTGGAATGTGTGTAGGACAGTGACGTGTGTGCTTGATTTTATCTCCCCTAACAAGGGGCTGGAAAACTCTTGGGAATTTTCTGCTCTCTGATGTTTCTTTCTAAACATTGTAGTTCAGCATCTAAATCCAGCAAGATCTGGTTTATGGTAAGGTTCTGAATTTACTGTTAAAGTTAATAGTGTTGTCTGTGAACAACTTGGCGAAAGAGACTCTGAGACCACTTCATTCTCTGTGTGATTTTGTATTAACGTCTGTGTATTCCCCTGTTTTCTTCTCTTCCTTTTCTTCTTTCTTTCCCCTTTTGAATGTCTAAGTTCTGACTCTCTTCTAAGACTAAGTAGCTCCTTCCTTGCTCTCTCCTTGGATCTCAGAAAAGCACATATCAGGATAATTAACTGCAGATAATAACTGTGATTTCATTCTAAAGTAGTGGCCTTGCCAGTAGATGCACTGAAATAGCTGTATGGATTAACTATTCTTCTGTAGTAACATCCAGCAATTACCCTTATGTAAGCAAGGCCAGCAAAGCATTTTTTAAATCAGGCAATGAAGCAACATCTAAGAAAGGAAAAGGAAGGAATTTTGAATATGTTTGTTGGTATATGTTGGTATAAACACCTTCAGCGCTAATTTGACACAGTACTTTTTCCTGCTCTATCAATCCTCTGCTGCCTGTAGATGCAAAAGCCCTAAGCAGCTATCTACACTTAATCCTTCAACAACTTCTTATAATAAGGCAGATTGGTAGCCAGTGAATATTGTGAAACTCTGCTCGGGAGTTACTCATAAATCGTGAATGTTTGAACCAGGCCTTTTCATAGCTGACTCACTTTGTACGATGTCTCATGAGGCTCAGACCCTCACATAGAGCCACAATAAGGTTGGGCTCTATTTGCTCACCTTGGGGAGCTGTTACAGCCAGGGAAAGATAGCCATACAGTTCTACAGCTTTGCAGGACTGGCCCTATGTTCCTGGCTTTCTTGCTAGCTTTTTTAAAAGAAGCAAAATATTTCACAATTTATTATTTAAGTTTCATTACTTCTGTATATACTGTTCCAATAATTTGTGTTTCTTCTTTAATGTGCTTTCTGCTCCTTAATGTAATAGATATGACAGCCAGAAGAAATTAGTACCTCATTTGGTCTAGTCTTTGAGTAACTCATGAATATAATTTAATCTAACGTACTGCACCTTCAAAAAGGAAGTTTTTCAGCAGTTACATTGTTGTTCAGCCATTACAACAGTGGAGTCAAAATGCCAGTCTTTGAACTTTCCAGTTCTGTGTATTATGACAGAAAGGCTAATTGTGCTCTTTAAATTCCCTGGTTTTTGCAAGCTTATTAGCAATTGTTTGGTGTCCCCAGCTGTCCTGGAGACGTTACTAGCACCTTCTCTTTCCATGCCTGGCTGGAAGAGCTGTTGTTTTGTGTCTGAAGTCAGAGTAGAAGAGTTAGAAAGCTGGGTTCTGTCTCCAGTTACAAAGTCACCCATTCTGGTCAGTAAAAACTATGTTTCTAAAACTCAGTCAAAACCTGAGGAGATAAAGAACTCACACTTCACTTTCAGTGCCAGTCATGTTTAGTTTCCTTGGAAGGGAACTGAACTGGATGATTTTTTTGGTGATTTTTACTACTTTACTGGTGAGGCATCACTATGGAATCAAGGGTGGCACCAGGCTGCATACCCAACATGGTCACATGCTGCAAGGGCCTGCAAGGCTGCGCGAATGACTCAAGGCTGATTTATGTGTTTTCCATTATCTTCCTTTACAGATGCAGCTGCCAAGTCTGCACAGTGCTTTTCAGCTGGGAAGCTAATAAACTGAGTCCCATCTTTCTTCATTAAGACTTTACACACTGCAATAAGCTTTCACAAATGAAAAGACTTCTGTTGTCTGCCTGTCTTGAAAATACTTTCCAAAGTTCCAGGTTACGGAACTTTACCGTAGGCTGCTGAAGCACTGAGATCTACTTGTTTCACGTTCTTGTATTCTGGCATGGCATGTTCAGTTATACCCATTTTAACTTGCTTTTTCTCTCTGATTTTTTTTTTCCACTTATTTGTTATTGTGTGTTTCTTGTTCAGCTTTGTTGAAATCTGCTGGACTGAACCAGTCACTGACTGGACTAGGAAAGCCATCTGAAATTAGCATGTATCCCAAAGAAGGGACCATGCTGCTTTTAGAAATTGGTTTGAGTGCTGTTTTCTCTTTGTATCCCTTTGTTATATTATCTGGGGTTTGCAAAATGAGCTTAGGTGTTTGCCTCACACGTTTTCTGTCTTCTAGCTACTTGCAAGACTCTCAGCAGTGTGCTTGCTGTGCTTCATTTCCATTGCTATGGCTCCCTGCTGGAAGGCTTCCACAACTGAAAGGCTGTTTGTTCCAGTTTATTAATCCTAGTATGGATCAGCAGTGAATTTAGATCACAGTTTCAGTCCAGATTCTGCTTATTGTACTGTTCCCCACTCAGCTTGCGCAAGACACCCCAGCAAGTTTATTCTGTTCCGTGACCACCAAGGCTATCAAGTTCTGTGAGCTGTGGTTGGTTGGATGATACAGACAGACCTCTGGAAGTTAGATCAATATAGCAAAGTACTAGAAAAGCCCATGGTGCTTTTTAAGGCCCACAAATTGTATCCACCCTCTCCTCAGTTGTCACTCTATGAAGCACTTCTGACAAATAGTAGGTGAGGGAACAATTAAGGTGGATGACACTGAGACCGAGGTAGCTGATTTATGCAATAAGTTCTACATGTTGGTGCTCTGGCTGTCATTAAAAACTACGCTATTGATAGTCTACACTGTTAATAATTCACAAGCTCCTGTTTGCTTTGAGTAGCCTTCTTGAGACAGAGAAAGTTCAGCACGAGACTGTGGAGGCAAAAGGGAAGGTGAAAGGAAAAAGCAATATGGAAGAAAGACACAGAGGGCAATAAAGGTTGAAGAGAAAAGGGATCGCAATGAAGCAAATGGTGAGCAGCAGAGAAGTTCAAGAACAAAATGTCATCAGAATCCCAAAATAGATTAGCTGCCATCATTGCCCTAGTGTGCACTGGACTACTCAGCATTGAGTGACTAATAATTCCAGGGGGGCTGGGGAAGCAGCAAAAGCTGGAATCTTCCCCTTGAGAGGCTGTGTTACCCTTACAGATAGCACTGGGACCTGTGTCTGCTCATGGAAGTCCTGACGGAAGGGCTCCCTGTAGGTACGGACCTACATTGCGAGAATTGCATGGCCTTTTTGTGACACTGCATTTGGCCTTTCTTACGGCAACTCTCACTGCCAGGTCCCGTCTGTGTCCTCCGCAGGGAACAGGAGCCAGGACTGTAACGAGCCTTCACGTGGGGCTGTGCTCAGCATGTGCAGGCCTTAGCAGTAATCTTCCTTAAGAGGAAAATACATAAAGTACAGTGGATTATTGACTTGTGGGAGAATACAACAAAGGCCTGACTGACAAAAAGATATTTTCAAAAGCACTGAGAGTCGTGTACTCAGTGCTTACTGAATTACTATGGGAACTGAGTGAAAATATTCTTTTTTCTCTTTGAAAAGCTTTAGGCCAAAGTAGTGGGTTAACAGACTTTCCAAGCAGTGATCAAAGAGCATTCAGGCTCAGCAGAAGGTGAAGGTAGTTCAAGTGACAACCTCACAAGACAAAGAGTTAAAAATCTTGACATACAAATAAAGCAAGAAATTTCCTGCAAGAAACTTCTAAGAGTGTATAATCCCTTGTGTACAGAGCTTTGCGATTTCATATACTGTAAACACTTTTTTAAAACTCTAAGCTCTTTTGCCCCTCTCTTTCTCCCCCTCCCACCCTTGCTATAGTGTATTGCTCACCGTGAAATGCTGATAGGACTGGCACAGTTTCAGCTGTTACTTCATTTCATGTTCATGCTGTTATTTGGCTGGGGACTACCAGTGACATTGGCAGAGTTCAGCTGCTTAGCTTGGGTCTTCTGGCCCTGAAGGTCTGCAGCCTAAATAGACAAGACAAACAATAGTTGGGAAGGAAAGCGCAGAGATGAGGCTGCTTTCTCAGGATCATCGTGAAGCAGCCAGGAATGTAATCTTCTGGTTTTCCCACAGGCATTTCACACGCTAGACAACTGCCTCCCAAGCTGTAGCTCTGAGCTGTGATTTCTCTGTACCCTTTCCTCCCATTGCTTTCTAGCTTATTCACTGTTGCTTATCATGAAAACAAAAACAACTTTTCTGTTGATGGTCATAAATTGATGCCTATCTGGTACCTCAGGAGTTAATCTGCAGAGGTCTGCTAGAAGAATATTCTGTAGCAAAGTTGCATGGGTGGAATATCAGAGACAGACTACAGTGATCTTTTCTCTGCATTCTTTTAGTCTCTTTGGGATTTTACAGTTTTTGGACGACATCATCGGGTATAATAAATAGAGCAGATGGCTTTGTGTGTGTGGTGAGCTCTGCATTTTCATGATGAGTAGCTGTGCTGGAATAAGAAAGACAGAGGTTTGGACTTATTCCTTTTTGGTTCTAAACCATTTCTCCTTCACAAGCCAGCCACAGGTTTGTACCTTTGTAAGGGAGCAGCTTTTTTTCAGAAACATCTGTGCCAACTTTACCCACTGAAGTTACAAGAGCTGTTATTTCAAACAGATGAAGGTCATGCTGAGAGTTTTGAACTTGAACTGTCCCTAAACACTGGTAGTAGAAAAGGGTCCCTACATCACACAGACTTCAAGAATCCTTAACAAATACTTTCCAAAATATATTAGTTTTATGTGTTCCTCTTCAGCCTGTGTTTTCTCTGAACTCAGCTGCCAGTAACTTCAGTTTGAAGGTGTCAGGCTTCTTGCAGGAGGAGCAGGATGCCTGGCAGGCACAGGCGCTCAGTCTGCAGTGTTTCTGTGTGATTTGAAGTGACGTCCTTTTCCACTGTGCACTCAAAAGTGTTACTGAGATGTTTTGTTTTCCATTGGCTTCAATTTCTTCACTCTGCTCTGCAATTATATCTGATTATTTGCAATGGTGCAAAACATGAAGTGTCTCATTATAACCAGGGTTAAAACCATGGTTATAATTGGTTCATTAAAATCAGAGAGGATACAAGACCTCGTGGCCAAAGCATGGGATGTAAAATCAGAAATGCTAGCTTTGCTTTCCAACTTTGCTACCTGCTTCCTTAGTGAATTTGGGTAAATCATTAATCCTAGATGTAAATCAAACTTAAATACAACCAACTCACATCAGGAATGGTAACACAGTGCTCTGAGGCAGAGATGCTGAGTCTTATGAGAACGGCAAGATCTTATAATTGAATTCTGAATTATTTTGTGGATTAGTTTCTTTTCTGCCCTGTTGATTTAGAAGCTTCCTATATCCAAGCAAAACCTACCATGACAGAATAATATAAACTAAGGCAGAGGTGCTAAACAATGTAAGATCAGGCCTGGTGACGTACTAGAATTCATGCAGAGTGAAGACAGGGACAGTGCCCTTCAGCAGTCTCTGCATGCCCTTTGGCTGCATGCAGAGACACAAATTCCTACCACTACTTGGTAGGGTTTGAACAGAGATCTAGTCCTGGCCCATTCCCTGTTGAATGTGTGTGAAGACATTCAAAGCTTCAGCATCGGCCTCTTCTCTCCTGCCATCTCCTCCCACCACAAAGCAGCCAGGCAGGCAGCCCAGAAGCCATTTGAGAGATGACGCCTCTCGGCCTCCTTGCCTTAGCCAGCACAGCTGCAGGCGCCAGGCAGCAGTGGCTTAGCTCTTGTTTGGCTGCTGAGAGCTACACTTCAGTTCTCTCCACATTTTATTCCTTTCACAAACTTGCTCCCCTTCCTTACTCAAGATTCCTGCACTGACTTTCATCTCCAGGCCACCAAGATCTGGCTAGCAGGGCTGAGGTAGGTGAGACAGACCCACCTTGTGAGAACACCTGTTTCACTTGGATATGGAGGAGGAGGATGTTCTGGCCTGCAAAAAAGCCCTGTCTGCCAGACTTAAATTGACCTTTCTTGGACTACTTGTTCTTCTGTCCTTCTTTTTGTTCCCTGCTTCTGCTAAGTACAGCACTGTTAAATATTCTAGCCAGAGCCTGCTGTGGAGGAGAAGCTGGAGCAGAGGCCCCAGGCAGGTAGGTGAGGCGATGAGGGAGCAGAGAGTGTTTTTGCAGCCCTCATTTCTTCTCTTGTGCTCGTGGTTGACTCTGAGGCTGTTTTGTCCTCGCACCTCAGCAGTGTGCACTGTCCAGAAGGGACCAGAAGCATTTGAGATGTATGTGCTGGATGAGCTGAGTGTCCCCATGGGTAGCAATTGCACCTTTCAAAGCAAAAACTTTGCCTCCACGAGTGCTAAGGGGATGTACACTCTCTTCTGTCTAATGTGGTCATGCATTAGGCGAAAAGGTCTGGGGTTGGGAAGCTGATGTGAGACCAGAGGAATGTCAGAGCAATTGCATCACAAGTCAGAATCAGGGCTATGTCCTGGCCAGCTCTGACTGTAACAGATAACAAAATAGCAGGGAATAGTCTGAATTGTTCCAGTCCCGTACACTTGTGTATAAATACGAAATAACCTTCCTTTCTTTTAGATGTCTGATCCAATGCAGAAGCGTACAGTGATTTATGCTAAGCTAGAATGCAGTCAGTAATGAATGACTGAATGTGTTTACAATAGGAAGACTATTTTTTGCTCTTTATGAAATCTGTGTTTCAGCACTGGGCTAGCAGAATTATGCAAACAGAGGGAAAATCAATTGCATGAAGTGGGTCATTGTAAATGTTAATAAATTGACTATAAATTCAATTTATAGAAGAGCAAGTTGAGTTTAGTAGGAAAAATGAAAGGGATAGACTACCTCCATTCTGTAAAGCAGGTCATTAAAATAATAAGAAAAGAAAAAGCCTGGGGAATGACAGGGTTGTGTCTGACAGCTTCTGCCTGGAAACAGACGCAGCTACATTCCTGCTACAGTCCAGTTAGGAAAGAGCAGGTTGCTTACAGATAAAGAGTGTTTGCTTGTAGATCAAGATAGGCCTGAGCTGATGTGGAACTAAGCTTGAAAATATTTAGGTGGTTTGTATCCAGGCCTGTTTCTACAGGGAACATAACCAGGGGGCTACAGGAAAGTGTAAGAACTGGAGAGAAATGAAGATTCTGTGAAGCTGGAGGCTGGATGAGAGAATCGCTGAAGATCTGGCCTGATTTTTTGATGGATTGTAAAAATGTTGGAAAAAGGCATGAGAGTGAGGGGAGAAAATGAGAACTCGCTTCTTTGCCATGAAGCCTTATACATTCCACTGAGAATGGGTGCTTGTGTTTGCCCAGTGTGTACAGAGTAAGAGTGGTGTAAAGGTGTCTTAAAGTAAATATTAGAATATGAGCTTGAATAAACAGTAGTGTAGAGGCAGATATTTAGGCAAACAAAAGAGCTAAGGCCCCAAGACCAAATTTCTTTATTAGGAAGCATGAATACCTCTCGTTGCTTTTAGGAAACCCCCCCCCACAAACACGTCTGAAGCTCAGAGGGCAGAATTTCTCCAGGCAGGCATATTCAGAATAAAATACAAGTAGAGTGAGTAAAGGTAACTTCTGACATTTGAATAAAAGCGAGTATTGTCAGTTATATCACTGACTCGGAACTCACTCTACTGACAGACGTTTGTAATCTTGAATAAAAGCCTAACAGGAGAAGAGGAAGGAAGAACAAGAAGAACAGGAATTGGGCAAGATTAGAAAAATAAGGGTTTTTATAAAATCTGGCAATGATTTGGGAGAGTTAATTTCCAAACATGACCCTTATTGTAACTTTTTTGCCAGAGGTCGTTACTTATTTTCACAGTGGCAGGAACATCCAGCAGTGCAGTCTCATGTTGTCTTTGCATTCTGAAGAGAAAGCCATAAGGAAAAAGTATATTGAAGAACCAGAGTAACATTTAGAAGCTGAAGAAAAAAGAAGGAAGGAGATATAAGCAGCAAAGGGGTTAAGGAAATTAGCAAAAGTCCTTTAATAAGCAGAGGCAGAAACAGTGTCTAGTAAGAAACAGTGTTTAGTTTAGATTTGTAGTTCTTTTCATAGGAATGAGATAACAGAGCTTCTTTCTCATTGTACATTTTATTCTTTCTTGCGAACATTGCATTCTGCATGCTACCAGGAGCTCTTGGCCTAGAAAAACTCAGTATGTGGCAACACCACTTCTACAGATACATGTTGTTTTAAGAAAAACTAGCTGCATTGAGCCTTTCACTGGTGTCATCTTCTTCAGTTCTAGCTCCCCCACTAGATCTCTGTTTGCTCCATCGAAATTTCCGTACCGTGGCAGTTGAGTAGCACCATTTCACAGCCTACCTGGATCCATGCAAACCAGAGTGTGAGTCTGCAGACAGTTTTCTCTGACTGGAAGTAAAACAATCTGGGAAGCAGACGTAGTTAAAACACTGCAGACTCGTACTGCAAGCAGAGCTGTGATCGTGCTGCAATACCTTATGTGAGTACAGCTCGTTCCTGTAAATTAAAGGAATAATCTATAGCAATAAAAACACAGCCATCCTGTTTAACTACCTGTGTGCTGAAGGCTTTGTTTCATAACAACTGTGTCTAAACAGAGCTGGACGCAAAGGCACCAGAACTGTGACTGTTGCAATTGACCTCCCACCTTACTGTTTTCTCTGCAGAAGCATCAGATCTTGCTCTATGATCAGCCCAGTGGGGTCACGCCGGAGGATCTGACAGCTCTTAAGGGGAGGACCTACTCTCTGCATTAATGTAATTGCAGGTTATTTGTCAGATTCCTTCCATGTCATACTTCCTGAAGGCCTGGAACAGAAATCTGGGTTGGTCATTTGAGTACTGACAAGTGACTGGATGTAATTATGTGCTCCATTATTCCAGCAGCCTGTAGCATAAAAAGTAAAAGCTCAGTATTGCCATTAGTATTGAAAATACACAAGTTGGTACATAATAACTGTCTTGTGCAAGCAGTGCACTCACAGGTATGACTTCAGGTTTAACAAGGGTCTGTTTTGTACCATTTATAAGTGTTCTTTGAAAGCAAGTGATCAGATTTCTAGTTGCACACTCATTACATCTCTCTTGAAGTCTTGGATTGTATAGAATATGTAGAATAAATAAGCCTTGGCAGTAGCAATAGGTTTCCCAATAAAGCAAAGCAGAACTTAGGGAGAACACAATTTACCTTTTTATGAGACGTTATTTTGATGACCAGAAATGGGGGATGAGGTGGATGAGCTCAGACCTACAGATGGATTGATTGGCTACAGAACAAATGGAATAGTGGCTGAATGTTTTGTCTCACAGCAGCTGTATGCTGCCTTGTCAGCTCTATGAGTGGTCTGCGCACTGGAGTTTTTAATGGGAAAAGGCTGCTGTTAAGTAAAGGCATAGGAAAGAGAGAGTATTATTGCAAGACCTGAAATTTAAGCCTCTATTCAGACATGAACAGGAAATTCATATCCTAATTCAGGAACACACTGTGTGTTCAAAGTACAAGTTGTAGAATTTGGGCTATGAATACTGTTTTTCAGTCAGACATCCTGTGTCGTGATGACAGTCACACTTTATACCCTCAAAACTGAAAATCGTTATGTTAAAGGTTTATATCTTACAATGGCTTTGACTGCTGGTTATTATTAGCATTGGTTTATAGATGAATTGACAAATTCAGACTGAAGATCAAACAAGGGCTTTGTGGAATATTCCATACAAGAACTAGAACTTCTCCGGAGCCCGAGTTCTGTACGTCAAAGTAGGTGCTGAGGTGGCCTGTCCTAGCAGCCTCTGTCATCTCCCCAGGTCTTCCCTTCTCAGCTGAGACCTCTCTGACCACTACACAGGCTCCTGTTAAGTCAGGCAAAGCCGGTGCTCTGTTATAGGTTCAGTGTCGCTCAAGAAATGGTAAAGCATCAGCTGCAGTTGTCCATAGGAGCAGTCTTGCAAAAGGAGGGGGCTCCATCACTTGCTGCTGCTTCCCTGGAAGCAGAAAACAGGGCTTTGGATGAAAAGTTTTGCCCACAGGTGGTGAAGTAGAATCGATGCAGGCAATAATCCCGTGGCATCATGTGCAGTGCCTTGTCAGGCACTGACACAAAGTCACGCGGTATAAACATCCTGTGCCACCAAACAGGGTTTTGCAGTGCAATTAGAAGGCTGATAGCAGTGTTCATAGGGATGCACAAGGCAGCGTTGTCAAGTCCTGTGGCAATATGAGTGCAGCTCTTGGCAATACAGAACCTTCCATTGCTATAGTAGTAAATAACAAATGAGTAAACTCACTTTTTGTTGCTACAGAGTCCAAATTAGAAGCTCCTAATTAGTGTTTAGCCTCATTTATGCTGCTCAGGTCCAAGTCTACATTCTTCTAGAGACAATTCAGCTGTTCTCTGAGAAGCAGGTGAAGGCTCTGATCAGAACTGACACTGTGCTCCTGACTGTTACTTGCTGCATGACCACTGAGTCACTTAGATCAGCTTTCTGTGCTTCTCTTTGTCCTCTTGGCTTTTGGGTGTTTCATCTTTTAAGGTTGCAAGGAAGGGATTTCTTTCTAATCTGTATTAGTATAAAGGGGTCGAGTTTTCAGCATGAGTCCTTACAAGCTACTGCAATGTAAACAGTACTTTGTATAGTAAAGAGCTGGGTTACACAATTTGGTGTAAGGGCGATAAAGCCACCACGTGGAGCCTGAGGAGACTTACTCATGCCCAATTTACGTCGTGCATGTTCTAATCTTTAAACTGCAATTAAAATCTCTTCCATGCTAGTGTGATAAAGCCTTCTATCTCACAAGATAGCTCAGTCAATGCCCTCTTGGTCTATATTTGAAGGCTGTGCTATCATAACTGCGTCAAAAAGAGGTCTATTTTTTTTAACTTGTATCAATTGCGCTAGTGAAAGTTCTGATAAAAACACAGCTGCGCAGCTGTAAAAGTGCATGGGACTGCATCGTTCTTCAGCTTTTCAGAACAGAAATAGACTTTTACAGCAGTGTAGTTATGTATATGGAAAGGAAAGAATTGACCACTTAAATTCTGCCAGTCTAACACAGCAAAATAAAAATTTTAAGCACAATTCCAATACAGGATTAAGCTAGGGGAAGGTTGTGTGCTTCACAGGCATCACCTTGCCTTTTCCTTTCCTTTCTTACTGAGTTAGGAAGTATTTTTCCCTCTTCCCTTCCCTCTCCTTTCTTTTAGATCTGGCTTTTCCTGTCATACTACATACTCTCGAAAGACCTTGGCATTTTTCCCTGCCCTTTGCAGCTCTGGAATGCTCTCTTCCTGTTTCACAATCCCACTTCTGACTGCAAGTAAGACAGAGGTGATGTCTTTGTTTTGCTGCTGCTTTTAAATCACGCAATGATATTTAGGGAATCTGTGGGCTTGCAGTGCTGTGAGATTACACCTATAAGGAAAAAAAAAAAAATACAAAAATGCAAACTGGGTTAGTGAGTGTCCAGGTCCTTAAAGGGTCAGGTTCAAGTTCAGGGCAATAATAGCTAACAATGGCCAGCAATTTGATCTTCCAACATTTTCATTGCCCATATGGCCAGATAATTTAAAAGAAAAATGAAAAGAGAAGGACTGGCCCCGTGTTGGGATACCAGCTGAAAGTTCACCGGAGAAGTGCGAATAGAAACATGGTGTTCACAAGAGAGCCACAGCTTTGGCGTCCTTCACAGTACCAGGTATGCTGTTGCTTTGAGGATTAGATACCCACTGTTGTCAGAAACAAGAAACACCCCTCAACACATCCAACAGATTCTACCCACTATCTTTTTCTTTGTGATTTTGTCTATACAGAAGAAAAGATGGTAGAAGACGATACCAAGTCTGTGGTGCTTTCAAGAGTTGACAGAATACTTTACAATGAGGTAGCAGGCAGGCAGCTAATTATTACTTTAGACTGAGGTCTTGACAGCAGTGCCAGTCAGGGCACAATTTGCCATTGATGAAAGCGTTGCTCAGTGCCAAGTATAGCAACGCTTCAAAGGCAGTAGCAAAAATAGAACCCCTGGTTGCTCAGCAAGTACTTGTAAATTTACCAAATATCTATCTATCTATCTATCCATCCATACATACATCTGTCCGCCCATCCATCACCCAGGTAAAGAATGAGCCTCAAGTCTAATTAGTTTCAATGGGGTTAAAATTTTCCTTCCTCTTTTCCTCCTTTTGGATTTTCAGATAGCAGTTGTTGTCTGAAATGTCTGATCTGTTACCTGGCATGCAATAAGCTTATAACTAGATCACTGAGAGACATTGTTTTATTCAGGTTTGTGCAAATCCCAGGTGCTTGGAGGTTTCTCTTAAATCAAGCTCATGCCAGGGAGTTTGTCACCTTCATTTATACACAGAGTTCCACAAAGCCATACATTATTCATCAAGCACCTAATCACATATTTACATGTAATTATCATAAATGCCAAGCCATTACTTATACCTTCTGCGCATGCATCAAGGGGCACTTAAGAGTGCTGAGTGGTTGTCACCCCAAAAATTACCTGCCAAGTTCACCATTGGTCAGATTGTCTTAATCTCCCCCCAATTTTCTCCCAATCTCCTCCCAATTATTGGCAGTATACCTAAACCACTGGCTTGGCACTTCTTAATTTAATGAAGTTCCCAGCTCCCCATTCAAAAGTCACTTTAATAAATTGCACTATTATTTAACCACACAGCTGAACAAACTTTAACCCCATACCACAAAAATTACAGAAGATAATCACTGACTGAAACCCATCTTGTGTAACTCTCCTCCCTCTCTGATGATTCTAAGATATTTCTTAAGATACTAAAAATATCTTGGGCTTTTAGCAACAGTACTTTTACTTTTCTGTCCTAGGGAGGCTTCATTCTCAGTTTTCAGCTCTATTTAATGGCAGCTCTGAGGATTCTGTGCTGTTCAGCTTTATTTGGAAGCCCAGCAAGCCAGCAGGTATGGTATCCGCAGTGCCGTGCACCATCCACGCAAATTGCTTTATCTCTATTTCAAACCAGCTTTTTAAAAATTTTGTTTCAGAGAAGCTTGCGTGGGCTTAAGCAGCAGTTGAAATTAAATAGGGCAGCAGAAGCTAATAGCATGACTCATGGGAAGGAAATAAAGCAGCAGCGGGTAAAAAACTGTGCAGTAACAAAGAGTCTTTATATTCATAAATTCATACAGGCTAACATGAGGCTTACAAAAAGGTTGTTTAAGGAGCAGAAAACTAAATTCTAGTCTCGAGATTCTCCCAGTTCTTAAAGACTTATCTTTCCTTCAGACACTTCCCTTTTGCTCTGCAGTTCTTCCTGTACCCTTGCTTACTTAAGAGGAGAGAGAAAAGATGGTCTTTGATGTTGGGCTGGTCCAGTGGCATTTCTGCATGCCACGCAAATATCTGTGTTTAAAGTAAGTTAAAGTAAGACTACAGACACCAGCTGTGAATTTATGCAGATCTATGCTAAACCGTTGACTCATACCTGTAGAAGTAAATCGTGTGTTCCCGATGCGAGCTCTTGTGTCATTACTGAATTGAGCAGGAGTGCGGGATGAATGCTATTGAGTCAGTGGAGCTTGGACCTTGGATGCTCCAGTGAAAGACAGACTTTATCAACATGCTGATGTTACTGAATCCAAATCCTGGCTCTCAGACTGTGTGATTATAATCTAAAATCAGCTCATCTAACTGAGAAATAATTCCACTGAGGTCAATGGAAATAACACAGGGCTTTATATTGTGTCAAGGGAAAAAAGTATCAGGCCCTGTCTTTCATTGTGTCTCTGAGCAAGCTGAGACTGGCTTTAGTTTCACAGTTCAGCTGAATGATGGGCATTCATCTGTGACTTGTTGGGTAGGTTTGTTTGCGTGCCAGTAGCCCTTGACACGGCTGATGATGAGGCACTAGAAAGCTTTATGAAGACAAGCACTCAAGCAAATATAACATGGTTTCACCGAGAATCCTGTGTGGTGAAGTAAGGATAAGGCATTGCCCAGAAGGAGCACTGCTCATAGTGGAAACTCTGTGGAGGTTACACACTGCAGGAGGCAGAGTAGATAGAGACTGTCAGCATGTTGAAATGAGGATTTGTGTTGTATAACCAGACACAGATGGGAAGAGCTGCCTGTTCCCAGGTGAGCCAGGCCACAGGAGGATGTGCCCTTAGCCCATTGATTGGCTTTGCAGCCGAGAGAGAGAGAGAGAGAGGGTGCGCAAAAGTAACAGGTTTTGCTTAAGGGGCATCAGGCAATAATGCTGACAGATTTGAGAGGGGTGATCTCAGATGGAGAACCCTTGAGAATAGGAACATGCCTTGGGTGAATTTACTAAACGTGTAGGAATAACCGGTTTCTGGGAAGGGCTGTAAGGATGCTGGATGTTCTGGCAGGAGTAATGGTCAGGAAAATTATTTTGTGTAACATCTCCCATATCTTACAATCTGCACTCAGATAATAGGACCTAGTGCGTTGTTAGTGAATTCACAGAGTTCAGCTCTAAATGCGAATGGAGCATGAGAGGTCCTTAGGGATACTGGCAAGCAACAAGAGAGCAGTGAACAGCAAAGGCAAAAGGCTGCTGGAAAAAAAACCCCAAAACAGACAAGAAGGAACCAGTAGCATTTAGTGTTTCCTAATGAAACAGAGTCAGAGCCCCAGATAGAAATCCACAGACTGGAAAGCCAAGGCTGCTCTCCCTGGGGAGCACTTTGTGTAAGCAGGTAGAAGGTCCCAAGCCACAGAGGCAATAACAACAAAGATAATGAGCATTCTTGGCAATGACACGCACATGGCCATGTGCTACAGCCACCCAAAGCTTTGGCTAGATGCAGACATCCCACATCACAGTGGCACATTGTAATATGAGGTACAAATAAAGATTAAAAACATAAAAAACAATTAATCAAAGCGCAGGCAAATGAAGGAGGTAAAAGTTTGTCTTATTTATAATAGCATCTGCTATGAGGAGTTAATAGGGAGTTAATCTGCACCTTCCCAGTAACAGAGCTATGGTAGCAGAAATATTCTTGGTTTGTTATGAAGGAGGAAAACCATGCTCAAGTGCTTCAATGTCGTTAGGAAGTAAATACAATCACTTCACCTGGAAAACTGAATCTAATGAGAACACCTTACAGTGAGAGGTCTGCAGCTCTTACCACAATTCTGTCTCTCCTTGTCCCATCCCGGGAACGCTCCAGACCTCTAGCCTGCTTTCTGGGGTTGAAACTCCTGCCCTTCCTATGAGATCACATGGAAAAGAAGCCAGAAAATATCAATCACTACTAAAGTCACGAGGTCTCCAGTCTTCCGCTCCTGTGAAATCTCTCCTCTTTTTTACTCTCGCATGACAAATGAGGGAGGAAACAGAGTTTTGGGGAGAGGAAGTGATAACCTTGATTTCTCCTTCAGGGCAATGTGGTAATCCAGGCTGAGATGATTAGTCATCCAGAACAATTAAAATATTGCTTTGTACTATTTAAGTAACTTAACCTCTGCAAATGACTGTAATATCTGGGAAAGGCATTGCTTGCTAGAGGAATTAGAAGTGAGAGACACAGAATGATCTCATGTCTCTGAAGTTTTCAGAATATGAGTACACACACTGGAAGAGATTGTGATCAAATGAACTTCAATGAGGATTTGACAAAGTGCTTCTTTATAGCTGGAGGCAAAATGGCAGACACCAACTTAATATGCCTTTATCTGTCTCCAGTATATGGCATAAGCCTCAGTTTCAAAAAATATTCTGTTCCCTTAGTTCCTTTAGGATATCTGAGCTCTTATGACGTCTTGATAATGGATTATTGCTTTATATCAGATCGAGTTATCAGGGATTCACTTCCTGCTCTTTTGCATCCAAATGAGATTTCTACTGGAATTGAACTATTTGCATTTAGCAATTGCTTGTGTGAAACAATGTGCTACAATTTTAATTGTACTTTGATTAGATTTTCTGGGATTGAAGTTCTAGTGTGACTATTTTGTATAAAATCTCTAATTTCGCTAAATCCATCACTCTTTAATTACTATAATCTAGCCAAATCATTTGTTTGCTCTGCTCGTATTTAACAGACCCTATTGCAGCCAGGAAGGAATTTGGAAGCAGAGAATATCAAAGAAAATCTGTGGCCTAATCTTTCAGGAAAAGTGTCTTCACATTTTGCAACCTATCACGTCAGGTAAATCAATAAGATACAAGGTAAGGAAGGAACGCAAACCCACCACTCATATCAAACGAAAAGGAAGACAGGCTATTTCCCTTCTTTGAACTGGTTAGTTCAAACTTCAGAGATTTTAGTGGCCTCTAATGCCCTCTAATGGGCAAATCTGTTGGAGCAAGGTCCTCTTGGAGACTGTGCAAAAGGGGGAGAAATAACTGGGTGCTAGAATGGAAAAGAACTGTGGCGCTGCCAGGAGGGATGTGCAGCTTTCCCTGGGAGCCTGCCAGCTCTTCGGGTAAAGCCCATGTTTAAGGGAGCTGTAGCTTAGCAGTATTAAGTCAACTCTTACTAAAAACTTGGCAGATTCCTTCCTTCCTCCTGCCTTTCCTCATTTATTTCAGTTTGTTTGTATAACTTCACTTGAGAACAGTAGTTAAATACTTTTGACCAGATTGGCACAGTTCCTCCAGAGTGATACCCTACCCAGCAGGAATTGAAACCAAACCTATGCCTTACAGCAGAATGGCTCTGTCACTGACAGTAGGTTTCTGGTCCAAAGCTGGTAAATAGAAATTATTTAGTATCACTTAACATATTTGAGCCACTGCTGGAGCATTTGACAAGCGCTGGTGAAAATGAGAAGGTGGAATGGGAGGCAGAGAAGAAATGGAAGTATTAAACAGAGATTTCAGTGAGGAGGAGAAAGAAGAGGTAGATGAATAACTGAGTTGAAAATATAGAGTAGAGAAAGGCGAAAATAAAATTGTAGGAGGAAAAAAAAAAATCCATATTCTCTGGCAAGGGGCCAAGAGAAGTGTCATCTCCAAGAGGTAGTTCAAGCATGAGAAAAGAGGCCCATATCTCCTGAGCAAGTGGTAGGTGGTCTATGGAAAGGAAATGCTTAAGGGTTTCTAGCTTTAAAGTTTTTTTTTTTTTTTTACTGGAAGTTGTGTTGTCGAATGGTGGTAATAACATAGGATCAACACTCTGGATTAAAGGACAAAAGTGAGTGAGTTGAGAACCAGCGTAAGAGTTATAGAATCATAGAATCATAGAATAACCAGGTTGAAAGAGACCCACCGGATCATCGAGTCCAACCGTTCCTATCAATCACTAAATCATGTCCTTTAGCTCCTCCAGGGAAGGTGACTCAACCCACAAATTGGGCAGCCTCTGCCAGTGCCCAATGACCTTTTCTCTTCAGGTTTTAGTAGTTCTAAACTCAGTCTGAGAGGGAACAGAGGACATAGCAGGGACTTCCCTCTTACATGTGACTTCTACCATTGGTGCCACTTTTGACAGCCGCAAAGGGAAATTTTTGGTAAGTAAAACCCCTTGGCATTCACACTAAAGCCTGACAGGACTTTGTGGATGCCTTAGGCTATAATTTCTTATTTTAGTTTACCAGTAAGCTTAAGGAATTGGGTTGAGAAGCTCTTGCTCAAGTGTGTTTAAAAAATCCACTAAAATAGCCAAGAAGCATGAGATTGTCAAGAGCATCTAAAAAAATGAGATCACAACTCAGAAGTTATCTGGGGCAAGGAAACTCAGCATGATTTGTCTTCAAGTATTATCTAACTGGCAGTTATAAACTATCATATATCTGCCTGCTGGAGGACAACATCATGTGAGTTTCAATGGATCCGACAGACAGGGTCTAGCACAAAAATTAAGAGATCTTGTGCTTTTTTTTTTTTTCAGGACAGTTGATCATTTCTCAGATCGTGGGTCTCCAGGCGTATTGTACTGGACCTGGGAAGAAGAGGAATCAATTGAAAGGAAGCAGAGAGCACTGGGAAAGAACAATCTTGACCAAATACAGGCTGGAAATTTCAAAAATGTTTGGGGAAAACACTGAGAATTTCCAACATCGCTGTTCAACCTCTGAAGTTTTCCCTTGTCTAACATCTGTGAATATAACAACAAGTCATGTTTGTCTTTAGGGAACAGATTTGCTTTCGGAAAAGCACTCTGAGAAACAGGAAGAAGCACTGTTTTGTTTAGTAAATTTTGAAGGGAAGAAATAGCCTGTCTTTTCCTACCTAAGCCTAGAGTTCCCAAGCTGCTTCTGTCCCTGCTAATTTTACCACCCCTGACTTCTTTCTGGCTTTTTTCGACATGTTTTGCATAAGCAGATCAGGAAGATGGAGCCCTTTCCTGCCCCTTACATGAATTATTATTGTTTAGATTCTGGCAGAATGCAGAGATCGCCATGAAGATTGTGCTTGTGTTGCCTCCAGTGGATATTATTCCTCCCTGACTGCTATGGGATACTTAGAGATCAAATACATAAGCATTTCTGAAAGGAGGTTTGACTAATTCCTGGAGGAAGGGCCCAGCAGGAGCGGTTCTGCTGGGAATCTGAAAGGTATATCAGTGGAGAGAGTGCTCTGCATGCGCTGCTCTACTGTATACTCGCTGTGCGTAAGCGCAGCAGGAGACTTGCTGAGAAAATGGGATAATTGCTTTGAGGCACGGTCAAGCCAAGGAAGGTGAGGATGAGATAAAGCTGTGCCTGCATGTGGAGGAGGGAGGTTTCTGCCATCCCTCCCAGTGGCAGATGTTGTCAGGGACAAGCAGAGATCCCATCACCAGCCACGACAGCATTGGCAGGGAGCATACGTCTGTGGCCTGAGTAAGGCCTCACTACGTACAGATTTAGACTTGTTTTAATGCTACTTTTCCTACTTCTTTGCCAGCAGAAGGGAGGAGTTACTCAGTGTGAGAAGGGATGAGACCAAGCCCTCAGGGTTTTTTAATCACAAGTTAATGAACAATTCTAGGTAAGATCTTGGCTCGCCTGAATCCATTATGTGTTTTGCCTTATGAAGCGATTGATGATGCAAACGCCACTTTTGCGACATGATTATTGGCTGAGCCTTTCTTTGTGTGCAGACACACAAACACAATTAGAAAAGGTCCCAGGGACCAACTCCATTCGCCATCCAACTCCATTAAGATTTTGATAATTAAGCAAATACATACACATACTATGTAGGTTTGATTTGGATATGAGTATATATAACCAGTACATTAGAAGCCTTTTCTAGAACATAAGGCAGCATTTAGTTTTAAAAACCTTTTTGAAACACAGTAATGCTGACTATTGTAATGCACTCTAATGCAAAGGAATCAATAGCTTTTACACCACAGCGAGTTTATTGTACACAGCAAATGAATAATACAAAGTGCAGTGCACTTAACAGCCCAATATTAGGCTGTACAATTTGTATAAATCAGAGTGCCTTTTGTGTTTCCTGAAAGACAGTACCACAAGTTGTACAGACAGAAAACTACTATTTATTCTTCAAACAATTAATTGGGTTTTTTCTTAAATAAAATATTTGCAATCGATTTTCATGTTTTTATAAAGCATCAGCCTCCTCAAACATTTGCTGTGAACCATGTTCCTAAGTATGTTGCTAGAATGCAATGGAATTGTTCATACTGTAAATGTGAATTACAGGAATTTCACTGGAGAAAGTTAACTCAGATGCATTTCATATTGCTAGTGCAGGTAATAATTAATACGTGCTAGGGTAAGAGCAAGAATCTCCAAGTGAAACCAAGACCCTTCTGGGGGTGCAACTCAAAGAAAGTCAGTTTTTCTCCAGTTCTTCACTGTGCATTAGCCCATTTTAAATCCTATCTTCCTGAGGTTTCACCTCAAGCAGCATCTTTGTTGTCAGAATTTTAACTCGACTCTAGCGTGACAGGACATTATTTTGTGCCCCTCTGCTCAGGAGGAAAGCAAATTACCATTCCCAAGAAGGAAACTTGAAGTGGATGTTTATTTGTCTTGTTATCTGTGTATCCTACTTCTCTGAGTCATGAGGAGTAAACAATTGGATGGGTGCTCTGTAAGTAGGTTGAGGAAGAATTTGCCTGTGCTACATTATGTATTTTTAGTCACCGGTGGAGTTCTGCAGTGAAGCCTTGACATGGAATAGAAGCCATTAAATGGAAAGAAATTGATTTTAGTAAAGAATGACTTTTTCACATTTAAAAGGAAAAATACAGTTGTATGTTCCTGTCTGTGTAATATCCATATTGTAGATAATCTGTGAGGCACAGGCCAACTGTGATTTGAATAAAACCAGTGGCTGCTGCCTCATCCTGACTGGAACAGGGGTAAATCCTCGCGTGAAATCCCACAGCAACCTAAACGATTGCACACTCCAGGTCTGGAGTGGTGACATTCCCTGATAACCTGGGGCCAAAGGATGGGGATCTGGTTACAATTGTTGACTGAGTGACTGATTTCAAGGGAGACTTTTAGAACACTGTCTGTTTTGGAAAGCAATTTATACTTTTTTAGTTCTGTTGGACTCATGAGGGCTTTGCTGGTCTTTTTGGGGTGGGGTAAGTGGGGAAAGGGAGGAAAGGGATGAAAGAAGGTTGGAAAAGGGAAAAAGGAGGGGGTAAAGAAGGGGAAAAATGCAGGAAAGGGGTAAAGAAAAGGGGAAGGGGGAAAAGAGCAGGGAAGGGCTGAAAGGGAGAAGAAGGGAGGAAAGGAGAAAAAGGTCTAATGGGGGAAAGAAGGGAGAAAGGGTAAAAACAAGGGGGAAAGGGGAAACAATGAGGAAAGAAGGAGGAAGAAGGGGGAAAGAAAGGGGAACAAGGGGAAAAGAATCATGGAATCATAGAATCACCAGGTTGGAAGAGACCCACTGGATCATGGAATCCAACCATTCCTATCAATCACTAAACCATGTCCCTCAGGACCTCGTCTACCCGTCCCTTAAATACCTCCAGGGAAGGTGACAAGAAGGAGGAACAAGGGGAAGGAAGAGAGTGTAGGCAAAGGAAAAAGTAAAAGGAAATGGGAAAAAGGTAAGGGAAACAAGGGGAAGGAAGGGGGGAAGCAATGGGGTAAAGGAGAGAGGAGAAGGAGATAGGCAAGGGGAAAGAGAAAAGGGAAAGGGAAGGGGGAAAGAAGGTAAGGAAGGAGGGTAAGGGGGGGGAAAATGGAGAAGGAAAGGGAGAGGGGGTAGGCGAAGGGGTGAGAGGGAAGGCAAAGGGACTGGGGCAGAGGCTGCGTGTGGGGACAGGCGCCGGGAGCCGCAGGGGCCGTGCGGCAGGGCCGGGGTAGGGCCGGGGCGGGCGGCGCGGGGGGCGCGGGGGGGCGGGGCGCGCGCGCGCTTCCGGCGCGGTGTCATGGCGGGCCCCGGGCGCTGAGGCCCCCGCCGCGCCCACAGCCCAGCCGGCCCGGCCCGGGGCGGACGGACGGACGGACGGACGGACTCGCGGCCCCATGGCGGCGCACAAGCCGGTGGAGTGGGTGCAGGCCGTGGTGAACCGCTTCGACGAGCAGGTACCGGCGGCGGGAGGAGGGGAGGCCGCCCGGGCCCTGCCCTGCCCCGGGCCCTGGCGGGGGAGCCGCCGCCGCCGCCCCTCAACGAGAGCCCCGCTCTGCCTCCCCGGCCTCTCCCCGGAGCCGCCGCCGCGGGTTTGGGCCGCTCCGCTCGGCGCCGTCAGCGAGCGGGGAGAGGCTCGGGGAGGACCGCGCGGCTCCGTGCCGGGAATTGTGCCTCGTTCCCCGCCGCAGGACGGTGGGCGCCGTGTTCCCCGCGGGGCCGGAGGGGCTGTGGCACGCTGGGGGGCGTCGTCAGGGCCGGCAGCTCCGAGAAGGGTTTTCTGAATGGAAGGGAGAGAGATTCGTTGGCCTTAGACTTTGCCTTTCTCTGATCCACATGCAGAAACTGCTTACTGGGATTAGGCGGCGTGACTTTCCCGGCGGGGCTAAGCCTGCCGCTTAGACTCTGCGTTTTTACTCCCAAGATGCTTTCCTGACGTGTAAGTAAGCGTGAGCTCCGTTTAGGCTGACTGATCAGCTTCTGGCTCGTTTTGCTGTGCTGTGAGTATGGGCTTTGTCTCACACGAGCTCTGGGAGACCCTGTGCGGTGTAACAGCTACTAAACACATTGAGCTGGTTCTAGAGACCGAGTTTTGTTCACCCGCTGTACAATCATGTGTCCTGGTCGGTGCTGCATGGCTCTCAGCGACCTGCAGAAAGATTGTGGCCTGATTAAATAAAAAACGAGCCGTTCCTTTCTACCAAAACTGCCGTAAGTGAAGTTTATTTAAAAAAGGAAAATGTCAAACTTTTTCTCGTTGACATTAAAATGATGCAGATTTTTCCAATACATTTGAGGCGTATTTGCATAAATTAACTTATTCCCCCCACCCTATCTCGAGTCATGGACCGTTTTTTCCATAAGCTTAAGAAGCATGGTACTGGTTATGTCCCAGAAATGCAAGAAAATGTTTCTTTGTGTACTGGTGTTAAAGGGCTCTAGGCTTTGCCATTTGCTCTGTTATGTGTGTTGTGGAATCAGACTTCCCAACCTCTACTGGGAGTTAATAACTCCAACTGTTCCAACAGAATTATTTTTCCATCCACTTTATAGGACAATTAGAGATAAGTGTATGGGGAGAGATCCTCTCCTGATAGGAAAAAAAGCTGTTGTGATTTTTGAGCTGCTTATGTATTTGAACTGCAGGGATCATATACATCAAATATAGTATTGACTGCTGTTGTCATATTGTAGCTGGTGTGACAGGTGCTATTTGCAAAACTTTGTGTAGTTTACACAAAATTTTGATTAGTTAATAGCATATTTTTCCTTAATAAGTGCAGGTTTTTTTAATATTGTATCATCAAGAGGATGAAGCTGTGAAGCAAGAATGAGACACTGATCTCTACAGTTTTGTGCGAAGTCCTCTCTCTAATGTATGAATTTCAACTCAAGGTTCTCAGTTCTGCTTGTTTGCTTTTAAGGCATCGTTTCCTCTGCCTGCCTGGTCTGACAGGGATCTTCATGGAGGGAAGGTGGCTGTTCTGAACCGGATGCCCAAATGCCAGGTTGTTGTGACGTTGTCACTACTGCTACACGCGTTGCTGGTCAGCAGCAATATTTCTGTGCTTCATGTCGCTCCTTACGCTAGGGCAGTCGCGTGGTTGTCAAGATTTCTACTTGTTACAGTTTGGACATTTGAGCATTGAGATCACATGTCATAAAAATACACTGAAAATACGTGTATGATTTTAGTGGTGATAAAGCATTTTTTGAGATTTCACATGCTCTCCCCTTCTCTGTGCAGGACCTCTTGGTTCAGTGCTGAGGAACCACTACTTGTTCTGTCAGCAGTGTGTTTGAATGAGGAAGGGGAGCTCCGGTTTGTTGAAAGTTGTTTGGATTTGGTTTTTTCCTACGAGGGAGAAGACAATTTTGAAGGTTTCTCCTTTACTTTACAAAGGAGGAAAACGAGAACATCTTTCAGCACAGTTTTTAGATGTAGACAGGCTTTTCATTCATCTGCTGAGTGCTTGAATTCATTTTAGGAGAGATGAAACGGCAAACCGAGAGAATGCTAATCTGTATTGAAAACAAGAAAAATCAGTGCAAACCAGTCTGCTCTTGTCTGCTTTTGTTTATTGTTATAAATGCTGCTTTAACCAAAATCTGCTGTTGTGTGTGCAGTTCTGTGGGCCTGAAGTGCCTGATGAGTGCAGTTTTATGAATTAGCCAATGGCTGGCTCGCTGGGTCAATTTTTCACATGTCCTGCGGGTCTTGCCCAGCTGCGCTCACTTCCGAGGCTGCCGCTGCTGCAGGGCGCTCTGCTCCCAGAGACCCCCGGAGGCTGTGGAAAGGTTTCGGCTGTGCAGCAAGAAGCTGATGATGATACATGTGAGACGAGGGCACATTTTTTGTACAGCACATATGAAATCTCTTGACTGATTTTGCATGTCATGCTGGTTACCGTGGTTTTAAAAACTTCCAGTGGCCAGGATGGAATTAGGCTGCAGTAGCACAAAGAAGTTAGGCTGTGTTTTACTAACTTTCTCTGTCATTTCAGACATGATCAGGTCTTTGTAAAATCAAATTTTGTCTTTTTTTTTTTTCCCTTCCTTGTGGAAGTGTCCACTTACAGTTTTAGTTGCTGGATTTTTATAGCGTTTTTAAATGTGTTAAAAGCTGAAATCATGGGAAGGCTGATAGACTAGTGAAATAGTTCTCAGTGTAGTCAGAGGAGCCTTACTGCCTAAACCATTTAAAACTAGGCTGTTTAAAGACTATCAGATGTGATAAAAGCTATTAATCCTTTATAAAACTGTGGTGATTTAAGTGATTATTATATACTTTAAGGAAAGAAGCCCTTTATTATGTGGATTATGGTTTCAGCCTCCAGTTTGTAATTGGAGATACGATTGCTTTCAGTTAAGAAAGTTTTTGTAAAAACTGAAAGCCAGTGGGAGTATTTAATACTAACTTTTATTAGAAGACATTAAATTAAAGCAAATATTCCCTCCCTGTGTTGATTCTCTCTGCAGCATTTGAAACCTGTACAGAAGCAGAGACCTGCAGAGGTACTGGCTGTGAGTAACAGCTTTGTGTTTCCCATTGTTGGTTCTCCTCTTGGCTTGTTAAGAAATCCCTAGTAGCGATGATATACATTTTAAGTATTTTGTGTGAGTTCTGCTGGCTGTGCTGCCCAGGTGGAGTGGTGCCATTTGCTGTACCACAGGGCTGGTCTGTGCAGAAGTCAGAGCTTCCACACCTGCTCTGTGTGATGTGGGTTTCCACAGGAGCAAAGTCTCCAGCTGGACCATCATGCTGTTCTTGAGTACAAAATGTGCCAGTTCAGCTTTCTTAAACTTTCACCTGAAGCAGCTTTGATCTGATTTTTTTAAACTGATGTGTGTGGTGTGTTTCAAACTGAAGTGCTGCGCTCACACAGGGTGTGTCTGAAAAGTAGGTAAAGGGATGGCCCTATGCAGCAGTGGCTACTCGAGTCCCTTACTGAGCTGCTGAAAAGCAGCGAGGTGGTTTGGTGATCCCTTCCTATTCCACACAACAGTTGGCGTTAGCACTGCGGGTAAATACATGTTTCTTCATAGTACCAGCTTTTAGTTCACCTCTTGAAAACATAGAGTTTTTTTGAGTAATCTATATAAAGCATTTTCAGAGTCCTGTGCACTTCCAGAGGCTTAATTGTGAGGATCTACCAAGTGATGCCTTTCAGAAGGTGGTGCAGTGCATGTTTGTAGTTGGGAGGAGGATGCCTGTTGATTTTCGGAGCGATTTGTGTCTTGCTCAGTGGGCTTTTGATGCTGAGGAAAGAGCAGTGCTGTGTGTATTTTCTGTCTCTCAGTAGTGCGTCTTCGCGTTGCAGTCTACTGAAGAAGTTCCAAGAAACTATTTGAAAGGGAAATACTAGGTGAATTTCAGTGCTGTGAGGGAGAGCAGTAGGGAGTTTTTCTCTGTTCTGTTTAAGTTCTCCTCAACCTGAATCAAAGGCAGGAGTGTCAGATGCATTCAGACTTCTCAAGCTGCTTGCTGAAAAGGGTGATCCTGTTACTGACAAGCAGAGAATTTCTGTTCTTGAGGTGGATCCCTGGGATGCTCTCCCACCTTCCCCTCTCCAAAGGTGATTTAGAACTTGGTGCCTTTCATGAAGTGGAGGTGGTGGAGGCAACGAGAGAGCTCTGCTTAATGTTAGCCTTTCTCCCCAGGCTGAGTGGAATATCATGCAGAGAGAGGTTCAACCCTATTTGTGATGTGAGCTTCACCTTAAGTTCTGTGTACATTTAGCTAAAGATTGGATCTTGTTGTATCAGACTAGAAGGCACCTGGAAGAGGTACTCAGAGCTCTTCTACAGACATGGACAACACTCATTTTTCTTAACAATTAACATCTGGGATCAAAGGAAGATTTTTTTTTTGTCATTGGACATATTTGGATAAAAGTACATCAGTCTCTAAAGTGAGACCATTTCAAAGGGCAGGACAGTCTTGCCTGCTGTCAGATACCACAATGCTTTCTACTTTTTAAACAGCTTTGCTATTCTGCAGGAGCACTTACTTTAAGATTCAAAGCCAGTCTTTATAATTTGACCATAAAGATCTTGTTAAGAACGTCCATGAAATATTTTTGTCTTCTTTTCCTCTGAAATAGCCAAGTACTTGTTGCAGGGTTTTTTAAGATATTGAATTGGGAAAGCTGTCGTCTCATAAGTCTGAAGAGACTGAAATACTTTTATCTCCACACAAAGATAGGTAAAACTGGTGAGGTGTAGGAAAGCCTTGGCATTTTCTCTCTCAGCAGTGCTGCAGGCCTGCTAGACAGCACTGGAGACAGAAAGCTGATGGGGCTGTTATAGAATGCTTCGTATCTGTGCATGAGGCAGTAAGTTTTCAGATGCCAAACTTCTTGAGTGCTGAAAAAGTTTTTGAGGCGCTGTTTCAGAATTATTTTCTGAGATACTGGCAGCTGCCTGTGTGCTGTGATTCTCTATCTGAGTTGGTCTAGGCACATTTTTTTCTTAAATGATATTATTTTTAATGATATTATTTGTGAGTAGTGATTTAGTTTACATTTTTCATGAAATGAAAGAATTTCATTTTACTTGAGCAAGCTGAGAGAGGAATTTGGATCTTTTGGGTAGTAAATCTTGATTTAAAAAGAAAATAAATCTTTTAATAGCCAGTAATTCAGCTGGATTAGTTTTAACAGTCTTGTCTTCTTAAAGATATGTGGCTCAGATCTCTGTTTCTAAGGTTTATCTCTTATTGTCTGCCTTCTGGAAATGTAAAGTAAATAATCTCATATAATCTGTGTTTCTTTTTCTCCTACTGGTAGTTCTTTGCTTCTTCTTTGCACCTGGTGACCCTTGTGCCAATTGTCCTGTATCAGTTGCAGGTTTGTGAGAAGCTGTTGGTAGGTCAACAGGGCTTCTTATGTTGAGGTTGGAAATTCATTTCTAGAAACAAAGCTTGATGTAAACTGATGATGTGATCCAAAGATGTGCTTTAGCAACCACAGAGCTCGCATGGCTGGTGTAAGCTGGGAGATAACTTTGATAGTTCATCTGGCAGGTTGGCTTTTCCAGTTGTTTCAGCAATACCTGGTGCACGCGATGACCTGTGTCTGAATTTGGGTACACTGACTCTCGTACTGCTTGACTGTGACTGTTTGGCTCAGCTGCTTAATGGCTGTTCCTTTAATTGGTCTTAAAAGGTTTAAAATTTGATAGTTGGAAAGATTCCAGATGCCATCTACCTATGCAGTCTTTGACCACTGCGTAAAATAAGGCAAATCATAGACCTAGATGCTATTGTTTCCTGTCTTCTGTAGCTGATGTGATACCTGAACAAGCCATAGTCCAGCTGGAATGGAGAGAAGTAGAAGACTGTGCCTGGCTGTACCTGCACCAATGTAGTTGTAGAGTTGTGGACTATTGCTTCCTGTTTCAACCGTGAAAATGGCTCAGTTGGAGTAGTGAACTGTCACTCTGCCGGGCTGTGATGAGTTAAAAATGGGGCATGTGTTCCAGTTATGCAGAAGCTTTATGCTTTAATTTCTGTTTCTAATTCAAATCAAAGCTGTACAGGAAATCATTTGTGTCAGTGTTTATTTTTTTTCTAAAATAAAATAAAAGGCAATTTTGACTTTTTTTTTCCCCTTCTTCCTTTCCTGTTGAGATTGATGGATATTTGTATAGAAGTAAACCAGTTTCTTTTTGGTCACTCAGCACTGGCACCGCATTCCATTAGGGGACATACAATTCTCTGGCATGTCAGAGTGCACAAAGGAAATAACCGGGAAATAAAACAACCCAAGCAACAGTGTTAATATTTCCTTATTATATAGTTTCCTATTTTAAATGGTAGTATAAAAAGTAGTTTCGTTTAAGGTGACCTTGTTGCAATGACTGTTGTGGCAGGAAGCTCTAGAAGTGTGTAATAGGATGTTTCTCTAGCATGGAAGCATTCAGAACTAGATCTATGACACAGTTTCTTTGAGAGGCACTTCTGATGTGTTTTATCGCTTCATGGTATTGAGCTTTTCTGCTGTTGTCAGCAAAGAGACTTGAAAATTCGAATAAAAAGTGCTAGTAATGGTGAAATTTTTAATTAAATGTATCTATCTATCCAGTAATGACTTCCAAAAAGATATTGTAAAAATAACATCGAACAATGAAAGCAAAGCTTGAGTAATAAATACTGTTTGTTTTGCTTTTTCCTGTTTTAAAATGAGCAGATTGAAATACATAACAGTATTTTAAAGCATTGCAATCTGAACTCTTGCAAGAGAATTGCAAAATGAAGTGGATATTACCTTGATGACCCCATCGAACTTGTTGCTACTGGAGGCTGTGCAGGCGAAAAGTATCAGCCCTCCTGATGATGTGTTGGTCCCTTAGCTTTCCAGCAGGAGCGGGCAAGGGCAGTGAGTGCGTGCTTGGGAAGTGACTTGTTTGTGAGCCCTAAAGAATTTGGGTACAGGATGGAACAATGTGCCTAGTGTTCACCCAGCAGGAGTGGTGTTTTGGGGCTCTGCGGTCACTCTGAATCTTATCCTTTTGGGAAAAACCGCATTTCAAGCCTAGTGGTTACCACTGGGTGTGGGGCAAGGGTGGGTAATGGGGTCTCACAAGTTGTGTTAGGCTTGCAAGCACCTAAAGTGTATTTGAGGCTGAGACTTCATGGCCTGGCAAGTGGCGAGGTGGGTTTGTCCAAGGCCCCAAGGACCTGTAGAGGGGGGTGCTAGTTGTTCCCCCTGGGGCCTGTCTGTACCCCTTGGCCGGTTCTGTTCTGTGAAGAAGTGGAGGATGCACATGGAACCACCGTTACTGCCTTCCAACTCACCTGCTCTATCAGCTACTGTAATATTACCTCCTCTCAATTTTTGAGATGCATTTTTTCCTTGCAGGTATTCCCTGTGTGAGATTTTTGATATTTAATGAGCTAATTTTTGAAATAAAGAACCTTCTCAGAACTCTGTTACATTTCTCTCCTCCTTTTGATTGCTTTCACATTTGATTTGTAGAAAATTTATCACAAGATAAAGGTTCAGTTTCAGCTTAGAAAAAGGAGTTGGTGAACTTCAGTGTTTTGTTTGCCTTTCTGTTAGTTTACTATAAAACATAAGGAGTTGTACACATTCTACAAGTTATCTCTTGTAGAATGTTTTTTGAGGTTGTTTCTAGTGTGTCAAAAATTTTTAACCCCTCCTTAAACATGCAAATTGTTTTGTAAATGAGCTTATAATGCTTATCTCTCTTTGTAGCTTCCAATAAAGGCCAGCCAGCAGAATACCCACACCAAAGTCAGTACGGAGCACAACAAGGAATGTCTCATAAACATTTCCAAGTACAAGTTTTCCCTGGTCATCAGCGGTCTCACTAATATTTTAAAAAATGTTAATAACATGGTAAGTTTTCCAGTGTTGGATTGTTGGGTAATTTTTCGAAGTGATTGTTATTTGTTCATGTTACACAGTCTGCACAGTCACTTGAAATGCAGTCAAATTCTTGCTTGCCCTTTACATCTAATTTTTGTCTTTCATCCTCCTGTGCTGATGTTTGGTAATTGATAATATTGACATAAAGACATTGAGGTGGTTGTGGCAGCGAAGCCTGAAGGCACGTAGTGGATGAGGGGAACCCTCTGTTAGTCCTGGGAGGTGGCCGGTTCAGGAGTGGGTGCAGACAGGTACCAAACGCTGTGCTGGATCTCAGTCCAGTGTTTAGATGCCAACAGTGCAAGCCAGTAGAATGTACTGCTTGCTAGGAGGTGAAGCAGGATATTTTCTATTGCGTGGAAAGGTGCTTCAGCAAGCTTGGGAAGCAGTGCAGGCAGTGTCTTTGTAGGAGGAATGCAGTAGGGCAAAAGAGCTGCTGAGAGCAGCACTAGAGGGGGGATTTTTCCCCTTATTTTCCGTAGAAATCCAGAAGGAAAAAGGATTTCAAACTTAGCCTGATTTTTTTTTCCAGGATGTTTTTATGTTTTAGCATTTGTGTGTACATAAAAGGTATAAATATTTTAACAACCAGGTGAATTTCAGTCAGAACCTTGTAAGAAAAGTCTTTGAAAACATACTCTTGTCTAGTCCTGCCAGTATACACTCATGCCTCCAAAGAGGTTCTGGTGCATAAGGAAAATGACTGACGGATCTCTGGGACTGATACACATCTCTTTCATTTACTGTCTGATATGGATCGTAGCCTCTCATTAAACCGCTGAATGTTGATACCTGGGGCAGTGCACTGGTGTGAAGAGATGGGATTCAAGGTTATTTTTCTATGAGTTCTCAAAGTAAAATCTTTACAACCGTCTTGGTGAATGGTTTCCTTCTGCATACTGGCTTTCTCTTCTGCCTCCAAGGGAACCGTGAAGTGATTCCTAAAATCCATCAAAATATTTGGCTTATCAGCATCACTAAGACTGTTAAAGCAGATCTCAGTGGAACCAAAGAGAAGAGAAACATAGGAGAGAAAAAAAAAAAAGAACATGGATGCATGGATGTCCCTGACTCTAGAAAGATACTGTTGCCATCAAATTGGGTAGATGGGAAGTTAGGAATCCTTTTTGAAAAGAAAGACACAGTTACATTTTTTCCACAAAGGGTCTGGATTTGTCATGAGAAGAGTTCAGTTCATTGAGTATTGAAGCCATGTGATTTGTGATCATGTGGAATCTTCACAAACAGGTAACAGAACTGGCCAGACTCTCACAGAGCTTTTCTTTATGGCTTTAGTAAGATAAGTTTGCAGTGAGCTCTCTTGGATGTTGGTTGTGTAGAGGTGGGCATCTGCTGAGACACTACAGAAGATTGATCCAGTCAGAAAATGGGTCGCCCTACTGCTAGGCTGCTTAAAAGCTACCTGTAATCCCTTGTGAGAGAGAATTTTATTTTAATTAAAGGCATGAAGGAATGTGATGATGTGCAAGATGATTGATAAATGAGGAAACTATTCAGTTAAAACAGGATTATATTTCAATATCTGATATGATATTGAAATTTTGATAGGAAAGACCTAGCTGAAAATCTCAATTAAATTCAGTGTTTACTTTGCACTGAGGAGCAAGTTTTATGGACTATATTTTGCAACACTTTTACAAACTTGTTAATATGGATTTGTAGTAAAATCAGTCCTATTAATGTGTTGCCAATTAAATCTATAATTGGAAAAGACTCAGCAGTAACTGATACCAAAATAATTTCTGAAAAGGTACAACCTTCATTTCTAAATAAATTATAGACCTGATGAAGGTAAGGGGTTGCACTGTTCCCACTGTTTCTGTGCAGAACTGTTTATTCCTTATTAGATTTGCGTTGCAGGCTGAACAAAGATATGTCATCAACGATAAAGTTTAATTCCTATTTTAATCTACTTTTTCCTGGCTTTATTTCTAAACTGAAAACCAGACCAATAAAGGAGCCATCACTTAATGTGCCACTTTGCTGTATTAATGCCTTGCAAGTTAAATTTCTGTGTCTCAGATGAATCCGTATCCTTTCCATTTCTAGAGAATATTTGGCGAAACTGCTGAAAAGAATTTATATCTATCTCAGCTGATTATCTTGGATACACTGGAAAAATGTCTGGCAGGGGTGAGTAGGTTTGCATAATCAATGGCTAAGTTGGAATCAAATGAGTTCCAGAGTACAAGTCCAGTGCTTGTGTATCTATTATTATTAGTGCTAAGGTTGAAACTCATCTGATTGAGAGCAAAGCAATATTAACACTATTTTAAAAGTACTAAAACTTCCTATAAATGCAAGTAGTTGATACAATTGATAAAGTAAAGATTTGTGGGGTGCACTTTTCTTGCCTAAAATGAGTGATTATTTTTTTTGTCAACTGAATAGATTCAAGTCAGGTTTTGAATTTGATATTCCCACTACTTGGGTAATTTGTGGAGTTACAAGTAATTATTTTCTTTTAATAATTTGATTAAAGGAATTGCAGATAACTGTACACAGAGATGTATGAACTGGAGTAAGGGAAGATACAAACCCCAATGAAGAACGAGATGTAGTTTGAAGCTTTGCTGGATTTTTTTATACGCTTCAAATGTTTGTGCCCTGTTCTGTGTATTTTATTAATAGAAGTGTAAAACCATTTTAATCCCCCAATTTAAACAGAAAAAGTAATTGGATTTAATTAATGTTAAAAGGAGCAGATGATTCAATACAAGTACTTCAGTTGTATGTTACTAAGTTTTCTGCATAAAGTGTTCATTTTTCATTATATTTCTTAAAACTCTCATTTGTTGAAGTAATTTTTCATGGACTTGTATACACAGCAGGAACTCTGCTATCACTATACTAGAGATTACTTTTGCAGGTGTTTCCTAGATTACATTTGTTAACCACATCCAAACTTCCACTGGGAGTCCAGTCCTGAGGTTTCCAGTCAGAGCTGTGCTGCGAGGCACTTTGCTGTTACCTTTGGGATGTAGATGGTTGTATAACTTACTGTGTAATTGCAAAGCCAAACTTCCCTGTAAACACAATTTGCCATGGTTTATTCCTTTAACAATAAAGGAAATTTTTTTGAAGCTGTATTCCTGGATGAATGTCATGAAATCACCTCAGCTCTTTGCTGTTTCGCTGCAACAGGTTTTTGAAGGTTCTCTCTTTCTAAGGTAATGACCTTATTACCGTTAGATTTGTCAAGCAGTCTGAGTAATTGTGAATCCTTCTAAATTAAAAAAAAATCCAGGTGAATATGTTTTCCGGCTCTTACATCTGAAATAAATGCCTCTTTTGGGTACTTTGTGTCTTTGATGCAGTGAGTCAAAACCCCCCAGTTTTAACTTGATAAATTAATTTCTTTAAAATATTTCTTACACACATTTGAAAACCTATTGTTTTTTTCCTGATGCACAATGATATTTGAAGAGCCAAAAATTCTGCTGAATGCTTCTTGCTTTGTCAATTCAAATGAGAGCAAGTGGGGCCAGTATATGTTTAAGAAGACTGAGCCAAAGTTCTATACAAAGAGCGTTGTGTTCTGTGGTATCTTCAGGCATATTTCTTGCTCGCTGTTCTTGCTCAATGTTTCATCAAGTTCTCATGGCAACAGGACTCAGGTCAACTAAGTGGGAGTCTCTGAAACTTCCCAATTCCCTATGGTAAATTCATTGGTAGAATTTTAGAAAGCTTTAATGCTGACCCTTCTGTTAAAACTCGCTCTTAGTAGAGCAAAGTTTCACTTTGAATTCTTTTGTAAATAGTTTCCTTATGTCTCACACTGTGCAAACTGGCAAAAGTTAGGTTTTTCTTTTGCAGGAAAGTTGAGCCATTTTTGACTCCTATAGAGTAATCCCAGGCAAGAACAATGGAGAAGCACCTCTTTTTCAGTCCATTTTAAAAAATGAATTATTCACTGTCAAAATGCGAAATACTGCCCCAGGAGAAGCAAGGGTGGGGTTTTGCCCTTTGAGCTTCCATTCAAAACTGAGATAGTTAATGCTCTGCTGCTAATGCTTTACGCTGGTCAACAAGGTGCATTCATCAAATCAGAAACGTGTCTTGCTTCAAAAACTAATTTGGTATAGATCAACTTGGTGTCCTAGGTGTTTTAGAGACAACTGAAAATGTAAGATGGTGTGAATGATGTGGGTTATTGCTTGCATGGAAAGAAGCCTCTTCTGTGTAGATCATTACACTATAATCAGTAGCCTGCAAGCAGAATTAGGAGTTTAGATGCAGGTTTTCTGCTCCGCTTTTTAGCCTCCAAACTTAGGAAATGGGATTTCATGAAGTACTGAATGTTTCCTTTTAGCAACCAAAGGATACCATGCGACTAGACGAGACTATGCTGGTGAAACAGTTGCTGCCAGAAATTTGCCACTTCATCCATACTTACCGTGAAGGGAACCAGCACGCAGCCGAACTACGCAATTCTGCCTCTGGAGTTCTTTTTTCTCTGAGCTGCAATAACTTCAACGCTGTGTTCAGCCGCATTTCCACCAGGTAGGTGTTTATCACTAGCTTGGCCTAGTGCGTTAGAAGACCTACTAAACACTGGCGTCTAGAACCTCTGTCATGAATTGTAGTGTTTCTCATGGCAGAAAAGTTAACCGTTTAAATATTTAGCGGTAGAGTTTGTAAGTCAAACTCCTTCTACTTTTCAAAAGTTTACTTGAATTTCAGGTTACAAAATGAACCTGGTTTGTATCCATCCTAGGTTACTGCCAGCATGTTTTCAGTGGGATGCATTATTGCTCTTTTTAAGGAGTACAAGCCAGACACTGTCGTAGAGTGCAAATAATGATAACTCACTTGAATGAGTGGAATAAGTTGTTGTGGGTGCAAGGTGTTTTGGGAAAAAAGGATCCTGAAGATAATGGGTTGTATCCATTTTCTCATGAATTTAGAATGCAAAATTTCCGATTGTCTGCAGCTCTGTTGGAACCCCAAGGCTGTTTTCCTTCTTAATTTTTCCTGCTTGAAGGCTTTTGTGTTAAAACTGTCTTATGCCTAAAGGGGACAGAACAGCTGGACTGTTTGTTAGTTGTTGGAAAAGACCCATTTATCTTCTGACTGGCTTGTGTTTCACTGCACGTTTACTGTAATAACTGTCTTTTCTGCTGTTCTAATTGAGAAGAGAGGCCCAAAGTTTCCATCTATTTGTTCTTTTTGCCCCGTTCAGGTGTTTCAGATGCTTCAACATTGTCCAGTCACTAGACTTTAGTTAAGCTTTTAATTACTAAAATAATTCTATGTTTTTTAAAAGTTGCTTGAAGTAGCTTTGCTCTTATCACTCATTGTTACAGCAAAAATCATCTTTCTTTTATGAGAAGTGGAGCTTGGGCAGCCTTATATGGTTACATAGCAATGAATGTGCCAGTTTAATTGAAACAAGGATTTATGTATTCCTTATGATGTAAAAAATGTTCCATTCCAAAAGTCGGAAAATATTTGCATGTTAGAAATCAGTCTGAAATTATTTCATTATTTTAAATTTTAAGTATTTTGAAAACTTCTACAGAGTCTTGAAAAACTTCTGTTTCAAGAACATAAACTTGGCAGCTAGCATGGAGGATGTGGTTTTACTCAGTAGGTCGATTATGTTTTGTTGCTTATGGAAATGGAAACAATTTCCTTTGCTCTTTTTATAGGAAGTATTTTTCATTTGAAATTTTTGACAGCCTTTGAATCTAGTGCATGGATTTATATTTATCCATATATCTGTAGCATGGTTTAGTACTCAAGCTCCAAAGCCCTTGCCATCCATTTGAGCTGGAACAGTGCTTTTTTCCCTCACTTGTTTTTCATATCAAGATGGCTTGTATGGAAATAGTTAAATATTTGACCGATTGTTGCTGATCTCCACAGGGGTCAGCTTGCCGACAGTTAGCATTGCTGATCCTTTGACCTGTGCTTCCTGTTTAGGCATATTTCTAGGCCTTGTACAGCAGCTGGGAGATTTTTGGCACGAAAAGCGCAGCAGTGGGGACCTTCCCATTCCCAGTGAGGGCTGTTAAGCTTCCCTGGCGTTGGAGAAATGAAGAACTGCTTTTGTGTGTTGTGCTGGAAATCGCATTCCATGTCTAAAACACATCTGTAGCTTTGGAACAAGACATGGCAATCTTTAGTTTGTGAGAACATATGATTTAGTTATTAGTGGCTTAGTATTTGATGAAATGTTTAGCGAATCTTCTAATACAAAAGTGTGAAAAGATGCCATGTTTTTAGATTAGTGTGATTCAACTTCATCTTCTTTCTATAGGCTGGAAAAACGTGGACCTTCTTTAGCTTACAAGGAATTATTGCAGTGATACTGAGCACACTCAGTCTTTGCTTTACTCTTGGGAATTTAGCTTGCTGTTAGCAGCAGTAGTCTAAAGGTGTCACGATTCCATGAGTTTAGTATGTAGTTGCTACAATATGGTAGATGACAGAAGGATTTAGACCAATCTTGGGCATAAACAGGTTATCGACAGACTGGTATCTTGTAAAACTCATCACTGGTATTTCTAGATCCATTAAAGGCATGGGTGGACGAGATCCTGAGGGATGTGGTTTAGTGTTTGATAGGAATGGTTGGACTCGATCCGGTGAGTCTCTTCCAACCTTGTTATTCTAGGATTCTATGATTTTCAGTGTGAGGATTGAATAAGACTGTAATATTAACTCTGTATCATGCTATATCCATCTTTTGTTTCTAACTCTGGGAAAGTTTACCTGAACATGTTGTACTACATGAGGAGATCATCTAATATTCCCCTGCTATTCAGATTTATAGAATCATAGGCAGGAGTTCATCCTGTCTGACATAATCTGGTGGAGAAGTTACTTTACTTTGCATATTTTTAGATTACAGGAACTGACTGTTTGTTCAGAAGATAATGCTGATGTTCATGATATTGAACTTTTACAGTACATCAGTGTGGATTGTTCAAAACTAAAACGACTCTTGCAAGGTATGATTTCAGCCTGTGTTTTAAAATATATTTATCTGAATATGGCTAGTTAGAGATGACACAATGGTATTGATACGTATGTCTTATTGCTATATTTTACTCCAGATAACCATATATTTACGAAAACATTTAAATACTTACATAGCATAAAGGCATTGGTTTAAAAATTGCTTTGCACTTCAACCTTCTGTTATAGTCTTTGTTACTTTTTAGAACCAAATTTCTTTTCTAAAATGTGGAAATGTTTTATCTTTACAGAGACTGTATTCAAGTTTAAAGCCCTTAAGAAAGTAGCTCAGTTAGCTGTTATCAACAGTCTTGAAAAGGTAATTACTTTGATACTTATCTTCTGTTTCATTGCTTGTGTGAAGACTTTTTCTAGTTCAGTAATAGCAGTAATTCAGTGATTTAGTATAAACTATAAGTTGGTGCATCCCTTCGATACATGCATGTTTTGCAAGAAATGTCGAATGATTAGAAATAAGAATAAAATCTCTCTTCATTTAAATACATAGTTGAGAAAAAGTCTTTTTAGGCTCTGGAGTATAAAGATGTTCTGCATTATCTGCAGGCATTTTGGAACTGGGTGGAAAACTATCCTGATGAATTCACAAAGCTGTATCAAACGCCGCAGACGGATATGGCTGGTAAGGCGTAACAAATGACATCGTGTTCAAAAGTTCATTTCTCTGACATCCCCACATTCGCTTGCGATTGGTGCTCTCCTTGCTTCTCATGCAGCCTGCAAGAAACACATTTCTATTAACCTTTGTCAAGGATATATTGCTCTGTCTTTTCTCTCCTGACTCACCTTTTAAAGATTCATTTTAGGGTTCAAAACACAAAGAAATAAAACCCAAAAGATGAAAACTCTTTAAATATATGTTTTTCATCTTGATAAAGGGGGAGAAAGTGAACAAGAACATCACCTGTACTTGTCTCTAGTAAAAAAGGGGAAATTTACATTTTCAGGTAAACTACGTCTTTACTGTGGTCTCTACCCAGTTAGCCCCAAGTAGCAGAATGGGGGGGGGGGTTGTGTTGATGGAGCAATACCTCTGTTCTTTTATACCCATCCTTCACCTTTTCATGCATAAAATTGCTGCTGATCCTGAGCTTCTCTTTTATGCAGATTGTGCAGAGAAGTTGTTTGATTTAGTGGATGGCTTTGCTGAAAGCACAAAACGTAAAGCAGCAGTTTGGCCTTTGCAAATCATACTCCTGGTCCTGTGTCCAGAGATAATTCAAGATATAGCGAAGGATGTGGTAGAGGAAACAAGAATGAACAAGGTAAGTGTAGAAGAGTATCTGAATTCTGGTTCTGATTTCTAGAGGATGATTTGGTTTGTGTATGCTGTATTTGAGGTCTGTTTTACTTTGTCTTCCCTGCATAAAAAGTGTATTGCGATCCCATATGTGAATTTATGCTCCCTTTAGAGCTGTCACCTTGTGTGTGTTCTTTCACTGTCAGTGGTTCATAAAGATAGTATGACCTAAACAATGTTATTTCAGAACTTTTACTTTTCCTTGGAGATTTGAATCCCAGTGTTGCAATTTTCCCTGCCTTCACCAGTAACAAACTTAGTGTTACTTCTAGCTGGCCTATCTCACACCACCTATCTTTGTGCCATTCTGATTGTCTTAGATCATAGGAATCATAGGATAACCAGGTTGGAAGAGACCCACTGGATTATCGAGTCCAACCATTCCCATCAATCACTAACCCATGGCCCTCAGCAACTCTTCCATTCATCCATTAAACACCTCCAGGGCAGGTGAATCAACCCCCTCCCTAGGCAGCCTGTTCCAATGCCCAATGACCCTTTCTGTGAAAATGAATGTCCTTACTAAATATAACGTTTCTCCACAATGATGCATGAACTTATATCTGTGATTTCTCATCAAAAAATGCAGTGTTGTTTTGTATTTAAGCATTGTATTTAAGTATTGGTTACCCAGGCTCTAGTTATAACTGTTCCTGATTTGAATTCTGCAGAAACTGTTCCTGGACAATCTCAGGAAAGCTCTTGCAGGCCACGGTGGGAGCAGACAGCTGACGGAAAGTGCTGCTATTGCTTGTGTTAAACTGTGCAAAGCATCTACCTACATCAACTGGGAAGATAATTCTGTCATTTTCCTGTTAGTGCAGTCCATGGTAGTAGATCTTAAGGTAAAAATGTCTGTTTCCTTATTGTAATGAAGAAATTGGAATTTTAAAATATTGAAATAAGCTTTGAATTTCTCCTTAACTGAATATTATGGTGGTTTTCAGTGGAAAAATTTATGTTGAAAATAGGGAAGAATAATCTTGGAATCTAATTTGGCTTTTTTTTTTAATATAGAATTTGCTGTTTAATCCAAGCAAACCTTTCTCAAGAGGCAATCAGAATGCAGATGTAGACCTTATGATCGACTGCTTAGTTTCCTGCTTCCGTATAAACCCTCATAATAACCAACATTTTAAGGTGAGAATGCTACTTATCGGTAAGTCATTCTCCGTGTACTATTGATGACCTGTCAGCTATAAAAGATATGCAAACAGCAGCAAAAAGCTGCTCATAAATAATTTCAAGTATATAAATATTCCTTAGTAATAAATCCCTGCATGTTTTTATAAATCTTTTCTTAGCTGAATAGACTTCCTCCTGTTTAGATTTGACAGCTTTGTCAATTTAATAAAAAGGCTCCAGTATGTCATTTGATGCAATAAGAAAGTTGGCAAAGAAAAAGCTATTCCTAAGGTTTTTTTTCTGTATTTTTGTACTAGATCTGCTTGGCTCAGAATTCCCCATCAACATTTCATTATGTGCTGGTAAATTCACTCCACCGAATAATCACAAATGTAAGTTCTGAAAGCATTTAATCAACCAGCAATCTGTGGCTCCTATTCAGATCACTATCTGCTCATTAAGTACAATTTGAATAGTAAACCAAGTCTTATTGCCTGTATCCATGCACTGAGAGTTCCTTGCTAATAAGAAACATACAAATCTTTGTTCTTGCTATCCACCAGTTGGGTTCCCAGTTTGAGAGCTTGTGTTCCAGTATAAAATTGCAATGTAAACATGTTTTAATACCCTCTAATGTAGGATGACAAACTAATCTTATGATCTGTGGGTTTATAACAGGTACTGCTTTATTTATACCTGAAAAATTCTCTGAGGACATGCATAGTTACTTCACCTTCTGCTACTTCCACTATTGATGTGAACTTAGGGGAGGAGCTTTGTGCTGCACGTGATCCAATATGAATTTAAAATATTGTAAAATTGTAGTAACTGCTGAGTGCCAAAAACATTTTGAAAATTTGTGTGCTTTTTCATCTTCAGTGTGTTATTGTACTTTGAGGGACTAAAACAGGACTTTCAGTGTTTATACTGTTCAGAAATACTTTTATCATCGGTATGAAAATAGGATTGGTCAGTGTTGAGCAACCATCCTTACTTAATTTACCTAACATTTTCTACTTCTTTTATCCCAACACTAATGAAAACACTATATCTGAAAAAAAACAATGGGCACTTTGAAACTCAGGGGAGAAAGCGCTGCTGTAGATGAGGTGGTTTATCTGTGGTGAAGTGAGACAGTTTTTCAGGTATTACCGAGCACTTAAAACACCATTTTTCCATTTTGTTCAGTGTATCACAATGAATTGTGTGAACATGGGGAGTAGTACTTGCTAGTGTTCAGCATTCTGAAATATGTCATACTTTCCTGCAGTCATGGTTTCAGAGCTTACACTGGTACAGAAGGAAGAGTTATAGAGTAAGCAGCCAAGCTGGAAATATTGCTTGTCTTACAACTAATTTAAATATTGAGTTTTATGGTGAGAATGAAAAATTAACTACTAATCATGTGCAAAATACTCATGTGTAAAGGTTAGCTATACTACAACTTTTGTAACTTTTTAGAGGCATAAAAATAATCATAGTCTAACTGATGTATTGCCAGTTTACAGTCTGAGCATTTCTGTGCTGTCGTTCTAGTCTGCGTTGGACTGGTGGCCCAGGATCGATGCTGTGTACTGCCATTCCATGGAGCTTCGCAGCATGTTCAGTGAGACACTGCATAAAGCTATTCAGGGCTGTGGGGCACATCCAGCCATTCGCATGACTCCGGTAAGACTTCTGAAGAAGCTGTTAAAACACAAAGCTGTTTGGTTGGTTTGTTTTTTGGTGGTTTTTTTTTTTGTTGTTTTTTACCTTGTGCCTCCATTCCATCCCAGCTTTTTTTGCCCATTAACTTTAGACTGGAAACTAGATGGGGGGAAAAATACTACAGTCCAAAAAGCAACAGAGAGCCATACCTGCTCTGTAAACCTTGCAGGTTTTGGTGTATTGACTACCTGTTTCTAGCTCGTTAGTGATATATGTTTCTCAGTTTCCATGCTGCTTGTAAACTGGCAACATAGAAGTATTTCTTCTGTAACTGTGTTCTGTGGCTAACTGTTTGTTTTAAGCTTTCTTGCTGTGTTAGTAGCTAGGTACTATGTCTGTTTGTTTAATATGAGAAACAAAAGCATTCTGTATATGAAGATAATTTCTGAAAACTGCAATGCTTTTTACCATGATCGGCACGAGTAACTCCTCTTTTTGTTTGTCTTGCTTGCTTTCTGTTGAGCAAGTTGACTGTTTGGTCTTGGTGACAGCAACAAAGTAAAAAATTCTTCAAGGGTTATGAACTAAAGTCAATATTTTTGGTTATCTTGGAAAAATTCTTGAGTAAATTCAAATTTGTAGATCATCCAAATTTTTAATTAAGTTGCCATGCAGTGGCGTTGCCTGTCTTCTGAACTTTCCATTTAGGACTTCTGGTGTGTCTAGTGAATTGGGTTGATTGTTTTATAAGGCCTAAAGTGATACATGAAGATATTCCTACTGGGCTTCACAAATGAAAGTGAACTATCAAATGCTTTTAGTTGAAAGCTATGACACGTTTAACTTGCTTTTTACGTATGTATATTCATCTGTTGAAAAAATAGCAAGGGTTTTGTAATGGCAACTCTGACATTGATTGGTGGTGCTTTGTCTTCTGCTTCTTATTTTCCGTTCTTATTGGCTGCTGTCGCTCTCATGGTCAGATGCCAACCAGTCACTGTTTTGCATGGCAGTGGGCCTCTGTTGCTGTAAGTATGACCCATCGTAACTACCGCAGAAAAGCCCTTCCTTACTCTGACTTTTCTGTGCATAGTTACCACTGCAGTCACCTCACGTCACCGGAGCATGGAGGGTAGCATGTTTTCCATAAGAATTTAGGATCAGAGGAGACCTTCAGTGCTGCTCTGGGCAGTTGCAGAGTCATCCCTTTTGCAAGCACTTGAGCTCTTTCCTGGAAGGAAGGGCTTTTTGTTGGTTCTGTTCCTTCCTTTCTGCCCCCTACTTTTCCGTCACAGTGCTTACCAGAACAGGGAGATTCTGGAAGGCTAGGACTGCCTCCTGATTTCCAGCCTAAACTTATTTCTGTCTAATATGTCCCTACTTCTTCCTATTCCAGTGTTGTCTGTTAGCTTCAAGCTGGTGTTTATCCCCTTGATGTAATTGCAGAGACCAGTCATGTCTCTGTCTTTGTTTATTGGTAGTCTTTAGTTTTGATAGTGTGAAGTGAGTAAACCACTTCACAGAAGCCACTCGACCTCTTTTGCCATGTGCCTCTTCTCAGTATTCCCTTAAGTGCAGCAAACTAAGACTTAGCACAGAATTAATTACCTCTACCAGTATAGAGACATAACTTTTTTCATTATAAACTCTTATGTGGTAGATTTTATTCTGTATGTTTTCACTAACTATCTAGCAAAATAGCATGAGATTCTCTGTCTTGTAGAATTTCATATTCAATGTCATAGCCCTTCTTCAGTTACCTTGAGGATGATTGCATGCTGGGTTGGTTTTCTTGTTCGAAACTTGTAAATGTAGTGACAATGAAAAACAAGTTCATGTTATTCGCAAGTAATAGATAAATATTTTAACAAGCTGAGATTCTAAGAGTGTTGTATTCTGGTTTGTGTTGAATATCCATAACAGCATTTTTTTTGTCCAAATCACTGTATTGTAACTATTTTGGTAACAGTAAGAAAAAATACTAATTAAACCCCCGCTGATATGAGATTTAAATTAACGAAAATATAAATTCTGTAAATCCTATTGGAGAGAGCTGAAAGTTTTGTCTTTGGACGCAGTAGGGGTGAGTTAATGCAAGTGTGGTTTTCTCCAAATACATTTATGTATTTGTATATACACACAGATATATGTATAGCGTTTTTCACAGACTTCAGTGTGCATCCGAAGCATTTTTGAGGTGAAGGAACTGTGGTCGATTTGCCATCCGACAGGGTGGCTCACTCCAGAGATTGTGCACAGCATAGGATTAAAACACAAACTCAGTTTTTGAAATCTGTGCCTCCTTCTGTCATAGCCAACACTGTGTATGACTGTTAAATACATGAGTTGTGTTGCAAACTGTTGTGTGAGCAGTAGTGCTTGAATATGATGGAGTCAAACAAGAGCACCTTATGTGAACTCCCTATACATTTCTTACAACATCCTCCATTTCACTTGAGGAAGTTGAATGGTACAGAAGTTTACTGGTTTTTCAGATGAAGCTAGATATTTTGAACCGATGCACTGTGTACCTTCTTAAAACAGAAAGGTGCATTTTTCAGAGGCTGTACAAGTGAAAATACATCATCTGGACTGTCGTTATGGCAGAAAATAAAGTATTTGGCCTTTGGATAAAAGTTCCCTACCCTCTCATCTATCAATGTTTACTTGGAAACATTTACTTTTATTTCTTTCTTAAACCAGAGAAAATCTCTCTGAATTCTTGTTAGTTTTTATCCATTTTTCTTTTACCGCAGTTTGTCTTATGCAAAACCCTTTCTTATGTCCACATGCACCTCACTAAAACAGTAAAACAGTTCTTAATTAAACTTTAAAGTAAAGTGATAGCATATGCATACGTAAAAGGGGATTTTTTTAAGCAGAAGGGTATGTAACTTTACTCAAGTGCATTTAATATAATTTTAAACTTTTTCATTAACTATAAAGTAAAATATATATATATATATATAAGCTTCTTAAGATGTTTATAGCTACTGTGTAGACTACCTTACTGACAGTAACTGATTTTTCCTTCCATTAGAGTCTTACATTTAAGGAGAAAATGACAAGCCTTAAATTTAAAGAAAAACCAACTGATTTGGAAACCAGAAGCTACAAGTTCTTGCTGTTATCCTTGGTAAAACTGATCCATGCTGATCCAAAGCTTTTGCTGTGTGTAAGTACATCACACTATTCATTCATAGTAAAATATACTTCTGAGGTTACTGCATGAGTAAAAAAATTAAACCATAAACTTTGGCATCCAGGATACTTACTTACTCATTTTTAAATCTGGTTATGATACTTCAGTGCTTTCAAAGTTAAAACACAAAATCAAAAAGAAATTGTAAGAAACTTCACAGAACCAGAGCAACACACTGCAAGGGAGTGTAACAGTCTGAAACCCTGAAGGGGGTCAGGAGGAAAGGAGTGGGGAATAGAAGAGGGGGGGATTAGTCATAATTTTAATGAGTAGAGATATCTTACATCTTCCATATTCTCAGATCTGTTTAGGATTTAATTTAAAAGTATCTCAATACTGTCGAAGATACAATATGCAAGGGGTATTGTGGCTTATAAAGAAATCAGTTACTCTCCTAAAAATCCACCTAGTTTAATCTCAGGAATACACTGTATTAGACAGTAGCATGGCCAGTCATTAAATGTTTTACAACTTAATCTTGTCTTCTTTATGCTCTTTAGAATCCAAGGAAGCAAGGACCTGAGACGCAAGGAAGCACGGCTGAGTTAATTACAGGCCTTGTACAACTTGTTCCACAATCCAGCATGCCAGATATAGCACAAGAAGCCATGGAGGTAAGGGGTGAATACTCTCTGTGCCAAATGATGAGTACAAAGGCTGCACTAGACAAATCAAGAAATGTCATTGTTGCCACTATAATTTTACATCTGTAGGATTGGTTGAATTATTTTTTTTTGCAGCTGGATATTTAAATATTAAAGCAAAACCCATGTCTTTTAAAAACGTTTTGTCTGTTTGACTAGTACAGATTTGTATGGAATTACAAGGTAAAACCTCTAGGACTGGATTATAAACATGTAATTAAGACTAAAAGGAAATACTTCTGTCACAGTTTAACAATGAACTCTTGTTCTTTTGTATTTACTATATAAAATGCTTTTGTATCTTTTGGGCTTTTTTTATACAGTGTAATTAATAAATGATTGCACCTATTTCTCTATCCGTACTGTACATGTCTTTTAAATATCTGCCTTTAAGTGATACTCGACTTTGTTTTAAATTTAGGCCTTGCTAGTTCTTCACCAGTTAGACAGCATTGACTTGTGGAATCCTGATGCACCTATAGAAACATTTTGGGAAATAAGGTAAGTAAGTTCAATTTTATAAATTAGAAAGAGAGCTGTTTCAGTTTGTCTTCTCATTTGAAATAGCTGTGATTGGTTTAGGAAAACCGTGCATCATCGTCAGGAATCTGGTGTCAAAATTAGTATCTGTGTTCATGAAAAAGTTATATCTTTCTTACACTACACAAATTTAAAAACAGTATAATAACAGACATTTTACTGGTTTTCTTAATGACTCTTCAGCTTGATGTGAAGGTGTAGAAATTATTAATAGTTTTAAAAAGTTAGAGATATTTCCCCTTATTCCAACGGTTACTACTCATTTAAATTTTGTTTTAACCTTTTGGGGCTGAAGGGGAAGGTAATGCTAAGCAATTCTATAAGTGTGGATTTGCTCATCTTGACTCCAAAACCCTTACCTAAAGAAGGTAGTAGTTTGCCCTGACCTGTCATCTCCATCTTTCCTGAGTATTTAAAAAAGTAGAATACGTTAAAATTGTCTTACATTTTTAACTTGGCAACAGCTGTTGCAGTTGATTTCTTGGAGAATATTAAGGGAAGTAAAGTTCAAAGAAGTTAAAATTACACAAAATCCTAAACCAAAAAGTAGGAGTCCAAAAAGTCTAAATTCTGAAAATTGCATGAGCTAAATAAAGTAACTAACTAACTAAAAAGATGATCTAATCTGCCTTAGTACTGGTGTTTGTTTTAGAAGAAAGGGAAAAACAGTCTAGGAGAGGAACACTCTTACCAGCATCAATAAATTGGCCTGCCTGACTACTAAATGAGGCTCAAGGGGCTTGTTATGGGATAGGTTTGGTGCTGAGCAATCCCTAGATGGGCAATAACTGAAACTCATTGGTGTAATTTCTAATATTAGAAATGAGTTTGTGGTCTGTTCGGGCTGGGGGAAAAACCCTTTAAAATTGACACTAATTTGGACCCTTTGGCAGTTTTAACAGAGAGTGTGAGGCCTGAATGGATATGAAGAAGGAACATCCCTAGATGTGTTCCTTCCAGAACAGAGTTGAGACACGTTATCAGAGCAGTGTAGGTAAACTTGTACTGCCACTGTCTGTGCTGTATCTGTTCTGTGGATAAATGGAGGACTTCTGAACCGACAGCCCTGGAGGCCGGACTTCTAACAAGTACCCAAATTGCTTAACTTCCTCTAAGGAACTAAAAAGGCCAGCTGGGCGGTGGGAAGGGTCAGAGGGGAGATTGTTATTTAAAGTGCACACTTATATTGTATCTGTTATACATTTGCTAGTATATGTATAGGATACTCAAGTGAATTGCCTATTTCTATGTGAAATGTAGTAATAGCTTCAAAAATGTTACTAGCTATTAAAGCTAATGCTGCATTTCATTTTGCTACAGTTCACAAATGCTTTTTTATATCTGCAAGAAACTAACTAGTCATCAGATGCTCAGCAGTACAGAAATCCTCAAGTGGCTGCGGGAGATTCTCATCTGTAGGAATAAATTTCTTCTAAAAACTAAAGTAAGTGAATGTTAATATCTATCTGTTAGTGTCATTGAAATGAATCTCTCTCTGTTTTGTAATTCCATGTATTTACCTGGTTATTTTTATGATTAAACATGCTTAATATTACAGTTCTTCCAATTAAGAAGTAATGATTTGTTTTTTAAAGTGTTGCCTTTCAGTGCTCTGTGGATCTTCATTAATATTGGAATCAGAAAAAGACAGAGCTCTGCTTCACAGTCTCTGTTCCTACATTAATAAAATGTACACTGCCCCTGAGCTTGGCTTCTTTAGACTTAATTCCATCTACATTTTAGTTATATTTATGTTAGTATATGTTCTGCAGAGTTGAAGCAGGAAGCCTATAGGGCTTTCAGGAGGCTTCAAGGAAGGGAGGAAAAGGCATCATTTTGCGCTTACGTCAAGGTCATTTTTTGTAAGGTGGCTCTCCAGATAATTTCTTAAAGGAAAATATCATTCTAAGATACCATTAATTTGGGTAACCTTATAAATCATAGAGAACATGAGTGTGAAAAGTACTGTGTAAATGTTGAAGAGCTTTTTACCTTCCCCAAATCTATCCTCTTTAGCCTTTTTTAAAAAATAATTTGATTTATTATATTTCTTCCCTCACTTCTTATAGCAGTCAGATAGGAGTTCCTGCCACGTTCTCTTCCTTTATGATGTCTCTGGAGGTGGAACTAGTCAAATGTCTCTTGACCACGAAGAGATGATGCGCTGTGCTGCAGGAGCTACCCTCAGGAAAGGGAAGGGGAATTCTTCAATGGTAAATAATGTAATAATAGTTCTTCTTAACATTTGTGGAGAAATACCTGTGTGCAACTATAAATTAATTGACTTTGAGAGTAGTTTTTAAAAATAAAAGTAATAATTTCTGAGGAGGAGTAGACGTCTGTATCTTACATAGAGTATTTATCTAATGTGCTGGTTAATAATGATGTTTCAGGCTCAAAAAAAGTGTGGCTTTTTACAATTAAAGCATCGGTGAATATTTTTTTCTTAGGATTGCACATAGTATCCCTACACATTAGTCTATTGTTAATAAACCTGAAATCTCACTCTTTACAACATCACTTGTAGTTTAAATGTGCTGTGAAGTATCATAAAAACAAACATTTAGTAAAATATACCGTTTGACAGCTAAGTCTCTCAAGCTTAATTTTACTACTAGTTCTAGCTGCAGGGAACAAAATGAAGAGGATATTTGGAGGATCTCTTATGACGCAAAACTTTCATTTTGTTCTTTCATGTACACTTTTCTTGCATCAACAAGATTTTCATGAGAACTTGGTATCCTCATGGAAGGACCAGGTTCTTAGCCAACCACTGTGTTCGTGCAACAGCATGTAAGAGCTCTGATTTTGTTTAGGACTGCTTATTCCTACTGGAATAAAAGCTGTTTTAAAGAACAGTTTGAATAAGGCTGAATTTTAATGGGATCGCCATATTCATAAGCAATATTACCGAGTTTGGAATTCTCTGTTTCCCAAGGAAAGTACAGCAGGATGCAGCGGAACACCCATTTGTCGCCAAGCCCAAACAAAATTGGAAGTCGCCTTGTACATGTTTTTGTGGAGTCCGGATATCGAGGCGGTCCTTGTGGCAATGTCCTGTTTCCGTCACCTCTGTGAGGAAGCAGATATCAGATGTGGAGTAGATGAAGTCTCAGTGCATAATTTTTTGCCAAACTATAATACCTTCATGGAGTTTGCGTCTGTTAGCAATATGATGTCAACAGGTAAGAATTATGATTCTTTAAAATAACTTTCAACCTGTATAAGACTATTATTTGTGTTAGAGTTCTTTTAAATAGATTGTGATTCTTGATGTGATTTCTTCTGTTTTCAGTAAACTTATCTTAATTATTGGAATCGCTAGGAAGGCTTGGGAATTTGACTGACAGAGTTCATGATGATTTTAAAGTGTAGCAAAAAGAATCCTTTCCTAAACACTTCAAGGGGATGTTAATTTAGATCTCATGTTTGATTTTGGTGGGTTTGCATGAAATGCTGTTAACTGTTCTGTGCCCCTTTTTAGGGAGAGCAGCTCTTCAGAAAAGAGTGATGGCATTGTTAAGACGCATTGAACATCCAACTGCAGGAAACACAGAGGTAAACTTTCTTCTGGGTTTATATACTCTCTGCATGCCTCTTTTTTCTTCAAAAAAAAAAAAACCAAAACCAAAAAACCAACAGAAAATACTGTTGCCTCAAGTAGTTTTGAAGTTTAATGTTGATATCTCTTATTTTAGGCCTGGGAGGATACTCATGCAAAATGGGAACAAGCAACAAAACTAATCCTTAACTATCCAAAGACCAAAATGGAAGATGGGCAGGTGACTATAACTTTTCCCATACTCTTAGAAATTCAAAAACTATTTATGCTTATATTTTTAAAGGAATTATATTTTTAACTAGAAAATGAGTTTTGTAGTTTTAAGCTCCGTGAAAGTTTTCCAGAAAGATAACGGTAATCACTTGTCTTCTGTGCTTACTAAGAGACTAAGAAGTAATTTGTCTTAAACTGCTGTAAGGGAGTTGAGGCTGAACTTTAAAAACTGAAAGGAAATTGAAAAACAGACTACTGAAAACTCTGGAGTACTAATAGAGAAATACTTAAATCCTTTTCACTGAAAGTTTTTAAACAAGCAACTTGCAATCCTGATTTGAACATGCTTTGTCCTGGTGCAGAGCATGGAATTGATAGGGCAACCCTCCTTCCTAGCCTTGCTTTTTCGGTGTATCTGAAAACAATGCCTCTATAGAGATTCATATTCATACAATCGCAATAAACTAGAAAAGGTGGATCTTCAAAAATGTATTAAAGAATACTTCAAAATTCTGATCGCTCTCCTTCACTTATGTTTAACTGAAGGGATTTCATCTTCAGCCATTCTTTTTCAGGTTACCGAAAGTCTCCATAAGACAATTGTTAAGAGGCGAATGTCACATGTTAGTGGCGGTGGCTCCATTGACTTGTCTGACACAGATTCCCTTCAGGAGTGGATCAACATGACGGGCTTCTTGTGTGCCCTCGGAGGGGTGTGCCTGCAGCATCGCAGCAATGCAGGATTAGCCACCTACAGCCCACCCATGGGCCCGGTCAATGAGCGGAAGGGCTCCATGATATCTATGGTGTCCACTGAGGGGAGCGTAGAGACTCCTGTTAGTAAATTCATCGATCGATTATTGACTCTGATGGTCTGTAACCACGAGAAAGTGGGACTGCAGATACGGACTAATATTAAAGACCTAGTGGGTTTGGAGTTGAGTCCAGCACTTTATCCTATGCTGTTTAACAAATTGAAGAATACCATCAGCAAGTTCTTTGATTCTCAAGGACAGGTAAGGTGTTGGTATCATCCTTCACATTTGAGTTTTATTAAAAAGTGTTGGTCTTTCCTTTCATAAAGGTAGTTGAAATTGATACCTGCTTGTTTCGTACAAAAATCCTGCCTGTATTGTGAATGCATTTGACAGATGCATTAATAATTGCTGTATTTGTGATTGCAGGCTGTGTTTAACACCAAGTAATTGAAAACATTCTTGAATTCTTAGTGAATTCTGATTACAGTCTCAGAATTGTTACGGCTGGTACTATAGGCATAACTAGAGAAACACTTGACTGTTAGATTTTTGAAGTGCTGCAGTATATTTGACATTCTGGTTTTTGGAATTGTGTGCGTGGAATTAAGACCAGCAATTTTCTTCCTGTAGGTTTTGTTAACTGAAACCAACACACAGTTTGTAGAGCAAACCATTGCTATAATGAAGAACTTGCTTGACAATCACACAGAAGGGAGCTCAGAACACCTGGGACAAGCTAGTATTGAGACAATGATGCTAAATCTGGTTAGGTAAGAAGTACTGTTGACCTTCCTATACAATTAACAAGTTCAAGAAGTGAGGTAGACCCCTCTAGTTTATACGTTTTCTGATTGCAACCATGGAGAAGTAATAGTTGATTTTCTGGTGCTCTTCTTTAAGCTTCTGACAACTTCAGTAATCATGGAGATGATTTTACACTGTAGCATGGAGTACACTGATGGAAGGTTACTTGACTTTTAAGAACTAACCATTCCTTAGCTTGGCTCTGTGCTTGTTAGTTTCTGGTTTCTTTTCTATGCAGTGGTGTTAGTGATTAAAAACCATCTGAAGGTTAGTTTAATACTAATAGAAAACTTCTTTAGCCAAAAGAAATTTGGTACTGGTCTTCAGCTGATGCAGGAGCTGGCTTGCTCACTTGGAGAACAGAAAAAGTAGCCCAAATACTTGCCAACCCATTACATAAATCTGCTGAGTCAGGCAGTCTGTGGGTTCCAGCATGGAGCTGAAAAGATGTGTCAGATGTATGGGCCTTGTAGTATGAAGTAGCATCGAGAATTTAATCTTTTTGCTTTTTTTCTTCAGGTACGTGCGAGTGCTTGGAAATTTGGTACATGCAATTCAAATAAAAACTAAGCTGTGTCAGTTAGTAGAAGTAATGATGGAGAGGAGAGATGACCTTTCATTTTGCCAAGAAATGAAATTTAGGTAAATATTGCAGTGTATAACTTCTAGGATGGTGTGATGTGGACAGGTGCAGCTTTGTTTGGTTACATGCTTGAAACATCATCCAATACCTTTGTGGTGCCAGTTTTCCTGGTGTAAGGATATTACTTTTATCTTTGCCTTCAGAATAAGTTGAATAAGAGTCTAGTGCTGCATTAAAATTTTGATTTGTTTGTGGGGATACTGAGCGCACATAAAGTTGTGTGAGATACAGACTGGGATATCACTTGCTATAATAATATTAATCTGGTTTATCTTCAGTGTGTGGTTGTTCAAAGAGTTCTTAACTGAATTTGTAATAATTATTTGTAATAATTATTTGTAATAATGCCAACAGTGGCAAGTATGGGGAGGAAGGGGTGTTTAGAAACAAACAACTAACTGAAAAAACCCCGAAGTTAAAACAACGTATCTGTATGTAATAGGAACAAAATGGTGGAATATTTGACAGACTGGGTTATGGGAACATCTAATCAAGCAACTGATGAGGATGTGAAATGCCTGACAAGGTAAGACAGAACACTGTGAGACTATATCTAAAGTTGCTAAGAATGTTTCCAGTGGCATTTGGTATCCCCACACCTGAGCTGACTCATGTGAAGTTCCTTTAGTGCTTGTAGTTTTAAGGAAAAGATGAACATTGAAACTAGAGCAGTAACAGAAATGTATTTAACGCACAATCTTAACTAAGATAGCTTTTAAGATTTTGGTTTTCTACCAAATTTATTTAATTCTTTTTAATATCTTTTCTGATTTAACATTTTATTTGCTAGGACTGTATCTTCGTATACATTCTGAAGAATAAAATCATCTGATGTTATAGTGTTGAATTCATACTTAACTGGATTTTTGGTTACAAGTTTGGTTTGCAGTTGTTATTCTTAGTAGATGTATTACTTGAAGTTTTTTTCCCTGATCGACAGAACTATTCTAGTAAAGTTCTGGTAAAGTAAACTGCTTTTTTGTTTGTTTGGTTTGTTTTGTTTTGGTCTGGTTTGGTTTTTTACAAAAGATTATTTTCAGTTCCATTTAGATGTATATGGGAAAGTGACTTGGTTCCGGGGAGGGGGTGGGGAAATAATGAAGGGGAAGGAGAGACTGATTCTGCTGAACCAATTCACAGTTTCTTAAAACTTTATTTTTCAGAGATTTAGACCAAGCGAGTATGGAAGCAGTGGTCTCCCTTCTTGCTGGGCTTCCACTACAGCCTGAAGAAGGAGATGGTGTTGAGTTGATGGAAGCAAAATCTCAGTTATTTCTTAAGTAAATAATGACTTTCAACTACTTTTCTATACGTTGACTCCAAGCAGATGTACAGTATGACTTTTATTTTTCCTAGCAGAAATAATTGTATTATCCAAACAGGAATTACCTTTTGTATATCCCAGTTCACAAACCTCTGCCTCCTAGTTGAATGAAAACTTTTTTATTTAGAAAATAATTACAGAATTTAGCTTTATTTCTGCTTAACGTAGATTTGTGTTTAATTCATGAATGTTTTGCTTGCTTTGGTATTATATTTTTATCCATGAAACTTAATATCTTTCAAGTCATCTCTCTGTAAAGGCACACTTGTGACATTTGCTTGTTCCATTTTCAAAGATTTGCATACAAATGTTGGGAGGATGCGTTCTGGTTGTTACAACACAAATTAAAAGTTGGACTGTGCCACAAGAGAGATTCCTTGGGGCAGTCAGGAGACTGTTGGAAGGATTGTTGTCTGTTTGCTACTGCATGCCTATCTCTTCAGCCTTTGCAGAATCTGTTTGTCTTATCCTAGTGTTTTCCTTTTTCTTCAGATATTTCACACTGTTCATGAACCTTCTAAATGACTGTAGTGAAGTTGAAGATGAAAGCGCACAAACAGGTGGCAGGAAACGTGGAATGTCGCGAAGACTCGCTTCCTTACGGCACTGCACTGTTCTTGCCATGTCAAATTTACTCAATGCAAATGTGGACAGTGGTCTTATGCACTCAATAGGTAAAGTAACGAGCGATAACTGTGCATAAATGAATACATAATGAAGACATTGGTATTTAATTTATTTTTGCATCTTCCTTAGTAGTTCTGGGTTTCTTTAATCAGGCTTGGGCTATCATAAAGACCTCCAAACAAGAGCTACGTTTATGGAAGTCCTCACCAAAATTCTGCAGCAGGGAACAGAATTTGATACCTTAGCAGAAACAGTGCTAGCAGATCGGTTTGAGAGATTGGTGGAGTTGGTTACAATGATGGGTGATCAGGGGGAGCTTCCTATTGCTATGGCTTTAGCCAATGTGGTGCCTTGTTCTCAGTGGGTAAGTTGATTCATGCCTTTTATTTCCTACATTTTTCAAAATATTAGGACTTGAAATGAAAAATAGTGCAAACTTTAAGGGTCTAAACAACAGTCTACTAAAGAGAGATTAGACCTGCCTTTCATGATAGCTAGCTTTATTTAGCATAGTCCTGAGAACTGTACTGGGTCTTGATCATAAACAACACTCCCATAGTCAATTTTTAATTAATATCTAGGAATAATTCTATATGCAGTTATTGTAATGAATGCATCTGTTTGGGCTTGTTGCATATTACAGATTGTATGTGCAGTAATGCAGGGGAACAGGGCTGTTTTTGCACGTCTACATTTTAGCAAGATGAATTGGGCTTTATTGTTGAGCAGAATAACTGCTTATCTGTCTAGACTAACCATTATAAATTTGCATGACTGGATATCATGGGGCAGATTTTTAGACAAATAGAAGCATAGGAAGGACTTAAAGACAGATTATGTATGCTTAATTTCATACTTACATGGAAGACCCAAAGCAAATTTAAAGCATTAGTACAAAGTGCTTTGTGTTTCTTTCATAATTGTATTTTTTTGTTTGCTTTGGCTCACTGCTACATTAACATTTCATTGCCTCTTTTAAGGATGAGTTAGCTCGTGTCCTGGTCACACTCTTTGATTCCCGACACTTGCTCTACCAGCTACTTTGGAATATGTTTTCAAAGGAAGTTGAACTAGCAGATTCCATGCAGACGCTCTTCCGAGGAAACAGCTTAGCCAGTAAAATAATGACTTTCTGTTTTAAGGTACATTATCTAATCTTTCTCGGTGCTACAGATCACTTCTATAACAGGGAAAGTTTAGTAGTATAAAAATACAAAACTATCAGTTTATGGTACCAGCTCTTGAGTAACTGGATCTGATGAAAATAGTACAGAGTTGCCTTTGGGTCTCAGGTCTCACATTTGTTAAGTTTAAGGAGTTTTGCTTTTAATGTTTTAACATTTGCTGAACTAGATCTTGTAGGTCTCTTATACTCAGTCCCAGCTAAAAACTACAAACCCTCCTGGGACTGACCTTTTGCCAGCATGATGTGACTTGGCCAGTTAGGCTTAAGCTTGTGGTTTGTCCTCTTGAAAGTTTCTAAGGCAGTAAATGTTTCATCTTACCTTGTCCATGTTCTATGTTGTAAAGAAGAAAACTGATCAACGTAACAAAAACATTTGCAAAGTTGATAGATTTCAACAAAGATTACTCATTATGTAGGAAATATAACTTATGGGATGCAAACACCTGAATGTTTGTTAGAGTTTTAGTTGTCCTAAAGTCCTTCCCTAAATAATCTTCACTCATAGGAGGGCTCTTAGAACTCAGCTAGTCAGAAGTTTGATGAGTGATTATGGGGCTAGTGCCCCAGAGTCTTTCTGATGGTCATTCTGTAATGGGCAACTTAAAGATGGGGAGACAAACTGTACTGTACAGACAGGGCATGGAGTCACTGTGCTCCAAGAAAGAATCCCATCTTGGTTATTGTGGTTATTAAAGTGACCTATAGTTTTCTCTAAATTGGACATCAATTAAAATACTTGTAGAGATTGATCATAGACATGTTTCACAAGTGAGACTATAATATGAAACACCAGTTTTACAGAAATCTGCCTTATGCCAAAGAAAATCAAATGTTTTCAGACTCTTAATGCTTATAAAATTTTGGAGCATGCCTGTGGTTTGCTGTGTTAATCTGGCCACCTATTCTAATTTTCTTTCCACACAGGTATATGGTGCTACATATCTGCAGAAGCTTTTGGAACCTTTATTAAGGACTGTGATCACATCTTCTGAATGGCAGCATGTTAGCTTTGAGGTGGATCCAACAAGGTTTGAGATTCAAGCTGGGGGAGAAAATGTATTTATTTGTAAACATGATTCCGAATCATCCTAAATACAATAGGATTCCTTTTCCCTTGTTGCAAATTTTTTTCTCATACTTCAGTACTCTTTGACTCCTCACTTTAGGAGGCACATTAATTATAGCTGCAGTCCTTACACACGGGAAGAATTGTACACAGGTATCCAACACAGCTAGATGAGTTTTGCTGCATGCCCTCTAAATCCTGAGGAAGAAAGGCAGAGAGCTCTTGCAGGACCTCTTCTCCTACTTGCTACTTCATTTTTTCATGTAGGCCACTAATGCAGGCATTTCCAGTAGTACCAGAAAGCATCTGCGTTAGATCACTGAATTAATTACAGAAGTGAGATGGACTATGTACACGTTGTGTGTAATTCTTTTTGCCCTAATTTTGCTTATCACGTCAAGACTTGGGTTTGGTAGCTGTCATTCTGTTGCTTTGAATTATCTCTAACTCTGAGAAAAACTTCTGTTATTTGTCTTTTAAGTAGCTTACCAAAAGATAGGCCCTCTTATTAATAGTTTACGTTTCAAATATCTGTGTCTACCTTAAAAATTCTTTTCAGAGAAACCACCATCAAACTGATAATTCAATTATCAGTTGGAATTACATATGTATGTCTTTATATGGAATGGTGTGAGAGAATCCCACTTAAAGCTGTCCATTTGTTACTGAGTTTTAAATGACCGTACGTTTTTAGCTTACATGGTTTAGAATACTAATGGAAAATCCATGTAAAAGGTCATCTACTGTGCGATTTCGGTTTACCCTTGCAAATAAGGTTACTACTCAAAATATAGGTACAGGTACTACTGCTTATCTGATTGCTGGCCATACGTTTATGGGTCTGTTTCAGGCTGGAGCCTACAGAAAGCCTTGAAGAGAACCAGCGGAATCTCTTGCAAATGACTGAAAAATTTTTTCATGCAATCATTAATTCTTCTTTGGAGTTCCCACCGCAGCTTCGCAGTGTGTGCCATTGTTTATACCAGGTATGCCTGCAGTGGTTGCTGCCCCATGACTTTGGGGTTCGGTTTTGCGATTCTAGCAGTTTGGAACCTGGTCAGTAGTGGGTGTATACTGGGCATTTCTTAAAGACTGTTTTCAGGTGATTGTTAAATAGCAGGAATCTAAACCAGTGGACTGAATGGTGTTTTAAGACTCTGGTGGGCAGTCAGGAGGTGACTAAACATTATTATTTTAAGGAGTTGAATCACAGCTGTGAACTCAGACCTAATAATGTAACAATAATCTCTGCTTTAGCATCTCTGTGGGAGACTAGAGATTAACTGGGGAGGTAATGATTATACTCGCCTTTACCAGCCCTTTATAGGAAAAGGGACAGAAGTCGGGGGGAGATAAATCACTGCTGGACTGAGAGAGTACGAAACTGTGTTTTGGATATAGAAACAATGAATTTGTTTGCTTTTTATACAGGACCAATTCCATCAGAAAGTTAGTTAATTCTGCAAAAGTCTTACAGATCACACATTTGATAAATATTAACTATGAATAATAGCTGCATGTGCAGTTACTGACTCTGTATAGTTGTTCTCTGCATAAAAGTACCAGCCATTTCTCCAAGAGTGTTTCTTTCCGAGGTGAATTTTTCCAAAAATTGTCTATAAAAAGTATTGTTCAGGGGGCACAATCTTACACTTTCTGCCATTGACAGAAAAGCAGATTAAAAAGAGTGTAAAATGCTCGTAAGAAAAAACCTGAATGGTATTTTGTAGGACTATATACAAGCCCCAAATTTTAGAAAATGTGGATTTTAGCAGAGTATAATGGAAGGAGCTAGATCTACAAAATGCTGTTGTCTGTATTTGGCAGAGAATTGCTTATGGTTATATGCACTTCCCTAAAGATCATTTGCAAGTGGAGTCAAGGCACTGTATCATTCAGGCTTTACTTGGATCACACTGGATTCCACATCTTATAATTGTGAGTTTCTAGGTTGCTGTGGACACCTGTAAGAAACGCCACTCGCTTGTCCTGGGAAGGAGGTCCACTGGCATGTAATTTGGTAAATACTGTTAGCCTTGTGACTGGGATGCTGCAGATGCTCTGTGCTTTTGTAAATAAGCTCTCGTATTTGTGAGGCAGAATGACAACAGCCATTGGTCTGCAAAGTAAATATTTTCCTGCTGCTGTGAGCAACAAATTCTGATGGAGATGGTGTTGCCTGTCAGAGGCCTGGAGTATGTTATTGTATGCAAAGGGATGCTGTGCTTGGATTAAGCAGCTGACCAAATACTTTGCAAACACACAGTTTTGAGAAATTCAGCAGATAAATAGGAGGAAGAGAACCTGGAAGAGACAGATGAATATTTACAGAGTTCCTTTCTTCAGGCAAATTACAAGAGACAGACTTCTGTTTGTGGGTAAAACTTCAGTGCTGTCACACAAACCTTGTAAAGTTAGCAAGCTGGGGCCACCCTCTACTTGCTTGTTTATGGTACTGCTTATCATGCTTAAAGAGAAGAAACCTTGCGGAGTGGTGGACTGTCCTCTGTAGAGTAAGTTCTACTGTAGCAATACCCTCCTGACCACCTCCCATTGAAGTACTTGCATTCCCCAACCTCCATCCCTGGCATCATCTGCTGTGCTTTGCAGTTGCTGAGCCTCGTATGCACATAGGTCTCTCCCTTGCTCTTTGTGTATTTCTGATGAATATAGCTGCTGCTAAAAGTTCCACTGAGGCATCCTTGTGCTGCAATCGGGGCTCATAGGAACTACCATTTCCAGTCCTCTTGGAGAACTGCCACAGAGGAGCTGTGCATAGGAGAATATTTGAGCTGTGGTCTCAGTTAAGTTGTCTGGGCAACTATTTTTGGCCTTTCAACCATGGGGTCTGTATCTCAGGTCTAAAGTAAAGCAAGGAAAATACATTTTCTGAGCTGAGTGAACTGATTATGAGTAATAAAAAATTCTATGTAGTATAGTCTAGTCTGATTGTTGCAGTGAGTGCTGTACTAATTAATGCAACTGCTGTGATTCCATGAACCTGGAAGTGAGAAACAGTGAGATGTATGTTGTGGATCTTGGGTTATAGTGAGCTGTTGGGACGAAGTAGGCAGGCAAATGATGTGCCTTTTTTCCTCAATAACAACTGGTAGAAATAGCCTCTAAACATGTCAAGTTCTCTTTCTGACAGAGGTTGTATTGAGGTTGGCAGGGAGTGGTTTGGGGTTTGGTTTGTTTTGGTAGTCTTTTTTTTTTAAAGTGAGAAGTGAGGGTGACAAGTTGGTTTCATTCAGGTTCAAGTGGCCACATTCTGTCAGACATTTGCTGGGAATATGATTGAGTGTTACTGAAAATGTCACATGCAACCTGGATTGTTGCTTCTTCAATGTTCTGTTGACGTTACATTATCCTCTGCCTCTTCATTGAATTCCTTTTATATTTTGTTACTAAGATCTATTAGATTTATTTCCATTTCAGTGCTACATTGCTAGAAATTATTTCTCTGCAAGCCATTTTTAATTCTTAGCTGAAATGGAATTACTGAAATGTACTCTGTGGCAGGCATTGCCAGGTCTGCTTCAGTGGCAGCAGAGTAAATCTGTTGGCTTTATTGGCCTTTACTGGTTTTTGGTATTTTGGCAACAAGGGAGTTGTTGTGTTCCTGAAAGAGGCGATTTACTGGCAAATATAGAAGTGATATTAACTGATACTCAGCTTCAGTATTTACTACTTTAGCTGTTTCTAGTGACACCTGTATTGGTGTACAAGTGTCTGTTCATTGCAGATAGCATACTAATTAGTCCTGTAGTTTCAAATTCCAGAGAGTTTTCTGAAAGAAAATACAGTTAAAACCTGAAGTTCTGAGGGTATTAATCTATTTTTATCGTGAGAAGCATATAGGTGATTTTTAGAGGGTGACTTCATTTTCTCTAAGGTGACTCTGTGCCATCCCAGGCAACAGTGTAAGAGTGAATGAGACTGAATTTTGCAGTGTCTTTTTATGCTTAGAATTTTGTAATAAATGTGTTTGCGAAACATACCCATCTGGTGTGTTCTCTACATGATTTGCAGCTGAGTTTAATCAAGGTAGCAACATTATGGAAAGGGTTTATTTAGTGGGATATTGGGTCTATGCTGGCTGGCGTTTCTGTTGAGGGCAACAGAGTCCGCTGGAGTGGAAGGAGGAAAATGGATCTGGAAACATCACAGAATGGGTCACCATGAGAGCTTCACCTTTATTCTTGTTCAGGTAGTGCCCATTCAGGAGTGTTTTGTGATAATGAGCAAGCATGATGAGAGTAACTTGTACACAGATTTTGTCCTGGCTGTGTCATAAATGTCACAAAAATACACATGATTTTTCTTAATGAAAGGAGGTGGGCATTTTACCACTGGTTAAATATTAACAGGTCCTGCACTAATCTGAACTATTGAAATCCAGCTTGGTTAGCAGAATTGCTGTTACTGGCTGGGTTTTTCACTCTGCCACGCTCTTCACTTGTAGAAACTCTTGCAGTTCCAGTTCCTGTGACACTCTAAAGATTATTTGAACTGTGGGTGATTGCTCTCCAGATGCTAAATATTGCTAGCTGTCTCTTGATGCAGCTCCAAGCGTGGCGAGCTGTAGGGCTTCTCCGAGATGGGAATTTACTCCACAGCTGCTGTGAAGGCTGTGGGACAAGCTCCCAAATCTGTACCTCTGTGCAGGGCAGTGCTCCTGGCTGCTGCATAATAGCTTTGCTGATGGGTTATAGGACAGAATAGGATGCTTATTGATGTGAAATGCAGAAATAAGCACAATCTAGACGAATATCTTGATGTGGAAATCTATAACAAATTATTGTAGACCCACTGGCTTTTTTTTTTCCTTTTTCCACAGAGTGTTTTATGGCAGTGGTTAGCTATCGAAGTAGTGATAACTGTGATAATTCACAGATCTAACTAAATTGAAGGACACACAGAGAAACATTGGGGAGATTTGAAACTCTAAATTTAATTTTTAAAGTAATGTATTTCAAAGGTATAACACTTTAATATTGACTATTAAAATTATTTGGGGATGGTGAAGTTCATTTGAAAGCTGAACATAACATTTAGTGCCCAATATTGTATATCATGAGCACATTAATGTGGTTTGACTTTTAATCTAGCCAGAAATAGTAGAAATGATTGAAACACAACATTTGCTTGTTTTGTATTTAGTGCTTTGTAAATAAGATGTAATAAAATTGTGGAATAAAAACTCCATCATCAGTCTTTAGTTTATATATTTCATTTTTTGTTGGTTATGTTTGTTACATTCTACTGTGTAATTTATGTACAAGTCAACATTGGTTTTTTGTTGCTGTATGTAGTTGGTGCTGTGACTTGTTTGTGCTCATCTCTGTTCTGTAGGCAACTTGCCACTCTCTACTGAATAAAGCTACCGTAAAAGAAAAAAAGGAAAACAAAAAATCAGTAAGTTTGGAGACCTTTTTATTAGCCATTTCTTTCAAAGCACAACAGAGATCTTTTGCTGGTTGTAGAAAACATCTTCACTTCAGTCTATTTGACCTCACTGTAAAATCATTCTACTAATTCTGGCACAAAATAGCTTTCATTTCAATTAACACTGGAATTAAGTTATATTTAAAATATTCTCTGTGTGCCTATTTGAGTAAACAAAAGACATTTTTAACATTACTGCTTAGTATTTAATACTCTGATTCTCCTACTTTTGCCACCATGTTCAAATTAAAAAAAATACGGAAGAAAAAATTAATTTTTTTTTTGTTTGGGGGAAGATCTGAGTCAGTTCAGTTGTTTTAACACTCTGGCAGCTAACTTTGACTTCAGCTTGCATCCTGGGAGCGGAATGATTAATATATATGGGTTACTGAGAAGAAAAGAGGCTTATATGACTTATGCCTGAGGTAATTTCCTTATTTGCCTTGTGACTAAGCAACAACATGTAGCATTTGTGTTTATTTACTGAGAAAAGCGGATTTCCCATTCCAAGTAACCTGCTGTGTTGAAGAATTTAGATATACAAATTGTGGGAGAGTGGTGTGGTTACAAGTTAAGTCTTACACTTTTCTTCGACAGTGACCTCAAAATATAAAGTATGACTAAAACCAGGGCATAATGGAGATGTCCGTTTTTACTAAATACTGCCTTAGTTTTTGCTGTAACTGAGTGGAATAGTAAAGCATGTTTCAATGCCAAATCTTTGTGCAAACTAGTGTCTTACAAGAAAACATTGTCAGTGATTGCATCACAAAGTCACTGAATGAAGTTGCTACTGAGCCAAAGTGATTCTTTGTATATTATCTATATACTAATGGCTTTATCCCTTTTAAGAAGCATGGTTTGAGACTGCACTCGTTATGTTTTGAAGTATTTTGCTAAAATGGGGGGTTGGGTTTTGTTTGTTTTAAACAGATATAACTTAAACCACAAAACTTACTAATTTTATTCTGTGATTAGCTATAATCTGACTGGTTTTGATTAATCATTGTTACTCGTAAGATGATATAAATATTTAATCTTTATACAATGTCACGTAGCATATTTAAGAACTTTATTTTTGTTGGGGCACTTTTACTTTTCAAATTCAAATGAAAGATATCTAGAGAATAGACTGTCCTCTTGGTAAAACATAGTGAATTTCCTAAAAACAAAGGAGATTCCTTCCTTCTTACATTATTTTCAGAAACATATTTTTTTCTAGATGGCAAAGACTGATCTATTAAATCTGTAATTCTAGTAAATTCCTGCAAAGTGATTTTGGATGGGGTGTGTAGAAGTAGAGAAGTGCCCTGGCCTCTCAGCTCTGGCTCATTCTGCCTTTCTTCTTTTGGCAAACCTGTTGGAATATGATGGTTCTGAAGAGTATTGCTACAAATATCTCCTTCTCTTAAGTTTAAAGTCCCTCCTGAACATTTACAGCATAAGTTTTATTGCTGGAGAGGTGCTTGTGATCAGTAGTAAATTCATAAACGCACAGTAGAAGACCCACTAATTTGAAAAGGGTTGTCGGTATGTGATGGGAGGACTGCACACCTGAGTACCAACACACAGCACCTGCTCTCCTGTCCGTGCTGGGCTCCTGGAATTCTGTGCTCAGAAGCGCAGAGAAATGTACCTTCTTACCTTTGTCCAGTAGTTATTACAGTATGAAATGCTGTACAAAAGCTGAAGTAGAACTAGTGAGGGTCTGAGAGCCCCCTCGCTCCTTATCCTCTTTCCCTCCCATTCCTGGTTGTCCTGTGATGCCAGGCCAGTCAAGGCGAGAGCCCTACTCAAATGTGTTGAGTTTGATGGGTGCGGAAAGAGCGCTTGAAGTTGGATTACCGTACAAGGCTTTTCTGAGCTTGCTTTCCCTTTTCATAATGCAAAAATATTCTTTATAATTCTCAACTTCATAGGTTGTTAGTCAGCGATTTCCCCAGAACAGCATTGGAGCAGTTGGAAGCGCCATGTTCCTTCGGTTCATCAATCCTGCGATCGTCTCCCCTTACGAGGCAGGGATTTTAGATAAAAAGCCTCCACCAAGAATTGAAAGGGGATTGAAACTGATGTCCAAGGTGAATTAGTAAATATTTTTATTTGGCCATATTGTATGTTCTGCCTGATTTATCATAGATTCATTGAATGGTTTAGATTGGAGAAGACCCTAAAGATCATCCAGTTCCAGCCCCCCTGCTACGGGGGATCTGTTAGTTTTGATCTTTGACTCTTATGAGAAAACTTAGCCAAACTTGTATTTTTTTTTCGTAGCAACCATCATGTTTATTTAAAGTGCTGTTTCCATACTGTTCTTGCACATCATGGTAATGCTGTATGTAGCTCGCAGCAGAACTAGTACAGGGAGCAGTCTGTATGGCAAAAAACTTTTTGCCAAAGCCATATTTAACATGCCAGAATGTCTTCTGGCTCTTCATGTGAAATTCTGACCTTATTTAAAAATGGAGAACCCAATTTTACTTTCAAGCACAGTGAGAGTAATGGCAGACAGATATTGATTTAAGTTCATACTGGTGCTAAAGAAGTGATTTCTCTTACCTTTAATCTCATTTGTTAGTATTGCCTGTAAAATGATGGCATAAAAATTTTGTGGCCTGTGCGTATGATTCATCTTAAAGTTTGAAAAAGTATACTTTTCTTTCAATAGACAGGTGCTATTGCTTGTACATGTTGGCATGATTTCCAGAGAAATATTAACGCTAAATAAATGGTGATTTTGAAAGGTGATTTACATTCCTTGTCTAAATCCTAATGAAATTCATAAATATGGGAAGTTGTTTTCTAGTATGTAGAAGTACGTAAGGGAAGATATTTTGAAACTGAGCATATTTTGAACTAGTCGACTTGTTGGCCTTTTTTTCTCTTGAGGTTTCACAAGTTGAAATGAGTATTTCTGATAGCAAAGTTACACTGGCTACCATAGTAGTTAATACATTAAACCTTTGTGTGTCTTTACCATCTTTTTATTATTTAGATACTCCAGAGCATTGCCAACCATGTGCTGTTTACAAAAGAAGAACATATGCGGCCTTTTAATGATTTTGTAAAAAGCAATTTTGATGCAGCGCGAAGGTAGGCCCTTGGGGAACTGGCATGAAGAGTCTGTCGTGTGTGGAGAGTGAGCGGAGAATGTCCTCACAGCCTTTTAATTTACTTCGGGTCTACTTGGCAGATTTCCCTTATACACTGATGGTTATTACTGGTTTTGAACTCTAGGTTTTTCCTTGACATTGCATCCGATTGCCCAGCTAGCGACACCGTCAATCACAGCCTTTCCTTCATCAGTGACGGCAACGTCCTTGCTTTGCACCGGCTGCTGTGGAACAATCAGGAGAAAATTGGCCAGTACCTTTCCAGCAACAGGTAAACCTTCAGAAATATTGAGAAGGGAGTTGCTGATGGGAGATGGATGTTTGGAAATACTTACAGATGCTTTTGTTATTATTGCTGAGAAGAATATCGTGGCTGAAAAACCTTACACATGGAAACTTTTGCCTTGTTGACGACCCATTATGGGGCACATGCATAACATCTTTGCTGTCCACTTTTCCACCAAACTTTTGATCAAGTGTATAGTTGTCTTTTGTAAAAATTGTTCTACGTTAGGTGTAACAAATATTTTATTATTTCTTCTATGGATACGGGGTTTTTTATGTTTTAATGGTAAGGAAGGGTAGCAGGCAAAGAAATGGGAATCACACAGTACAGAAGGGCTTTTATAAGTTATACCTTGTTTCTAGGGACCATAAGGCTGTTGGAAGACGACCTTTTGACAAGATGGCTACTCTGCTTGCCTATCTGGGTCCTCCTGAGCACAAACCTGTGGCAGATACCCACTGGTCCAGTTTAAACCTCACTAGTTCCAAATTTGAAGAATTTATGACAAGGTAATGGGATTATCATGGAGGGGGATGCACATTGTGTGTTTCTAGACGTTAGCATGTAAGGCAATCTAAGTAGTTATTGAGACTCCAGCTTTTGTTTTGAAGGGGAGTTTAAGAACTGGGGTCTTTTTAGGTTTCTGAGTAGAATCCAATTTCAAAAATTAAAAGTGAGAACCAGAGACAGCAATAATGTTTGTGAATTAACAAAAGTTCAAGATTGCGTGAACTTCATACTTTTGCTGAAAAATGCAAATAAAGAGAGTTTGCAATGTATTTTTTTTAAGGTTTGGGGTTTGTTTTTTTTTTTTTTTTTTTTTTTTTGGAAGGCCAGTTGTTGAAAGTTAACATCAATTCTTTTGCTTTTTAGGCATCAGGTACATGAAAAAGAGGAGTTCAAAGCACTGAAAACATTAAATATTTTCTACCAAGCTGGGACATCAAAAGCTGGTAATCCTGTTTTCTACTACATTGCTCGGAGGTAAGGAATCTTTCACCTTCCATGTATGAAATAAACAGGTAAAATCAAAAGTATCAAGTGTATATAGGAGAAAGGAAACAACTTTCTAACAAACAAGAATCTGAAATAACCTACTTGATAAATTTTGATGATAGTATTTTTTAATTTTTAATTCTTTTTCTCAGTTGGAATTGTTATAGTTTTTACACCCAGGATGTGAGTGGAAAAATACTTATATTTTAAAATGCTTTTTGTTTTTCACTATCTCAAGTAAATTACATCTAGCCATCTGGAAGATGCTTGGAGGCAGTGTGTGTGCAAGTTTGCTGTGGTGCTTTTCTAATGCTGCTTTATGGTCTGTGTGTCTCCAGTGGATGATGCTTTTGGGGTGAAGAGACTCTTAAGTACAAATGTGCTCTGGAATGGCTTCTGATCTCTCGCAGATCAACTGTTATTCAGTCTCACAAGAATCGAGACAATTTCCCTAGTTTTGTGATACTTAACTATACAAAAATCCTGTAGTTTTAAACATGGACCAAGTTCCCTGGCAGCTTAACAATCTGAAAAACTCTCTTCAGTAGAGTAGCTTTATAAAACTGTGTCCCATGGATTTTTGAATGATCACAAACTGAATTTCCTCAAAGGAAGTTGAAAAATCACTGCAAATCCATAGTGATCACGGTACAAGTCACATACATGTTCCTGCATTGCATGAAGAGGTGGTAGGGGGCAGAGTTCCATATATTTTATCTAGGTACAGGATGCTTAATGAAAACACTGTTAGCCTGGACATGAGCCTTGCTGTGAGGTGGAATATTGCTTCTCTTTACTTCGCTTTTTATTGCTTGCTGTGTCACTTCAACATCGCTGTTCCTCCCTATGAGGCTGTCTTTGCAAGCCTGGCTCCGGGATGATACTCTGACAGCTTTCCTGCTAACAAGGTTGTGACCGAGTATCACTTACTTGGGCTGCTTGTCTGGACAGTCTTAGCAAGGTGTTGGTTTTTAAGGTGCGAAATGGAAGAAGACTTTAGGTTGGGGCTGCTGGTGTGTTTGAGGGCTTGCAGCTTGGTTTTTTGGTAGTTCGAGATCTCGTTGCTAGGGAATTGTTGAGTCATTTCACTGATGTGTCTGGATCAGTTTATATCCTCCTTGTGCTGTAAAATCTAATCCCTTCTGTCATTCGTCTTCACATTTTGTTTCCTGGGCAACAACCTGACTTCTGAAGCCACTGCCCCTCTGTATTTTATCCCTACACTGTTACTAGAGTTATCAATAAGTCAATAAATATTGATCCTGGAGTGCTGCCATTAAGTTTTAAAGCTGATATCCCATATTAATTAATAGGAGTACAAACCTCTGAGTTATTGCTTCAGACCACAGCTATGTCTGCAGCAGTGTTTACCTCTCAAAAGCATATTTCTGCTACAGGATGTGCTAGACCTTTTTTGGGTATTTTGAATGCTGTCCTGAAATGCTCAATTATTATTTAGGAAAAAATAATTTCACTGAGGATCGATTATTTTATATTGATCACAGACTGAGTGACCAGCATGTTTAAAAGAACACAAACCAATGCAGTTATGTTCACATCCGTGCCCATCAGTTTTATTTCGATTTGACTGCGCTGTTGCCAAGCAACAAGTGCGCGACTCCCACATGTGCCTGCCTACTCCCCGCTCCATTATCAACTCATTTGTATTCCAGAAAAATACAAGGAAACCTAAATTTCAGTCTGCTTCATTGAAAGCAGTCAGACTAAGAAGGCCTCTGCCTTGCCCCTGCCACAGGCAAGGTCCAGATAGAGAGTGCAGCCCTGGCATTTGGGGGTGCCATCTCACTTCCATACCCATCTGTGAATTTTTTGTGTTCCTGGCATTCTGATTGCATATATGTGTTTGGCAAACCCCACAACTCCATTTCCACTTCTAGGCTTTTATCAACTCCCTTAAGACTTTGAAACCTGGGTAGCCAGTAATTCAGGATGAGCTTTGCCATTTGCCCTGAACAACTTCTGGAAAACACTTTTTTGATGGAGTCACTGTGCACTGAACAGTCTCAGTATGGGTGAGACGTTCTCAGAGCATCTGCAGTTGATTCCATGTAGGTTTTTTGCATCCAATAGAATTTGGCATTTGGTATTGAATTGTTCAGCAAAGGCTCATGTGATTTCCTTAACTCAAGGCAGTTTAGTCATAGCACCTCATTTTATGATTGCTGTCCTACCTTGCAAGCTAAGCTGCTTTCGACTGTGTGGGATGAAACCATAAGAGTGAGATAATTCTAGGAAATACCTAGTTCTGAAAGTAAGTAGGTTGATACTGTTTTAGTGTCAGTTTGTGCTTAGCAAATGTATCGACTGTCCAAAGAGAGCTGCATGTGGTGGTGTTTTATTTGGAAAAAAATATGGAACTTGTGCAAGTAGCAACTCTTTCAGACAGCTGGTAACCACTATGTCATGAGACGCCTCTGCTGGCTTTCGGAGGCACCGTGCACTTACTGCTTGCTGTCCAAGTTGCCTAAACTTTGACTTCGAAAGGTAGTTAGTTCTTGCCTGCCCAAAATGTATGTAACATGTCCATGTTTGGGGTTTGAGTGTTTTTAAGTTTTCTGTTCTATTAAACATGGAGCATCTTTTTTTGAGAGGGGGAAAGGGCTGCTTTTGTCTGTTGGCCACTTTGGTGTTTGCAAGTTCTTAAGGATGGGAAGGGGAAGGGTAAACTCCACCTTACTACTATCTCATCAGCTTATCAACAAACAGTAGTAGGGATATTTTAGTATGAAAATAGTATGATTTGATTTAACCATAAATTTCCACCACAAGACATGGAGATTGAGCTGAATGTCTGCTTGAAATGGGTTTTTACAACAGAAGCACTGTCACTAATTCAGTTCAATACAAACATAACTTTATTTTTACTGAAATGCCAATGAAATAACTGTACAAATTCATTGTGTAACATTTACTGTTAGAAATTAAAACACATTTCTGATTATAGAAATACTGTCCACAATTGGAAAGTTGTGATTTCTCTGGTACCAGTGGTTGTAAATGGTCTACAGCCCTCATTGATGCCTAGGAGGAACAGGTAGAGGACTCCAGTCTCAGTAGTGAGGTTTTCTGGGTTTTGCAGCACCTTTATGCTACAATAACTGGAAATTAAATGGCCTGAAATGAATGGAAAAACATTGTATAAAGATTTGTAATATTAAGTGAATAATACTTTTTCAATGAACTTGTTCTTCAGTTTTCATTTCATGCTGTTTGTGAAACTTCGTCTGCAATATATCAAGTACCTTTACCGCTGGATTTATATTATTTTCCTAGAGTGGACAGAACCATGCGTGCAACTATTGCTACTCATTGATGGCGCAGATGTTGAGGATAATAGCACTCATGCTCATCCTTATAAAGCATGGATTTGGATGTGTTCAATGCCATGGATTGAAAGTTTAGTTTTTGTTTCTCAGACACTGACAGCGAGTTGCCAAATTGATTTGTTGCATAACTCACATTAGAAATTGTCATAATTTCATTTTACTGAACAAGAAGTAGCAGTTCCATAAGTTCTGGCTGATTTACGATATTCTTCTAAGCATAATGTAGTAACACTTCAGAGTTTTTGATGTCGCTTGGAATAAAGGAGACCCATTTCGCTAATTTGTGTAGAGACCTCCTTGGTGTTGGAGTGTGTCATGGCATTGAACATTTGATGTTTTCCTCTACCTTTAACCTTTGGGTTTTTTAAATATGGAGAGTGAGAAATAACTTGCCTGCAGTCTATTAGTCAAGACAGAGCAAAAAGATATCAGCCTCTACCACTTTGCCCATGCTGAGGTTGGACCATGTTGCCTTCTCAGTTTACACCCTCTTTGTAGACATCGTGGCATTATCATATTTAATTCCTAAAGTCAAAACTGCTGTTCTTCATATTTAACATATCCTAATACATATGAAGCAAACATAGATATACATGCTAGCGATTTTTCTTAGGAATAGCTTCTGGTTAGTGAAACAGCTAAGTTTAGTTCCTTTATTTTTAACCCTTCCTTTTGCATGTTGTCGTAACTTACAAAGAATCTGTGCTGCTATATTACAGGAGTTGCTCACTGGCAAGTCAAGCAAGACAATGCAGATATGATACAGGCCTTCTGTTGTTTTCCAGTTGTTTTATGACAAAATCATACATAAAATCAGTACTTAAAATTCTGATGTTTTATTCTGTGCAAGTCAAATTAAAAATTTAAATACAAAATAAGCACATTTTTAAAAACAAAATCATAGGTTAGTTTTACTCAATTAAGACATATTAAAATAAGTAGCAGCTTAGTGTCAAGACATTAGTGTGCGTCTCTTTAGTAAAGAACTGTTATTTTCCTTAGAACAGAGTCAGAACTTTGAATTTCTTGTGTTTTGATCTGTTATTTGACCTGGATGTCTTAACTCCAGTGATATATCTCAGGAATTTTCACAAGACACAAGCCTTTAGCCAATAAACATCACCACTGCAACAAGCACTACAACATGAAACAAATAGGTCTCACAGATACTTGTTTTGGAGGGCACACGTGTATTCAAAGAATCTGTAGTGGGTTCCTCTCTCCTTAAGGTAGCAGTTGTGCTTTGAGGCATTTTGGAGTAGTTCATTGGCATTCCACTGGTGATACTTAAAGTCATAGGAGTAGTGGATGATCCTGATGACCGAGTCAGGCTTGAGTTCACTTGGGTTGAATCTTTGATGTAGATTGTGTGTGTGGCTGCTGCTTCTTGAGAACCAACCTTCCTCGTTGTCGGGTCTTCTGGATAGAGAAGTAGTGGTCGGTCGGTGTTCGTAAACAGCACAGTTTGGCTTAAGGATGCCAAGGTGGTAACTTCCTTGGCTTTAAGTTGTTTGTACATTTTCGTCATGTTGGTTGGTCCAGTTGCCACTGGAGAAGTAGCTTTGTCTGCTGCCTTCATTCCTTTAATCATGAGGCTGGGGTCTAGAATGGTGGGAGCCGCTGAGGTCGGTGTGGCATTCATCCAGAGCACAGATTGATCAGCACAGGGAGTCCCAATAACACTGGCTGCTGTTCCCTGCACCCATTTCAGCAAATATAGGATATTGTGTTTATCACCACAGGACCATGGGTTGTTGTGTAGTGTTACTACTTGCAGCTGAAAGAGCTGGTCAAAAGCTTTGTCTGGAATGTATGTGAATTTGTTGTTGTGCAGGTAGAGGCTTGTAAGGTGATGTAGTCTCAGCAGAGTTCCTGGGAGTATCTGGGACAAGAAGTTATTGGATAGATCCACGGTCTCTATGTTGTAGGGCATATTGGTTGGAACTGTCCAGAGTTTGTTGCTACTGAGATTGAGAAACTTGAGACTGCTCAGGGTGTTGTTGATCAGCACGGCTCTTTCCACCATATTCCTGGAAACATCAAGCACCTTAAGATTCCACTGGTAAGCTGTGTCAAGTTTCTGTAGAACTTTAATGTTGTTGTTTATGGCGTATAATTCCCATAAGGACTTGGGCAGATGAGCAGGAACATTCTTGAGCAAGTTATTTGAAATATCAAGGGTCCTTAAATTGGTGAATCTTGTTAGCTGATGGTCAAGATCTACGAACTGGTTAAAGGACAGATTTAAATATGTAATGTTGTCTTGAAGTCCGTGTGGCAGTATAGTTAAGTTTCTGCCTGAACAGTCCACATTCCTGTCATTTCCTGAGCATGTACAGTTGGAAGGACAGATACTGAAAACAGTGGGTATGAAAAACAGAAGGACTAGCAGACAGGTAGATGTATTCAATATCTGGTATTCCATCATTGCCTGAAAATAAATATACCAAAATGACACCCTTTAAATCCACGTAATATATCATATTTCTTTACAAGGGTTGTCTTTGCAATGGCCACTTGCAGGAGAAATTAAGTAAAAATATCAATAAACCCCTTTGTGGCATGGTCCTTTTTAGAATTGTTCAAGAGAGACTTTACAAAGCATCCCTTCATAGACTGTCATGTTGTCTGGCAGAATGAGACTTGTTTTTTCATCTCCCTTTCCCCCTCAAGCTCAAATGAGGGCTTTCTTCCGAAAATGCAAGTCTCTTCCAAACGTTATACAATGTCTGCTTCTTGTTTTTAGTGATTTCAAGCCTATATTATGTTTGGAATAATGTGTTCTTTTATACGGGATGAAAAAATGGCTGTCAACTGGATCTGCCTTACAAATCTCTGCAGTAACATAGCAAACCCCCCCATACAGGCATGCTGTTTGCTTAAGTAGAACTGGTTAAAATCCATCTTAAACTGTTCGGAATGTAGTTTGAAACCCAAATTCCATGTTCATGCTAACATGCACATTATTATTTTTCCTTATTATAGTGTTTAATATGTTGTGAAAGCTAGTATCACATGTTTGCAAGCTGAATTAATGTTAGTAAGAAATCTCTGACACTGCAGCAAATTTCTGGTGCAAGCATCTGTCATCAACTAATAATTCCATTCTTCTTTCTGTCTCGAATTCTGTAGTAGGTTTTCGTGATTAAAAACAGAAAACAGAAACTTACCGTGATCTCTTCTGCAGTATCAGCACATCCTTTCCATGAAAGATTTAAGCTTAGAGGTCGTTTCGTTCTAGAGAGTAGCTACAGTTGCTGTCTGTGGATTGTGCTTGCTTCCTCAGCTGCATCGTATTGCTGCTAGCTGGGGCTCTGCAACCACCTGATCTGCACTACATGGGAGGACTGCAGAGCTGTCGTCGGTGCTGACTCAAATTTATTGCAAAGCGAGCACACTCAGTAAATTAGTCGGGTTTTATCATTTGAGTCAGTCAACTTCTCCATAGCTATATTTTAAAACATAGCATGTAAGGTTGCCTACTTGAGCAGCACTGAAGAAAATTTTTCTAGGCTGTTTTAGCCTAAGCCATGATTCCCTTTAAAGGCTTCTATTTAAAAAGTCAGGGAAGTTTGTGTTGTTTTTTTACCTTTGATTAACCTCTCCTGTAGTACAGGTTAATGTTAATTTAGGCTTCCTATCCCAAGCTTTTCATAATTTTGAAATGTTCAGTTCTATACTCCCCAGATCAAGCTGTCACTGATCTGGCAAGTAGAATATAGCTCAGCTTGTAGGATTTTACAGATTCGTATAGGAAATCTTTATCTGAATTTCTCTGAACAACACGGTAGGAGTTGGGCATGATTTATGATTTTAACGTGGTGTAATGCAACAAGCCTTAAAAAACTCCTTGCATAATCAGAATGCCATTCTTTTGGCATACACAGGTTATATAAATAGTAAGAAAAAACTAAATATCTTTTCCATATGTCCATTGTATGCACAGCAGCCTAGAATTGCATTTGCCTAACTTATGACTTTAATTTTTAGTGGTAATTTAAAGTTTATTGTTACATTACATACAAACACCTGCTCTGCCCAACACCCACACATTTATTCTCTCCCCAAGCAAACTCAGAACTACAAACTCTTTGCCATTTTGCCGAGATGACATGAGAAACATTGAATAGCTTCTTTCTATAAATCTAAACTTTCAGTGTTCAACACTGGTTAAGGAAAAAAAAAAGACATTAATTTACCTGCAAAAACACAGTCCTACTTCTTACCAACATGTTTGCTTATCAGAACACCTGGTTCTAGACAGGACTTGAGATGTGCTTGAACTCAGGGCCCAGAAGGGAACGTGCAAAACACTGAGACAGCTTGGTTGAAAGGAATCTGGCATCCACACAACATGGAATTAATTTTTAAAGTTCATATTAATAATACTGTGTGCACTATGAAAATGCTGCTTCCAGAGGAAGAAATCAGGTGAATGCTCACTGCAGATTTTACTGATCATCTGCCTGTGTTCTGCGACCTGTTTCTATTTTATCCGTAAACCCCAAAAGTAGCTAGGTAAAAGAAAGCCTTTTTGTACTTGTTCTTAAAGTATTTGGAGCCATTTCAGCTTTCCAGTGACTGCTGTGTTAACTGTTTACTCGCACTGTTCTCTACCACACAGCAGTGTGAAAGACTGATGGTTTGACACCACTAAACTTGCTGGCAGTATCTGACCTACAGGAAATCCTGTTGCTATCATGCAGGGCACCTGAGTGGGGGCAAAGGAGTTGTTTTGGGTACCTGTCATCCACTGCTACCAAGTTGTTACCCAGTCAGAGGCAGAAAATGGGCCTTTGTATGAAAGACGAGATGTATGTCTGTCAAGATGTTGAGACTGTGCGTGGAATTCAGAATTTTGTGTCTAAGCAAATACTCAGTTGTGCTTCAAATGACCAAAACATCTTTGAAAAAGAAATCTTTATTAAAGTGATCTTGAATTGATTGCATTCACTTACACAGCCTAGTAGAACAAACAACGCTGACAAGCTCTGAATACTGCTAAAGCCTTACTATGTCTTGAAGGCTTTGTCTCTGTTCATGTTTCATACAAGGATATCCTGACAGACAAGGTACAAATACTCTGTGTTCTGTAGTCTCCAAAATCTGGAGTCACCTGTTATTGGTGGGCACAATCTGTATGGTATTTTGAAACGACTCGCTTCCGACAGAAGCAGGTTGTTCCTTTTTGTGAAAGCTGAAGTTGAGAAACGCCAGGGAGATGCCTGTGCTGTGGTCTAATTGTTCTTGCCTGCGTCAAGTTCTCCTTTTTATAGTTATTTGAAGAGCACTTCATTTAAAAAAAATGTGAACTATACTGGAAATCACTTTTGGCAGCCTACAGCGGGTGTTCCGGCTGCGGCAGCGGCTCATCAGTCTCCTGGATCAGGAACTCAGGTGGTGGGGGCAGTTGTTCCCCTGCTTCTGAGTGAAGCTCCTGGTTCTGGCTGAGCGCTGGACTGGGATCCTCCGGTGATTCCCTCAGCCAGTCAGGTGGAGGTGGCAGGTCTGGGGATTCCTGTAAGGCTGCTGGGTGAGGAGAGGAGTCCTGTGCACAGCTCGCTGCTTCCAAGGGGGGAGCTGGGGTGGCATCCGTGGTAGAAACTGGAATACTGGCTGCAGAGCAGTCTGCTGCTGGCAGAGGCAACGGGCTGGTTGGGTCACTGGTAGTGCCCTCAGGCGCTTTCTCTGGTGTGGTGACATTGTGCTGGGGGAGCGAATCTTGTTTCCGTTTCCAGGGCAACATAAATAGAACTGATGAACGTTTGCTGGCCTGGTCAGAATCCATAAAGACATCTGGTGTGTCTCCATCTGCAAACGGAGAGCGACCTGCCCAGTTTGAATCCACCACAGCCGGCCTCCTGCAGCATCTCCACAGCAGGATTATTGTGACAGCCAGGAGCATACTGACCAAAATGATGCCGATTAGCATCGCTGCTACCCAACTGCTGTCACTGGGTTCTGCGGACGCTGTGGGGAACTGCAGGAATGGCGTAACGGTCACTGCCCGTCCAGATTTGTGTAAACCGAGTCCAGGTTCTTGTAGTCGGTATAGAGGAGTTCTGCCTTCCGTTGGACTCCTAATGCTGGTGTATGCATTTCTTCTACTCACGGGAGTGGTTTGAGGTATTACTGTAGAAAGTGCCTTCAAGATTTCTCCACAGAAGAGAACCAGAATTATGTGATTGCTGGCCATTTTCCTGCAGCCTCTTTAAGTAGTTCCTCTCCTGTAGCAGGAATGAGATGGAACATTTCTTATCTTGGAAACAACACTTGTTGCATGGGCACACTTCACTGATACTGGACAGTTTTATGTTAATAACATAGTAGTGAAAATAATATGAGAGACTGTCTAAACTCCCGTGTCTGTTCAGTTTGCACAGCCAGCAGATTTGTCACTGACTTTACAAACAGGCAGATTTTCAACATTATTGATCATTCTAATTAAGTGGCTTTGAAGAGAATGTCTTGATTATTGCTTCCATTTTGTACCTTATCAGAAAAAGTCATCAGCAGAGAAGTCCTAACAGTGTTTCAAAATAGCATTTCTCAATCACAAAAACGGTTATGGACCTGGAAGAAAATATGGAACACTCACAGTGTTATCGACAAATAGGATTGTCACAAGAAAGCAAATTGTCTTGTTATGACAGATATAAGCTGAGATCCAAGTAAAAGGCTCTTTGCAGTTCTCTTAAGCTTAATTTCCTGTTTTCGTCTCTCTTCAGCTGTTAAGGGTAGAGAGTAATAGTCTAAGTGTCCTAGCACTGATTCTGTGATGGATAGCTAATGCTAACCTGGTTTTAAAAATAGGTTCCTGCATATGAAACCGTTTTTGTAATGAAGGAGATTGTGTTCATGTTAGGTTGCTGGCATGAAACAGGTTTTAACTCCTCCCAATACCGTCAGAGTCCAGGTCTCTGAATGTCGCTGTATGAAATAAATCATAGACTAGATCCAGTGCATAGCGGGTTTGTATCTGAAGTTACTTCACTGCACTTTGAACTAGTTTATCTGTTGCTGTCATGCAGGCTGCGTGAAGCTGTTCCTGGGAAGTTACTATGCGTAAATCTTTGTGGATTTACAAATATGCAAAACTAAATCCCAGATGCAACAGTATAAACACCTATGAGTAGGAAATTAGTGCTTCCTGAGATCTTTATGGTCTGAACTCTGTAAGATTTATAACAGGTCAAAATTATTCAATTCAATTTTCTTCTCCCCTCTTTTCAAAGTATCATCAAATAATACTTACATGTAGAGTTTGTGACAATTCATAGTAACATCATCAAACAGCATGTTTAAAACCCTAGTACTTTTAAGATACAAACATTCAACAACAACTTGGAATGCATCCTGAAGTCAGCATGTACACAGGACAGTTCCATTTCAAATCAAATAATACAAATCTTAAGCCTTTCTGGCTTGAGGTTGATTCTTACCTGCACATTTATCTTCTGTCAAGCAAGCAGCATCTTACTTTTTTTGTTTGAAGCCTTAGGAAGACAGACCATGTACTGAGAGTCAAGCAGCTTAAAATGGCTCATTTCATGTTGCAGTAGGTTTCTGCAGCTGAAGAGGAAGTGTACCAACGCTTGCTGCGGGAAGTGTCGAGAGCGAGGAGATTACAGGGAGCTTTATCTCAGAGTCTGCATGCTTTACAAGCAAACTTTTCAGCTCTTGATTTTATAAAACTCAAAAATTTAAATGGTGCTTGTCCTATATGTGCTTATTGTGTATAAACTCGTAAATATTTGTTTGGCTGTCTTTGTTGAAAATAGTTATAGTTACTTCTGTGTGAGTCAGACATTACATGAGTTTGGATTGGACTTGAAACTTATTGATTTAATTTCAGTGATGGGTTTGGAGCACTGTCATGATTATTAGTGGAAAAGCAAGCTTAGGTTCATTACAGTGAGTCATAGAAAGCTAATGATCACAGGATGCTGGCCTGCTTATGCATCTTCATTTGTGTAGTTGCATTAAAAAAACAGATAACTACAGATTTCACCCTTCTCTCGACCCAGACTCTCCATATTGTTTTTCTGCCTGGACAGCTTGGTACCTGCTGCCATCGCTAAAGGGGGGCTGTGCTCTCTGAGGAGCTGTTTGCCTATTTGCTGTAAGCCAAACTACTTCTTTTGTCTCCCTGAGCATTTTTGCCTAGGAAGGCTGCACGGCAAAAAGAAACTTGCACAAATATATCCTTCCGGCATTTTGCAAGCGGATTCTGCCAGTGCCAAGTAGCTACTGCCAGATCCTTCTGCAGCTTCTTCATCTCCTCTTGCTTTTCCTGTTGTGCCTCTCTTCTGATTGCACTAGTTCTCTTTTTCAGACTTTCCCTGCTTCTGTAGCGAACTCAAATCCCTATCCCATGCTCACCTTATAACTCAGTTTTATGTCTGATTCCTTCATCTCATCACAGTTCTATTCAACCCTCATAAGTTCCACCTGTCTTTTGCAGTTCCCACCCCACTGACAGTTCTTTTTCCTTGCACTAACAATGATGGTGATGCTTCCCTTTTTTGCCAGCTTTTTTGATGATCAGGCTGGTTTACACCTTTAATATGTTGCTTTCTAACGACTTGGTGTGTTCCTGCGTGCAGGGTGGCTAACTCTGACAGATTCATCCTTCCAGTTTAGTTCTCCTACCTTCCTAATTCTGAACAGTTTTATGCCAGGTTAGATTCCCATGTTTGCTATCTCAGATTCTTTTTTTAGTACTCACACAGCCTCTGCTATTGCCTTGTGTTTGTGGTCATTTTGGGGAAGGAGAAGGTAACTGCAATGCGGCATCCCCCAGTCCTGCCCTTTAGCTGTCTTTGTGTCACCAGTGTGTGAGATGTTCTCAGTTCATTTTCTCTAAGTACCAGGTTGTCATCACCGACCTGTCACAGTTTGCCCTTATTCTTCGGGCCTTTCTCCTCATGTTTCAGAAATGCCTGACAATCTCCTGTTCTCCCTTTCTACTTGTGCATTGCATTGCATCTCTTCCCTTTGAGCTCCGAGGTCTGAATATGTGATTTATGGCAGATTTGTTAGATTTTGCTCTATAGTTGTTGGGTTGCGGGGGTTTTGACACCTCCAATGAACTTACTTTCTACTGGCTCCCAGTTCTGGGCCAAACTAGTAAACTCCTTCCTGCTTTATCTCCCTTACTACACAAACCACCTTTGACACAGGCAGTTGCATGCACTTGAGATCTTGCACCGTCTTGCTTCCCTTTGCTGCTTGACCTGCCCTTTCAGATAAGTATGTGGAGGATGCGGTGGAAGGTGAATTGGAGTTTCAGTCTGATCCCCTGATTCCTCTTGCGCAGGATTTTTAGAGCTTTGTCACTACAGTTTTAGCACTTGTTACCATGGGGCAGAAAATCTTCCTTAACCCAGGAAATAGCCTGGGAAAAAGCTTCTCGTGTTTCCTTAAAATAACAAAGCTCTGCAGTAGTGAGACCAGATACAGACGTCTTCCCAGCAATAAGGGATTTTCAGCTCTTTGCAAAAGAAAAACTAGTTGTGGTGGGTTTTGGCATCTCCCAGTTGGTTGTGTTAGGACAAAGTGGAGGGTGTTTCCGTGATGCAAGAAATCACAGCTTGTCCTCAGAGAAGACTTTTGCTGACCTCCAGCAAATGCTATAAAAATATAATATTCCAAAATACCTCATGTAATATTTTTTTGCAATGTTTTGACTTGGAGAAATAGTGTCACATAAATTATTTTAAAATGTTGGTAGTTTATTGGACATGACAAACTGAAAGAGTTCTCACATTCTAACATATAATACAAACTTCATATATTTGCACACAAAGTTGAAACGCAATAAATATGATTCAAAACTCAGTCTGCTTCAAAAGCAATTAATTTGATTTAAGTAGTTCTTTGTGGGAAAACCTGAAAGGGCATTTTGAGAGGGACTGGTTCAGTAATTGCATGCAAGTTGGGTCTGTGTTATGGTTTTCTTAAAAAAGCAACTTGTTTGTACCTGTGTAGCACCTTCTGGTTTGGCACATTGATTGGGCTGACATTCCTTTCTTTTTTTCCCCCTCATGATCTTTGAGAATGAGCAGACTTCTGACTTTTTTGTCTCCGTGATTTCTGGTCAAAGGAGTAAAACCAGTCTCGACACTATTTATAGAAAACTCGCTAACAGAGTCTTATTCCCTTCTGGATCTACAAGTTGCTCTACTGCATTCCCACTGTCATAAAAGGAAAAACCTTAAAATATTAATTTAGATTTTCTATGTTAAAATTCATGTTGTTACTTGAAAGCTAAATTTGTGCCTTTTGTTAATGGTTTAAAAAGGCAAAAGCTTAATTTTACCTGCATATGAATTAAATCTCAACCACAAAATTGGTTAAAACAGGTTTGTGTGACTTTGATGGGTCTTCATTTTCCTGTTCATTGTTCATTTCTTTCATGAGTTTCTTAGTTTCATCTTCACTTTTCCTTTGGATCACAGCATCTCTCCCCAGTATGAAGTCTTGCATTGTCAAGTCAGCTCCAGTTGTCTCCTTAGACATCCTCTGCCATGTTCCTGCTGCACTTGGCCATAGACTGTTAGTCGCCAGAATATCCCCGTTGCTTCTGGGCCTGCGTTTTCCTTGCATAGTTTTTTTGACGTATGACAGTTTGTTTGCTATTACGACTGTCGACAGAAATAAGAAGGTGCAGATAAGCACCAGTACTGCTATTACAATGAAGCAAATCACTATAAGAGACTTTTTGTCTTCACATGTTTCTTTTGTCATTGTGCCCTTGGTTTTGGTGGTATTCTTAGGTCCTCCAGTGGCAGAAACAGCACTTCTGGGTGAGGAAGATGTTGAATTTGGGGCCGTTGTTGAAGCTAAGGGTTGCAGGGTAGCTGTCTGCATTTCCCAAGTAGTTGTTTTGCTGCTGGAATCGATGCTGAGAGGAGAGTTTGTGTTGACTTCTGTTATGGTCTGGCTTCTGCCTGGGTTTTGGCTGATGGGATTCCAGGTTTCGTTTATAACCCTTGGATAATTAGTATGGTTTGTACTTGTTTGCAAACATAAAGAAAAGATTATCATGACAGGGAAGGCGAACTGTGTTTTACTACATCTCTTTGTCTTCATCTTCTTGTGTAGTCACCTGCAGAAACACAAATCATGATATATCGTTAGCAAATGCTCATTCATGGAGGATTGAATTGGATTTCTCAGGGAATAGTAAACAGCAGCCTTTTTGATGAAGAATATGTGACTTGGCCTCATTTTTAGTGGATGTAGGAGGAAGAGTTCAAGTACTTGGAATTCTGAAAGAATAGATTGTCTCCAACTTCTGACAGTTTGAGGTTTGTAGAAAATAGATGAAGTGTGGGCAAAGAGAAGAAGGAAGTGTTTCCTACTCAGTGATGTAGAGGCAGGCTCTCTGATAGTTCCTCCTCTCTGGTAGTTCCTTCTCTTTCAAGCTGTCCATATTACAACTTTCAGTTCATCACTTCTGCTTTTACAGTGAAAGGAAAAACCCATGTAAAGTTTACAAGTTACTGCTTCTTCTTTTCTGGAGTTCCCCTCCATGTGGAGAATGTAACTCTGCTTGTAAGGATGATTGAGAAAAGCTTTAATCTAAAATGTAAGCGACAGCAGTAACTTAATGTAATTATTCGTGGGTTTTAGCACAGCTGCCTGGAATATTTCATAAATGCCTGTAGAAGTTTTGTCTGCTTATTTTCCTGCTTTACTGTACAAGAAGCTGTATGGCACGAATGTACCTCTCAGATTTTCCTCACAAACATGCTACAGATTGTGACATTTCCTTTAAAACACCAGAGATAATTATGCAAATGATATTACCATTGGTATGTTCTGTTTCACATTTGTGTAGTATTTGTAACAGTGGGTTTTGTCTCAAGGGCAGAAAATTGATCTTTGGTCAGTCTGATACCAAGATAACAGTCTCACAATAACAGTGACAGATCAAACAATCAGTGAACCTCTTCACTGCTGCTGCTTTATCCAGTTGGCACAAGAGAGACACATTCAGAAGTTAAGGCTAGTCCAGTTGTCTCCCTTTCACCTGTCTCTATAACAGAACATAACATTTCCTTCACAGTGAGGATGATGAGGCACTGAACAGGTTGCCTAGAGAGGTTGTGGCTGCCCCATCCCTGCAGGTGTTCAAGGGCAGGTTGGATGGGGCTTGGGCAGCCTGATCCAGTGGGAGGTGTCCCTGCCCATGCCAGAGGAGCTGAAATTCGATGGGCTTTACAGTCCCTTCCAACTCAAACCATTTCATGGTTCTAATAGTAAAGACTACAATTGATTCAAATGTAAATAGTGTAGAGTATCACCAGAAGGAACAATGCTATTTTTGTAAATACATATGTTCTTGAAGCAATTACTTTAAAGGTAGCAAAGCATATCCGTGTGTGTGTAAAATTAGATAATTTTGAAATATTCCACGCTCTGTTTCCTTTTGTCGTAGTCCCAAGTTAGCATGTGTATAGAAAGGGAAGAAGCAAAAACTAGCAAAGCCTGTGTTTGGAAACAAAACAACTTAAAGTTTCTGCGCGGCACACAGAACTCAGCTGTGTTTGCCGGTACAGATACACCTCAGCATTTATTGTTACTGTTTGAGAATTGCGACTCTGCCTCCTCTCTTCAAGAGCACAGTCAGGCCAGTGTTAATTGTAGCATTCCGGACCAGATGTGCTTTTTTAAAAAAAACTAAACAAACCGATGTTGTTTAAGGCTGCACTTAAAATCACGAGAGCAAAGGAACTGATCATTAAAGAGCTGGATTTTTTTCTCTTTACTTCAGCCCTTTGTGCATAGGTATTGATAGGGTCTTTTTTCAGCACAAGCAGGATCTACAGTGTGTAGGAACAACAGAGCTAAGGAGTGCCTGTTGCTGTTAATTCTTAAGAGTCTGTTTATGAATAACCTTTATTATTTTTAAAAATACAGTTATATTGGCTTCCTTAGTCCTCTTTGATGTCACATTTTTACAGATTGTTCCTGTCTTTAGTTACTCGAACTTCTTTAAAGCTACTTTTGCATATAATTTTCTACAAAATCTAAGAAACTTTGAAGCGGAACTTAAAATAGGAGAAGGGAAATGCATGCTTACCTTGCCAAGATGTAGTTGGAAGAAAATTGGTGGCTCTGATATTTAGTCCTTTAACAGTAAAATTTCTTTGTGCATATACTTGCTCTTAGGACACAAACGACTGTTAAGGTAAAAGAAGTCGATTTAGACAATGCTGGTATTTTTTAAGCAAATCTGTAACTGAAATTATACGTCCTTTACTCTAAGTGGAGAACTAAAACCACCGCGATGACACACTTCCTTTCTGTAACAACTATACCATGACATGTTAGAGGGGGAAAACACCAGCTTGCCCAAATTAGCTCTCAGAACAACAGGAAGTAACACAGGGGGAAAAAAAGTATCTTCAGCAGATGAATATTCCACGTTCATGAAATTTATCTCTTCAGTTATCCTCCGCTGAGGTGATTGATATCGGGTGTTGCCCACAGCAGTGTCCCAGTATGCTCACAGCTATGGACGTGCTTACAATACTCAGTAGCTTTTTTTATTGTAGCCTGTTGGCCTGCCTTGAAAGAGCTGAACTAATGCTCGCTTGAAACAGCAACAGGTGTTTACAAATACCTTACGTGTTCACTAGCTTCCACTGAGTTTGATTTTTAATAAATTCTTCCAAGTAGAATCTTGTCTGTGCTCAGCTGGGAGACTTGCTGTCCAGTCCTATAAAATGCAGAGAACTGTTAAATGCGAACAAAAGCTTCTTAATGTTCGTATAGTATCTGAATGCTTTTCTGGAAAGAGTTAGTTTGTAGATAAATCCTCTGTACTACTCAGGACTGACCATTCTTAGAAACGCTCCACCAAGCATCAGTGTGCTGCCATAAGCCCTTAGACTTCTAAAGTAAATGTGTTTTTCCATATATAAAAATAGATAAAATTTAATTTTCTAAGGAGATTTAAAAGCCTGTTTGAGGGGCTTATACTTTACTTTTGTTTTTAAAGAAACTGCACTTTTTTCCCCTATCATCCATTTTTTATCCAAGGGATGCACTGTTGCTCTCCAGCATGGATTTTATTTTTAATTCAGGTGACTACACCTCCTTCTGTCTGGAGGTTGCTTGGCTGTGGGGGGTTGCGTGGCATGTTGAAATGAAGTTGAGTTGATTCCCAGTCAAGCTTCATGATACTGAGCAGTAAAGTTGGTTAGAGTGTGAGCCATGGACGGAGTAGTCAGAGATGCCTCTAGCCATGGCTTCCAATCCCGCGTCGTTGCTTTGGCTCAGTGAAGTTTGTAGTCCTAGAACTGTGAACAACCAGTCTGGTTTAGTGCAGCAGTAATACATGTCGTACACCACTCAAGTGTTTGTAATGCGGCTCTAAAATGCAAACCCAGTGATGTCTGTTTTGTTCTCTTCCAGATTCAAGACTGGTCAGATCAACGGAGATTTATTGATATACCACGTACTGCTAACTCTGAAGCCATACTATGCAAAGCCATATGAAATTGTAGTGGACCTCACACACGCTGGCCCCAGTAACCGCTTTAAAACAGACTTTCTTTCTAAGTGGTTTGTAGTTTTTCCAGGCTTTGCTTATGAAAACGTCTCAGCAGTTTTCATTTATAACTGTAACTCCTGGGTCAGAGAATACACCAAATACCATGAAAGGCTCTTGACAGGTTTGAAAGGGAGCAAAAGGCTCATTTTCATAGACTCTCCAGGGAAACTGGCAGAGCACATTGAACACGACCAGCAGAAGCTCCCAGCAGCTACCTTGGCTTTGGAGGAGGACTTGAAAGTATTTCACAATGCTCTCAAACTGACTCATAAAGACACCAAAGTTTCTATTAAAGTAAGTTCTTTTGATGTTGTTCCTAGTGAACTGCTATTTCTATAAGGATTTTATTATGATTTTACTGTCTCTTAATTCTCCTGTCTCGAGGAGACATCACAACTTTGTAGTATTTCCTCTTTAGGAAGTATAACATTTCATTCATTTATCTTTATAAAATGAGAAGCATCATACTTTTCTCCCTTTGCATTGTTAACAATAGGTGCTGAGCCATTTTTTTTATTCTCTTTCTAAGGTTGGGTCAACAGCTGTGCAGGTGACATCGGCAGAGCGAACAAGAGTTCTGGGACAAACGGTGTTTCTAAATGATATATACTATGCCTCTGAAATTGAGGAAATATGTCTCGTTGATGAGAACCAGTTTACCTTAACAATTGCCAACCAAGGCACACCACTCACCTTCATGCATCAGGAGTGTGAAGCCATCGTTAGGTCTATCATTCATATACGGACGCGGTGGGAGCTGTCACAACCGGACTCCATCCCGCAGCACACTAAGATTCGCCCTAAGGATGTCCCTGGAACACTACTGAACATAGCGCTACTCAACCTGGGAAGCTCAGACCCCAGCCTGCGGTACAGACCTTTTACATTCATATCAAATTGGGTCAAAAATTTGAATTTGTAGAACCATAGAATGGCTTGGATCTTGAAGCCCATCCAGTTCCAACCCCCTTGCCATGGGCAGGGACACCTCCCACTAGATACAGTTGCTCCAAGCCCCATCCAGCCTGGTTTTGAACACCTCCAGGGATGAGGTAACCACTGCTTCTCTGGGCAGCCTGGGCCAGGACCTCCCCTCTCTCACAGGAAAAAATTCCTTCCAGGGTTTTCTTGGTGTGCTCTTTAATATACTGACAGATTGGATTCTATGCCTGAAGAAAGGCACACAATAACATCAGGGTAACGGGAGGCATGTAGGAAGCTTGATTGCTTTTCATAAGGAGAAATACTGGTAGTTATTAGACTCGCTTGATTTTCATGGTGTTGAAGTTGTTTAAGAACATGGGAGCTGTGTCTCTTGGAGCAGCTCTTGGATCTCATCAGAGAAGCTGGGTGCTGGCCCCCTCAGGGCCCTTGGCAATCTCTCTCTTGGCAGCTCAGGTGCCCCTGGCAATACTTAGAATTTACTAGAACTGAAGGCCTTTCTGAGAAGTCCAGAGCACAGTCCTTCAAGAAAACTCTTTAACTTCATCAGAAATTGTTTAAAACAAATGGAGGAGTGTTTTCTTTCACTTCTTCAAGGAAAATCTTGTCTCTGATCCTTAACTGGTGCAGGGCAGAAGTTGAGGAGTTAAGCATCCTCTCATACATAGCAGCAGTGCTTTTATTTTTACAATGTCGGTACAGTTACTGTGATGTCTCTATGTGATGTGTGTATTTTAACATGTACAAGAGAACTATTACAAGCCCTGTTGCTTGCTTTGTTGCAGGTCTGCTGCCTATAATCTCCTATGTGCCTTAACCTGTACCTTTAATTTAAAGATTGAGGGCCAGTTACTGGAAACTTCAGGCCTGTGTATTCCTGCCAACAACACACTATTTATTGTTTCTATTAGTAAGACTCTTGCAGCTAACGAACCGCACCTTACCTTAGAGTTCTTGGAAGAGTGTATCTCTGGATTTAGCAAATCTAGTAAGTAACGCTCATGTTCCTTAATGCTAACGGTGAATTTGAAAAGATTTAAGTTGGTAGCTGCCTAGCTCGGTCAATTCAGCTTCCTCATGTTGCTGAGTCACAATAAGTTTAAAATGCAAATGTTTCTTAGAGCTGTTAGAACTGTTTTCGAGGCTATCCACTTACTTCTACTTCTTAATTATAAAGTTCTGTGATTCTCTGAAGCCAGGCAGCTTCACAAACTGGAACAGCATCTGTTGGAGGAAAAACATAGCTTTTCACATTTGAATGTGCCCTTTCCTTTCTTATGAAATAGTTTTTTAAAAAAATAAAAGGCTTCTGCGTTTTAAACTTGGAATAAAACCATTTTTTCTACATGTCTCATTCACTTAGAGGATTGAATTCAGTCAGAGAGATCCCAATACAAATTATTTGTTTCGTGTCCCTATTGATAGTTCTGTACAGCGAGTCCTTTGGTCTGATCCATGTCAGGCTGTTACAGATTCGGCAGAAACAGACAATATTGCACAGCAGAAATCAAAATCTGAGGTCTATAACAGAGGTTTAAACTCTAGAAAGAGTATACATACACAACAGAGTTGCAGGGTTCTTCAGTCATCAGCATTAATCTTTTCAAGACTGATTATATCCATCAATCCTAAATCTGATTCTGCTGCACTACTTTTGTCATTCCTTTTTTTTCCAGGCTTAATACAGCTCTGACTTTACTGTTGGAAGCTGTTTAGAATATATTTTCAGGATTAAAAAGCACTCGTCTTAAGTAGTCCTATGAATATTGAATATATCCATCTTTCTCGTGTCTCTGATTAAGACAATAAAAAGTCCAGTGTCCCCATGCCAGGTTCCTACAGTTGTTTCTCGGGTGTCATTATTGGAGTACGTTTTTTTTTTTCTTGAAGCTTCTCGGTTTGCCCAGTATTATTTGCTCAGCTCTGATGGCAGTTGTTTTAGACAAAAAAAAATGGAAGGAAAAGCACTCACAAATGATTATTTACTTTTAAGTCGAGACCAGTGCTAATTCTGTGTTACAAACTGAATTTTTCCTTCAGGTATTGAACTGAAACATCTCTGTCTGGAGTACATGACTCCCTGGCTGTCCAATCTGGTGCGATTCTGTAAACACAATGATGATGCAAAGCGCCAGCGAGTCACTGCTATTCTTGATAAGCTGATAACAATGACCATAAATGAAAAACAGATGTATCCTTCCATTCAAGCAAAGATCTGGGGGAGTCTTGGACAGGTACACATTCTGCATAATTTATTGCAGTTTGTTGGTAAGCAGATTATAGAGGTTTTAGTGACTTAAATGTTAATGTAGAAAAAGAAAATGGATCTTGACATGACCTAAGCATATTTGCTGTATAGAAGTAGCGTGCAATTCCTTCTGTCTATGAAAGTCTATGAAATGCTTGATAAAATCATTAATGAACTGTGGTTTCTAGGGGAGTTTCCAGTGCGTTTGGGCAGATTTGATTCTTTCTTGTGTATGTGCTATGGGATTTTTTGGTAGCATGAGAAGAAACTTGTTTTCCTGGTGGCCAAATTCACATGTGACTCATGCTTCAAGTCTCTGACAGAGGAGTTCTTGCTTATTTTCTTGGAAGTATGGTTTTTCTTGCACTTCAAATTCAGTTATTTTTCTTTATTAGGTTCAGGATTTTATGAATACTTTAAAATGGAAAATAAAAATCATAGAAGTTAAATTATAGTTTCCTCATGGTTCTAAAGCAGTTTGATCTGGAGTAAAACCTGATGGAATTCAGCTTTACAGTTTGAAAACTTACATTCGGCTTTTCTCCAAAAGGATAACAAATTGCCAAAACTGATGCTTCAGTTTATGGTAGTTATGCATCATCAGCTGAAAAAAAAGAATGATTTCTTATCTGAAAGATGTTTTACTGTGGAAAAACAAAGTTAATCAGACTGATAAAGAATTTCTTTCTTCTGTCAGATCACAGATCTCCTGGATGTGGTGCTGGACAGCTTCATCAAAACAAGTGCCACAGGGGGCTTAGGATCCATAAAAGCTGAGGTTATGGCAGACACAGCTGTAGCACTTGCTTCTGGAAATGTAAAATTGGTTTCAAGCAAAGTGAGTTCCCTCTTGGCCTTAATTTCCTTTTATATAACAATTTTGACTCATATAGTACTGTGACACTGAAATGTGTTCTGGTAACTCAGTTCATGCAGTAGTGCAAAAAGCATGATAAAATAGCTTCCAATTAACAGAACAATTCCAATGTGAAATTATAATGTTTTTTACTGAATTGTTGAGCTCTGCTCTTCGTTTGAGTAAAACGGAACGGTTGATCTCTCGTCAGGTGATTGGAAGGATGTGTAAAATAATCGATAAGACTTGTCTGTCTCCAACGCCTACATTGGAACAGCACCTGATGTGGGACGATATTGCTATCCTCGCCCGTTACATGCTGATGCTCTCCTTTAACAACTCTCTGGATGTAGCAGCGCATCTCCCCTACCTCTTTCATGTTGTTACTTTATTGGTGGCCACTGGTCCCCTTTCTCTTAGAGCTTCCACTCATGGTCTCGTCATCAACATCATTCATTCTCTTTGCACTTGTTCACAGCTTCACTTTAGTGGTGAGTTTTTTTTCAGATTTTCAATTAAGCTGATTGCTCCTTAGTTTGTTCAAGAGATATTTGAGTTGACTTTGTCTCTTTAAACTGTTCTTTAAACGAAATACTTTGTAGTAATTGAGCTTGCGTAAAAATCAGAATGAGGATAGGATCTAAAACAAATTAGTAAGGAATTAAACAATTACTATCAACTTTAGAGCAGGTGCATAATGTAAATTGTGTAATGGGTCGTAGGAAAAGAGAAGAAAGTGCTAGTAAGTGCCTGGAAAGGAGAAAGGAGAAAATATGCGTGTGCTAAAACTGGCTGATGTGCATTTTTTGCATGGTTGCATAATGTGGTAACAAAAATACCAATTACATAAGCGAATTGTGAATCTATACTGTTAAAACAGGTATTTTGTATACTGCTGTATTTCAGCAGTTCTAAAATAATCAGTATTAGCAAATATGTAGTTGTCACTTCTCACCCCAGAAGCAGTACAGTATAAGCCAGGTTAGATTTTGTGTAGAATAAAAACAAGGTTTATGTAATCATGTCTTTTTTTAGCATCCAAAAGCTCATTTTATATCCATATATATCGACAGCGTATGTGAATGCACACACCCATATAGAGGCATAAAGAAAAGCATGAGCACAGAGGAAGGCGAACCTTCCTGTTTAAACAGTGAATTGAAGTACACTGAAATGAAAGTTTAGAATTGTAAAAATATTCAGCGCTAGTAGCAGGGCTGTCATTTTCTTCTGATTTAAGTGGCTTTCTTCATTTTTATACCAGAGCCAAATCTAGAATTTGACTGCAGGCTGACCTTACAGCCTTCTTGGTATTTCAAAGCAGGAGCTCTCCAGGTTTCCATTTCTTGCACCCGTATGAGGAGAAGTCTCATAGTAGCACAGCTTTAAACAAGTTTCTTTGTACCTGTTTTTAGAGTACATCTTCCTGGTGCCTGGTTTCAGCAGTCTGTGTGCAACAGAGCACAGTTCTTACGGCATGTGCTGGGAGCATAGCAGGGAATGGTGGTGGAGTGTGCAAAGGGACATGTAGGACCATTATCTACTTTTGTGTTAATGGGAGGGTGAACCTAAGAGTGTTGAAAATATGGAGTAGATTTCAGTTGTTTTATATGTAAACATTTTTCAACAGAGGAGACCAAGCAAGTTTTAAGGCTGAGCTTGACTGAGTTCTCCCTGCCCAAGTTTTACTTGCTATTTGGAATCAGCAAAGTGAAATCTGCCGCTGTCATAGCATTCCGATCCAGCTATCGAGACAGATCATTTTCTCCTGGTTCCTACGAAAGGGAGACTTTTGCACTGACTTCATTGGAAACAGTTACTGAAGCCTTGTTGGAAATCATGGAGGTATGTGGTTCAAACTAAAAGAAATTATCCAGAGGGGAAAACGCCACTGCTTACGCTTAGTACAACAAGCAGTGCAGTGACATGTACCTGCTGTGATGTGGTAACAAATAGTTAAGTAGCTGCATTCTGAGAACTAAACTAACCATACCTTCTGAATTTTAAAAAGACTTTTTCTGGTTATCATACATATTCAAACAATGTTATTCTTTCTAGGCTTGTATGAGGGATATTCCAACGTGCAAGTGGCTGGACCAGTGGACTGAACTAGCTCAAAAGTATGTCATAGGTCTCAAAACATAACCCCTGTCTGCCTTTGTAGTACACTTAGAATTTTCAGCTTTTTGTTATACAGCATATTTGTTGAATATTTGTTTAATCTGACGTGCTCGGTTTCTTCACAGGTTTGCATTCCAATATAACCCATCCCTGCAGCCCAGAGCGCTTGTTGTCTTTGGCTGTATAAGTAAACGTGTGTCTCACGGACAGATAAAACAAATCATCCGAATTCTTAGCAAGGTAATAGACCCATGTACCTGAATAGATTTGATGGCAGTAGGCTTTATCAGTGCTGAGGCTTCTAGATTTACAGTAGTTTTCAATACTGACTTTGATTGATCCAGAAATAAGCATTTAAATAAACAAGAAATTTTCTGTTAAGGCATTTAGCTGCATGCCTGTGGTTCACAACTTCCTTTTTTGAAAGGAAATAAATAATCTAATGTGTCATAAGTAAACACAGTGAAGAGCAGGATGTTGCTATAAGAAAACTTTAAAACAGACAGCCTGACTTGGTAATGATGTTCCTTATTTTCTAAAAAAGGTTACATTCCATAGCAAGTAAACAGTGTGCTATACGTATTTCCTTGAAGCATTTAATTAAGAGTTTTATGGACATAAACTTTAACTGAACATCATCTGAATTGTAAAAGAGCAATTCTCTTAATTCTTGCACTCTTACTTTCCTGACACACATTATGCAGTTGCTTCTAGAGGTACATGTCACTTCAGTCTAATTCTGCATTTGTAAAAGTAGTTGAGGATCTTTTATAAATGAGCTCAAACTTTGTAATCTAATCGAGAGGAACAATTACTCTTTAGAGCTTTGATCTTCCTTTGACAAAGCAAAATCTAATTATGGTTGTATTTTTATTACTCTTCTTCTTTTCCTACAAAAAGGGACTTGAAAGCTGTTTAAAAGGCCCTGATAATTACAATAGCCAAGTTCTAATAGAAGCTACAGTTATAGCACTCACCAAGCTGCAACCTCTTCTTAACAAGGTAAGCAAATGGATTTTTAGAGTAAACAAAATGTATTTTGTAAATGAAAATTATAATTATGGATATAATCTCAAAACTGTAAGTGAGTATTGTGGTATCTGAAATTCACACTTCAGTGCTATGACTCATGCTCAGAAGTACTACATATGGGAAGTACATCAGATGTTTGCATGTGGGACCTGTGCAAAGGCTTGAAAAATGCTTTAGAATGTGCTGTTCTGCTTCAGCAAACTGGGCCATAGCAGTACAAGCCAAGGCTGAACCACAGGCTGTCTTGTTCCTCTCTGAAAGATTTTTCACTTCTGGCTTCAAAACATTCGATTGCTGTATGTCTTGTCAGATCAGAGCTTACCTTACATTAGTCTGACCTGCTGTGGTGTTGTCAGCCACCTGTGTGGTACTTTCCAGTTCAGTCTTTGATCAGCACACGGCTGGCTGTGCCATAAATGAAGAACCTTGTGGAGTTACTTTAGTAAATAAATCTTGTTCCTTGAAAAATCTGCTGTTTAAGAGACCCAGTATTTGTTGAGTGCCAGTTCTTTCCTGCATGCTTTTTTGATTTGGAGAAGGAAGTGCCTGGCCAGTTACATGTGCAGAATTGCAGCCCAGTTTCAATGTGTGCTCTCAAAGCGATAACGAGAAACACGTTTCTGTTCAGTCTGGTGTCAGGCAATCTGCATCTGACACTCTAGTGAGCAAAAGAAGAAAAAAGAATGAAAATAAGAGAGAAGAAACGTTTTGGGGGAGGGAAGGACTTGAATTTGCTTTCTGCTGTTCACCTGTACAGTGGATTAAGACTGTGAGTTCATGTGAACACTTTTTGTTGGAATGGATGTGGTGGAGGATAGGACCTTGTGCAAGAAGTCCAAGTCCTGCTTGTCTTTCTTTCATTTACAAGAATTGACTTCAAAGTGAAGTCACGGATCTTTCCTTTTCCTCCTAGGACTCCCCAATGCACAAGGCCCTCTTCTGGGTAGCTATGGCAGTCCTGCAGTTGGATGAAGTGAACCTGTACTCTGCAGGCACAGCGCTGCTGGAACAGAACCTGCATACCTTGGACAGCCTTCGGGTGTTCAATGATAAGGTCAGCAGGCCCTCTTAAAATTACCTTTTTGTCACTTTTTTAAGAAAAATGAGATATGATGAGTAACTTTTGTTGAGGTACTTCTGTATTGTGTTTTTCCTCTGGGTCAGAGCCCAGAAGAGGTGTTTATGGAGATCAGAAGACCGCTCGAATGGCACTGTAAGCAGATGGATCACTTTGTCGGGCTAAATTTCAACTCCAACTTTAACTTCGCACTAGTGGGACATCTCCTGAAAGGTAAGAAACATACAGCTTTTCATTTTAGATGAGCCCTCTTAATTCAGAATTCAAAATAAGGGGAAAAAATGTGTAGTGGATTTTAAGTAAGCTGAATTACAGGATAGATACAGAATTAAATGTTCCTTGGCTAAAAGGTTTTACCGGGTTTCCCATATCCATGGGCCGTGAAGCTCTTTAGTGCTAGTGATACCAGTTCCAAACTGTCACAGGATGTGTGGCTTCGTTTGCTGCAGTTCATTACCGTGTCCTCTGAGGAAGCTGCCCTTCTCTGTGTGCTTGCCTGCGTTCAGGCTTTCTGTTCCTTTCACAAGATTCATTGGTGAGATAATTAATACCTGTACAAACATTTGAAATGATGTGATTCTGGAGAGAGGGACATGAAAAAAGTTAGTCTGGAATGTGCGGTTTCTGTTGTCATTGTACTTCCTTACTGTTTACATGAAGTTTCCTGAGAACATGCTGAAAAATATTTATCATTATTTTCAAAATAGTAATGCTACATAAAATATGCATTAAAACTTAAATACAATATTTGGTTTCTTAACCTCATTTCTTAGGGTACAGGCATCCTTCCCCTACCACTGTAGCAAGAACAGTAAGGATTTTACATACACTACTAGCTCTGGTTAACAAACATAGGAACTGTGACAAGTTTGAGGTGAACACCCAGAGCGTGGCTTACCTAGCAGGTAAAAACAAACAAGCAAACATTCTTCTGAATTTGTGTTAACTGAGAAGGAATCGATTATTGTGGGGAATCTTATGCTTTTTTGTTGACAAAATTGTTGCAACGTAAAGGAAACCTGTAACTGGGGATGGAGGAGAGTCTGGGCTAGGCTGGGGTGCATCAGTTAAAGCTATTTGTGGGCTGAAGGCACAAGTCCTACTGTGCAGCTTTGAAGATACTTCAGGGGTGCTGAAGGTTTCTTGGTTTCAGTGCATGCCTTGGAACAGTCAAATTTCTAGGGGGTAGAAACAAACTGTGACCATGCAAAGGCAAATGATTGAATCGTGTAATTGTAACTGGACAGAGAATGTAACACTTCTAAATGACCTACGTTTAATCCGTACGTTTCAGTAAGGTGTAATTGCATCTCAACAGTCGTCCTTATACCAAGTAAAGAAAATAAATTAAATTGATAGAATATTCCTTGCCTTCTTCAGTATGTTCCTGCTGCAGAGAACTTACATTAGCTTTCTTTGAATTTTTAGCTTTGCTGACAGTATCTGAGGAAGTTCGAAGTCGCTGCAGCCTAAAGCATAGGAAGTCTCTCTTGTTGACAGATGTTTCAATGGAAAATGTTCCTATGGATACATATCCCATACATCACAGTGACACTAACTATAGGTTGGTTGTCTGACTTTTAGATATGTTATCCACGTTTCAATGTCTGTTTGCTTTAGTAAGTGGTCTGAAGGTAACTTGTGGTATATTGAAAACTGAAACCTACATTCATAAAGCCAAGTTAATGTTCTGGTTTTGGTTCTGGACCAAATACTGTGATTAGGAGTCACAGAAATTTGGGTGTTTAATTTCTATAGATTTAATTCTGAGATCCACAAAGCTGTTTCAGAGCTTAATGCTTTGGAGGTTCTTAAACTCTTTGCAGACCTCTTTCTTCAAGACCTAATTAGACTTCAGGTTTTGTTGGTATTTTAAAAGAAAGGTTTGTTCTTTGGAGTACTTTGAGGCATGTACTAAGTAATCACTTGGTCCATGTCTTAGGAAATCTTTACACTTTATAGCCTGTCTGTAAGCAGCCACAGAGATAAGCTAAGAAGTTGACCTAGAAGTGGCACAGAGAGCAAATTTCTCTCAACAGGGAGCACTTTACTCGGTATCTTTCTTTAGCATCCAGTATGGAGCAGCTGATTATTAAATACCCTTCATTTTGCCTCATGGGGTGATTTGCTTGTGTTCTATTCATTGCTTTATTTTTTCTCTCTTGATCATTACATTCATATCAGATTGTCAGTTACCTCTAGCTCAGGTGTATTTGCAAGTAAAAGTGATCACTTTTTCTTAGTATGTGTTTTGGGGAGATTAATTTATTAGGAAGTTTGGGTTTAATAAAGGATAGTTTTGCTAGTTGAAAAATTTATGCCTAAATGTGCACAGTTTTAAAGATTTTCTTAATTTAATTTCTCTGCACTTTCAGGACACTAAAGGAAAATCAACCATGGTCATCACCAAAGGGGTCAGACAGACTGGCTGCCAGTTACCCGACAGTGGGACAGATAAGCCCTCGAACACGAAAATCCATGAGTTTGGATATGGGGCAGCCTTCACAAGCGAACACTAAAAAGCTTCTAGGTTATTAAGATAACTGATTTTACTAATCTGTCTACAGAATATCTCAGGAAGCGTTACTGGAGAAAAATTCTACTTGGATTTATTCTGCCTTTAAGTGCTTGTTCCTGATTCAGAGGAATATGTGGAGTTTCTACAAAACACAAGTTAGAGAGCACTATGCAGTTAAAGAGGACTAACTCAATTCTTTTGATCTCAGAGGGGGAGAAGCAAGAGTGGCACTCAAAATGTGTGTGTTGGAGTGAAAAAAAAAAAAGAAAATGAAAAAAGGAGGAGAAAAAGATTCCAGATACTAAAGAGTCGTAGTGCCAGTTTACTGCCACCAGCCCTCTTTGACAAAACCAAGAAGCTGAACACTTTAGCTTAGCTACTGCACAGAATACTCTTGTCTTACGCTAGAAGAGATAGTTGGTCCCAAAACATTTGAGATGTTTTGGAAGCAATCTGATTTTTATTCATGGCTTCTCAGCGCATCATGTTTACAAGTAAAGTCTTGATATCAGAGAAAAGAGAGGAGTTGCTTTGCCTGACTTGCGGTTACTCTTTTACATGATATACGGAAGGAGAGGGGCGTTTGTTTCATTACAATCCTATTACTGCTTCCTTTTCAGTAGTCACATTTTGGCATGTCTATTCAATGTGATGTGTTGACCAGGAAACCATAGCATGCCCACAGCTCACATATTTGAATAAACTGCATGCTTTCCTCATATGTATCGTGAAGCACTTTGGAAATTGTGATGGAGAGCGGCATGATGTGATCGTATTTTCTCTGCCATCCCTGAAAATGGTGAAAATGTCCCCAGATTCCTATCAATACATTGTAGATAGGAGAGTAGGTTGGCCAGAGAGTCAGAAATAGTTAGAATATGGATTTAGGTGTCATGTTTTTAATTGCCTGATAAATTGTTTTTAGGTACAAGGAAAAGTTTTGACCATTTGATATCGGACACAAAGGCTCCTAAAAGGCAAGACATGGAATCTGGAATTACAACGCCTCCCAAAATGAGGAGAGTAGCCGAAAATGATTATGAAATGGGTGAGAAACAGGACTAACATTTTAAGAATAATACTAATTATAAATGCTTTGTATACATATACAAAGGCTTATTTCTAAATTTGGTGTTTATTTGCCTAGGTTGCTACAAGGTGAGGGAGAAAGATCTCTCTAAACACGAGCTTCTGAGCAGCGTAGTCTTCCATATCCCTGGCAACTGAGGTTTGAATTAGAGCTGCTCAGTTTGCAAATACAGAATAAAGGGCAGCTGTAGATTACTGCATACAGGAGTGAAATGAAAGAAATTAAATTTGGCTTTTTATAAGCTATGGAGCCCTAGCTGCAGATTTCTGCAGGAAATGGGACGTGACCTAATGCCTGGAATGCCTCTCTTCATCTTCTCCCACATCTGCTTCCTGTGCCCCCATCCCCAATTGCAATGCAAGACCAGGGTTCTTCTGTTGTATCTGACGTCAGTCTGGTGCCTGACCCTGAACATGGTACTTGCCACCCCTGGCCCTGTATTCCACCAAATAGGAAATTGGGGTTTTTGTCTCCCATTCGAGAATACATCCCATGTAGTGGTCTAGCACTTTTAGTGGTGCAGCATAGTGGTTGCTTTTCTACTTTATGAAAATGCTGGTGAACTCTACAGTTTGGATATGACTGGATTTGCTGTGCAAGAGCTAATTTTGGTTTGGGTTTATATTGCTCTGGATGAGTTACTTTTTTTTATCTGGCAGAAACTCAGAGAATATCACCGCAACAACACCCCCATCTTCGAAAAGTTTCTGTTTCGGAGTCAAATGTCCTCCTAGATGAAGAAGTTCTGACTGACCCAAAAATTCAAGCACTGCTGCTTACAGTTCTTGTAAGCTTTCTTTTCTGTGTTTTTTTCTGTTGTTTTCTGACATTCTTTTACCTCCCAAAGAAGCATACGTGTTCTTGCAGTGTTTCTAAACTCACAGGGATTGGAATCACCGTGATATGCAAGTCTATTCTTTTGTTGCCATTTTTCCAGCTTCCTCGGGTTTGCTTTTTGAATGTATTTCCGTGTTCTTTGAGTGCAAATACTGAATTTTCATGATTCTGCATTGTTGTTTTAGAAATTGTCTGACAACTGTCCCTTTTTCGTGGTAATATGTAATAAAAGCATACCAGTGTGTTATAGTTAAAAAGATAAGAAGTGAAAATTGTAGGTATCCTGGTATGATTTAGTTTGAACATAATTAACTGGTGATATAGGCACAGTGTGATTGTGCTGCCTTGAGATATACCAGCACATCTACTGTTGCTGGTGTAATTCAGAAAGACTCAGTTGCCTGCTTCTGGCAAGCACTGACTAGAAAAATTCTTTGCCAAAAGAGAAGCTATTACCAACTGTTGTTATTGTTACCTACAGACACATAAAATGGCTTGATTGCATGTCCAAGGAGGACATAAATTCATCTTCTGTAATGCTGCTTTCTACTATTCGGAGATCTTTAAGCCTTAAACTACGACAATTAAAGTAATTACTTCAATTAAATTAGAAGCATGCTAACTGTATCCTTTACGTTACGACAGGCAACATTAGTGAAGTACACTACTGATGAGTTTGACCAGCGGATTCTGTATGAGTATTTAGCAGAAGCCAGTGTTGTCTTCCCAAAGGTCTTTCCTGTTGTGTAAGTATCTGAATTCTGTTTATGATGACTCCATGCTTGGCCCTTCCTTTGAAAGATCTCTGGACCAGAACAAGGATGTGTCAGATGCTCCTCTGTAGGTTATGAGCTGTTGAGACAAATATCCGTAGCAATTTGAGAATTGTCTTTTTTCCCCTATGTAAAATGGATAGAATATTCTTACAGGGAAAGGCGCCCCTCAGCGTCAGGCTGTCGGGCAAGCTGGCAGAGCATGGGAGTGCTCTGTGCCACGGTTGCTAGGGCTGCACAGCCATCAGTTTCTTCCAAAAGCTTTCAGCATCGCTGCTGCCATTGCTCTGGGCTGGTGACTCAGCGCAGCTTTGTGACTTATTGGATGCTGTGGAGAAGCCAATTACATTTTAATACGTTCGTGTACCTTTCTGTACGAGTAATAGATGCTGTCTCTAAAGTTTCACGCCAGACGCAGGTTTTTTAATTAGTGCACCAAACGCCTGTCAAAACTGATTGAATGCATAATGTAAGATACTTTTTGAATGTATTTCTTTAGAAGTCTTTTAAAAGTAGTTTTTGCCAGAGTCAATATATGTAAGAGAAACCTGGCTATCACACATTGAGGTCAGTAGACTTAGAACAGTGACGAGTATGATTTTAAAATAATGTTGCTTTTTCTGTCTTTATGAAGTATTGATCACAGTACATACAAGTTCTGAGAGTTACTGAAACCACAGTTGTAGATAACAGGCATTTGTATTAAAAAAATGTATGTGAGATTTGCAAGGGAGCTGAAATGAGAGAGTATTCCCACACGATTAAAACTTCCAGCTCTGACATGTATACAGATCTCGTGAGTGGTTTTTTGGTGGAAAATAATTAAGGTATTTGCAGTTTCAAGTGCCAGAAGGATATTTTAACGGGTTATACTGTTCTTACAGGTTTTTAAAAGTATTATGCATCACAAGAGTCCTCACTGAGCATATGTAGGAATTGTGTCCTACTTCTAGTACGACTGAGATTTTGAACATCCCACCCTAACTGCTGTTTGCTAAAATTGTTGGGAACTTAAGGTTTCTTGTATTTAATGAACAAAAATAAACCACTTCTCTTTTCTTCAGGCATAATTTATTGGATTCCAAGATCAATACCCTTTTATCGCTGTGCCAGGATCCAAATTTGTTGAATCCAATTCATGGGATTGTTCAGAGTGTTGTCTACCATGAAGAGTCTCCACCCCAGTACCAAACTTCTTATCTACAGAGTAAATATTTTTCCTTTTTTTTTCTTTTTAAAAAAACTGCTGTATTTTAAGTTAGATTTAGCACTTCATATATCCTAGTAGAAATAAGAGCTCACATATTAAGAAAAAAATTCTGACTTGAATCTTAGAACTTCTTGCTGCAGTTGTGCACCAAGTATTACAAGTATTGCACCATCCGAGTGAGTGAAAACTTGAAAGTTCATATTCTGTTTCTGTTAACCAATTTAAGGAAATGGAAGCCACGAATCATGCTGATAAATGATGAGTTTTAAGTTAACTGTCGAAGTTAGGGGCTGATTTTGTTATTGATAAAATCCCAAAGCATAACGTGTGGTTTTCAGAGCCCAAGCTCACTTCTGCATGACACTTGAACACTTAAACCTAGTTGTTTTTTAATGGCCTTTTTCCATATCTTTAGTGGACAATCCTTTCGAAACAGGTGCCAGTTGAGCAAAACTTAAATGTTGACGTCATTTTTAAAATGAGGCGTATTCACATGCCTTTTAGAGTGTCATCAAGAATTTGTTGTATGATGGTTTTAAGATCTTAGGGGTTTTACAGCTTCATTATTTCACATACGAATTAAAATGCCTTCTTTTTATTATATATGGTTTGGAAAAAATTTAGTGTTGAATCTCCAAAATATCTTCTTTTCATGCCTAAGTAAGTCCAGGCGATGTTCATTGTATACTTTCTAGTAGTTTTTGTCAGGAGAGCGCCGTGTTTTTGTGGTAATTTTCGGTTTCTTGTCGTAGGTTTTGGATTTAATGGGTTATGGAGGTTTGCTGGCCCATTTTCTAAGGTAAGAGCAGTATACATACATGTGTTTATATTGTGCCTTAATTTTCTCTCTAAAGAATATGTCTACATCTTCCCTGGAGCACCAAAATGACAAGCTGTACCACTTCCATGAGCAAGTGAGGAATGCAGGGCCCACTCCTGTACTTAAACCAGTTTCTGAGCCTGCATCAGGTGTTTTGATAGACTTTGGTAAAATCAAATTGCCAAAGTTGCATAAAAGCAGTCAGGGATGTAAATGCACTTTTTTACTGCTCCCACATTCACTATGTGGCCTTGGATGTACAGTCTCACTCAAAGTCTTTAGTTTATTATGTATGTCTTAGTGTAAGCTATGAGTTTGATTAGAATGATATTTCCATAAAGTTAGATTTAAGGTTAGAACAGAACAAATAAATGGGGCACCGACCATCTGTGCTGCTGTTAGTTCCCTCTGATCATGGTAGCAAGAACTAGATGGGCAGAGTAGGCCACATTCTGGGTATTTGGCTCTGGGTGTTCGGCTCCAGGGGCATAGGCAATGCTTTCAGTAACAGGATAGGTGCAGACAGCTGGGGCAGTTCACTTTGTGGGTCCAACAGCCCCTCTTTTCTGACCTTGCACTTCCATGCGCTACTGAAATTACACTCAGAAGTAGTCTTTGAAGTGTACATTTAGATTAGTCTGGAAAAGACCACAGATCATTTTTAGATACTCATGTCAAATGCTTTTCAAAATCTTCAAGCAAAACCAGTGCCTTGTTGGAGTGAATTCTGGGGCAAAGCTCGTATTGACAGAACAGTAGAAAGAAAAGAACCAATTTTTTGTTTTTGTTTTTTTTTTGTTAAATCCCCATCACCCACAGCAAACACAGATTCCAGACTATGCTGAGCTCATTGTGAAGTTTCTTGATGCCTTGATTGACACATATTTGCCTGGAATTGATGAGGAAACCAGTGAAGAGTCTCTCCTGACACCCACATCTCCGTATCCTCCCGCAGTGCAGAGCCAGCTTAGCATTACTGCTAACCTTAACCTTTCCAATTCCATGACCTCGCTTGCAACTTCCCAGCACTCCCCAGGTCAGTAGCTGTTCTGGTACTGTTCGGGTCAAGGAAATGTATTGAATTTGCTGGGTTAACCAAACACTTGGCCTCGTTGTGTCTTCAGATGTGATTATGCATCAAACATCATTCCACTCTTGAGTCAAATGGATATTAAACTGTTTACTAAGCTATTACACTGATGTTTCAGATGTTGGATTTTGTCCAGCACAAAAGCTGCCTTCTAAGTTGTTATACATGAAGGAAATGGCAGTAAATGTGTTGGAGTGAACAACAGCTGTGTCTTCATCTGGAATATATGCGACCATGGAGCCTTGAAAATTAAAAATATATAAATATATAACCATGATAATTTGCAAGGAGAATAATACTGCTCTGGGGACTACAAGGTAGCACATACTAGGAAAAATAATCCATAACTGTTCTGTGGAAGAGTGTGTCTGGGCTGACTCAGTTTCCATTAAAGGCAAGCGCTTATCCAGCAGCATCATACAGAGGTCATACTTGCCCATGAAGAATTAAAATGTGTGTATGGAGATAGTTATCTGGAATGCTGGGTTGGTTCAGAATATTGTATTGTCAGAAATGTGCTGGTGATAAAATAAAGGCATTCAAGAACAGAACCATTATCCAAGGGCAGTAAATGTCAAAAAATTCTTTTGAATGTTCTGCAGACAGGTGGCTTTTATCAAGAGCCATCTCCAGCAATGGAGTTGGGAGCTAGCGAGCTGGTTCAGGATGCTAGTAAGTCTGTACGATGCGTTTATGACACTGTACTTGGTTTGCTTGGAAATTAAATTTTGCAAGACCAGTATGAAGAGCAGAGATTACTAATGGTTCCATTTTTGTGCAACCAGAGTGGAGGTATCTTTGTAAAGCATCTGCCTTTGCAGGTGTTGCAGCCAGCGTGAAACAGCCTTAAGCCATTACTACTGCACAAAAGCCTTGTGCTTACTGTTTAATCGAAGTGGTATTTTCCCATCATCTCTTACTATTTATTAGTGTCTTGCCCATTTTCTTCAACATTCTTGCTTCCTTCTAACAATTTGACTACAAAAAGACTTGGGGCTTGAACAGAGCATCTACAGCTTTCTCCGACCATGGACCAGATCACAACACAGCTTTTTGTTGTGCTCTTTCACGCCACATTTATTATATTGCTCCAGTTTAACCAACCTACAATTTCACTAGTTTAAACTGGTGCGTTAACCAGTGTGACTTTGCATAGAATGTGCTTTGCTTGTTAAGCTGTTTAGTTGTATTATGAAAGTAATTGATCTCCTAGCACTTAAACAGCTCCTACGGCTGAATTTTTATTCTCATGAGCCATGGCTAGAGCTGCATGGTGGTGCTGTCACACATTTACACTGTACAGACAAGAGAGAGAGAGAGGGAGCTGAGGAAGACCTAGTATCTGCCCAGATAGAAATCACTGGTGAAGGAATTGCAGGATATAAACATGGGCTTCAGGATTTACTGAAACAGCAAGGCAGCTGTGGGACTAAATGGATGCAGATCTGTTGTCCACTTACTCTGATTTCAGAACAACCAAACAAGAAAATCTAGTGTGTAGCAGTGCTGAGTTACTTTGTGACCCTTGAGCTAAACAGTTTCAGCCAAGTAAGGTTCCTGTTATGGTTACAAATAAGTTGCAGATGCATCAAAAAAGTCTTTTCTTGCATCTGGAGACAGCTTGGCAGGTCATTGTTTGTAAATGTTTTGTCTGTCATCATCTCTTCTCCTTTCCCTCCCCTTGCCATGGACATGATTCACTTATGGTTTTTTTTTTCTTCCATTCTGTGTCTGAAGCTTCTCTGCCTTGCTCTAAATCTGCAGTTTTCATGCAGCTCCCTCATCAAGGTACACTCTACTTTCATGATATTTGCACGACCTGCTGCTTGATCTGCTTTAGGCTGGGCTTGTGGCATGAGAAGCGGTTTACTGATCCTTTGACACGAGAATGGCTTCAGTGTCAGAGCTAAACTGTCGCTTTTCTTGTATGATGCTAATGATGATACCTGATGATAGAGCAGGTGAAGGAAGTCAGTCACATCCTTAAGAAATTTGGTAACAGAGAAGTGGATTCTTGGTATATGAAATTACTGTGCAGCAGGTATTAAGCTAAAATAAGGAACTGTTTCACATGAGCTCTTCCGATTAACAGGAAGTGAGCTTTAACCTTTAACATCAATTGTATGCCTCCAGAAAACAGACATCAGTTCTTTGGGCTACACTGCAGCAGGCAGACGCTCAGTAAATTGGGTACTCAACACCGTTTGATTTCTGCTTCTATATGGAGAAATACAAAGCAGCTGCAGAAGAGGTGTTTTGCTCACACACATGGGTTCCTTCTTATTCTCCTGGTAGTTTTGGGGTTTTGTAAGCTCACAGCCCCACCAGGAGAGGAAGGGCAGTGTACCCTGCCACCAGCTTCTGGCTGCAGTTTCGAAATTGTTCTGAACACGTGTGCAAAACGTGGAGTGTGCTCTTTGTTCTTGCTAATACCAGTGAGAATCGGTTTCTTACAGGAATGAGGCTTAACTGTGGGAGATGTCATTTACAGTAATAGGATTTTGTTCTAACCTTTTCCTTCGCTGTCAGACATCCTGATTTTTGCTGCTCGCTGTACTTTTAGCCTTTCACGCAAAAACACCCTTCCTGCTGTTCATGCCAGCACTGCACGTGTACTGTTAATGGTGAGAGTGTTGCTCAACACACATCAAACATACTCAGTTTGTTGCAGAAATAATGTGACAGCTGCTCTAGGATATTGCTACAGCAGTGATTAACTCACAGTAGTGTCGGCATAAAAGCAATTATTGATTGGAAGCATGTCTGCATTAAACAGAAGTCTCAGCTTTTATTTCTCCAAGTTACTGGCTGTGTCCAAAGCTGTTGGAGTAACAGCTGATAACCCAAGGCTTTCATCTGCTGTCATCCTGTCAGCATGGAGTTTACACTAAAGCAGTTCATTTTTGAGGCTTGTTTGATACGATTCTTTTAGTAAAACATAACAGCTACCTGGTCCTGCAGAGAAGAGTTAGAGCTTCTCAGAGAAGTGTAAATGCACTGGGGTATAGAGCTTGTCTGGTTTCATCCTCATCTTGCACTTCATCAGCATCCTCTGGCCTTTGGTGGAACTGACCTGAGGCAATAGCAGCTCTCCTGACTCTGTGTGTTCACTGTTAATGCCTGGCTCAGAAAATTATTGCTGTAGCTGTCCTTGTTAACACTTAGTGTTGAATTTTTTTTTCCACTCCCAATTTATCTGGGTTTAAATCATATAATCAATGCCTGCACTTTGACACTTCACTCTGCAAGAGAATATCTGCAACATTTCTTCCAAACATTTGTTTATGCATTAAGTACTTTTACTGATCTTTTACTTGTGACCCAAGATTCAGTGTTGAGGATTTTACGCACTTGAATACAGAGGAATCTCCTCAGGTAGCAAGAACTGGCCTCTGCCATTGCAGCAGAGCTTGCAGGTTCAGAAATGAGGCTTTCTCACTGTGACATTCCGCTGTTTAATAGTGATCATTGGTTTTTTGGCTGGATGAAGCCCACAGATTTGACAATCTATCAGCTGTTCCTCCTAGAGAACATAAAAGACCAGGAGAGACTTGAGTCATTCTTCTCTTTGCTCAGTCTTCTCAGAACTGGAGTAAGCGAGGGCTTTGCGGCCTGAAGACTTCTGTTTTGTGTTTTCGGTAGGTACGGATACCGGTACAAATGGTTTGTGGAGGGAGGGGAAGCCTTCACCTGCTATGTGAACATTTGTGTGCTGCTTCCCTATTAAATGCAATTCCTGTTTCTGTTTTAAGAACTGACTGGGTGAGCTGGGTAAGCGGTTCACACCCCAGGCTGTTTCTGCACAGCTGTAGGAAAAGTTGCATGTATTGAAACAGATCACCCAGTGCCCACAGGCCAGAGTATTTTGCCTTGTATTGTTGGAGACAGATGAAGGTAACATCAAATTCAATCTGAAACTTCAGGACAGGGGAAAATTTGAACGGGTCGTGTTAGGATGTTCCAAGTTCAGTGTAGGGGAGCATAGATCTGTGGGAGCAGGCATCGCACTTCAGCACATCGAGGTGTTTGACCTGATCAACGTCCAGGATCTCACTGAACACAGGGTTGTACTTCTCATCCTGGAAACATTATTTTTCATACTACAGTGCTGCAAGGAAATAGCTGTCTTTGATTTGTCAGTTATGAGATGTCATTGCCAGGAAGATTGTGTTACATTGGCCTAGAACAGTGCACCAGGCCTGGCCAGGGTTATTTCTTCAGGCCTCCAGGTCATTTCTTCATGATCACTGGTGTGGGACTGTGTTTCAGGGCGGTGACCAAACTGCTGCAGGGCAGTGCTGGCTTTGATCTGCACTCAGCCCTGGTGAAGAGTCAGAGCACCCCTTGCTGGAGGGGAGGGACCCAGCTGGGCCGGTGACCCCAGCTCACTGGGTTCTCCATGCAGCTGGCACAGTGTTAGCAGTGACACGGGGACGAGGGCACAGGGAGGTTTGCTGCCTCCGCCTGCGACTGCCTGGCACTGCTCTGTCACAGGGATGCTGAGCAACTGGCTTGGCATCACCTGGCTTGTTGTGCTTTTCTTCGTCCACTAAGCCCTTGTGTACCAGACAGGGTTTTTTTAATCTCTGCCCCCAAATTTTCTTGCTTTTGCTCTCCCCTCCTCCTGCCCCACGGGGTGAGGGGTGAACAAGCAGCTCTGTGGGCTGAGCTGCCTGCGGGGGCTGAGCTGCTACAGTCGGTTTGTCTCCCTGCCAAGCAGGCTCTGCAGTGCCCACTGGCGAGTGGCAGGCAGGCTCTCGGCAGCTCCCAGTGGGATTTTCCTATCGCTGTCCACCTGCACCTTCTCAAAGCACGAAGCACAGGATGGCCCCAGCGGCGAGGCTAACCTTGTTCCTTGTGTTTCCCCCAGGGATCGACAAGGAGAACGTGGAGCTCTCGCCCACCGCCGGACACTCCAACAGCGGGAGGATGCGCCACGGCTCTGCAAGCCAAGTGCAAAAGCAGCGAAGCGCTGGCAGTTTCAAACGCCACAGCATCAAAAAGATCGTGTGATTCTTTCTTTTTATTTTTTTTTTAACTTTTGGAAACTGACTGCCACGCGTGGGCCTCGCGCCGGGGCCCCCGCCGGGTGTGATGCTGCACTTAATTTTTGAAGTTCCCATCCCGTCAGCTGTGTTGCCAGATGATCAACTCTTGAAACATTGCCTGAATTTTAATGCCTTCATTTCTTTTTTTTCTTCTGTTTTCAATTTAAGCTAGTGTTTCAGAACCGTGCACGTAGATCCTGACGGACTTTGTAGCCGGAGGAGGTGTGGAGTTCTTTAACACTGCAGAACCGTATCTTGTCCAGATACGAAAGCCATTTCCGTAGACAGCTCTACCTTCTGTTACCGGCCCTGGTTGTTTCTTCTCTAAAGGGAAGTGTTCATCCATAATCCTGTTTGCACATTGTTCAAGGTAGTGGCTTTATGAGCCGGGGAAAGTTACTATAATCCTGGTTTTAATTCAGACCTGTAAGATTTTTAGCTGTGGACTTTTTTTTACCATACTTAAAAGAATCTTATGATAGCCGCAGTCCAATGAGCTTACCCAGAAGGGGTGGATTAGATCAAATTTCTAGTAATTAGCAATAAATTTGAGAGAACGAGAAGGCTTCATGAGTCTCTTACATTCCCCAGACCATAGCTTCACATACTTGGACTGTATATGGACCAGACTGGACAAACTGGCTTTTTTTCCAAAGCAATTTTTTTTTCGCTGTACTTTAACTGCACTAAGGAATGTTGTAGAGTGGAAAGAAAATCCTCGAGAACTGACTATTATGCTGTCATCGTAGCAGTGTTGAGAATTTATTGCTTCTTTCTTCCGTTTAGCATATACTTTAGTTGTGCCCTTCCCAACAACATGCACCTTCAAGAAATTCCTGGCAGAATAACCGTCAGGGTATGGAGGGGAAAATTTAATTTGTTAACTTCCAGCTGCTTTTGTGCTGCCCCAGCAGTGGTATAAAAACAGGAATGTTTGCTTCAGGTACATGAATCTAAAAATAACTGACACTGTTAAATCCAGGTTACGCCTGAACGTCTGCCGTGCAATCCCCGATCCCAGTACAGACATTAGCAGTCAATCCCATCTGGCAGAACTTTGAAGGGGGTTTAGTTCATCAGGCTTCATCCCTGGGGGGTTACAGGAAACTGAAGCTGCTGTCACTGTGAAAGACGGGCCAGCTGTGGTTGTGCATCAGCGCCAGGTGGCTGCGATCCCATGCTGCTGTGCTGGTGACAGTGTGTGGAGCGCTTGGTCTCAGAGGCCGGCAGGAGCTCTGACAAAAGGGGCCCCCAGCCAGGTGCGTGTGGCGGGCAGTGTGGATCTCCTGCTGGAGACCACCTCAACTTCCCAGGTTCAGATCCCTGTTGTCTGGTAGGGATTAACAATCTGTAAGTGGCTTTAAAGGAAAAAAAGTATATCTACTATATCAAATAAAATCCTCTAGTGCAATTTTGTGAGTGGCTTTCAGTAAATCAAACTCCACAGCTAAATTATTAGAGAATGGTACAATTAAGTGTTTGGATTTTTCTGCTATAGCACATAATTTACATGTATCCACACAGTAACAGTGTAACATTTATGTAAATAAAAGTACCTTTATTGTATTGATTCGTAAAATAACAGTTTAATTCCTTTAATTTGTTTACAGTCCTGGAAAAACTATGAACACAAACTTAATATGCAAATAGCTTGCCAAACCAGGAGGAAAACTTAGAATTAGCAGTCTTGAAATAGATGCATTGGGAAATACGAAGACTTGTACAATTAACCAAATTTTTATATTCGTGGCTGTGTAGGAGCTGCAGTAGCAATGTGGTTACTGAACTGTTACAGAACTGTGAAAGGGATCATGAGGCAAGAGCTAAATGCAGGCCTAGAGCAGTGACTCGAGCTGTGTCCTAAGCTGCTGTGCATGCGAAACTGTGGGAGGCACTGATGTAAAAACCTTCCTCATCTCATACATCAGATAGCAGAGAGCCGCCCTCAGCATCTGTGCCAGTCTGCATGTGGATCTACAGAATCAAGCTCATTCCAGCCCATTTCATTTGGCTGAAGACAAGGAATTGTAAAAGCCTGAAGATTCGTAGGTAGGAGGAAGCAAGATTCTCTTGTAATTTTCTGATAGAAAAATAGAACTTTCAGTTGTTTCTCCTACGAGCAGATTGTCCTTAAATAGAAATAGTCGTTCTAGGTGAACTACCCAATCAGTTTTGTTTGGGCTGGGTTTTTTTGAGAGCAACTCTTTCAATATTTTGTTTTACTTATATATAACAAAAATGTGTCCCTAAATTGGAATTTATGCGTTCTTTGAAATACAGTGTGAAATCAGAATGGCCAGTAATTAAAATTACCTTTCGCGTGAGAACTAGAACTACTCCAGGCTCTCAGTCACAGCTGAAAAAAAAAAAAAAATGGTATCTTCATAAAGGAAGTCCACAAAATTCAGTTTGTTTCCTGGCAGGTGGAGAGTCATAAAGTGTTCTTGCTGTGTGGTTCAGCGAGAAGACCTGGACCTTCCTAGGGCAGGGGTGTCAAACTCATTAGGTCACAAGGGCTGGCATTTGGTGTAATTACCATTGCTGGCTGCTGACTGATTCCAGATCACAGGTGCCCTGATACACAGGAAAGTCATCTCCCAGTACCAAGAGTTAGGAAGGTCGTGCTTGAATTGAGGGAGAAATGTGGCCTTCCTATAATGATGACATTGCTATTGGTAATGAGTTGTCAGTGCCTTACTGTCACCTTCATCCCTCAGCCTGCTCCCTCAAACAGCCATTGCTGCTGGTTTGCCTTTTTGTTTTCTTTCTTGCATCCTCCTTTATTGGTTTCCTTCTCCCATTTTGAATATTCTTCATCCACTCTTGGTTCCTAGTCCAGCTGCTACCATTCTCCTCTCCTCCTGCTTCTCTGATCATGCTTCTGACCAGTAGTTTGTTGCTGGCAATGATGTGACCTTGACATCTGATGTTATGAGTAGGAGACAGGTCTAAGGGTTCCGACCACTGAGTCGCTGTTCCAGTTAGCCTGCACACTGCTGGGCAGTCCCTGCTGCATGGCTACTGCAGCCGTGGAGTCCGGCTACTTTGGAATGAAAGCGTAGATTTGGGAAAACCTGATTTATACATGTGGACCACAAAACTCCATCCCGGTGACTGTAAGTTTGACACCCCTGCTTTAGAACACGTCATCCATTGTGCACTAACTACAGTTAAGTACTGTAAAGATGATTAACATTGCGTTTGTGTTTGTATTTTCCCAGACTTAAAGATAATTCAGTAGTATTTGAGTAGTGCATAACCTACTTGTTAATTATGCCAATGTTTCTGCTTTAATGTGCATGAGGTTTCCAAAAACAGGAAACATTTCAAATACGTATTGTGGACTGAGCACCTGGGAGCGTTCCAGTGCTCTATTCCAAACTGGGTTGTAGGTTTTAGGGCGTTTTCTGTTTCATTCTAAGGTTAATTTTTTTTTTCAAATGTAATGAAGCACGTCTTATTGTTATGCAACAAACTTACCACAGAAAGTCACTTTTAGTGTTGGTCCCACCATTTTTTTTAATGCAGTATATTCACCTGTAAATAGTTTTTGTGTAAAATTTGACAGAAAAGTATATTTACTACACTGTAAATACATGTGACGATATATTGTATTATTTTGCTTTTTTTGTAAAGCAGTTAGTTGCTGTATATGTATAACATACAAATTTGACTATTCTAGTGTTAGTAACTGTTAACTACAACTACTACTCCTTCCTGCTGTTGCATTATGTCACTTAAAGAAAAATGCTGTGTACTATAAACTTACACTGTGTATGATATCTTACTATTTCCATTTGGGTCTCAACTTTGCAAACCTTCCTCGATCCACGATTCTTCATATTGTAAGCGAGCGTGTGACAGCTGGCAACAGCCCTGCCGATTCAAATCCAGTTGGTAACTGTGGGTAAAAATGGTAGAAACCTGCTTTCAGATAACTGTTGTTCACCCCATTTTCCCCTCATGTATGTACTTGCCCTTTTTTTGAAGTAAAATGTAAATTCAACCTGCTTCGAATTGTTTGAAAGCCTTTTTCTGTTTGTTGTGACAGTGAGATTTGGATGAGTCCTTTGAGTCCAGAATCCCCACCAAGGGCCTCAGGGCAGCTGGCATTTGGTCCAGCCCTCGTCCCCAACCCAAGAACCCCGTTTCTGGGAAAAATCAGAAACAAGGTGAAATCCAGCCTTGGATTTGTCTTTGCAGAATGGTGCTTCTGTGTGTATGCACACGTGTGTGATCTTGCATTTCTAAATAATGGCAAAACCGATTGCCTGTGGATCACTGAGTACAGGATTTAGACAGAGTAAAGCCCATTGTCATGAATTTCATGTCACTCCAATAAGATTATATTAACTGAATAATAAATCAGAATATTTCTTTTTAAAATGTACATTTAGTATTTTAATAAAACAGCTGCTTGGTCTTAAAAGAACATTTAAGTATAATTTGTCTATTTCAGCTTTTCTAGCTTAGAAGCTTGAAGTTTCAACTGTCAGGAAACTTCTGTGGCAAATGTCTAATCAAATCTGTTTTCCTTTTAGGGGAATATTACTTTCCTATTAAAATGTATAAGTACTTATATTCTGGCTTTGTGAATCGTAAAAGGATGTAAAAACATATTAAAGCGTGACTGCATTGACTTCTTCTGAGACATCTCCTTGTTCCTGCATACTAAGCACAGCATTAGGCCTGCTTGGTTGAGGACAGGCAGACAGGCAGGCGAACAGAACAGGTGACTCAGGGCCTCACTGGTGCCAGCAGGGATTGCATGAATGGAAGAGCCGCAGTTTCTGCATTTTTAAATTTCAAGAGCATATATTCTCTACTGTAGAAGAACCGTTCATTAGTCTTAAGTCAGAAATAGCAGCCCTGACTGGAGTGGGGAGCCACACAGGAGATGCTTCTTGAACAGCACCTACTCAATGCTGCTAAAATTGTTTCTGAAGGTCATGTTGGACAGCTGAGCTTCCCTGCTGCTTGAGATCAATAAAATTACACTGTAGCCACAGTGCAGGAATGAAGGGAGAAAGAACTTTTTTAGTTCTGTTTTCATGCAGTTAGAAAAACTGTATGTAGGAGGATTATTGCATCCTTGGAGCAAGCAGTTCTGTCGTAGGAAAGAGCTTGAAAATTCTTGCCCAGCTGATGCTGTTGAAATAGTTTGCAAAGGAAAAAAGAAACAGAGTTAAAGAATCAGAACTTTCTTGATGCAGTGTTATAAATTCTCTTCTAGAGTTAAGTAGGGCAAAACTGTAAAAGGAAGAAGAGAAAGGAAGTTGTTATTCACAAGCAACAAGACTGACCCTTAACGTGAGTGGCTAATTCCTAAATATTAAACTGTCTCTCTGACAGGCTTAAGTATTTCCAAGTACCTCTGACCTGGAATATCAAGTCTTCACAGTATTTGTATTTTGGATGTCCCAGAAGTTTCATACTAAACTTGTAATTCCCTTGATAGGAGACTTTAAGCTCACCAGAAAAGTGCAAACCAACGTGCACAAACATGAAAATTCAAAGCCCTTTCCCCAGGCTCGTGGGATGCTGCTACTGGGGGAAACCATGACCTGAATCCTGCAATGAATTTCTTACCTCTGACTACCAGCACTACTTGGATCAGGCTCCTTCTCAATGAGCTGCTCTCCTAAGAAAATATATCCAATACCAAGGGATGTAGCTGCGCTCTCTGTCATGGCAGAAACTTGTTCTGCTCTTTGCTGCACCTGGCTGGCCTCAGAATGGCTTGGAGCCATCTGTGAAGGTGACCAAACCCTACCACGGGTTAACTGCTGCTGCAGCTACACAAACATCCACCTGCATGAGATGGAGTGAAATCTGGTCCATTACACCCTACCATGGGACTGAATCCTGCTGCAAGTTGGTTACTTCTGCAACTGTCAAATGCTTTTTATTTTTCTGCTTTCCCCTTCAGCCCATCTGTATTGGGAAGGGGAGCAGAGAACACAAGAACTTACACAGACAGTGCATGATTAGCCACTCAGTGTTGCCTGATTTAAAACAAAAGCTAGCTTCTGCCGACTATGAGTGGTGCTACTAACTGTTCTCTTTCAACAAAGTGATGTTCTTTCCCCCATACTATAGTTCATAATTTATAGGTGTAAATCCTTTGTGTCCTGGAACATTGGTTTCTTTAGTTGGCTGCTGCTGTGTTTAACATACTCTCAAATGAAAACAAATCCTAGGGCTTTGTGGGTGAAGAGTATAGAATAACATCTCCCATGATGTGACTTGTTAAAACAAGTACAGGTTTGTTCTTCAAAGCAATAATGAATAAAAGTCTGATGACTGCATCTGTAGGGATATTCAAATGATAGTGCTCTAAGTAGCAATGAGTAACTAACTAGATGTTCCAAGAAAAATCCCACTGCACTATTAAATTGTATTTGTTTATTTTCTCATAGTGTGCTGTCCTTCGGAAAACTTGAAATATCTGTTCCATTGCTTCTTCCCCCAGTCAGTGTACTCGAGAGTGAGATCTGCCCCTGAAGTGCAGGTGCTGAGTAGAACATGCTGTATAAACTGAAGAACTGCTCACCCAGCCCTTTATGGTCTGAAGACAAAGGTGAATGACATGGCCAGCTCCACAAGAGGCAGATCAGGGACAGGCCTGACTGGGAGTGAGCTTTCCAAGCTCTGGCTTCTCGAGTCTGCTCCTTGAGGCTACTCGTGTTTACGATAGGAGACACCAGGCGAGGCAGGGGCAGTGGGCAACCTCTCCTCACCTGTTCTGTGCTCCACTCCCTTCACCCTGATTTGCTTTTAGTGAAGTTCTTCCATTTGCTGGCTGTGCTCCCCAGCTCTTTGCCCTATCAGTCACATGGTTTTTTCCCCCGCTTTCTTGGTGATTCCTTTTCCCTTTCCCAACTGCTCCCTACCCTTCCTGGAGCTCATAGTGAGAGCCTTTCTCATTTCCAACAGGCCTGGAGCACATAGAGTGCAGCATCAGGTGAGTCAAAGAAGAGGCTTTCAGCCCTCCTTGCTGCAGTAGTACATGCAAAGAAGCTGCAACAAAAAGTTCTGCAGGGTTATAGAGACCCACCCAGCCCTCTAAAAATGGGTATGAGTGAACGTGGGCCAAGGACAGCACAGAAGTGGTGGCTATGAGCCAAAAAGGAGGCTGGGTCAGAGAACGGCAAAACATACAAAGCCTTAAAGGCCCCACAACGCTAACACCAGTGAGGCCAAGGGGATGGTTGAGGCAGCAAAACAAAACAGGACCGAATTTCTGCATTTGCCCAAAAGAGTGTCTAAGTCTCCATGCATTAAGGATCAAAGAGCAAAGGCTGCCTCTGCTGCTGAATCCTGCTGTCTGCTGAATTACTCCCGTGAAGAGATGCTCACAGTAAGGGAAGAAGGTGCCATCGCTCTGTGTGCTGTCCTCATGAAGGCTGCACTGGGTCTGGTTCTCCAGGTCTGATTCTACTCTGCTCTCCCTCAAGCCAAGCCTGCTCCTGCTTTTAACTCCTGGTCTCACACAATACCCGACACAGGGAAAAATTACTGCTACTCCCTCCATCAGGTGGAGTGCAAACATAGCTGCGCTGTTCAGAGGAATTCCCACACAGAGGCAGGCAGGGCTCTCAGAACTGACCCAGCCTCTCACTCAGCACAGCTCCCTACCTGCAGTTGGCACTGGGAAGCTCTGCTGTGGCTGCACAGTGGGATGCTGGAAGCACTTGGCATCACGATACACCCCCTGCTGCTGACAAAAGCAAGAGCAGACAACAGTTAGGGACAGATGAAACCCAGCTCACACAGAGCACAGCACCTGCTGGAGCACTCCAAGGATGGGATCAAATACCCTGCAAGGCAATTCAGCAAGTATGCCCCTGCTGGCCTTCGCTTTCTGGTTCTGTTTGAGATTGTTAACTCATTTACACTCTAGTGCACTAACTGCTTGCTGTATAACATGGGTAAATAAACAACTGAGCAGGCTGGACTCCAGCCAGCCTGGTTAGTTAGCCCAATAAAACCCCTGCTGTTACGGTGTTTACCAGATTTCCTGCATGGTTCCATAGTGTAGAGCATGTTGTTTACAGCCAGGCAAGTTCACAGGAAAAGGCTCTGCAGAATAAAAGACTTGGCTACTGGACTCATGCAACACAGAACCAAATCCTGCAAAAGTGTGGGTACACTAGTGTGCCTGGTGGAGCTGGTGCCCTCTGATCTGCAGCAGAAGCAAATGCAGTGCCAGGCTGCACAGGAAGGAGCATCCAGAAACACCCGATGTCTGTAACTCCATGCCTTTCTGTGCAACTGTGCTGCAATATTTGAAGAGAGAACACACCACCCCCAAGCCGCTCTTCCCAAGTAGACCCAGTGGAGAGGCCAAACTCCTTCCATCCCTGGTGCTATAGTGCTCTTCACACAGATGACAATGATCCCTCAATATAGGGCAGAACTTTTCCCAGGCCATAACTGCTTCTCAGATTGCTCCAACCACAACCTGTACACTTTTCCTCTTTCATACCACTCTGCTGTGCAAAACCTCAAGCTCCTTGGAATAACTATGACTATTTCTCATTCTCCTCCAAGTGACTTTACCAGCCTTGGTGGCCACTCTCCCTTCCACTGCACTCAAGGAGAAGTGTAAAAGCCCCCACGCTGAAGCACTGTACGTGCTGACTGCGGACAGGAGAGTGGCAGCCGGGAGAGCTCCCACCCTGGGCTGTGGTGATGATACTGAAAATGACAGCAAATAAACTCTTCAAGACTCATTTTGGAGTTTTAGAAAGCAAGCATTCTTTATCAGGCCTGGGCAACATGAGGGAGTGATCTCCATCAGTCTTGTGCAGCAGCTAATATATTTCACATTTTACATGCCTATGGATAAATTTTCCCAGAAATCTTATGCACATTCCATTACTTTCCAAGCGCTGCAATGAGCCAGCAGTGGCCCAGGTGGCCAAGAAGGCCAGTGGTATCTTGGCCTGTACCAGAAATGGTGTGACCAGCAGGTCCGGGATGGTTATTCTCCCTCTGTACTCAGCACTGGTGAGGCCGCTCCTTGAATCCTGTGTTCAGTTCTGGGCCCTTCACCACAAGAAGGATGTTGAGGCTCTGGAGCAAGTCTAGAGAAGAGCAATGAAGACGGTGAAGGGACTGGAGAACAGAACCTACGAGGAGCAGCTGAGAGAGCTGGGGGTGCTTAGCCTGGAGGAGGCTGAGGGGAGACCTCATTGCTCTCTACAACGACCTGAAAGGAGGCTGTGGAGAGGAGGGCGATAGCCTCTTCTCCCAAGTGACAGGGGACAGGACGAGAGGGAATGGCCTCAAGCTCTGCCAGGGGAGGTTCAGGCTCTACATAAGGAAAAAATTCTTCACTGAAAGGGTCATTAGGCAATGGAACACGCTGCCTAGGGAGGTGGTTGACTCCCTTCCCTGGAGGTGTTTAAGGTGCGGGTGGATGAGGTGCTGAGGGACATGGTTTAGAGACTGGAGGGAATGGTTGGACTCGATGATCCAGTGGGTCTCTTCCAACCTGGTAATTCTATGATTCTCTAATCCGCCACCAACATGGCTGCCGCGCCTGAGGCACAGGGGGCGGGAAGGGCGGGGTGCAGCGCTCGCGCAGGCGCGGTCTCGCGGCAGGAGCGGCGGCTCTCGCGAGCTTTGGGGCGCGGGGCGTGGCGGCGGCGCCGCTGCAAAGTCCCAGCCGGGCGGCCCGGCCGGGGCTGCACGTGGGAGCGACTGGGACCGGGACCGGGACCCACCGCCCTCCGTGAGTGCTGCCGCTCCCTGCCGGCGTGCTCCTCCGCTCCTCCTTCCCCGCTGGGGCCGCGGTCCCGCGCAGCGGGGGGCCACTGAAGCCGCGAAGCCGCCTGAGGGAGCGCTCGGTCGCGCCTCACGGTGCCTCCGGGGGGCTTGGCCGCTTGTCCTGCTCTCGGAGCATCCGTGAGGGAAAAGGGGGCGGAAGGTGTGGCTCGTTCCACCGTGAGGGGGAAAGCGAGCGGCGGGTCGGGCCTGTGGGCGAGGATTCAGGGTGCCCGGTGCAGCCTCTGGTGTGTCTCGGGGGCCAAGCCCCATCGTGGGACTGTAAAACGGTCAAAGCCGTTATTGGTCAACTTTTCAGTGAAAGCTGTTATTGGTAAACTCTTCACGTGTGGCAGTGACTTCTGCTTGTAACCCACACGGGGCAGTCGGGGGCAGGGAGTTGTGGTGAAGTTGTAATACGTTGTTATCAAGAAAGTAGTGTTTCAGTAGCCTCCCTTTCCTGATGGAGTTGTTGCCATTTGGACTTATTTTCTTCTTCCCACTCTTTGAAGCTAGTGAGATGTGAGTTTCTTGTGTTCCAGAACTGGGCACCTTGATCTGTGTGTGGCCGAGTCCTTTATTGCGGTCTCTTAAGTCATACGGTGAAGCAGGGAACACGAATGAACATGCATCTCCCCAAGGGCATCCCTGTCATGAGTTATCCATATCCATAAGAAGGGTATGGAGCTCTTGGAACGGGTCCAGAGGAGCCTACAAAGACGATCTGAGGGCTGGAGCACCTTCCATGCGAGGACAGGCTTGAGAGAGTTGCGGTTGCTCATCCTGGAGAGGGGAAGGCTGCAAGGAGACCTTATAGCAACCTTTCAGTGCCTGAAGGGGCTAAAAGAAGATGGGCAGGGACTGTTCACAAAGGCTCGTGGCCATGGGATGGGGGGCAGTGGGTATAAACTGAAGAGAGACACCTTTAGACTAGACATAAGGAGAAATTTCTTCACCGTGAGGGTGGTGAGGCCCTGGCAGAGGTCGCCCAGGGAAGCAGTGGCTGCCCCATCCCTGGGGGTGTTGGAGGCCAGGTTGGATGGGACCTTGGGCAGCCTGATCTGGGAGGTGTCCCTGCCCATCGCAGGGAGGTGGAATTGAATGGGCTTTAAGGTCCTTTCCAACTCAAACTATGCTATGATTCTGTATTTGTAGGAAATGGCAACAAAAGTTGCGTTTGACTGCAGTCTCTTCTGGGAAAATAAGGGGCTGCAGAATGGGAGTAACTCTGCTTTTCTGTGTTCACAGGGTCGTGTGCTGCCCTGGTCAGGTCGGTGGTTGTGTTAGCACCTGCTGGGCATTATCGGAGCCTCTGTGGACTTTGTCTCAGGTGAAAGGAAATGGCTTGTTGTTGGGGAAAGTAGTAGCGGGAGATGGTAACTTTATTTCTCTCCTGTTTGCTTTCTGCCTGTGAATGATCTACTGGGTTACAGTCCTTCGTGTGTGTGTAGTAGAGCTGAGGAGGAGCACGTGGCGTGCTGGAGTGCCACACAACTGTTCACAGGGGAGGGATGTCCAGAGCTGTCAGAGCAACAGAGCTGAGCTTGCTGCTCTGGCACCATGTGACCTAGTTTAAGTCACTTAACCTCTTCATTCTTTAATGAGCGTCCTATGTGAAGGGTGAAACACGGTGCAGGCATTCGTGGAGCTACTGTGCCTATCCTTAAGTAATTTCAATGTACCTGTGATTCTGGAGAAGAGTAGAGTCGCTTCATTGCATATATCTTGATGGCACGGTTTAGTTCTGGATTAATTGATTTGCTTGCACGTGCTGCCTAGGGCACTGAAGGAAATGACAACCTTTTAGTATGTTGGAAGGAGGAAGAAGCCTGTAGAACTTGAGCTGTGTTTGATGTTTCGTAGGATCCAGCTTCTTACTACATTGCTTGCTGTCCTGGTACCGCTCATCCGACAGTCCCTCTGCTTCTGTTTCCGTGTTTTATTGGGCTCTTGAAGGACTTCCGGAAGTTCTCAGGGGGCAGTAGTGCTGGGGCATTAGGCAAGTGTATCTGAATGATTGTCATAGTATCTTCTACAGCAGGGCTGCATGCTGTTTGCTCTCAGACATGAAACAAATGGTATTGTTAGGTTTGGAGAGTCAGTGTGGATGGTGCTGCAGTAACACAGTTGTGCATTTTGGTAGCTGCTTCTTGCTTAGGGATGTGCTCTGCCTAGTAGCACTGAGTTTAGATACTCATCCTAGGAACCAGATCACTTTTAAAGATCTCTGGAGATGCTTTGAGGTGCTAATACTAAAAGTCATCAACTGCCTAGAAAGACTTAGCTTTAACCTAGACATTCCACAGTGCCTGAAATTAGGCAAGAGGAATTCCCCTCCCCGCCCACGGTGTGAGATGGAGGTTCCTGCAGTTCAGATCAACCACAGTACATAGCTTCTCAGTCCTTGCAGGTTCTCTGGGAGTTAATTGTGGCAGGAGCGAGTTTGAGCATTGCAGCCAAAGCTGTTCAGAGGCAGTAGCAGCTGATTTGCTCTGTTAAGACTCTTGTGTTCACTTTGAAAACATTGCAGGCTGACTTCAAGAGCGTTTCAGGGCAAGTATGCTTCTGCAGCAGAAGAGTTACCAGATGAGCACTGTACTTGAAAAGCAACTTACCCCACTTATCTATGGCTCTGGTCTTTCACATGCACTTACTGATGTGAAAAAGTAATTTCAGGTGTTTCTAGTGTCCAGGGAGACTGTAATAGGGTCAGGGCTGGTATCCCAGGTGCCCTAGCGACATCTAGAAGTAGTAGAAAACATTAATTATAACATAAATTACTTTTAATTGTTTAATGTTTCAAATCTAATGACTAGCCTTTTTAAAATCCTGGTTTCTAACTACAGCACTTCTGTGGAACTAACTCTTAATGCAAATGGCTGGTTAAACTTCACGAAGTGATCATTAACTTTAGGCAGCCATTTTCAGATACTTGGAAGAAGCTATTTAATTCTGCAGATGCTCAGTATTTCCTGGAAATTAAAGCTGTCGAGTTTGCTTCTTGTCAGAATTGCTGAAGGTGATATGTTTGCATGCTACTGCTTTTGCATATGATCTGTTTTAAGCTAGTTTACTGTACTTTGTTTATTGTCCACTATATGGGTTCTGTTTGACTGTGCTCTGGCTGGAAGTTGACTCTGAGTTTATGGGCCCTGTTCGCTGCAATTAGCAGAGTTGGATCTTTCATAAAAGCCACTTAAAATCATTCTTCAGCAAACAGATAGTGCTGGTAGACCTGGTGAGGTCCAGACTGCCTCTGACCTCTGCTGCTGCCTGGCAATGGGGACAAGGAACTCACCATGTGCTACAGCTGATTTTGGCTCCGTGTATAAATAGCAGCAGTTCCTGGCAAAAGCTTATCATCTGCATGTGCCCCTGGTATTAGGGGCATTAGCTTTGCATTGGAATAAATGTGTAAACTGTAAATTTGCAGGGATTGGAGTATGTATCCCCTTAAATCTCAGAGCTGTGACCCTGCAGTTTCCCCGTCCTTAAAGAGGAGTCCCTGTTGTCATGCACTTGGAATTTTATTCTGTTTATTGTTGTAATGTAGGGTTAGGAAGAATTTTTTGGTGTTCAGGGGTACAGGAAAGAAAAGTACGCATCATTTCCCTAAAATATTCCACGTTAATGGAGTGTAGTGTTCTGATTTTTGCCTGCTTAAGACAGTGGTTCCTCGAGGTAGAGAACTTATTTTCTACTCCTTGTGTGTCCCCCAGCTCACTGTCACTGTAGGAAGGTCACTTCGTCTGTTTTGGCTTTGTTTTTTGGAGAAAACGCTGCCAAAGCTGGGGAGAGGAGGCAGCCTGCAGTCTTTGGGGAAGCCTTTCTGTGTGAGAACAGCCCCCAGCACAGTTTGGGCGACGGCTGGTAGGTGCTGCTGCTGTAATACAGATCAAAGCACCCTGCGTCTCTCTCTGATTAGGTCTCAAGTATGTCCTGTAACTTCTATGCATTAGCAAACTTGCTACAAGTTATCTTCCTGCTTGTTCAGTCTAAATGACTCTTGGTGGAAACCTGTGCTGTTCCTTTCTAGTGTAGATAAATACAGAGTGCTTTTTCACAAACATTTGATATTATCCCTCTCTGTGTGCTTCTGTGGCTTGTTCTCACTAAACCAAGCCCTGGGCACAAGGCTGAACACTGCTTTTTCCTTTGCTTTTTAAGTCTGGTCCAGCTTTTGTTTTGAGAATCTGTTTATCAAGGTCTCATTGCTGTGCAGAGTAAACCTCCCAGTGAGCAGGTCTATTCTCCAGATACTTGTTTGGTCTCAATGCTGCCTCTTTTCTCACTGTCCCTTGCAGCAGTATCAGTGTGTTGTGATGTAAACCTTACTGTTTTGTCTCCTTGAAAAATTCAAGTTTGTTTTTTGTCTTGTGTGCAGAGTTTATCGGAAGTGTTTGGTTGTTTTGGTCTCTGTTCCCGGGTGTTTTGCATTCCTGTTTTCTGGAAATTGTTAAAGATACCAGGCATTTGACTTAGCTGGTTGCTTTTAAATTATAACTTATAAGCCACATCTGTGGTGGATGCTAAACTATGTTGCCTGTAGCAAGAGCTGCATTGGCTTCACTAGCTTGGTTGAGGAAACTATAAATAATGAAAAGATTGGAGTAGGAAGGTAATAAGATACATAGTACAGTAAGGACCTTGATATCTGATAGGGTTAATGTTAATTTAAAAGTGTGACGTGTGGCTTATTGTATAGCAAGAGTGATCAGCTCAGAGCCTTGCACTAGTCTGAGAGGCTGTGTAGGTGGTGAGGATTTCTGGTCGTCAGTGTTTGCATATATATGAGCTGTTTGGTGATTCCCAAAACACCTGTAAAAACACCCTATGATTTGGCTATGGTTGTACTCTGCTTTCAAGTGTATAAATGGAAGCTGTTCTGAGTCCTGCTTTGGTCTAGCAGTGATGCTGCTGGGCCTGTGGAGCTGTGCTGGAGTGCCCTTTGGCTCCTGAGTGAGAGAAAATACATAGAAGCAGCAACTGTAATATGAAATATTCATAAAGCCTGGGCCATCAGCGTAGTAGCTTCAGCTGCAGAGGAGGGGAGTGAGCTGTTGTAGGAACATCAATGAAGCTGATTACACTGAAAGCAGTTTTTATCTTAGAGATAAAAGACAGCCCAGTGTTAGTGGTGTTTTTTTTTCCAGGGCTCTAGTTTAGCTCTACAGCCACCAGCTTTTTCAGCCTTATACTTATATCATAATTTATTCCTCTGCAAATAGGATTCTTGGTTCTTAAGTATTTTAAAGTTGTGGAGTGGCTTCATTGGTAATTTTCATTCACAAGAGGAGACTGTTTCTTGAGCTTTGTAGCCCATGTTAACTGGGTTGTGAAAAGATGGTATTGCTTAGGGGGTCTCTCTTGCTGCTCTTGTTTTTCAGTACTAGTGTTTGAAACGTAAAATTGCTGCACAACACTTATCTTTAATTATTTAAGTATAGGGAAACTTACTTGTTCACTTTTTTTTTTATCTAAGTGCCATCCAGTTGGAGATCTTGCTTGCCTGGCTTCTACCTGTCTTTGGATGTTTGTAGCTACTCAGTCATGTTTTGCAGGCTTCTGCCCTTGAGTTATGTTTGTTCTGTTTGTGGTACTCCAGGCAGGCTGGGGGAGGAGTGTGGAAAGGGCTGCAGAATCTTGTGGCTGATGCACACTCTGGGGATCAGGAGTGCGAGATGCAAGTGCTTGCAGGCCACTGACCTCAGTTGTGTCCTGTAATGTCAGTCTATGTAATGCTAACCTGTGTCCTAAGAGACCTCTGGGCTCTCTGGCTTGAACCACACTCTAGATACTGCCCAGCAGGATCTGGAGGAAGCAAGTGGTATCTTCTCTGTGAACTTCCTGATCCTTTATCTTTCTGTGAAAAACAGCGAAGCTGCAGTTAGACGTTGCAGTGCCTTGTGCCAGTTCAGCTTGAAATGAAAATCTGCCTTATGCCATGGGTAGGTCAGGTCTGTCTATGCCTGTTCCTGTGCAGTCATTCCACTGATTTTAATGGTAGGACCTCTGCTTTTTCAAGTTTTTGTCAACTTTTCTTCTTATGTCTCCTATAAGGCAGAGTATGAGCTACTGGTTATTTTTAGGATGGAAAATTTTAAGAGCCCACGTGGTCCCATTTCGTTTCAACTGTGCCAGCCTTGTCCGATTCTCTTTCACCCAGATCGTATTTATTTCCCGAGTGCTGTGTCGCTAACTATAGGGTTGGTAGGGAGGTATCCCGGTCTTGCTGTTGAAGTTGCATTCCAGTTTAGCTGCCTGCTTGCTTGCTCTGTGATCCTTCAGGATGATCGTTAATTCCAGCCTTGATTTCCAATGCTTTTTGGGGTTTGGCAATGTAATCTCTCCAGTCAGGAAGTGGAGGAGGCAGCGACTGGCAGAGCTTGGGGGCTAAGCCACCTGGGAGTTGTCCTCTTCTCTTCTTATAAAGACTTGAAGCAGCTGGTCCACAAAACAGGTCTTCCTGGGTGTAGGAAGCCCTCAAAATCTGGAGTGAGTACTTGCAGTACTCTCCTCTCGGACCCTGAGAATTAATTATCTGGCTTCTCAGTGAGCCTTGTGCTGCAAACATATCAGAAAACATTTCAGACCTTATAAGGATGAGTACACTGAGGATTGTTTTTCCTGGCTGAAGAAACACAGTGGCTTAAAACTGCGCTGGGACTCTAATGCGAACAAGTAGAAAAAGTTGACTGTCCTTGGCTTTTTTAGTTTTAAGGTAGGCAAGTGTGTGCATTCATTCTTGTCCTTATCTCCCTGATTTTTACTGGGGTTTTTCCATAAATCAAGTCAGGATGCAGATGGGGAGAGCTGACTTGACCCCTACTGTCCTCTTGGTGAATTAATCCCATCCTGACTACTGTGAGGGTTATTTAGCAAGTTGAAATCTCATGTCCTAGCTGCAGCTCTCTGACTGTGCCTTGATATAAGGTGTGACATTTAGACCAGATTCCTAACATGCCAGAAGGAAGTGGAAGTGGCTGGTGGTGCAGAGTGAGCGTGTACAGTGTGCAAGCTCTGTGCTAGCTCAGGTCTATTTTTGGTACAGGACTGCATGGGGCCCAGTCTCCACAGTGGTTCTGGCTTTTACAAGCTGTTCGTCTCCAGTCTAGAGCCTCTGGAACTGCTGTGAGTCCCCAGCTGGCTCCTCCTGCTTGGAGAGTGCAGGCAAGGCTTCCTTCAGTTTGGCAGTTCTTAAAGCCATGTGATTTGACAAGTTGCCACTTTCTGAACTGCTGCTGGCAGGAAAATCCCAGGCTTTCTTCCCTCCATGTGTTTAAGTGATCCCATTGCCCCTGCAGTCCTTTACTGACTGTCAAACTGCAACGCAGAGAGGGTTTTGTCGCTCCTAAATGTGTTGGAAAATGCATGTGGGCTTTTGAAACAGTCCTGGGGAGGAAATGAGAGAGAAGTGTGTGCTGCGTTTTACAACCATTTGGCTGAGCAGGTTAAAAAATCGTCTTTCTTCCAGGCAGCCCATAAAAAGTGATGCTGTGACCAGCATATCAAAATCAGGCCACCAAAGTCTTCCTATTGTGTTTCTGTAAGGAGTTGTTTGTTGATGTTAGCTGTCCCCTGGCCAACCCTGTGCTTTAGGATGTCTGCTGGCATCTTGCACAGAGCCACTTGTTTTTATCCCTTTCTCATGTGATGGAAGGATGTGGAATTCCCATTTAACATGATCACTGATGGTATAGTGCAGCTGTTGCTAAAACTAGTCAAACTAAAAACGTGAAATTTATGAGATTGGCAAGGAGCAGTCAGCTCATCCAGCAGTCCCCACTGATCCAAATAGATCACAAGACTGATGATCTTTATTCTAAATAATAGTCATGTTTACAATGACTCTTGGAACTTTTTTGTCTGCCAGACTTTGGGACAGGCCTGTTGCGCTGTGGGGCATCCTGCTACTGTCTTCCTGCACTGCAGGAATGTGTGGGGCAATTGTTTGTACAGTTGGTGCAACTTAATAGGGAATTGGATAATAATAGGGCTGCCTGTTTAATCAGGAAAGCTTGCTGGGAATGGGCTTATGTGAGCTGCTTTAATTTGAGTTAGTGGTACGCCTGTGAGACAGCTTGTAGGGTGGTTCTGCATTAATTATAACAATGTAAGTGGACAGCAGATGAGCACTCGCAGTGGCTCTCAATGTGCCATTGTGCTGTAGAGCCTAAATGTGAACCTTTTGTCTTGAGAATGTACAGACTTCACCCTTCCCATTTGCCAAGTTTTGAAAACCAAACATCCACATTATTGCATAGACTGGTTTGGGTTTTTTTAATTCCAAGTCTCAGATGTTGCCGTTAACTGAAATTTTATCCTCCGCAGTGAGCCCTGTACTTGATGCCCACTAGAGGCAACTTGGATTTAGAGGATAACAGCTATGAATATGCTGTGAAATAAGACTTGAGTTTCCCATGTAGTCCAACAGAACCACCCCATGCATGATACACTGGAAGCGTTACTGGATTTCTGAACTCATATCTGCAGCTGACCTTTGATTTGGGATAGAGCAAGAAGTTTTCTAGCCCCTGTTTTTGCTATCTATTTCTTTACTTGCCTCAGTCATTAGGATTCTGCAGTAAGCAGTACAGAAGCAAGGCTGGAGCTAACTTGGATAAAGTTGTTTGCTCCTGTGGGGTGGGAGGGTGTGGCTGGAGGAGGTGAGGAGTCTGGAGGAGCCTTAAATTATCTGATGCCTGGATGCTGGGTTTGAACCTGAGGGAGGCTTGGTTTTGTCCTTTGGCTAGAACATAATCATCTCCTCCTGAAAACTGGGACCTCAAAGGAGAGTTGTGTTTGGGAACCATGGTCAGAACGCTTCCTCTGATAACAAAAGTTTCTTTCCAGTTGAGACAGACTAAGCATAGTGGGCAGACTGACTGGATTGTCTTCTTGTCTAAGAAATACTATGCTTCTAAAGAGGAACTAGATAATACTCTTTTCCAGTGGTTGGTACCATTTCTAGGATTTCACTATGTCCTGAAAGCAATCTTTATTTTTGTTGCTTGTTAGCAAAAGTCTGGAGGCCTGCTTAGAGAACAGTCTGTCCTTATGTGCAATATTGATCTTCAAAGGGGAGGCAGGAGAAAGGTGAAATTGTTTTAAGCATAAAGTTCAAGTGAAACAGTATAATGGTGAGCAATGTCCAGGTGTCCCTAGTCTTAGGTAAGGATCATGTGCTGTGCTCTGCTGGTAGTGGAGCAGAGGTGTGAGTTTAAAGAGTGCTAGAAAACAAGATTGTTCATGCTAATAGAAATACCTCAAGGCATTTATGAAACCTTAGGTCTTCCTGTTACCTTCCTAGTGACCATTTTAACATGGTTTCTGTTTCTCCTTCTAGGGATAAGCTGAGGCTCTGTAAAATGGCTTTACGCTTCCGTGATGTTATGGTCTATGCTGTACCTGGAGCAGTGGGACTTCTTGGCTGCTGGTGGATCTATTCCCATAGAAAAAGGCATGCGAGCTATCATGACAAACAAGCAATAGACATTGAAGAGCAGCAGGAAGTGCTAGAGAATGATTCATCACCCAAGCCAGCAGTGTGTGTTCCTCGAAGACTGCATCTCTTGTCGGAAGAGGAATGCCCAGAGAATGAAACCTCGACCTACCTGCTGTCAGCAGGGTCGACGACGCCCTCTCTCCTGTGCCAGTCTCATGGGAGGCTAGATCTCTCACAGGACCTTCCAGACCTGTCAGTAATGACAATTCACCCCAGCACCCTTGAGGACGACAGTGAAAAACTAGAAACAATAGGATTTCAAGATGAAAGCGGTCTCCCTGCTTGTGTTTCTCTCCCTCTGATCTCCAAGAGCACAGAGTGTGACGGCAGTGCTGCGGTGAGCCTTAAACTGGATTCAAACCAAGATCAGTGGCCATCAGAATCAGTGACACTGATGCAAAAGTCCTTAGGAATCACGGAGATCAGCAATGCAGAGCAGTCAGATTATTCTTCTCTTAAGTCCCCTAAGGAAAGCCAGATGCCAGAAATGGTCCTATCTGGTACTGGCTCTGTGACAGCTGTTTCCTTGGGACTGGAGAAGAAAGCCAGCGCCCCACAAACCTTTCTCAGTAATGAAGTTGTATCAAGTCTGAAGGATTCTGCAGTGAGCATGTTACCGGATAGTTTGGAGTCTGTCTGTTTGGGGCAGACCAGGGATGAAAAGCCTGAGTCACTTGCCAGTACTGTACCTGTGTGTCGTGAGGAGGACACACAGCCAAAAGGAGTTGAATTGGAAAGAGAGAAGAGTGGAGTACTATGTTTGGACAAGGAAGAAGTTGGGAAAATTGAGCAAGTAGCAATACAGATAATTTCTAAAGTGATTTTGGCAGCAACTGAGGAAGTGCTGTCTGGTTCTGTAAGTGATATGTCCACTCGGATCTGCCAGGCTGCTGCCAGCCAAGTTGAGAGGCCTCTGGTGATGTCAAGTGTTTCCTCTGATCAGATGCTTGCAGAAAAAGCTACTGTAGCCAATGAGAACATTGCTGCACAGAGTGATGCTGCAGTACTGACATCCCCACAGATGGAGGAACGGGATCAGTGTGTGACAGATTCCAGCTGTTTAACTCATGGCCGTTTGTCCATCCCTGTACAAGGAGACGCAGGGGACTGTGGGGTGAAGAACCGTGCATGCAGTGAGAAACTGCTGTCTGGTTCTGTAAGTGATGTGTCCACTCGGGCCTGCCAGGCTGCTGGTAGCTGTGTTGAGACCCCTCTGGAGACAGCAAGCATTGTTAGCTCTGATCAGGTGCCTGCAGAGAAAGCTACTGTAGTCAATGAGAACATCACTGCACAGAGCGATACTGTGGTGCTGACATCCCCACAGACAGAGGAACGGGATCAATGTGTGTTAGATTCCAGCTGTTTAACACATGACCGTTTATCTGGCCTTGTTCAGGGTGACACAAAAGACTGTGGGGTGAAGAATGGTGTGTGCAGTGAATCCCAAGGAGTTGGTCGGACTCATGTGGAAAACCATGGAGGTTCACTGGAAAAGTCACCTTTGGTTATGGAGGACTCTGGCTACAGCACATACACATCTGAATGTGGGACGAGCGTGGAGGACCCGTTGCAGAACACAATGCTGTCTGGCCCATCAGGCCAGCATTTGGACTCGCTGGGCTTATCTGCCACCCAAGACACATTTGCCGAGCAGAGCTCAGTACCAAGTGACAAACCTTCTGCTCTGAAGCTACCTGAAGACAGCGTAGTGCCATACAGCAATGGGGTGCTGAAAGAGGATGGTTCAGACTCGTGTAGTGAGTGTACCAGGGCAGTAGGGATGGATGGAGATCACTCAGAAGGTAAGGAAGTTGAAAATCTTCCTACAAAACCATGCATTTCATGTGCTGTAGCCCTTCTGCTTCAGGACATGTTCAGATAAATTCTCTCTAAGTTTAATCTCCCAGTAGATGAATATTTAGCCCTCATGTGCAGGTGGGTATGCATTTGTGCTCAGAATTTCCATCTGTAGCAGCCAGTGTGAGCTGGGTGATCTTCTGCATATACTTCTAAGGTGCAAGCAGGCTGGTTCCCTTGCAGCACAAAGCATCTTGTCCAAGGCTGAGCATGTGCTTGAGCTGCCTAGTGACATGAACTGTGTCTGGACACAGGCCAGGCTGTTGAATACCTTGCTGGTTTTCTCAAGCCTGCTCACAGGAATGGATTGTACTTCTGTTCAGGCAACCTTCAGTAAGACCTGGGTTATCATCTGTGTTCACGGGCTGCTGCTGAAAGTGAGCTGCAAGGCAGGCTTCTGAGGTGCTGCTGAGTAAACCAGGACTGTGTTCTGATGAATTCTGATAAAATCAGATGGTTGCAGACCAATTGCCCTGAAGCCTTTTTTGCTTGGAAGGGCAGGTGCATGCCAAGAAATCCCAACAGGGAGCAATGTTCATGGAGTTTCTCCATCTGTCTGTGTTGCTTTTGCTTTCTAGACCCTGGATGATGTGTGCCTGGCAAAACTCAAAGCTGTCTGAACAAGTGTTAACCTGTGTGACCTTGGGTATGGGTGTTAAAATCCTTCATAGGACCCTGTGGTGCCAACAGCCCTTAATGACAGGATGCCTTCTGTAACAGCTACGAAGTGTTTGGAACCATGCTTATGGCAAGGCATAGAGATTGAGTTTGCCAGCTATTAAGGATTAAACCCAGAAAACATCTTCACTAGTGAGAGTAACTGTAAGAAGAAAATGGCTTTGTATTGTTGTGAGTACTGGTGTGACAGGAAAGGTACAAGAGTGTTGTAGAGCCTGGTGATCACCGAATCCTGGAATGGCTGGGTTAGAAGGGCCCTCTGGATCCCACACAGTCCAACCACCCCGCTAAAGCGGGTTGCATAGGAGCATGTTCAGGTGGGTTTGAATATCTCCAGAGAAGGAGACTCCACACTTTCCTTGGGCAGCCTGCTCCAGTGCTCTGTCACTCTCTCTGGAAAGAAGTCTCTCGACGTGTTCAGGTGATGACAAGGGCTAAAAGCTCTTCACTGAAACAGCTGAAGGGTAGGGAAAGCAGATGCAGCAGATGAAGTTGGTTATGTAGCTATGTTGGATAAGAGGTCCTACAGCTGACCTTCCCACCCAGGCTGCAAGACTCAAATCCTCATCCTTGTCTAGGAAGTCTATGGCAAGCAGCTGCACTGTTTGCCTTTTACTTCCCAGGCGTCTGTGCTGTCTCACTGGTAAAGATGTGGCAAGTGTGAAGCAGCTGTTAGGTTTATTTTTTTATCTTTGGTCTTGCACTAGGTGGTCTGAATACTTGCAAGCAAGTGATACTAATCTGGAGGAAGGCTCACCCTTGTGTTATACTGTATCTGGTATCTGACCAGGAGAAAGCTATTTGAATTTGACCCCTTGCCAAGTGGAAAAGTTTCTGGTATCAGCTGATAGTTTGGAAACAAAATGTTATTCAGCTGTGGCACCTTGTTTCTTCAAGCATATGACAAATTTGGGCAAGAGACAGTCCCCTGAGAGAGCTGGCACTGGGCACAACTGGCACTCAGGTCTCTGCAAACCCTACTGGGGCAGGAATGTGATGTCAGTGCAGACAACAGATGAAGGAAGGGGTTGCATGTGCTTCCTCGTGTGCTGAACTCCCTGGTAAGAGCCCTGCTTAAGCCATGGAAAAAATGCAAAATATGTTGCTGCAGTGGCAGCTCAGCGTTGATGTTACCATAGCTCTTCTTCTGGTCACTTTGCCTTGTAGTGTCTTTTCTCTGCCTCTGTGTAAGGTATCACTGAGTTTGGAGAACTCCTGCTGAACTCCAACCTCTGCTGCTTTCCCAGAGGCATGCAGGTTTTTCTCCAGGAATAAAAAACTTCCAGTAGGCTGTGTGTGGCTGGACTTTATCCTCTCTGAAATACTGGGGAATCTGATGCAGGTACATCCTAATTGAATGCATAAGAAGACCTGAGTGTCTCCTGTCTATGAAATGATGTCTTTTCATGGCCTTGTGTCTGGTAGCTGGATTGTGTGGGCTTGTTTGAGTGCTGACAATGTGTGCATGTCTTGTAGGTTCGGATGTAAATAGAATGGATTTTGTGGACAGTGGCTGTGCTATGAGGAAGACAATGACTCACCAGAACTCTAAGCTAAGAGGACAATCCAGCAAGTCTGACATCATTATCTGGGAAATAGAGGTCCCAAAGGTAACTAGCCCCTGGCCTGCTCGCGCATCCTGCCCTGCACTACATAAGCCATCTTCTGGTTCTTCTAGTCTGGTACTGGCTTAGTGCTATCCCAGGGAGATCAACAACAAAAGAGGATTTCAGCATTTAGCTCCCATTAGGACTCAACAGGAGTGAAGAGCCAGTACCCAGCTGCAAACAAGAGGCACAACAGGGCTACACCCAGGGTAACATTGGTTGTTGGAATCATTATTCCCCATTATCTTCCACCTCAGTCTGTTTATCTGATGCTTTGAAAGCATTCAGAAGGCTTTGAGGGTACACAGTTACCAAGATCAAGTGCTGGTTATTTTATTTCTGCTGTGTGGGGTGGTTACGTTTCAACTGCCTGTACAAACTCTTCTGAAAGAGCTGAATGCTCATCTGAGCTGCTCTGTCTCTGTAGTCAGCTTTCTTTTAGGTTGAGGAGGAGATTATGGTTTTTAGGAGTATGTGCATACCTTCTTCCCTGCTTTGTATGTGCAAAATCACCTGTGGGTGAAGGCATTGCTTTTGCAGTTCTGCTTCTCAGTAGACCCAAATAGTGGCAGCCAGGCATGCGAGACAGCAGCTCCTGGCAGGATAAGCATGGATAATGCTGCCTTGAGTGCTTGGATGATGTGAGCCCAGTGAAGACGTGTTACATGCGTTTTAATGGATCAATAAAACACAGGCTAAGGAAGCAGTTCTACAACAGAAAAATATGTTTCAGTGGTTAGTGAAGACAGGCTGTCACTTGTCTTAAAGCAGCTAATTTTACACTATATGGGATTATTCATACTGTCTCAGGCTGAACACTCCTGCCCTGATGTCTGGTCTCCAACAGTAAATGGTGACAGGTGCCAGAAGAAGAGTAGAAGCTGCAGGGACTTGCCCAGATCTCTCTTCATCACCCTGTACAGCCCTCCAGTAACTATGTGACCTGATGGGCATGGTAGCCTTCTTTATAGTCCTGTGAATTTGTTTACTCCCTTTCTAATCTAATTAGCTTGTTTAAAAATTGCTAAAATGTAGAATTTCATATTTGAATGAAAGATGCATGTAGCATGCTTTTAAAAAAAAAAAAACCACACAAAACAATGGGAGGCTGGGAGTGGATGTGACTTTACTTGACTGTGGGAAGACGGTAGCCTTTACCAGGCCTGGTTTTGTCCCATTGTATCTTTGTGTCATTCCACAAGATATTAAGATGGATTCATCAAAATGAGCTGTGCTTACTGATCTGCATCTACTTTGACTCATCCCAGACTAGCTGAACTTTGCACTGGTCCAGCATTGCCTTAGATCTATCCTGCCTGCCCCATGCTACAGGAACTGAGAATGTGGGTGAAGTGAGTTAGAGAACAATGGTGTTTGATGTGCTTTTCTCTTCTTGACTGTTACTTTGTTGTCCCTTTGTTTCATAAAGGACTTAGTTGGCCGTTTGATTGGCAGACAAGGAAGATTTATGAGTTTCCTGAGGCAAGCGTCTGGTGCCAAAATTTATGTCTCAACACTACCTTATTTCCGTGACTCCCAAGTCTGTCACATTGAAGGTAAGTGGAATGTATCTTTATTCATGGTCTTATCTGTAGCTTGGGGGCCTTAATTAGATGGGCAGGGAATTTAAACAGATTTAATGGCTTCACAAGTCCAGTGCTTGATGAAACTTCTCTGCTCAGCACTGTTAGAGCAGAGATACTTGCCAAGTCACCTGTGCCTTGGCATCTGAACCTTCTGCTCAAGAGGTGAGAGTGCATTTTAGCATCTTTGTAGTTTAGCATCTTTTGTAGTTTTAATAAACACAGTTTGCATGATTACTTAAGGCTTGAAGGAGAAGCTATGGGATGGGTATCAGCAGATGCAGTTTTGACTGTAAAGTGTTAGACTAATTGTGGCTGAAAAATTTCTGCCACTGAACTGGGTTCATACTGGAGATTAAAGCTGTTGAAGACAGCCTGAGTTGCTTATGTTGGTCTGATATCAAGTTGTGTGGCCAATCTATTAAAACTTTTGTTTATGTGGCACAGAAGGCTTCTGGTAGCGATATTGCTTCATGTGGTGGGATGAGACTGTCCTCAGCATATCTGTGCTACAGGCTTTCTGTGGAATTTGTCTTCCAGGCTCCCCACAGCAAGTAGACAAGGTACTGAACCTGATTGGTCAGAAGTTCAAAGAGCTCTCTCTCAGTAACATCTACGGTCTACCTCCACCGGCTCCACTAACACTTCATTCCCTCCTAATGGCTGCCTGGGTAAGTCCCAGGCTGTGCTGATTTTGGAGTGGGAGACTGTTATTGGTTGCTTGCATTGAGCATCTAGAATCTATAAGGTAACTGTGGACGTAACTGTCTCCATAGGTGTAAAGACAGGCTTTGTTCTGGAGAAGTGAATTTATGCTGGAAATTAAAGGTGTTTTAAATGTATTCTGGGCATGGTAGTGCTTGGAAGCTGCCCAACACAGTGGCTCTCTAGAAGCCAGGGCAAATTACTTTGAAAATGAGATCTCTGTGACAAGTCTTGGATGATCCTGTCAACGTTACCTTGATGTTTAAAAGCCCCATAGGCAAGGAGTCCTGCGAGTTGCACTGTATTGACTTTGCATGCCTTTGACCTGCATCGTTCTGACTCTGCCCACGTATCTCTTGGGTACATAAGTCTTCACTGCTCTGTGCCTAGAGTCTTCTTGTGTATGAGATGGGCCCCTCTCTGTCTGATTTCCTTTAGAGTAGCACAGCGTAACAGTGAGTAGCTTTCTGCTCCTGATCCAAAGCAGCCTTTGGAGCTGAAATACCAGAGTGTAAGGGCTTTTCCACTCATGGCTATAAGCCTTGGGAGTTGCCAGTGGAACACGGAGTTGCTGTGAATGAAGCTTGTGATGCAATGAACTCTAATGAGAATTTCTTTCCTCCTCATGGTAGCTGTTCCTCCCAGATGGAGTCACTGTAGAGGTGGTCGTGGCACACCAAATCAATGCAGGGCACATGTTTCTACAGCAACATACGCACCCCACTTTCCATGTCCTGCGCAGCCTGGACCAGCAGATGTATGCCTGCTATTCTCAACCTGAAATCCCAACACTACTAACTCCGGTAGAAGGCAAGTAACTTGATTGCTTAGAGATTGTTCAGTTGAGAAATTTCTAGGGTCCTGCAAAAGCCTGATACCCCTGAATTAGGCTTGGGAAGTTTCCCAGTGGTTGAGAAAGTGATTGTTCAGTTGTAATTTCATCTTTTTTTTTAAGCTGTTAACAGAGCACAGATGTTGCTCTACTCTTCCTTTCCCCAGTCATCTCTGCAGTACCTCCCCAGCCACTTAGCCACATGTTGAAATTCAGAATGAAGTCAAGTCTGTCTCAGGTTATTTCTAATCAGCATCTGGTGTATTTTTGCTGGCAAAGTGTGGAGCTACTCCCAGGTCTTCATAGTGTTGCTGCACATGATGTAAAGTGGAGGGTGCATCCCATGGAAAGTGTTACCAGTGCTTACTTTCCTTTTCGGAAACACACCTTGCTGTTAGTGACCAAAGGCTGGAAGGCAACTGGATGCCTGAGTAGAACAGCATGGGAGTGGCAGATGAATGCGAGAGTAAAACTCACCTCTCCTGTGTCCCAGCTGCAGGCCTTGTCCACCAGGGATGTGGGTTATGTTGAAAGAAAATGGAAGCAGCATAAGAAATGCTGTTGATTCTCAGTGCAGCACTGCTAATGCCTGAAGGTTTGATTTCTGGAAATGCACTTACTCTGAGCCTTTCTTCTCTGTTCTCTTATGTTTTGCAGTTGGTATTATCTGCGCAGCTCCAGGCTTGGATGGGGCATGGTTACGGGCTCAAGTTGTTAACTACTTCGAAGAGACCAATGAAGTGGAGCTCAGATATGTGGACTATGGAGGATATGAGAAAGTGAAGATCGACACACTCAGACAAATCAGGTCTCTAGCTCTTCTTCCATGGCCTGAGGCCATATCTGGTTTGAATCGTCATCAGAGGCATCCGTGTCATTTGAATTACTCATAGGTTTTTCCACAGCTGAGGTGGGGAAATAGTGGAAAGGTTTGTCTCTGCAGTCGTGTGGTTTCCTTGGGAGCACAGTAGGCTCTTGCATGGGGAGGGGAAAGGAAATTGCAGCTTCATCCACTTTAGTGTGGAAGCTGAGCAAGAGGGTGCCTTCAGGAGGCCCCAGAGTATGGTTAATTGATGAGCTAGGAATAATATTCGGATCATCTATGCACAAGCCCCATTGGCTAGGAGAACCATATTGGATGAGGATTTTCTTACACAAGCCCATTAAATACTTGATTGTGCCCCAGAGGTGGGAGAAAAGCAGTCCAGCCTCCATTATGGAACTAGTTTTTGCTTGGAGCCCAATCCCACTTGGCATGCTAATCGGACAATTTATTGCTGCTGCTTAATTGCTGGGAGAATAGTCTGATTCTTGTTTTTTTCGGCTGTCATCAATTTTAAGCCAAATTACTGTTAGAGCAATTGATTAATCAATGTCACCTTAAAGGATACATGAATAACTTAGAGCCATGTTCTTATTCTGATTGTTTCTCTTCCCTTTAAGGTCTGACTTTTTAACACTACCTTTCCAAGGAGCAGAAGTTTTACTAGACAACGTGATACCACTTCCAGGTAATGGAGCGCTCTTGATGTACTGTTTGTGCTCCTGCAGTTTAAATGGATGCCAGCTATGTACAAGCAGTGATTCTGTCTAAAACTTCTCTCTCCTATCGCAAGCAAAGCCTCTGACGTGGCTAGAGCAAGGACTGGAAAAATTGTACTTTATTCTTCTAAATGTGCTAGCATAGCATAACCTGTCAGACTCCAGGGGAAAGATGATAAATGTCCAGGCTTTTTCCTGCATGAGGGAGAAGAATGAATTACACTCCTAAACAGCAAGTTGGCAGGGTGTAGGTGTAGTAGCTGTAAGTACTCTGCCTTGTTCTGTCATAGAGTAGCTGTAAATGAAAACTTTGTTTTTAATCTGCTAGACAAATACCCGACATTTTCCTACTAAAATGACTGATGCGTATGGTTCTGTGTTCAAAAGACTACTGTCCAAGCACTGGAAGATTGTCATTCACTGCCTAGAAATGCTTTCTGGTTTGATTTTTTTTTTTTTCAGCTTCTCTTTTCTAGTGGTGGTAGAGACGATTGGTGCATCGGTGTCTAAAAATCTGCCCTTATGGGTGTGGAAGGGGTGGCTGGGGGTTCAGACCTTATTTAATCACTGCATTTTCACAGAATCACAGAACAACCAGGTTGGAAGGGACCCATCGGATCTTCTAGTCCAACCATTCCTATCAAACACTAAACTAAGTCCCACAAGACCTCATCCACCCGTGCCTTAAACACCTCCAGGGAAGGGCAATCAACCACCTCCCTGGGCAGCCTATTCCAATGCCCAATGACCCTTTCTGTGAAAAACCTCCTCCTAATCTCCAGCCTAAATCTCCCCTGGCGGAGCTTGAGGCCATTCCCTCTCGTCCTGTCCCCTGTCACTTGGGAGAAGAGGCCAGCTTCCTCCTCCCTACAACCTCCTTTCAGGTACTTGTAGAGAGTAATGAGGTCTCCTCTCAGCCTCTTCTTTTCCAGGCTAAACAACCCCAGCTCTCTCAGCTGTTCCTTATAAGACCTGTAGGAAACCTTCTCCCAGCTTTGTGTCTGGCAGGACTCCAGGAGGTACAGACCCTGCCAAAACTGTAAATGAATGGCAAGGTTTAAACTGCTTCTAGGAGAAATCTGTGTTCTGTGGGGTGTAATCTACCCCTTTCAGTGTCTGTGAGGCTGTAAGGAGATGTTCTTTGAAGTGGTTAGCATAAAGGAGAAACTTTATTTTGTAGCAGTTTGGTAGGAAATAAGCAACTTTGCTCAAAAATGGTAACACCTACATCTGGTCTACAGTGTAGATTGTAACTGTTACTTGGGACACAGGGGTTGCCTCCTCTATTAGAGGTGTGAAGTTAGCCACAGTACCTGTGTCAGCTGTGGGGCCAAGAGATTTGGGCTGCCAGTGCTTGCAAAGGGTGCATTTGACACTGTTCAGGTGGCAGCCAACTTGCAATACAAATGCTTTTGACTTCTAGTCTGCAGTATTGCACTCTGTCCAGGGCCAGTAAAGTCCTGGGGCTCCTGAGCTTTGTTTACTAAGAACCAAAACACTGGAGGCAGCTCCAAGGTACTATAGAAGTCTACTTTTCTAGCTTTAAAGCCTCCTGTTTCATCAGCCACTTATATTCTCCTCAACTTAGGTAGTGACTTTAGAGAGCACTTCATCCTTTCCCTTCAGCAACGCAGCAGGTATAATACTTGTGTGGTCTTCAGCTTAATAGAGTAGTTGCAACCAATGCCTACAGCAGTGGTAGGTGAGGTTTCTCTGGCCTATTATGTAGGAAATCAGACAAGGTGAACTTAATAGTCCCTTTTGGCCTTTAAAGCATGTGAATCTCTCATTTGTTTTCTCCCTCTCTTCTCTTTCCAAAGATGAGGATCACTTTTCATCTGAAGCTGATGCTGCTGTTAGTGAGATGACCAGAGGTGCAGTCCTAGTGGCGCAGGTACATGAGCCATCTGGAAAAGCCTGGGTGTTGATTTGACTGTTGCTGTTACCTTCTCTGCCCCCTCATGTACTGTGTGTGTTAAAATCAAAACCAAAGCCAGAGCCTGTGAACTTGGCTGCTGGGCAGGCTTCCTGTTGAGAAATCTTGGCACTGAAAACTCTCTTGTGTAGCATCAGCACTGCTTAGGACTGAGTGGCTGGGAGGGAAGAGTATTGCCTTTTGTTTGTGATGTGGGGAGGGAGGAAAGGTACCTGAGTGGATTTACAGAGCACTTGTTGTTCAGCAGATCAAGTATTCAGCAGGATTTCTGCTGTTTTGCCTGTCCCAACTCTCCTTGCAACATTGACATCAGGGCCTGATCTCTGGTTGGCCAGAGGGAGAAGTAAGGATTCTGGCAGCATCCCCAAGTCTTGATGGTGGTGAAGAGGCGCTTCCCTCTTCTGAAGTGTTTCTTATAGTAGCTGTAGCCACCCATATCTGTTAATTGGGGTGAGTTTCCCATATGACAGCTGATAGCACTTGTGTCAGTCAGCCTCATCACTTCCTTCAGTTTGACACAGAGCTCGAATGCATCCCTAATTCTAGCGAAAGCATTAATTTCGGTGTCTAGAGCAAACCTGCCAGCAGGGTGTCCCAGCTGCCTGTGTTTCTGCTAGCCTAGTAAGTTTGAGCATCTAATATGCAGTGTACAATGCTAGCCTTGCATCCACTGTGGCTTGGACCAAAATTGCTGCATGCTAATATTTTTCTGTGTTTTCAGGTCACAAACTATGACAATGCAACAGGTCTGCCGATGATACACCTGTGGAACTTGACAGGAGATGAGGTGCGTATATTGATGTACCTATTTTATCAAAATGGAGCTTATGATATTGTAGTCTTTTTACTGTTGATTAGGAACTTGCTGTGTTTCTTGTTAGTGGTTTGTTTACCTTTCTGCTCTTCTTCTTTTTTCCCTCCCCCACCTCCCTTTAGGTGGTGTCAGTAAACAGAACTCTGGTGGAAAGGGGACTTGCTCGGTGGCTGGACTACTAGCAATGTCCTAGATGCCTCGACAACTCTTTCTGCAGAGAAAAACAAAAGAAGAAAACTTGTTTTGCACTGTTACAATTCGGTTTGGCAACCTCTCATAAGAAACCTTTACACCAGAGTGCAGAGTTTTGTGGTCCATTGAAACTCGATTTGCTCAACTGTTACCATTTTGCTAGAAACACGTACCTCATCTCAGTGAAAGGCGGGGTGTTAAAAGCCATACTGACAGATACTGTAGCTTTAAAGCAAAAAATCCTCCCTGGCCTCCACTCAAACCTTGAATGGGAAAAAAAAAAATCTTAAAAGCTTGGGGCTCGTTTGAAGCAAGCAAATGCCCCATAAATGTTAATTGTGGCTGCGTTTTTGTTCAAGATGTATAGTGCCCCATCAACTTAGTGTCCACTTTTCCTCAAAGTTAAATCAGTTGTCATTTTTTAACAGGCTTTGCCTACGAAATTAATGATTGTTAATAAGGAGTTTAATGTTCGGTTACATTTTTGTATATTGTGCCACTAACCTGCACAAACAACATTCATCTTGCGTCTTCCTTATGCCGGGAGGTAGGTGAATTGCATTCGTTGCACTTCCTGTGGCACATGTCTCACTGCAGTCATGGTTTTTTATGCTTGAGATGCTTAAGGAAGAAAGCTTCTCTGTGAAGACGCTTGAAGTGCAGGATATGTTACCACTACATTTTTTGCTCTGAAATGTCATGTATTTAAATAACTGATTGCCAAGCCCAATTGTAGTTTATATTTTTCTAGCTGTGCAAATCTGTAAATATATATAAAAAAATTGTAATATTTTGTACAAGAAAAACACTGGAAACAAAGGGAACTTTACAAAAACTTTTTCACACCAAAAACGTCCTATGTAGGTAGAACTTGGTTTGAAGTGCGTTAGGGTAGCCAATGTATTTGGAGCATCTGAATGTTGTGACTGTTTCAGCTCTGCTGTATACAGGATTAGCATTCCCATAGATTGCTGTCTGGTTTGAATCATGATCACTGCATTCTTTGCTATGTTTCTGTACAGATCTGTTTAAAAAAAAAAAAGAAAATGTAACAACTCGGCATTAATATTGCAGTGGTGTTCTCTCTCGGGTTTTTTTGTTTCCTCCTTTTTAGATTTCTATCACATATTTAAAATTTTGCTCGAGTAATTTAAGCTGACTTAATACTCTTAAAAAACATGCCCTCTAATGTATATCATTTTAGATATGTATTGAGCAGGGATTTCTTGCTGGCAGACAAGATACTTGCCAAGGAAATGTTGATGTAGTCAGTCCTCAGAAGTTTTTTCAGGTGTATTTAAGGATGTTCTTACATCCTGTGAGCTAACATGTCAGTGCATCACACATTTGGATAGTTGCCTATAAAAGCATTTGGTCCAGTCCCTTCTGATATGGTATGGTTATATCTTTTTTTTTTTTGAGTTCTCTCCTATTCGGCACTTATAATTTCTTGTTTATGTTTGCAGTAACATCCAATGAAAACTAAATTTGGTAAATCCGTTAAATCTATAAAACATATATCCTGTTGGAATGTTTCTTTCCCTTTCAATTAAAGCTTGAATTTTAAGCTGTCTTAAACTGCGATGACTAAGAGCCTTCATTTCTTGACTTCTTATGATGTAGGATTGGGAAGGGAGGTCCCTGGTATAAGCAGGTGAGATAAGATTTTGATATCTTTTTTTCAATAAATGCAGAAAGGTCAAGCTTTAAATCTCCTGGGTTCTTTTTACTTCCAGCTAAAAATTGGATTTATTTTTATGATGAATTACTTGTTAGAAATCCTTAGTCTGAGCAGTGGTCCTCAAGGCTGTTGAAACTGTTACGTATTTTGTGGAATTAATTTTATCTGGGCCCAGAACATCCCTTTTGTGTGTTGAAACATGAAATGTGAGAGTCTGTTTCTATTGGGTGGATGAGGCTTTGAGCAACTTGATCCAGGGGGAGGCGTCCCTGACCATAGCAGGGGGGTTGAAACTAGATGAGCTTTAAGGTCCTTTACAAACCCAAACTATTCTGTGATTATGAAGAAGGATGAATGGCTTTACTGAGATGGGAAGAGGTGAATATGGATTGCTTGGAAAAGAGCAGGAGGAAAGGTATAGGTCAAAAAAGGGAGAAGAGAGGTTCAAACAAGTTAGTTGTATTTGCATTTCCTTTCCATGATGCGGTGGTGTTGCTTTGTGCCCTTTAGACCTGGATAAGTAGCTGGGATGGGTTTTGAAGAGGTCATGCTGCTCTTAGTACTATACCCACTGTGTCTTCAAAGCAGCTGTATAATTCTCAGCTGCAAACTGGGGTCTGAGCATATGTGCATCTGAGCTAAAACATCCCACAGGGTTTGTTTGACTGAAGCCATTCAAAGGGGCTTTTCCCTTTGAGAAGTGGTAATTTTATTACGGGTAAAATGAATGAGGTCTCTGGAGATGGCTTATTTATAACTTCCGCCTGGAGAGCTTCCTGCTGGCTGTGAGGCGCACTCCAGCCTTCCCTTGCTGAGCAGTCCCTGGCAGCCCAGACCTCCGGCTCTTCTCTGGGATCAGAGCTGCTTCCTATCAGGCTTCCCAGCTCCATAATCTTTGTCCCTACCATCCTCTTGCTTTGGGTAGCTGAGCAGAGCCAGGCCCTGATGCAAGTGGCACCTTCCTGCCAGACCCTCTGGAGCATCCAAGCCAGTCTGCAAGTGAAGCCCTGAGACGGTTTTCCTCTGCCACATGGACTCAAAGGCTTCTCCGTGAGGGAGGAGGGAAGGAGCAAAGAGAGTGGCTTTGGAGCAGATGGAGGGTAATGGTGCCCCTAGCTCACACTGGAACTTGGACACTGCCACAAGGAGCAGTTCAGCTCCTTCAGCTCCTTACTGCTCACAGCGACATGTGCAGCCTGCTCACTGTGGCATGGAACCTGGCTCTGCTATTCCATGGTGGAAACTTCACTGGGATTGGGGTTTTCCTAAAAAGAATAATTATCAGAGACAAGCTTTACTTTTTACTTTCATTCTCCTGCATCACACAAATTTATCAGATCCTGTCTTGGTGCTGGCCCTAGGATGCCTGTGTGTCAGAGACTGCTGAGCTAGAACTGAAGAACATGTGTCTTGCATTTGGTTTATTGCCTTAAAGTCTGTGTTTTGGCTTCAGTCACCTCTGCTTCCTCTCCCCTTCCTTCCCCACCCCCTTCAAAAGAAAAGGCAGCAGCGCTGCACTGCAAAGGGGAAAATTCTGGCTGCACTGGGCAACAGGGGGATGATGGCACCTTGGGGAGAACCTCAGGGCTCAGACTTTTGGTTGGGGAAATAGTTCTTGTAAAACAAAATGTGGGTGATGTGGGTGTGCTGTTTGAGACCCATCATCACAACCCAGTAGGCCAAAGTCCTGCATGATCCCTGCCCATTGTGGCAGTCCAGGTAACTGGGACAAAAGGTACGAAAGAGGGATCCCCTGTGGAGCAGTGTTGCCTTCACGCCCTCCCAGTTCCCAGCAATGAGCAGTGTAGGGATTTCCTAGCCAAATGCTACCCACAGCCTTGCACTTAATCAACATGTATAAACTGCCTCTGGTGAGCTTGTGTGATGGTGTTTTGAGTCCATTTGTCCTTCTGACCTTCACGACATCCTGTGGCAATATGTCCCCCAACTTAATTACATGTGGGTGAAAAAAGCGCTTCCTGTTTGTTTTCTAAATTACCTGAAAGCATCCCTGGCTAATCCATCATCCTGGTACTGCGGAAAGGTGAGTAATGGCCCCTGCTTTGGCTTGTCTATACTGCCTGTGAGTTTATAGACTTCTCTTCTGTCAGCTGTCTCTGTTCCGGGCTGGAGTATCTGAGGTCTATTTAGCTCTTTGGGTGGGAGCTGGTATCCTCCCTGACACCCAGCCCTGGACCTCTTCTAACTCTCTTTTCTGAGGGGAATGTGTGCCAGGAAAGTCCTCCTTTTGTTGAATTGAGAACATAGAAAAGCTGCTGTGGATTCCCAGGTGTTTTGGTGCCTAAAAACAGGGTCAGCTGTTTATGATGGTGTTCTCCATCCTTGCAGAGAGCGGGAGTAGATGGCAGGAGTTGTGCTGTAGCTGTGACTGAACCGGTTTCAACCTTCCGGTGGGAGAGAGGAGATGAGATCAAAGGGACTTGCTGGTTTGTGCAATTGATGTCCCAGCTTCAAAACAGTGTGTGTGTTACGTTCTTTTTTTGTACCTGAATTCCACAGTTGGGATTCAAGAATGCTGATGAAACATTCCGTACTGTTTCAAGTGAGTTGCCCTCATTTCTGGAAAATGGCACTTAAATTAATTTGTGGATCTGGGTCTCTCTCCTGTGTGTTGTCTGGGTCCGCAGTGTCTGTGTCTCTCTCTGAGTGTACCCAAACAACTTTTCTGTTCCTCTCAAGATATGCTCTTTCATTTGCAGCTCCAGACAGCAATGTAAGCATCTCTAGTTTATATTATATTTTCCTACTAAGCTTTTGCTTTCTCCTACATAAGCCATGCAGGAGCAGCTGAACACAAGGTTTGGAACCTTCTCCCCAGAGATGACAAAATCCTACTAGCAAATGTTAGTAGACCTTTCCCTTGTTTCCCATGTGCTCAATGGTGCCTATGGAGAGGGCAAGGAGCTGGGCTGAGTGTGAGCCAGCTGACTTCTGTGCTTGGACTCTGCACTCCAGGAGCTGGTTTTCTCTGCCTGCTGCCTCTCCTTTGCTTAATGCAGCCGCTTAGTCCCAGCACTGAGTCTGAGTGTCTGGTCCTTTGCTGACTTCTCGCCTCTGCCAGTGACCCACACACTGCTTCCCTTTTCTTGCAGAAAGGCAGGAAGTGGAGCGACACGATGGGTGGGCTTGGGAGGGACTTCAGGGAGCTCAGCTCTTCCTCAGGAGACACTTGCTCTCTGCTGGAAGGATTGTTTTGTTAACTGAACACATCGTTCCTGCTCTACCTCATCAAGTCCATAGCTCTAATTCTTTGACTGCCTTGCTGGATGCTAACGTAGGCTCACTCTCCTAGCAGGACAGACGACGTGTCTGCGCTTCTGTGGTGTAAACCACTGCTGAATGCAGGTACGTGGGTGAGGAACCTCAGCAGGGAACAGTGCAGATGTCCAGTCCTACCTCCAGATGCTGGCCGAGGCCAGAGAAACAACCAATAGGTAAGGCAAGAGTCACAGTGGAGAAACTGGGTTTGGGTTGGGTTTTTTTTTTTTTTTGTACCTGCCCTGTTCCCTTCACACGTCCCCCAGGTCTGCTCTTTCCCCAGGAGACCACCAGTGTTTGGTGCCGATATCAAGAGTGAAATAGGGATGGCTCAGCTCCAACAAAAGCTGGAGTGAAGTGTGTTGCTTAGTGCCCGTCCCATCTTCAAAGCCCTGGAGCCAGGGCAGAGCAGCAGATGGCACTCGAGCATAAGCAGAGCCTCGTGCTGCCGACAACAGCGCTGAATTATTCTTGCCTCAACAGTGCAAAAGAAGCGTAGCTATTCAGGCTCTCAGTCCTTGAAGGAAGACGTATAATCTTGAGCATAAGATGCATCTATAGGACCTTGATTTACATGCTTTGGATGTTCCTCTCTGCTCGCAGGTCCAGATTGTATCTCTGCTTGTGCAGATATGTCCGCACACAGTGTCTGGACTTGGGATGATAAAGAAAAAGTGTTACTTTGCACTTGCAGAGACTGACCCCTAATTTTCTGTGTTCTCTGTGATTGTGCTGTGCCTTTCCACTCGGAGCTACCCTAGTCCACAGAAGCAAGATTTTTTTTTTTTTCCAAATCAGATATTTCCCACCTCCCCTAGCTGAAATGAAGCAAGCTCATTGTGCTCGTACTGAAAAATGGGCTTGTAGATGTGGATGCTGAAAAACAGTTCAGTTTGCGTTTAAAAAGAGGCAACAGCCTGACAAGTACAAATGAGTCAGGAAAAAATGTTCCTCTTGAGGTGCTGCAAATATAGTGCATGAAGGTGTTTTTATTTTGTTTAATTAGCAATAAATCCAAACCTTATTTTCATATTTCCAAGGCCATTTGTATTTCGGAGACAGATCACAACCTGAACATATCTCATTACTCAAACCTAGACAAAACCAGCACTTTCTGGAGCCTTTTGGAAGGCAAAGGATACCATATATTACACCTGTAGTCTTACTCTGTTTAAGACCCAAATAAAATAACTCAAATCTGTTCTCATCACTGAGGGAGAAGGAAGCAAGGACTCTCAGGGGCCAGGTTCTACTGTTCCCGGTTTTCCTGAGGAGCCCCATGTCTGGGAAGCGGCACAGTGCTGCCCCAGGTAAGTGGATGGAAAGTTGTCCTTGAACACCTGTCATATGAATGAAGGCTCAGACATTGCCCGTTATACAGGTATGTGGAGCAAGTGAAGGCAGTGGTTCTGTGCTGTCTCGTCCTGGCTGCTGCCTCAGCCCAGGATTTTAAATGCAGGTGCTCTAACAGTGGTCACTTTGCATTTGGAAGTATATCTTGGTACCTGCTAAAAAGAATGTGACCCCAGGCCCTTCTCCTTTTACTTTTCTTCTTCCTCATGAAGGCAGTGAGCACTGTGTGCTCAGCTAGGACAGACCTTGTATGTTAAAAGGTGCAGAGTGTGGCAAACTGAAGTATAAACCGTCTTGCAAAATAAGAAATTTGGCCCTTAAGCTGATCTAAGCCAGAGATTGGGAACGTATGGTGGTATTCATCCAGACAGATCTGAGGGCTCTTTGTACCTCCTGTACAGCTCTGTCCAACCGCTCCAGTCTCCATGACTATCTGATTCTTCTCCCTAAGTTGCCTTTTCTTAATGTAGACTTGTATTCCCAGAGGTTCTTTTGAAGCCGCTGGGATGGGGGCTCACAGCATGTGCTGGGCATGCCCTGCTGCTCCTCTAGTTGAAGAGCTTTTGCTATGTAGTCTTGCAGGGCTGTCCTGTCACCACACCACAGGGCTGGCAGTTTGCAAGGAGAGCCAAGCAGGCTTTCAAGCACACAAGTCCTGACCATGGCTTCAGGTCACACTTGTCCTTTGGGGGTCTTGCAAGGGCAGCTGAGATGGGACAAGCCTTGCCCCAAGGTGTGCAGGTCCCAGCAGCCACAGTCTGTTCCTGGCTCTGCTGCCTGCTTGGGTTTTTCCCTTGAGCATTGCACCTGGGGTGGGTTTGCCCAGGGACGGTGAAGAAGTGCTTGCCCCATTGTTTGTGGAACATTCCAGCCTCAGGCCTTAAGCCTGAACTCCTTCCTTATTGAAAATGGGGAGAAAAAAACCTATTTCTGAGGCCCCAGCTCTATTGTTTGTAAGACCTGTATAAATGCATGGATTTTTGTTAGCAGCTTGACCTCTTGGGCAGTGTTCTTGCTCTGCGGTAAAGAGGTGCCCTCTTCCTTCCATTCACCTCATTCCTGGGTAATAGAAGAGCTAAATGTTTATTACTTTTTTGTAGCCTTTTCCAGTTGCCAATCAAATGTGTCTGGTTTGGGGGGTTGTTTTGTTTCTTTGTTGCTGTGACTATGCAGGATGCTCTATCTCACTGTAATTACGGTTCCATCATTGTCTTGGCATGAAAACATCTGCTGTCTCCCTGCGATCTCCACTTCCCCTATTTCTTTTGAGAATTTCACGGATCGTGATGACCTTCTATTTTCCATAACATCTCATGCATCTCAGTGTACACAGCTGTTTCTCTTGTGTTCCCCTGTCTCTTCATCTACCTCTTCTATTTTTTTTTTTCTCCTCCCCTATCAGCGTCTCCAATGCATTCAGAATTTGAGCTCATCTGCTTATCAAATCAATATCTCACTTGCCATCTCCTCTGCAACGCAACTGCAGTAAACACAGCACCTTTGCTCCTACCTACCCAGGCTGTTTTCTCCTCTGAGCATGATTCATCTTCCAGCTCGCGTCTAAGGTCTTTGTTCTTCTTATTTAACATTTTGAAGTTAAATTTCTCAGACTTTTCATTTTGATTATGTTGTATTCTGGCTGTCTGGGCTTGAGGTCCATCCATGCCAACGCTCCTCTCGAGCAGGTGGGAAACAATGTGCTGAAGGATAGATGGAGGATGTTGCCAGTCAAGGTGAAGTCGCTGGCTGCTGGTGACAAACTGCAGCAAACTTAGAGCGTGGTGAGGAGAGGAGCTGTGCTGTGCCTGGGGACAGAGGGAGGGGGCTGGTACCACTCAGCAAAGGGGCTGGAGACATAGGGGATTGAGTACTGGTTTTGTGTGACCTTGTTTAAAGTGCACACGAATATGATGAGCAGAAATACTTTGGCTTTTATTCTGTTCTGGCACCCTTTATTACTAGGACTTTACTGATATGCCTATTCTCTTAAAAAATACTAATAAAAAATCAATCCTATATCTGCTGCAGATGGACTAATAAAACTGGAGTATGACAAGACCTTAAATCTCTTTGCTTTGCTCCCTATTAGTAAAAAGTGCTTCCCACTTCTCTGCCTCCTGTTCCTGCATCTCATCCCCCTGCCTGCCGTGCTCCCGACAGCAGGACCTCCCATCCCACTGCTCTGTATGGCCTGATGCAGTAGCAAAATGAATCCCAAGCGAATTAAAAGCGCACGTTTTTTAAATTTTATTCACCCTTAGCCCATGATCTTTCTAGATCTGAGCTGGTAATGTCCTGTTCTTGAAAGGCTTTGCAGATATTTGGCACCTGGAAGGTGTGGCTGAGAAATGGCTCTTTATATCTCAGCAGAGAACAGGGTTCTTGGTGAAGAGCAGAAGCAGGGTGGAGATTGATGGATCATGCAGTAACGTCTTAGATGGACAGAAATAACAGTCTGTACATCGAAGCTTTTTCCTCTTTCAGGAGTATTGCTGTTTATGCAGAGAGGGCATGCGTTTCTTTTTGTATAGATATGGATTCTAAATGGGTACTTGTACGTAAGTAAGGCTGTAAAATCATAGATTAAGAGATCATAACTCCAAAAAGAGTTACATGGCTGTCAGAGTGCATAACAACTACCTGATTTGGAGGAAAAAGCTTCCTATGGAGATGTGAAACGGTGTTTGGTAAGGATTCAGCACTCTGGGTCTTTCCCCTGGCAAAGCTGCTAGAGCACTACTGATGGTCTTAGGAAGTCCTGTCAAAACTGACTGGTTGCTCGTGGGAAAAGGTGTAGTGGGAACACTGTTCCGTGATTTGGGTGACTCACCCAAAGGCTGAGAGAGCAGTGTAACCAACTGTCCAACTCCCTGCAGCTCCTGCACAAGTCTTTGCTCCCTTCTGTGTTGCCAGATACTGGGTTAGGTACAGGTGGGACAAGTCCTACAAACCCAGAACTCAGTGAGGGGTCAGGTGCAGTATCCACTGCTTCCTTCTACTTCTGGTTTTGCTCTTGAACCAGCAAAACGGCTCCTTTGCAAGAGGACACTGGCCTGGTAGGATGGCTGTGCTCATGTGGACCCTCCTGGAATTACTTTTCTGTGGTGCAGGTGCCACCTCTGGTCTTTCAGAGCCTCCTCAGAAGGTTAACACCAGCCAGCATGTAATGTATGTGGTATGTATGTGGTATCTTCCACAAATAAACTCCAGGAGCTGGTTCCTGCCTTCCTCTCCTGCATTACCTGTGTCTTGGGCAAATTGCTTAAGTGCTCTTAAATGAGTGCGGTGACACTGGGCACCGTGTGCTGGTGCTTTTGTCTTTGTAAAGGTAAAAATACAGCCGAAAAGACAGCAGCAGCCTAGCTTCAAAACAGGGGCTCTGGTGCTGGGCCAAATGTTGATCTGGCATGGGCCAAACCAGGACAGATCAAATGGAAACCCAATAGGGAATTAATGCTATAGGAAATAATTTCCGTCACTTAATGTACTCTGATGACTTTAAAATAATGGCCTGTTTCCTGGACATATTCAGATGAGCTCAACAATGTACTCCCCGTTTCCTTTTTCGCACTTGTGATCTTTCAGAGACCCAATTGTCCACTTCTCCCTCCCTCTGCCTCTTGTTCCTTCCCCCTCAATTTCTACCAGAGTTTGTATTTTTCCCTCCAACAATGCGGCTGAAGAATCACAAATGTGTAATATGTGTCCCAACACTTGTATTTTAATAGCATGAAGCAAACCACATCAGCACAGGCAATTTCACATTCAACACATTATTGCTATTTAAAGCACAGAGGTATAAAAATGATTGGCAATCCAGCTTGCCCAGAAATCGCAGGCTGCTGGTGGCTGCCAGATTGTGATTTTTTTTTTAAATTTTTTTTTAATATTGGCTGCTCTGTGCAGTCGTTCTTTCACCTTTGACTTGCAGATTTCCTAACAGTGAAATAGCACAATCAGTTTTTGGTTGTAACAGGCACATTGCTTGCTGCTGAAAAGAAGTAATTATCATTGAATATATACATGTATGTATATACAGACACATCCATACAGAGTGGCCAGGCAGTTTTTCCAGCTGAGCAACCTTTTGCATTTCCCCAGCTTTGCAAATATGTTTTACCTGAGCTGCTGGGTTGCAGAGGGGAGGCAGAGGTGGATGGGCAGGTGAGAGATTGTTTTGTCTCTCTGTTATCGTTACGGAAGAGGGAGGGCAAGTGGGCTTCATCCTGGAGATGGTGATATATGAGGGCTCATGCTTCTTTTTCTCAGGGCTGTAATAGAGATCTCTCACTGAGCTGAAAGGTGTTAGCGTGTCAGTGCTGTTTACATAAATATGTTGCTCTGGGTTAATGTACAGCATGATTAAAGATTAGACCTTTATGAATTTCTGTTTAAGGCAACCTTACTCTGTTTCCACTTAAGTCTGAAGTGGCAAAAAGCCCATAGCCATTCTTACATGAAAATAAGACGTTATCTTTCCTGGAAATAATGGCCCTGGAGGTTGGTTGTTTTTTTTTTTTTTTTAGATACACCATATAAAATGCAGTGAATACAATGTCAGTAGGTATTTGGGATTTTTCTCAGTGTTTCTGAAGTCTCTACTCCATGCCCTGCACAGGGTGTCCTGTAACTGGTTAGGTGGGTGAAGGCAGGACCATCCTCATCTCAACTCGATAGGAGGGGGAACAACTGCTGTCTGTTGAGGCTGAGAGCTGAGTTCTTGGGGGCACACCTTTCACACTGTCATCTTCCTTGTGGGAACTGACAGAAACACAAGGGAAGAGCTGAATGCAGTGGTGAGATCCAAGCTGGAATGAGGGCACTGCCATGGGGAAGGAGGCAGTGCACCTTTGGCAGGGATGGGTGGTGCAGGAACTGCAGGGCTTCTGCCTCCCTTCCCGTCACTGCAGAATCAAACCTCTGCTCCTCGCTTTAGATTTGTCTGAGCAGTGTTGCTCCAGTCCTGCGGTGCCTGCAGAGGGGAGTCCCTGCCTCCCACGAGCACTTTGCTCGCAGCGGCTGCACTGGCTGCCCCGCAGGGCTGGCTGCTGCTGGCAGAGCTGGAGCAGAGCTAACTCATTTAGCACAGTGACATTAACCAGCGCCCTTTCTCTTTTCTAAAAATACTTTTTCCCCTCTTGTTCCCACAAGTACCAGAGGAGACTGCATGCTGAATCTGCTGGCTCCGGGAGGATTTACTGCCCACTGCCAACACCCCATCCCCACTCGCAGCTCTGAGTTCCCAAACACCTCCTCAGCCCTCTCTGCGCTGGGCCGTGCTTGCTGAAACCATTCATGCTGTGGTTTTTGATGCTCGGATGCACAAGTGACTCCCATCCCTGCATCCTGAGTTGCCTTTTCAGGGCCGGGCAAGCTCTTCCTCACTTGCAGGCGGCCCTGGCACCTCTCTGCACTGTGGTGCTGGTTTCTGTCTTAATGCTAGTTGGGCTGGTCTTGTTAACTCAGTTAATTGTTGGTGGAACCAGAGCTGTGTGCTCTGAACTACCAGAGCGTGGCTGGGGCTCAGTGTCAAGGGCTGTGCTGGGACTGTGAGGAAAGGGGGATTTTTGGGGCTATCTTGGAGAAATCTTGGAATCTCGCAAAGCTATGGACCGTGCAAAGCTCTGGCAAAGGTTGCTTGTGGAGGTGAGGGCAGGGTCAGCCAGGGAGTCGGTGGCACCACTTTGTCACCATATTTACACTTCTACGGGCCCAACGTGGAGCATTTGGCTCTCCTCCACTGGTGGAAGGGATTAGCTACTTCATAACATCCAGACAAGATAATCTCTCCAATTTTGCTTGGAAGAAGTCCCTGCCAAAGAGCAGCAAAGCTACAATAACACCAGATGAAACAGTAATTGAGTTTGCCTTCTTATTACTTTCTCAGCTAAGTTTGGGTTGGTTTTAATATTTTTTTGTTGTTGTTGTTGATAAAGAACAGCTAAATACTGTCCCTGTATTGATTTGGACCAGCCGTGTTTATCTGTGGTAAACCACAGCAAGACAGGGAGGTGAGCAAAAAGGGGAGGAAGGAGAAACTGTAAAAAGTTTTACGCTTCCATGTATTTTAAAAAACAGAGAACTTTTAAAAGAGAGAGAACTTAGATAGGTGTTACTGCCCATCACCTCTGAGTGACTTGTATTAACAGTGGGATTGTAATCATACTTGTGTCAAACAGATGCGAAGGGATGCGCCAATGCTCATGCTATTGCAAAAGCCCTTTACTGAGTCCTGAGGGGTAGCCCTGCTGCAGGAAGCTGGGGGTATAAAGAAGGAAGGTAAAGTGTCAGCGAGGTAAAATGCAACTTCCTTGATGTCTCTTGACATCTAAAAGGCAGCATGTGAAAGTGAATTGGGGTCTTCAGCCTCTAGAGCGCAGTTCCTCTCCTTCACATGGTACTTGCAGGACCTTTTTTGCAGCCCTAGTGCGACAATATAGTAAATCTAGGTATAAAGTGCTCAGATGTAAACTCATCATCCTGATCTACCATGTATTCAAAATATTTTGAAAGGTCCATTATGTATCAGATGGTTTAGTGTTTTATGTCAGGCTGGGTACCATCCATCCCTCTGCCACTAGAACTGTCCATGGGCTCAGGCACCACTGCCAGTGTGATGTGTGTTCCGATGACAGGAAAATCAATGTGGAGAGAAATACGTTGGCACAGATGTGCCAAAATCCCTGCTTCTTTCAGTCTCTAGCAACTCCCTGTGGTGGGCTGGAATTTCAGAGGAGGATGAGAAACTCTCTGTGGGCACAGGGTGTTTGGACAGTTGCAACCAGGGTTAAAAACAAAGACAGATCTTCAGGGCTTTCTTCCCTAAGGTAAGGAATTTTGTATCTCTGTGGACAGCATTGCTGCACTGCTGGCTGCCAAAGCGATGGATCTTGCTAACGGTCCCGCAACAGGACAGGGAGCTGTGTGGGTCCGTGTCTTTATCTGCTGTGGCAGTTCCTGCATTTCTCATTTCACTCTGGTCCACCTGCCCCTATCTGCAATAGGGCTTAGTGATGTGCTGCTCTAAAATGAAAGCAAAATGGATTAAAAATCAAAGAACTTGGGGAAACAACTCTCTCTTTAGCTTTTGGGGAAATTTAGTCTTGCTGTATTTATCCCTCTGGCCACTGAGGAGGTGACTTAAGTCCAGCAAGCCACTCCTCACTTTTTTCTGGTGGAAGACTTTGTGCGCTTTGAGCCAATAGCAGCTCTGATGAGCGATGCAGCAGGAGGAGAGCGTTTGAAGAGAAAGGTTCAGAAATTCATCTCCCAGAATAGTGTGTTGCTGAGCCGTGACTAATCTTTCAAGTCAGATTTCTTCATCAGATGATATTAAGTCTGCAGAGTAGCCTTGTTGTTGCCAGTTTACCTGGATAGCGGTTTTATGAGAAATCCCATGGATACTTGGAAGTGTGTGGAGAGACCTTGGCGTTTGCAATGTTTCCTCTGCACGGGTGAGGAAGATCTTTCCAGCAAGACACAGTCATGTGGGGTCTGCTCCCAGACACCAGCGGGAACAGGGTCAGTTCTGTGCAGTTTATGTCTTTCAGAGCTTGTGGCTGGTGGGGAGTTCCCACACCAGGGCAGACCTGCTGATGTTCAGGCTGAAATTCAGACGTGATGCTGGTCTCTCTCATTCGCGTGTCCTATTCACATGAACAGCTATGAGCTTAAATATCCCATGGCACCTGAGCTCAGGTTGTTGGGATATTCCATATAACAATGTTAAGATTCTTGAGTGAGAGCCTGCTGGGCTCAAAAATGGTGACTGTGGCTCAGATGATGCAAACTGAACTCCTCCTGAATCCTTTTTCTGCTGTTTCCCACCAGCTAAGTACCACCCAAGGCATTTGGGGTGCTATGGGGAAACACAGCATGCAGAGTTCAGTGTTCAGGTAGGGAACCTGGGTATAAATTAACCCCAGGCTTGTAAGTTTTTCTAAATCTTGATTTCAACCTGCTTTTGGCAGATAGCAGGGTCTGAGGATGTTTGCGGGGCTGCAGTCCCTGCAATACTTGTTCTTTGTATAAACCGCAAAGGTAACTCCTCTGGGCTGCCACCATGTGCAGCATAAAATGTGAAGAAACCCTAGGAGGTTTCCATTGGCTCCAGTTTGTTCCTAAAATCATTTTCACTTTTTAAGGAGCACGGCATGGTAAAGGCTGTGGGATATTCTGTAGAGACCTGAAAATGGTATCTCTGGTCCCAGCTGGGTGTTCAAAAGGAGGTAAAACTGAGTTTCAAAATAAACGGTGCAAGTTTCCAAAAGTTTTTCAAAATAATAAATTAAAATGTACTGGCTGTCCTGAACACATTCTTCCTAGTGGATGTTGGGGTGGTGAGAGGCTAACGTTATGTGATGAGTAATGCATCACTGGAGCAATGCTGCTCTGATGATGTATTACACTAATACATCATGAGAGCGACGGAGCTTTAATGATGTATTACTCCAAAATGGCCTCGGTAGGGAAGAACAAGTCCAGGAAACTCTGTCCACCTCAGCTAAATGTGGCCCAAATTTCCAAGTCTTTTCCTTGAAAGAGCGTCCTGCTAAGAAATAGCATAAAAAGTAGCCGCTGAGGATTCTGGTGGGCCTCCAGGTGTGGTTCGCAAATGATGCGAAGATTTTCATTTGTAAAGGTGAAGTTGAAATGCTCTCAAGTGCCAGCTGAGCAAATGTCACCTTCTGGAGTGCCGCTGTGCATTTAGCCTCAGCTCCTCGAGCAGCTTCACACCAGCTCTGCTGGAAGCGCTGACAGCTCAAGTCTGTGCGGGGCTGGTGGCTCAAGCCTGAAAGCCCCAACAGCACCAGGTCCTGCAAAATCAGGCAGGCAATGTTGCATACAGTGGTCGTTTGCCATTGCCATGTTAGCCCACCAATAATTTAAGGGTAGTATAAGAAGCTGCTGTCAATCTTGATGTCCTTGCAAAACACATTGTTCCTATTTCCTTTCTCTGCTTGCTAACTAATAATCATGTATATTTTTAAAGAGATTGTTCTTTGGATTCTTTTTATTTGTCATCTAGTATCAAAGCTCCAAAGGTCACATTTTTTAAGTTCTTTCCTTGGAGCTTTAAGGACTGTACATGTACTTTAAAAAGCAAGGAAAGAAAAAACCCAGCAATTTTAGAAAACCACTCCACACCCAGGGACTTGAGAAAGCTCTAAATCTCACTGCCAAAGCTCGATGCTCCCAGCTCAGCTTAAGAGCAGCTTGATTTTGCTTAGCTATAACCAATTCAGAAGTGTATCTACGCTTATGAATTGCACAGTTGTGGTTATGCCTGTTCAAAAACAACTTGCCAAATGCAGACGTTAAATCCCCAGCTCTTATTTCAGTTAGTTAAATCTACAACCAGCCAGGTTTGAAACTAATTCAGAAAAGCCCACGGCTGATCTGGGTTCAAATCGTTTTTGCTTCGGTAAGTGCAGCTCTGCAGCCCTGGCTAAGTCTCCAGCTCCTCGTGCAAGGAGGATGGACACGACCTGCACCAGGGGTAAGTACGCAGTCCTGTTTCGGTTGAGTTGGTCAGGGTGTGTGTAGTTGTGCCCAGGCTATGGGAAAAAAAGGGTCGCACCCAATCTGGCACGAGGTCTGCTGTGACACAGTCATGCGTACACAGTGCTTTGAACTATCTTTAACTGGGCAGGGTGGATTTTGTACTGGTTTGGTGTTTTAAGGCGTGAGGCTGTAGCGTTTCTGATCCAGCTCTCAACGTCGCTCCCATAATTGTAGCTGCACTGATTTTAGATGGGTTTTAAAAAGCTTTCTCTCCTGGGGGGCAGCAGCCGAGGTCCCAGCTCATCCCAGCTCCAAACTCTGCACCATCCCATCATAGTGCTGTAGGGAAACTGCTCCACGTGGGATGAAGGGATGAAATGTCAGGGCTGTTGCGTTCAGGTGGAACACATGGCAGGGTAGCTATGCCAGTTTAACCTGGCTGTGTGCCACCTCCAGGAGGACACACGATACCGAATCTGGCATTAATATAGAGGGGAGAGAGACGGTGCCTGATCCAGCTGAGAGCTTTCAGTATGAAATTAACCCATCAAAGTAATTTGAATAAGTAAGAAGTGGCAGAGTGACTTCATTACAGGGTAGTGCTCCACATGTGATCGCAGCATTTCTTGATCTGGTGTCTGGAGTCCAAAAGCCAGGTTTGCTGTGTTGTGAGCTGTGGCTTGCACAGGCTTTTTTACACATTTATGTGTATTAAGCTGTCGTGTGGCAGGTTGGTTATGCAGGAAGAGAAATTAAGGACCCAAAGATCTGGATCTGGCTCAGAAGGACCGAGGGGAGCATTATAGATCTTATCACCCAAAATCTCATTTGGATCTTTCCTTCCTGACAAAGCCTGTTCATATTATTTGCATAGCTTGATCTTAACATCGATGAAAACTCCAGTTGAACTTTGGCCACGAAGGGACAGGTATGTCAGGAACAGTTGCTTAATTAAGCTTACACCTAAATTGCTGCAGTAGATCCTCACTTCCTCAAAAGTGATTTTCCTTTAGTCTTTAATTTCATAGAACAATATGAAAGACATGAATCTTCATGAAACTACTCTCCTAATGCAGCAGAGACTCCACAGTGTTTGCTGCCTTTGCCTTTCATCAGAAGCCCTGGGGGAGGTTCAAGGTAGGATCCTTGCCATCTTGGCTCAGCAATCACAGAAAGCCAAATAAATAAAGGAGGAAGTTGGCAAAGCCCTGATTCAGCAAAGGCACAAGCACAAGTTCAACATTAACCTCTGTTTAAGATGATTTGGGACAAAAGAGTTAATCTTATGGCTGTCCAAAAGTCAGACTAGGAATCCAAGACCTTGACAGTCAGTGCATCAGTGTTTTAAATCTAAGGGGAGAGGATGCTTAAAGATGAGGAATTACTTAAATATGGGAAAATAATTCTCCCTGGTATAAAGACATTTCGCTGTATTAACTCAATGATTGCTTTTTGGTCCATGGCCGGAGAAGGTGGTCCAGTGTGATTTTGGCCAAAGCATTGATGCCCTGAGGGAGGGTGACATTCAGGCAGCAGCATGTGCAGACAGCTGAGGCCGGAGGAGGTTCCTCTGAGGACCCAGCACCTCCTCCTCACTTGTGTCCCCTTGCTGGGCTCTGGGCTGGGATGTTGGGGATCCCTGGGCAGTATGGTGAAGGGCTGGAGAGCGTGGTGGACTGTCAGGACAGCAGCTCCATGAAGGGCTGCCCATTGCTCTTCCTGCTTGTCAGGCACTGCTCTTGGCACTGATAAAGCCTTTCGCATATGAAAAGGACTGTGAGTGATTGATAAAGGTCAGTGTGGGCTAAAATACCCTCTTAGGTGAGGGATGCAGAGATTTGCCCCTTTTGGGTGCAGTGTTTTGACCAGAAGGCAGGTTGGAGCAGAGGGAGGGGTTGGAGGATGCCTTCGACAGAGATGGGTTTGCAGTTTAAATGTGTGCGGTGGTCTCTTCTTGGAGAAAGAGTGATGCCCTCCAAGCCCAAAATCTGCTCACTCTTGTGGGTGCAGCAGCATGTGGGGCTGGGGTCTGTGTCAGCAGAACAAGGCTCCCGCAAGCACAGTGGGCAAACACTGGCTTCCTCTCTCCTGAGCTCTTTGTGCTTATCTGATCTGTGCCTCCATAATGATGTGATTAGAATTAAATTATAGTGTTTTAAAGTAGTTACAGCTGCATCTACCAGGAACATTTCTTCCTGACGTACAATGCTGGAATTCAAGATACAGCCAGAGGCTGCATACGACTTCTTGTCTCCCGGGCTTGTTGCAGCTTTCCCGCATGCTGCACCAGTGCTTGGCTGGAAAGGTGAACTTGGGAGTCCAAGTCACATCTGCTGCTGGAAAGTAAGTGAATTGCATTAAAGGTAAATCCAGGATGTGGGGAGAAAGGAGCCTTGGTAATAGCCACTGTGTTCAGTAAGCAAGGTGCCTGCCTGCACGCAACTGAACTGTGATGCTGTAACAAGGCCAGGGGTAGCCGGGAATACAGCCTCTTGCATGGAGAGGTTTGCACAGTTGGGTCTGGGGCCTTTTTATCCTCCCTTTTCAGCTGCAGGAAAATACCTTCAAAGATGCATGGGTGAGCGGTTGGTCTTTAGCCAATATCCATCGCTAGTTTAATTATGACAGTTCTACACCCACTGAAGATCCACGCTGAGATAGTCTAAAGCTTCATGGTAACTTTCTTGCTGGGATGCCCTTTGATGTGAACTTAATGGTTATGGAAATAGCTATATCAGCAATAAGTTTTCTTTAACTGGAGAGAAGTAAATAAGCTTGTTAGTGCTCTGAAGTCAGACAGGAAACACCAGAAATTGGTGGGTTTGCCATTGCCGGCTTGCCAGAGGTGTTGGAATGCTGGAACTTTAAAATATGACCGATGGCCAGAGGATCGTGCGGCTCAGACAGCAAAAAGGGCAAAACGCTCCAGACAGAGCAGTGGCCACTGCAGTGACTCTCCTCTGGCTGAGGAGACGTGGTGGGATGTGTCCTCTCCATGCTCCTGACAGCCAGGCAAATTTGAGAAATTCATTGCCCTCACCGTTGTATCAGACATTGAATGGGATGTAAGTGTGCAACAGAGATGATCTGTAGAGCTATTAAACCTGCAGAATGAATGGTTCCCTTTGCCTTCTTGGACCTTGTCACATATGGTTTCCTATCCTTGAGCCTCCCGAGGTCACATGGTGTGTCCAGGTCTTGTAATGGGGTCCCCCGGATTGTCTCTGCTAGTGGGGGAAACTTGCATAACTGTGCAGATCCCCACCATCTACAAAGAGTCCGTTTTGCTTATCAACCTTCAGGGTGTTTTTATCAATTTTGATCTGTTGGAAATTTATAGCGACGATGCTCTCTAGGGAGTGAGTTGTTTTTCCTACCCCTGATTCAGTTTCAGACCTGTGAATTTTAAGTGCATATGCATATATAACTGCGTGTCTGTATTTATACAGATACTGCCAATGCACGTTTTGCAGTAATTCTCCTTGGATGCTCTTGCTTTCCCCTGCAGTCAATTTTTTTGAATGACATGGAACTGATAATGAATGTGGTTTCACTACCGAATGATTGGGCTGGCTCGTCTCATTCCACCTCTCCTGGTTTTGAGCAAAAGAATGTGAGGACTTGCTATGTCTATTTTAGATTCCATCATGAAAAGAATAATTGAGATTGAGATTCTTAGTCATTCAATGCAGAAGGTCAGGGAATTAATGCTGTGTTGCATCCAGACCATTCATTTATTGTGCCTCCTTTTTTTTCCCCTTAACTGTCTGTAGGGGAAAACAAATGTGCCACAGAGAAGGTAACGCATCTTTGATGCTCTGCACATTCCCAGCCTCTGATAATACACACTGTTTATCTTTATTTTGGGGGTGTTCCAGGGTAGTTTTATCATCATAATTGATTAGTGGCGACAGGGGAAAAAGAATCCAGGAGTAACAGGAAGAAATGATTACAGTGAATCCATTGACTCAGTTGTAGCATTGATCTGCTTCTGGGAATTATTTATAGGCGAAGATTCATAGTTAATAATATTAGTTTGGACTTCTGGAACAGTTTATCAGAGGATCTTAAAGACCTCTGGTAACAATTAATCAGGTAGAAAAATAAGGTAGACGGCCCCGTTTTGGGAGAGGAAAGGAAATGGGATTCCTGGCTTAACTCTAGCCACAAATATTTGTGGTGCAAAAACGCTCATCTCCCTGTGGTGCAGCGTGGGCAAGAGGAGGTGGCGTTGCCCAAGCTCTTGGGTGCTTTCTTGGACCAGGGCCATAGAAGCAGCGTGGGGACATCATGCCGCTGCCTGTTGCTTGCTCCAGGCACGGTGAAAGCTGCCGGAGCCCTCATCCCGCTGCTGCTCGTGGCCTCTCACCCCCACATGGCCACATATGGTGGAGCAAAGCAAGAGTGAGGCTGCTGGAAACTTCTGCCAAGCTGTCCTCCAGAGACAAGTAGCACAAGGTTTCTCAAACATTTCTAAGCACAGAAATTGGTGCCTGGATTTCCAGCCGCTATCACCTGGAGCAGTTTATGAAAGGTCCTTGGAAAAAATCCAACTAAAACTTTCCTTATAATGAAGTAAGGGTGGCTGTGAGATGGTCACCTGAGCCACATCAAGCAGGGAGAGCGGCTCAGGGACAAAATAAAACCTCTTCTTCTCCTGCCTCCCCTCCCCATTTTGTTTTTGTTTTTAACTTAATTGATCTGTGTCCTGCAATCCTACCCGCAGGAGAAATGACACGTCTGAAAAAAACAGGAGGATTTGTTTAAAGTGGTCTGGTTGGGTTTTTCAGTGTGTATATATATAGAATTGCCTGGAAGTAGTAAATAGAATTAAACACTGTAGTTCTGAAAAACAAAATTCTCAGGGCTGTCTGTTGATTTCAAAGCTGATGAAAACAAAGCAGGCTTTGAAATCTTTCCTTGCAGAGCTTTCTCCCCCCCCATCATCTAAAAGACGGGCCTGATAATATTTGGGTTTTATTCATCTTTTGAAATAGTTGAAAATGCTGTTTTCTCAATTAAGATGAAAATCCTGATGTTTTTAATAAGGTCAGTTTAATGCCTTCATTAGCAAGATTCTGAAACTCCAGACCAGGAACTTGCACTGTGAAAAACATCAGTGTCTACCCAATAAGTTTTAGAGGCACCTTTGCACTAGGTGTGAACTGGTATTTCTTCCTTAAAATTACTGGTTCTGGGATAACGTATTTCAGTTCATTGGCCACTGTGGTTTTAAATAACTCCTGTATGCACAGCCAAACTCCAGTGCCTTTTGTTAGCTTGTCCCTGGGAAGCTGCTGGAGATGGGGCAGTGCCCAGTCTCGAGTACCTGCAATTCCTGTGGGTGTTGTGTTTTGTGGTTCTGTTTCATGTGAGTCAGCAGCTGGTAAGAGAGGAACTGGCAACCTGGACAGACGCGTAGAACTCGCCACTAGGAAATGCAGGTGGGTATTGAAGGATGGACCGCCTGAAATAAAACAAGAGATAGAATATCCAACCTGTTAAGTCTGCTCTCTGTTGGAATTTTGCCTACAAATATCGCAACAAGGCTGTTGGGTGCTGAGCACTTGGAAGCCTGTCCTCTGTTATGACTGCTGGGGTCAATCATAGAATCATAGAATAACTAGGTTGGAAGAGACCCACCAGATCATCAAGTCCAACCATTCCTATCAAACACTAACCCTCAGCACCTCGTCCACCTATCCCTTAAACACCTCCAGGGAAGATGACTCAACCCCTTCCCTGGGCAGCCTGTTCCAGTGCCCAATGACCCTTTCTGTGAAAATTTTTTTCCTAATGTTCAGCCTGAACCTCCCCTGGTGGAGCTTGAGGCCATTCCCTCTTGTCCTGTCCCCTGTCACTTGGAAGAAGAGCCCAGCTCCCTCCTCTCCACAACCTCCTCTCAGGTAGTTGTAGAGAGCAATGAGGTCTCCCCTCAGCCTCCTCTTCTCCAAGCTAAACACCCCCAGCTCTCTCAGCTGTTCCTCATGAGGCCTGTAGGAAACCTTCTCCCAGCTCTTTGGAGATGTGGACTCTTATCTAGCCAAGCCTACCTGACCCTCCCTGACCAATTTGAAACCACAGCCCCCCAAAGGAATTGCTTCCTTCCTCCATGTTGTATCTTCTCCGAGGCAGGGTGGACAAAGCTTATCTCCGAGTGCTCTCTGTAGATTGCTACAGACACTGGGGCTAACGCCAAAGGCAGAGCTGCATCAACAAGACCAATTGTTTGCAATGACTTATTCTGCATTTTAAATGATCTTTGATTTCCTGGCAGCTCCCCAGTGTATTACCCCTCTGTAATGCTGTTTAAATAACATTTGTCAGGTGAAGCCACATCTGGGTAATGGGCAGGCCAGTCCGCAGCTCTCTGTTAGTCATCAGGGATTTCCAAAACCCACCGGCTGATCAGTCTCAAGAACTTACTAAATGATAGATGGAATATAATATAGGTCATTATTTCTTCCCTATGCATGAAAATGAATTATTCAGTAAAGATTTAGATCCTTTTTTATTATGACACTGAATTTATAGAGCATACAAAACATAAATGCAGATTTCCCCAGCACCAGATAGATGAACTCATTCTCCAGGCAGCATGAGTTAGATGCAGCCATCCAGCATCACCGCATGGTATAGACAAGGTGTCCAAACCAGCCAGGGCATAGGACTGCAACGTGAGCAATTAGGACCTAGAGCTAGCTCAGCTTCCAGCACAGTATTTTCAAAAGCCCCTAGCTGGTTTAGGAGCCCAAGATGTATTTATTTCTGAAATCAGGCTCTTGGGACCCGTGCATCTGCAATGAGATTTAGAATCACATGTCACTTGGACCTTATAAATATTTGTCTTAACAAACCCAGCATCTCAATCTCTGATATGAAACAGAGTCTCAGGCAATCAGTGAAGCTAGAACTTGTTTAATGAGGGGTAGGTGCTATGTGAGTACACAGACAGATGTGGTTTTCCTGAATTGGGCTGTCTATAGAGCCACTGTTTAGAATTTGGGTTGGTTTGTATCAATAGCAGTAACTTTCCTTGTTATTGGAATAAATGCTCCAACTTTTAATTGTGCAGCTAGGGAGAATGTTACCACTGACCAGCAGTTACAGATGTCAGCCTCGCAGTTCATTAGCTACTTCTGAAAGTCTGCTGGGAGTTCAGGTTTTTAGCATGAATGTTAGAGGTCAGAGAGAAGGAGAGCAAAGGGCAAGCATGCAAACTCTCCCAGTTTGGAGAAAAGGCTGGGAATGGGGGCAGGAACCACATCTTTAGAGATGGGGGCTGGCTGCAGTCCAAGGAGCAGGCAATAGGTTCTGGTTTGTCACCCATGGGCTTCAGATGCCGAATGCACCCCGAGAGCACCCCTGGTGAATTGGATACTGCTTTTGTTCACCGGAACACGGGCCAGGGAAGCTGTTAGCCCCCTTTTTAGGGCTACACTAACCGCAGTGGGTTTGGGGACAGAAACACAGCACTGCTGAACCCTCTTCTGAGTGTTTCTTCTCTCCGGGGCCGCAAAGTTGGGTGCCCAGGTCTTCTGTGCTCAAACCAGACAGCAGGGAAACTATTTTTCTCTGGATGTAGCTCAATTTTTTTTTCTGATTTTACTAACTCCTGTGCCAAATTCTGTGCTAGGTAATGTGAGAACACATTGTTCCTTGGAAAGCTGTGATGTAATGACTTGTCACGGGTGTGTGCCGATGGGGATGTAAGTGGAGGTGGCAGGTAGGGTAAATGGGCTCATTAGTTTTTGGTGGCGTTACCGAGGATCACAGGCGGCTGGACTGGGTGAGCTCTGCAAATGCAATTGAGCAGAGGTCTGCCTTGCTGCAGCACCTCAGCCTTCTCTCGGACATATCATGATCTCAGGGAATGGGCTCTGCTCTGACACTAGCAAACTTGCCTTCTGCATACATGGACACAGGTGCAAGAGGAACCCTGAAGAGAGGAGAAAGCCCTGCGCCCACTTCCCTGCCTGCACTGTCCTGGGCTCTATGAAAACTGAGTGTCAGTGTGGATTTTCCTCCTGCAAATGCCATAAATGACCATTTCCAAAATGCTCAGAATAAGGACCTGGGGCTTAATATACATACAGTAACTGCTCAGGTTTGTGAACCTCACCAAGGGCAAAACCAAACATGGTAATGGAAGGCTGGCTGAAAATGAGCTGAATTTGTAAATCTCAGCAATGTGTGCAGAAGAAATAGCAAAAATGACTGAAAAGATTGAATCTGGTCACCTGCATGAACCTGGCTACAGCTTTGGGAAAGGCGGAAAAGAGAAAGTACAGATAAAGTCTTTCAAAAGCCATTTGACCTGTAATGTTCACTGATCTAAGGGATAACACTGGAGATTTCATTTTCATATACAGAAATCCAAATTATTTTCCTCCACTGTAATCAGCTCCGCTGAAGTTCCCTCTGTCCATCAGCAAAATCCATCTTGTGCTTGTTCCTTCTGGAACCCCTTTAAAATTCTGCACTGCAGTCAGAGAGATTAAAGGGGTAATATAACCCCAGGAACCACTCTCCTGATGAGTAATTTCCCGGTGATTATTACAAGAAATAGCTAAGATTTAAAGGAGGCTCAGAAGGTGGTGGTGACGGGGAGACTGTTCTCTAATTCCCCCCCCCCCTGCTCCATTCATATTGCCCCCTGGTGCTGCTTGCCCTGCTGGGGCAGCCAGGGTCTACCCTGATGAGGGACAGACACCCAGATCCCAGCAAACCAAATCCAGTACAGGGGATTTTATCAGATTTTTTACAGCAGGTTGGCAGCAAAACCTGAAGATGACAGTTTCTCTGGTGGGCCTGACCTACCAAACCTGTGCACATCCTCTAGTTTATACCTTATTCTTTACTCACTGCTGGAAAGCGCATTGACACGCTGCTCCCCGGCTCTTAAAAACATCATCATCCCTGATCTTGGAGTTGTTGGTGACCCCAAAGCAGCTCTGGTGGGCACGGCTGCTGAGCCGGGAGGGCTCCAGTTAGGAGGCACTTGCTCTCAGGTGAGCTGAGGCACTCAAAATCAATGGATATTTCTGAGAATTTAGGGCACCGGGGCTCAGTCTTAGTGGACAGGCAGCCCGAGCTCCCCCTCAGCGCTTCTTAATTTAGGTGAAAATGATTGCTTTCACCTTACATAATTACACTAATACTTGGCAGGTCCATCACTGCTTCTGTCTGCAAAGTGCTGCTCAAACAGTGAGTGCAAAATGTAGGAGCTGAGGGTAAACGCTGTCACTCATGCTGGGCTGTGCCCTTCCTGGCCCAAAGGTGGTGGTGGCAAAGGGGTGCAGGAGCTCAGGGATGTGGGGAAACTGGGATGCAGGATGCTGGGATGCAGAGCCCTGGGATGTGGGGAGACCGGGATGCAGGACACTGGGAGCAGAGCCCTGGCATGTAGGGAAACCAGGATGCAGGGCAGTGGGCTGCAGGAGCTCTGGGATGTGGGGAAACTGGGATATAGGGACAGTGGGATACAGGAGCCGTGGGATGTGTGGAAACAAGGATGAAGGGGCACTGGGATGGAAGAGCCCCAGGACATGGGGGAACTGGGATGTGGGAGCCTTGGGCTGTAGGGACAACAGGATGCAGGAGCCCTGGAACACAGGGAAACCAAGCAGCAGCTGCTCTGCTGGAGCAGACCTAGATTGTCAGTTAAACCTGGTGTAACTGCATGTGTGCAGGGCAGAGCGGGTGCCTCCGGCTGGGTGAGGGCATAGGCCCCACCTCGCAGTAACACTCGGGTTTTTCACTAGTCCTTAAACTGTACTTCGGCTTCCTTTGCTAGTCATTCACCTGCCCTTTCCAACAGACTCTTCTCAGGCTTTGGAATCACAGAACAACCAAGTTGGAAGGGACCCATCGGATCTTCTAGTCCAACCACTCCTATCTAAATCGCTCATTTGACACCAGCCTGGCTGCTCTGAGGGGCAGGCAGGGCCAGAGGCCGCACACCTCACACCTCCTCCATCGCTAACACTAGCGCCCCTTCTCCCCGTCTTCCCGCCACCCCGACGGGACCACGTGACCAGCGCGAGCCTCGCGCCGGGACCACTCCCTGCGCGCTCCCGCGGGGGCGCGCGCGCGGCTGTGACGTCACTACGGGGGGGCAGAGAGAGAGATGGGTAGAGGCCACGCCCTCTGAGTCGCGGGAGGGGGGCGGGGCAGGGTAGAGACCACGCCCACCCAGCGTGGCGGGATGTAGACCACGCCCTCAGGCGCCGCGAAAGGGGGAGTATCCTAACATAGACCCCCCCCCGCCCCTATGAGGGGGTAGAGGGCGTTAGGCCACGCCTACCTATCGGAGAAGGGGGCGTGGCCAAACAGAGGCCCCCCCCCCCCCCCCCCCCCTCCCTCAACGCAACATGGAGACCGAGGGACAGAGGCTCCGCCCCCGGAGGCTCGCGGAGGAGGGGGCGGAGGAAGGTCCGGGGGCGGTGGGAGCGCGAGGCTCCGCCCCGGCAGGGGGGGGCAGGGGGCGGGCCGGGGGGAGGCGACGCGGGATGGAGGGAGGAGAGGATGGTGCCGGGGGGAGGGAGGGAGGGACGGCGCTGAGCTGAGCTAAGCCGATCCCACGTGTGACGGATCTGGCTGCTTCCCCAGCCGCCTCTCCAGTGAGATCCTCCGGTAGCGGAGGGAGGAGGAGAAGGAGGAGGAGGAGGAGGAGGAGGGGGGGAAGGGAAAAGGGGAAAGGCAGCCGGCGGAGCTGAGCGGAGCCGTAGCCGGGCCGGGGGGGGGCGGGTTGGGCGGGCGGGGGGGTTGCTCGGAGCGTGATCGCTGCGGGCTCCGCGCGGCCATGGAGGCGGACGGCAGCCAGGCTACCTCGGGGAGCCCCGGCGAGGCGCAGCACGACCCCGGGTGAGTCTGCGGGGAGCGGGGGCTGCGCGTCCCGTCTCTCTCTCTCTCTGTGTGTGTGTGTGTGTGTGTCTCTTGTGTGTGTGTGTGTCCCCCCTCCATCCCGTCCCATCTCCCCCCGTCCCCCCCCCCCCCCCCCCGCTCGGCGCCGCCGCGAGGTGCCCCGTCAAAATGGCCGATCCCGCACCGGCGTTCAACCCCGCTCTCTGCTCTCCCTCCTCCAGCAAGATGTTCATCGGCGGCCTCAGCTGGCAAACCTCACCAGGTAGGGACCGGCCGGCCCCCCCCTCCCCAGCCCCCCCCCCCCCGCCCCCCAGCCCCGCCGCTGCCTCCCTGCCTCGCTCTGCCTCTGTCTCTCTCTCTCTCCGCAGACAGCCTTAGAGACTATTTTAGCAAATTCGGAGAAATTAGAGAGTGTATGGTCATGCGGGACCCCACTACCAAGCGCTCCAGGTAAAGAAAATACGACAAACCCCCCCCCCCCCAAACCCAAACAAAAACAAAACAGCAACAACAAAAAAAAACCCAAACCCGCCGCCCACCCGAGTCACGGTGACAAAACTTCGCGAGTTGCCGCTGGGGCGCGTGGACGCCCCCGTCCCATCCCTGGCTCCTCGTTCCACCCTCTTCCATCCTCTCCTATCCCCCTTATCCCATCACATCTCATCCCATTCCCTCCCTCAATCTCGCTTTATTCCTCCCTATCTCATTCCATCTTATCCCACCAGATCCCTTCTATCCCACCTTGTTCCATCCCATCTTATTGCCCCTACCCCATCCCTCCATTCTGTCCTACTTCTCTCTATCCCACCTCATCCTATTCCCCTCCATCCTACCCCTCTCCATCCCACCCCATCTTATTCCCCTCTATCAAGCCTTATCCTGTGCCTCTTATCCCACCCCATCCCATTCTATCCCCCATCCCGCCCCTCCCCATCCTATGTCCCCTGTCCCACTCCATTCCATCCCACCCCATCCTATCCCCCCCCAGTCCCACCTCATGCCACCCAATCCCATTCTCCTTCATCCCATCTCATCCCACCACATCCCATCCCACCCCCGTGGGGCTCTCGGGGCTGACTCCGCATCCCTCTGGCCAAGAGGAGGAAAACCGAGCGGCCATGCAGCCGGAGAGGTACTGGGGGGGCTGCCCGACCACCTCGGACCTTTGGGAAACGGAGTGGGTGCCACGGAGCAGCGGTTTAATTTGATGAGTTCTCCCCTTGTCTCTAGTTCTCATCATCCTCCCTCCGCCATCCCCATCCCCTCGCTCTTTGTCTCTCGCAGAGGCTTCGGGTTCGTTACGTTCGCGGATCCGGCGAGTGTAGACAAAGTCCTGGCTCAGCCCCACCACGAGCTGGACTCCAAGACGGTAGGTCCTGCGTGGGGCTCTTCGGCCCCTCGGATGCGCCAGGCAGGGACGCTGCCCTCGCCCCACTCCAGGCTGGCTTTCTGCGGGGCGGTGTCAGGCTGTCACTGAACCGGGACTTTGCATGCTTGGGTTTTCCCCTTTTTTATTTCCTAGAGTCCGCCTTTAACTTATAAAAAGCGATAACTTTCTTTTTTTTTTTAAACATGAATTTGCCCACACTGGCCGATGGCTCCTCCCCCAACCTTCTATTTTATTGAGCGGTGACATTGAAAAAGAATTGTGGAGTGAAATGCAACTTTTTTTTCTTTTTTTTTTTTTTTTGGTGTTCTGCTGCGGAATGCTTTCTGCGGGGAACTTTCTGCTTCTTTTGATTGATTATTTATTTACTGGTGTGCGCGTTTCAAGGTGGGAGTGACTTACTGTCAGATCGTAAAAGCTGCTTCCAGTGTCATTTCCCAAAGTCATTTTTCAGCGAGGTCCCCCTCACCTGTGATGGCAGGGCCGTTATGAAACGTAACGCGGTAATTTATGGAAAGCTACACGAGAGCTAAGGAGTAGCTGTGGTAGAGAAGCTTGAGTCCTAATTTTTTGTTGTTTCCCCAGACCTTTTTTCTACGCTCAGTCTCCCACAGATAAGAAAAATGCTCATGAGGTTGAACTGATTTTTTTTTTTTAAATAAATGTTGTATTTGGCTATTTTTTTTTAACTTTTGAAAAAAAAAAAAAAAGCAACCCAATACCCTGTCAGTGTTTGCCTCTTGACCTCATACAGGATTTTCAGTATTGGGTCAAACAAAAGGTATCACGTGCGTGTGGCTTCAGGCCCTGATATTTTTTTTTTCCTTATGCAAAAGGATGAAGTTTTCCTGCCTCTTAGTTTGTGGCAATTTTAAGCCTCGGCAAACCTGGAAGGGGAGGGGGAAGGACACTAGTAGAGGTCATTAGTGCTGTGGTGCTGGCTGGTCTGAAAAGGGTTGTGTTTTGGGAAGGGAAGGATGGTGCTGGTTTAACTGTCTGCTAGAGAGCTTCTGCTGAGCTTATCTGCTGTGTTCATTGCTGTCTTTGATAGAATATATTCTGGATCTTAAAGGTTTTATTTCAATATGAACATGGTGTTAGGAGGAATCCTGTCTCGGTGCTGGAATATCTTATGTGTGCCTGTGTGTATGAGATTATAGTTAAAAGAAGGCTAGAAAAGGCAGGGAGCAAACACAAGTGTCTGATTTTTTTTATTTTTCTTAAATGTTATTTGTATGAAAACAAAAAGCCCAAACCTCTTGTAGAAGCAGGTGGAATCTAGTGTTTGAATTCGACCTACAAATTCTGCTGGGCTTGTCTGAACACGTAGCCTGTGCTTTCACATGCCTTAATAATTTGATTTTAGGTTTAATCAGATATGGTAAGATAACCGATTCAACTGTGCTCCTGAGATTAAACTCACCAGACTTTTCATGTACAGCTATATTCTTGATGTGTTTTTAAAGATAAATTTAGATAAGATGAATAAAGGCAAACAGTATCTTGAATGAGGGTTTAAAAAAAATCATGGGAGCACACCCTGTCATATTTCTGACTATACTTAGGTCCTCCCCCAGCTTTTCCCTCTATCACAGTTTAGTCCCTGCAATGTATTAATTTGCTTTTCTCTGGGGGAGGGGTGAAAAGCTCAGCCAGGACAAATTTGCCTCAGTTTTGATTGTGTGATAATGATTGAATCAATCTAAATAAGTACTCGATCTTAGAATCGGTAACGCAACTTAAAAGTAAAACATAAACCTAGCCAGGCTCCCTGTCAGCCGTTTATTTGTAGACTTATTGTAGTAACTGTTCTTTAGTATCACATAGCATTTGACTCTGTTTCAACGTTCAGCACAGGAGGCAGATCGGTTGGGTATTGGCATGGAAACGTCGCTCTTGTTTACAGTTACGTTAAAAGCTTTGTTTAGGTAATGGCCATTCATATCAGAAATAGTATTATAGTCATTTCCTAGAGGACTTGTAGATACAGTAAGTAGAATTGTACCTAACTAACTAATTTTTTTTTTTGGTAGAAGTTTTTTTTTTTTTTTCTTTTTTTGGTTGTTGTTCAAATAGTTGACAGGGAGATGCAAAAGGTATGGATTTGCCATGTTGGTTGCTAGTGTTCATCTTCAAACGCTGTCGGCGTTTATCCAAAAAAGGTATTGGGAAGGAAAATTCAGTGATTTAAGAAAGGCTGTCGCTGTGGTGCAAAGAGGTCCCCATGCTCTTTGAACTGACCTTCAAAAACGAATGTGTTGCTTTGGAGTTTAATGGCTCTTCCAACTTTCTACCGGTGTTGTCCTTCTGGTAGGACTGGTGGTTTTTGTTGAGACAGCTTTCACTTTAGAAACAAATGGAGAAACGTGCACGTTTGCCTCCACCTTTGGGTATCGCTGTGGAAAATCCGTACCTGTTGTATTTCCCCAGTAGACAAATGCCTAGTCAGTGCTGAATATGTTTGTAGATGATGTTAATCTCTATGAAAAGGTTAGTTTTCTAGATAAAGAATTATACTTTTTATGCTTTTTGAACAATAAAGTGGCATGTAATCGCTCATTTCTCAGGTATGTCCTAAAAAAACCCGCAACTACATTTGTATCTGATGTAGACAAATCAGTCTATCAGTCTCACATCAAATGTTTGCGCTACTTCTAATTTTGACACATTAATTGAGTAAACCTGCTTTTTTAGGACAGGCCCGTGGTTATTTATCAGTGACGGGAATATTTATCATCACAGGAATAACAATACCAAATGGAAGTATCTCCTTTTCAGGGTTAGCTTGAGGGAGAAAAGCCCAACAAAACCCAAATCTAACTATTAAAGAAAGCCTCTACTACTAAATATACCTTAACACCATCAGGATTAGTTTCACCCCATTTGTTGTATGCTCAGAGGCAATGCTGAAAGGAGTCACAAGTTGCTTGGGTAAGGTAGGATCTAGTCCTTTAAAAATTCCTTTTCCTGACTCTTTATTTAGAACATGTTTGTGTGCAGATGCTGCTAAAAAGCAGGTGAAATCAGCCACGTGTAGACATTATATTGCAGTCATTTTTTAAGAAGACAATTTAAGATGGACCTTTTCTTTTTAAAAGGTATGATTTTTATTTACATCCAGACATGCGTCTACAGTGGTGTCTTTTTGTTTTTAAGTCATGTTTGGATGGTAGAGAAGAGTCTCTGATTTTAAAGATGACCCATGTCGAAGTTGTTTTTAAAATTGCAGAATTAGCATTTTGGAATCGCAGAGTGGACACACTTTCTAATTTATGCGGCACAATTGGAGTCAGTGCTGCATCTTAAAACAAGGGAGCATGGGGTAAAACAAAGATTTTTTTTTTTTTTTCTTACTTTTTGTCTCTGTGGTCGTGTGCTTCGTTCAAGAATACATTAGGTAACTCCTTCATGGAAAATTGTTTTCTAAGAACTTGGTTTCTTCAGTTTTAAAATGCCCGTGTGTTTTGTTTGTGTTTTGCACTCCCCTCTTCTTGCTCCTTCTCATAAATGCCCCATCCTAGTCTTTCACTGCTCACACACGTTCTTTGGAGGTGAGCAAGCCAGATCAATTTGGCACGTTGTTACGAAGGATAATCTTGTACCCCTTCTGATGTTTTAGTTTTCATAATTGACATGTGAATAATGTGACTTTGTGTTTTGCATTTGTGTTTGACGTGGTGGTGCTAGTCAGTTGACAAAACAAAGCAGGAAAATAAAAGAAAAACAAAGTAACCCCAAACCCAAGGGAAGGAAGGTGCAGGTGTCAAAACCAACACTTCAGATCTTGATCAGGCATGTTGGCCGTCGTTCTGCACAACTTACAGAGCGAGCAGATAATGTTTAACACGCAGTTTTGATTGTAGAGGCAGCAACCAGAGACTCATACAGAGCTCCCTGAGCACCAGTGAAGAGGTTATGGCTCAGAAGGTGATGTAGGAGGTGTACAGAAGAGATGTCTTCTTCCTCTCTTCCTATCTCCCTTGCCTTGCCAACCCCCACTAGACAAACCCGGACTGTGATCCGTCAGTTCCCAGAGTAGTTCTAGATGACCCAGTGTGCTGGATGATAAACCTGAGAAATGAGGGATTAATAATTCAGTGATTTAAGAAAAAAAATAATAAATTGACAACAAAAGCTATCTTGTTGATTTCCCCTTTCTTTTTCCTCAGATTGACCCTAAAGTTGCATTTCCCCGACGAGCACAGCCTAAGGTAAGTAGGAGGATCGATAATAGGATTTTAGGCACACAGAGAATCATTGTTGCCAGGCAGTTCAGGTTTCAAACAGGGAATTGGCAATGAAAGCTTTTAAAGCCGAAGTGCATGGCGTCTTAAGGGTATCAGCGTATGACTGTGAAACTACAGGAGAGCTGCTTTGTGCGATATTACGTGTCTCCGCTTTAACTGTCTCCTTGCAGAGTGCCGGTCAGCCGCGGCTGGCTGGAAAGCAGAGACTTCTCCAGCTCTTAGCAGGAGACTGTTGCTGCATTACTTGTGTTTGTTATGCTATTTTATGCAATATGTTTTGCATGGTGTTTATGGAGAGCATTTGGATTAAGTGCAGACTTCAGGCTTGTTTTGAGCTGAGCTTTCAGTTCTGTGGTTGTGATGGATGGGAATATATCTCTGCCTTCATTGTTTGCAAATTTTCTTTTGTATAACTTCAGAGATGTGTTTGGAGACTAATACGCATTGGATAGCAAGTTTATGATGGAGCTCTGAACTCTCCAGGCCATGGGGTATTCTTTTGCAAGCACAGTGGAACAATGAGCTTTAAGTCTCATTTAAGGCGCTCAAGCTGCTGGGGAAGTGACCTCCTTCTTCCAGGGCGTTCTGGCTGTAGTGGGGCCGGATTCCACGATGGGACAAAGACGATGTAGCCATGTGGAGAGGAACTTCTGTGTTCACTCTTCCAAAATACCGCTGGGTGCCATTTCTTCTGCAGGAGTTGCTTGTGGAATAGAAAGGGTTGTTGCTCTTTGGGCTTTGCCTAACAAAAACAACACATAGGTTTCAAATCCAAATGTACTGTCAGTTGTATTTGAATTTTGAAAGCCAGAGGGTGAAAGAAAACTTTTATAGTTGGCTTTTTTCTTTTTTTTTTTTTTTTGTTTTTTTTTGTGGTTCTATTGGAATAACTTAATTTAGCTGGTGAACATCACTTGCATACACTCTTAATTCTCTTGGGTTCCTGCAGTATTCTATGAAAAAATAGAAAGACAAGCCTGCAGAGTTGTGGATACAAGTCAGTAAAGAAAAGTGGTTTGAATTTGGTGGCAGGATGCAGCTTGAACAAGTTCAGCCTACCTTATTGCGTGTAGCTCCTCATGAAAGAATGCAAATCAATAGCATGTGGAAGCATAACATTAAATATTGTGCAAAACATGCGTCTAAGGAAAATGATGTGTAATTTAAAAGCCTTAGGCATGTGGCAGAAGTGGTAGGCACATCTTTAAAAAAAAAAAGTAGAGCATACTCTCAACAGCCTGCTTGGAGAATTTTGAACCAAACTAGTGCTGTCACACATTGAGAGGTTCTTTTTCTCATAGGTCCTATCCAGTAGCTACTTAGTGAATAATGGTGTACCTGGCTTGCTTCTGCGCTATGCAAAGAGTTAATAGTTTGTAGGGTTTGTGGCTCTTGGATTATGTTATTGGATTAATGTTGTCTTTGAGATACCAGAGTTTTTGAAAGGTTTCATCATTAAAAGATGGAGATGATCTTGCACTGTGACTGATGTTCCTTTCCCCTTACCCAATACCTTTTAAAGGCTTATTTACATTTTAAACTGTCTTCAGTTGCTAGTTATCTGTTTCTACAGTGTTATTTGTAAAAGTTTGTATTGCTTGCATCAGAGCTGTTAAGCTATCCCATGTGATTTCTTCTGTAACAATTAAAAAAATCAGGGCATGTCTTATGCTGAGGATATTGGAGAGTTAAATTTTCATGTTAAAGAATGCAAAATCGGGTCACTTTTACAAAGGAGATTTTGTTGTCCTCCACCTAGATTTGGTGTGGGTTTTTGTTTTTGTTTGGTTTGTTTATGGTAATGACATCTTTCAAGTGTGGAGCAAATCCTGGAACATAGGCTGGATTCCACTCTTAGCAGGAGCTCGCTCTCTCCGGAGAGGTCAGCAGTGTCTGTTTCTGCTTTTACACACTTGTCCTCTCTAAAGCGTTGGGATTTCTTCAGGGCACTTGGAAAAAAAGTCTTAAGATCGAAAGGAACCTTATTAGGAAATCGGAGAAAATCAGATGCAATAATGAAAAGATTTTACATCAGTTATGATGAATCATTCTGGACAGCAGTTCATAATCTGGAGTTTTTGTTTTCTGATTTTTAATTGGATACTGAATTAAGGTTTTGGGCTGGTGTTTTTCATTTATCCTGGTGAATGCTCACTGTTAAAATGTGACTTCTTTAGTCTAATTAACTACCTAATGCTCAGGTCTGCGGAGATTAATGGCATTTAATGAAATGTCTCTGTTTCTTTAGGTGTTACGGGAGATTTGTTCTTCCTTCCCAGTACGTTTAGCAAAATTGGCATTGGGCTTTTTTCAGTGATTGTCCTGGCAGTGGCTGGGTGCTGAGTGGAAGCAAGGCTGCTGGCAATTCCCTCTTCTTGTGCAGGCAGACCTTCTGGCAGCTTCCCTCCATCCATCCCCTTCCTTTGGAGCCCTTTTGACCTGTCTTGGTGCGATTAACTCTTCAGGAGGCAGCGGCTGCCTCCTTTGCCGGATCACACGCTCGCTGTGGGCTGTGGGGTCATGCTCACTTATTTGTGTGCGCACAAGAATTTATGCTGGTTCCTTCCCCCTTTCTGAGTCACTTTAATTGGCCAGTCTTCCCCTTTCAGACCGGGAGCTCAGTAAAATGCTTTCTTTGGGGCTTTTTTTAACTTCTTTTCCATGACTTGACACCTCTCTGGTGATGCAAATTGGTTCCTGAGCAGGACGTGGCAGGTTGTAACAGCAAAGCATTCTTGCCTGATTTTTTTTTTTTAGAATGACCCTCATAGAAAATCCTCAGTGATTGCCTCCAGTGGATTACACCACGATATGTAATCCTGCTGTCCTTGTCAAGTTCAGGATGACTTGAAGCCATTGTTTTAGGAAATTTGCTGCAGAGTTTTAACTTCTTGAGGCTGTGGTATATGGCTAGGAGGGAGATGAAAAGAGTATACGTATACTTTCTCCCGGCTGCTGTTCCTTGATAAAAATCTGTCTCGCTTCCAAGTGCTGGAAGGCGCTTTGTAACAGTTGTTCATTTATAACTCTGCTGACTTAAAAGTCCTTAAAAAGCAGCAGCCGGGGTGGAGGGAGTAGTTTTGTATCCCTTTTTGAATACTGAAGACTACGATAATTTGACTTTTCAGTATACATAGCCTGTTGGTTCTGACATTACCTGCTCTATTAGGTTGGAGAAGCTTTATCAAATTTAGCGTGTTCATTAGATGTTTTCAAACGTAAGCAATTTCTACCCTCATTCCCCTGCCTTGGGGGACTAGTTAAAAAGAAAACAAACCTGAAGAGCGAAAGGACAACAACCTCAGTTCAGGGCGAAGCTTTTTGGCCATGAAAATACCTTCATATAACTTACTGATGTTGAGATTTGGATGCTTACATTTCTACATCTTACCGATGCAGAGATTTACGATGCAAAGCCACGTGTGAAACAGAAGCAGATAACTGTAAACTTTGACTGAAGTTTTAGGGAGGCTACCCACTGTGTCTCTTGTGCTCGGGTTCCTCCAGGATGGGACTGCGGTGCCTGTTCTTCCCGGCACTTACTCCAGGGGTGTAATGCATGTGGTTGGAACTGCTACGGCATGTCAACAAGCTGGAACTACCTGTAGTAATGTTGGACAGCATTCGTTAGCAGTGTGTGTGACCTGCTGACTGTGAGCTGTACCCTGCTCCGTCGGTGACTCTTCCGTAACGTGGGCAAGCCAGCTCCTGCTGCTGGCTACCAGAGCTGCTCCAGTGGCTCAGTGTGTGGTGCTGATGACCCAGGGCAGGCAGTGGTGGTTGTAATTTGGGATGTAATCTCTGGGTTGGATACAGGATTCTGGCAACCGTTTGGTCACAAAATAGCAAAAGAACTTTATTTGGAAGCCTTTTATCTGATAATCGGATGGTGATCCTGAATACTGAAGTTACTATTAGATATATTTTTATTCTAATGGAGGACAAGGCAGAACCGATAACTGGTTCTGGCATCTCTGTGCTGCAGGCAGCCCCTGTATCTGCACACTGTGCGTACCTTGTCTGTGGCCTGGCTGGTTTCCTGTCTGGCCAGGCACACGGACTGTAAGAGGTGCAGTTGTGCACATCTGTTCCTCCTTCTCCGGTGAAAAACAGAGCATCAACAACTCTCCTTTCATTCGAGTTGCCCCTGGTTAAACCCACGTGAACCTGGCTGTTCCAGAGCAGCAAATGGAGGGCATGCCCTTTTGGAATAACACCCAGGCTAACCTGGGATATTTTTTTAAAAAGCTAACCAGTGCATTTGGATGTCTGATTCCAATTAAGTTAACTGTGGGTGGGGTGTCTGTGTCCCTTGGCTGCCTGATAAGTGTGAGCCAGAGTAGCAAAGAGAGATTTTATTCCAAAGCAAGTGATGGACCTTGAAAATCAAGAGTTCTGTTGTTTGTTTCCTCCCCTGCTTCTGCCTGTAAACTCCTCCAGGTTAGTCCCACTGCTTCCCATCTTATTTTAAGTGTTGCCTAGACTTTGAAGTCTTTTTCAAAAGAATGTGAACTGAACATACTAGCAGAACTCAGGGTTCTTCCTTTCCTGCCACCCTTCCTTCCCCACCATGCTGTAAAGAGCAGCAAGGTCAGGTCTGTTCCCTATGTTTTCTCTTTTTTTTTTTTTTTTTTTTTTCTTTTAAAATTCTCCTGCAGGTCTGTATGGGGTAAGGGAGGAAGTATTTCCTGTTCTTGGCTTTGGACATGAATGTGTACCTTAATATCATTTTATCTTCTGCATACCAAGTAATATGACCAGACAGTATGGAAATTTTTTTTTTTTTTTGGTGGTTGAAGGCCAATGTTCAGCTATCTTGTTCAGCCAGCCTTGACGTAGATCTCTTGTCCAGGCTAAGCTGCTTCTAGAATTTTTCTCCCTCTGGTATCGCGTGGTCAAATGGAAAAGTCAGTGAGTCTGAGTCTTGACCAATCAACCCAGGTCTTCTCAGGGTAGCAGAGGATCTGGGTTTTGAAAGCCATTGTTCTTGTGCTTAGATGCTTGCTCTCTGTGATCTGTTTGAGGCAGAGTATGGTCTCTGTCTTTGGGTGGTGGTAGCACAGGGGAAAATGTGGCTGTGCAAGCCCTTCGATGAAGTGCAGTAAGTTTTGTCAGGAGCAAAAGCTGAGCTGGATTTTTTGTAATTTTATTGGTTTTTGGAGTTGTAAACATTTATTTCTTTTCCCCAGCCACTGAGGTAGATTGTTCACATTGTCCTTAATCTCCACAGACTTGTCTTGTACTAGTGTAAAATGCATGTATTTCCATTACCATTGCCTAAGGACATCTTTCATGTTAGGAGTTGTCCCAATGTACTTCCCTTCCCTTTGACTTAGTGCTAACTAAAAATTAAAATTGAACATCATCTAACTTGGGATTTTATTCTTGGTGTTTTTTTGTTTTTGATTTTTTAATAGGGGATTCTACATGCCCTGTGCTTTTCTGTATTGGATTGTTTTTAATGCCATCTACCGTGTAACTTGTCTGCACCAAGACCTTGCTGCTTAGATGTGTCAGGCAAGGGTCTGAAATGAGGGAAAGGGAAATGGAAGGGTCAGGGAAATGGGAAAAAAGCAGCATGCTAACACCCCTGTGTGTTCCTCTCTGCTTCCAGATTGAGTGCATCTCGTCTGCAAAGTGCTGAGCCTTTATCAGCCCGGGGGTAGGTCTACTAATGACTGATCTAAAACCATCAAATTCATTTATTTGTCACTGCCAGTGACAGGCCAGTTAATGCTAATGGATTCTTTTTTTAGCCTGTTAACTCTGGCTATAGTCTCATAAATGTTGTGAAATCCAAAGCATTAAGGGAACTTGTAACTTATTTTTAGAGGAGAGCTATTGAAACAGGGTAACGTGGTGTGTGTACATCAAGGTGTATGTTATGTTGAGAAGGAAAAAGAAAACTCCTGTGTATGTCTTAATGAAATAGAGGTCTTTGCTGTTTCTAATAGTTATTTAACTTTTCAATTGTATTTTAGTGTTCTCTTTAAACGCATTTTGGGTCATGCTATAAAGGGAGGAGAAGCTGTAAATAGAGCTAGTCATCTTAGAAAAAAATGGCTTGTTTCAGAAAATGGTTCATCTGCAGGGCCTGAATCTTCTCTGTCCCTATTGTGCGAAAGCACTTAAGCATATACTTAAGTTGGCGTAAGCATGTGGGTAAGTGCTTTGCTGAATCAGGATGGGCTAAAAGCACGTTATTAAATGCTTTGTTGAACTGTGGAGCCTGTAGCAGAAAAAGATTAAAAGATTATTTCATGTGTTTGACAGTACTTTGTATACAGTCAGTCCCATCACTTCTTTTTCAGAGACAGACAGTTTCATCTCTCTCTCATTTCCCCTCCTCCACCAGAGGATCTCACTCAAAAGAAAATATTAATCTGCTGTTTCCTCAAAAAAGTGATTGCAAGGTCAGTGTAGCGTCAGAATTAAAAAAAATAATCGTTGCCTAAGTCTAATTTAGTCTCTAGCCCTGCAATCACAGATTCTATTTGTCTTAGTCACTGGAATAATTCTGTAACTATGTGAGTAGTGTTCAACGTGGCTTAGGTTTGTAAGATATTATTGCTGTAGAAGTTGTGGTTTGCTGAGTAATTTGAAAGTTAATGTGAATCTCCGTAGTCAGATCAGCATGCGGTATTAATAAGTTACTTCTAAACGTTGGTATTTTGCTGCTCTCCTGTTGAAAATATTTCCTTTATTTTTTGAGTGCAGAGAAAATCTGAGGAACGTTGGGACATTCTTCTCCCCTGCTCAGTCGTTCCTCGTGCTGGGACATCTGCAGCTGGGTACATTGTTGTGACTGAGTAGGCTTAATTTCAGTATTAAGATTATTACTTGGAAGCTTTATATTATAAAGAAAGGCTCTACCCTGCTAAGACTTAAGCAGTTCTACACACGAGGAACAGTTCCAGAGACCTCAGCAAGCACATTAAATGCAGATGAGTCTTCTTAATGTATTGGTGAAGTGTATATGGCAAGAAGGGCGAAGGAAAAGAAGTATTGACAGCAGCAGAAAGCATCGTTCCCTCTGCCCTCCCTCCCCCCAGCCAAGACTTGCATTAATTTCCCATTGACTCTGATGTACAATAGGGAAGAAGTTTCAAGCTGACTAAAGGGGCAAAGGTCCAAGAAAGCTGCTGTAGCAAGAGCTGATGCGGAGTGACAGTAATGAGGTGGCCTGGCAGGTGGGAGGGAGAGTGGTGGGGTGGGGGAAAGAAAGTAATATTTGGTGAATTAAGTAGTTCCCAGGGTCTGAAGTTGTTAAGTCCTGTAGGTTTTATTTTCCTCTGTATAACTACGAGCTGTGGCTGGAGCAAGGCCTCCTTGACTGAGAACCTGAACAGGGTTCTGGTGCAGCTCTAGTTGTCCTGGTTCAGGGCTGGGTCTTTGGGAGGATATGGAATTCTTCTGTAGTGTCCCCAGACTTGCACTGTACTGTTTCAGTTTGTGCGGTAGTATTCCTGACGCTGAGCTCGTCTTTGTGTTGTTCTGTGGGTCAGTTTTGCACCAAAGCGAAGGTGGGGAGTACAGGGTGAAAAAGTGTTTTGAAAACGTGGTTTATGTAAAAGAGGGACTTCAGCTTCTTAAATGCTGGTAGAAACAGAATGCCTGCTAGATAGAGAAGTAGTAGAGGTTTTTTTAACAACTGCTGAATACACGTTGTTCAGGAATCTTCCTGAAGGGTAATTTGGTGTGGAGTGTAAGGAGGTTACAGGGAGTTGCATGTTTGTCCTAAGTATCAGTATCCATAATTCCCACTGGACTGAGAGGTATCGCTCAAGTCGGAGGCTTGGTTTGTGGCAAGTGTTTGTCAGATATAAACCCTCAGCACTCATAGAAGGTTTGCTGTTTGTTGCACTGTTCACTGCTTTGAAAAGGTGTTGCTGAAGGGGACATGTCTAGTGATTTTTCTGCAGTGCTTACTGAAAGAGTGAAACTTCTGTGTAGTTTTCCGTCTGACCGTGCTATCAATCATTTATGTTTGGAGATGCAGCCGAGCTATTCCTGCTCTGAGACTGAGCTGTCCACAGAGCCTGACACATACACTGAGCATTTATCCTTTCGCTGAAACTTTGTGAACTGTTGTAAATGAGTATAAAGATGTTCGTTTGCTGGTGAGATTCGCCTTCTTCTGGTGTTGTGTTTGGCAGACCTACAAAGCCTATAGCAGCGCTGTGTGCTCAGTCAATTGTGGAAGGGAACAGAAAACAGTGAAAACTAATCTGAAGTTAATGCTGACATGTGAAATATGGTAGGAATTTTCTAAGGCCACAGAAGCATCTCCCTACCTTTTGGTGTGGGGCTGATGTCAGCCATCCAGTGGGATGGTGTGTGGCCATTGCCTTGTCCTGTGGATCTCTGGAAGATCTTTCATGCAAGTCTTGATTGAGCCTTGCTGAGGCAACTATGGCAACAGAAGTCTGCTTATTGTGGCTCCTCAAAAGGTCTCAGACATAGGGAGTTTGGAGGTTTTTTTCATTGCTGTGTTTGTACTAGACAGCTCGCTTTCCTCCCCAGTTGCTTTCTGTAGCTCAACTTTGTAACCCCAGCCATGGATGGTGGCCTGCTGAATGTGCAGCATACCTGAAATTTGAACTGTAGCCTGTAGAAGTAGCACTTGGTAAAAAAGCCCCCTGGAAAACCTACTGTGGTAACATCCCAGGACCACTGTCAGCTGGGTCTGACCACTTTGGTAAGCACAGTCTTGCCATTGCTAAGAGATTGGTCTTTGTTGATGTGGCATATGGGTACCTAAATTAAGACCCTGATGAGGGTGGTACTGACGCTCCCGATGAGCTTGGAGAGGCAAGAGCTGGAGGGGAAAAAAGGGCAGCAGGGGATTTCAGCATGGCAGAGAACACAGCTGTTTTGATGCTTAGGTTTGGTCCCGCAAAGTAAACGGCCGCCTCTGTCTGGGGGAGATGTTGGCAGCATCCCTTAGTGTTGGGAAGGAAGTATCTGAAGTAAAACGGTATCATATGCTGCCAGTTCCTCATGTGACTTGTCTTTGAGGGGTTAAACTGAGGTTATTTTTTTTTGTTTTGTTTTTAACGTCTTCTGATTGGAAAATTTATAAGGGAGGCCCTGACTGGAGTGCCAGCACAGGTTGTAACTGCTGAGTCCTGGTGTTTGTGCTGTACGCTGGGGTTTCCGAACTGCAGTGGTGGGGTGAGGTTTTGGGAAGGGGGAAGCGAGATAAGGATACCAGGCCACAGTGTGTGAAAGGTAGTTTGTGATATGAGTTATGGCTAATACCGGTCACATGGTGGCTACAAACCAGAGAGGGGGGGCTGGGCGGCACAGGGGAGGGAGAGCGGCGGTGGATTTCAATGGGCTCAGTGGCACATTGCAGTGCAGAGTTGCTCCTGGTGCCCTCGGTAATGAGAGGAGAGGAGGAAGCATGCTAAACTGCAGGTGTCCTGGAGTCTCTCTGCCTTCAGATAAGCGTTGGCTCCTCTCTTCCCCGCAGAGCTGGGCGCTCAGCCATGCCGGACGCTCCTCCGTCCCCGTGGTCCAGCTCCTGGAAGCCAGCTTTCTCCTTTGTGCTGCAGGACCATACCCGTTTCTCTCTGTGTGGCCCGTCATTCCTCTCTTTTGCTAGCTTGGAGGGATGGCTGTGGCAGTTCCTCTGGTTTATGCAGATGAGGAGTGTGTTCTAACGTGCTTCCACTGCGAAGCACGGTGCTGGAGACTGGCTGCACTCTACTCGTGTGCCTCTGTTACCCCTCTGCCTGCTGAGTGGGGATTTCCTGCCTTCGCTGGCCCGGGATCCCAGGGGTATGTGGATGGCAGTGAAAAACACCTGGAGAGAGTCTCCTGCCACAGTACCTTTGTGCTTTAAATTCCTGACTCACTTAATCCTGTGCGGTGATCAAAGCAGCAGGTTATGCGTGCAGTGTGCCTGGCAGTTTATGTATGAAGAGGGAGTTGTGATCGTCTTGTGTGATATTTATAATTTTCTTTCCCCTCTTTTTTCATCTGGTTGTATCCTCTGTGTCATTAATCTTCCAGATCAAATACAGTGATAGTTGAAAGTCCTCCATAGTTGAGATTCCTCCAAAGTTTTGTGAGCATGGCTTTGATTTTGTGGTATTATCAGAAGTCAGTTTAGATTTCTGGACCTCACTTTAGTAGGTATCTCCATTGGATATTTTAGCAGGGCCATTTCTCTCCTCTTTCAATCTAGTATGTGTATGCAAGAGGAAAAGAACAAAATATAGAGTAGGAAAAAAAATCCACCATTTTAGTTACCAGTCCAAAAGCTTTAATGCTGAAGAGCCATGAAGAAACTTTATTGGAACTATAATTGCAGCCATAAGCAGTGATTATCTATCTTCATGCTTTTATGGTCCCCATCATTGTCATCTGAACACATGAAGCTGATGAGAGTGTGTGCAGAACGTTATTCAGCTGATGCTGTGTAACCCTGTTCTCTTGCAGTACGTGGAAAGTGAAATAAAGCGTCAATTCATTTGAAAATGACAGGGGAAGAAAAAGGTGGGAGAGGACAAATATCCTTGCAGGAAATATTAACCTTATTTCATCCAGCTTGCAGCTGAAGGAATGCAGTTGACAGGGTAAGCACCTTGTATGGACATGGTTAAAAGACCTTCTGTTTCTTAATGTTCTTAGAGGTCCTTGGCAGGTGCAGTCCTTCATGTTTGGAGGGTGCCTCCCTTTGTTTCCTTAAAGTGTTCTGAATTTGCTGCAGCTGGGACAAGGAAAACAGCACCTGTTTGTTTTGTGTTCCCAAGAACTAGAGATTGTTGGATCCAGGCAGACAAATGGATGCTGCCAAACGTTTCTTGAGGTGGAACGGAGATCAGAGAGCAAGTCCTGAAATGCTTGGCCTGATTATTGGTGCTGGTTATGCAGGTGAAAACGTGCTCTGGACTGTTAAGGAGGCAGAGAGAGGAAGAGGTAATTTGGTAGTTGTATGCAGGATTCTTTTCCTGCTGCTTGGTGGGCCTCAAGATCTGAGCTCCTCAGTATTAACAATCTAGTAGTTTGTGGTGAAGTCGCTGGGTGCTTCAGAGGGCTGTGTACATGACGTGGTGCTGCTCTGCAGAAGGGAAGCTTGCTCTGTGGGTGCAGTTGAGTGACTGAACCAAACACAACGTTCCTCAACCATCATCTGGTGCCCATTTTGTAAGGAGGCTTTTATGTCTCCACTGCCCTTAGAAATGTTGAGTGACATACACTGTGCCGCTCGGCAGCCAGAGTGAAAGGAGCAGTTCGTGCAGAGCTCTGGCAGTTTGCATTGAGGTTAGCAATCCCAACACAGGCACAGGCTTAAAGGGCTGGAGTTTACTCCATCCAGGCCAGTGCTGGCTGTCTTTTCTGCCTCTTGTTTTCTTGCTGTTGGTGTGTTTCAGGCAGGTGTTCCTTGTCTGAAGAATATTCCTAAGCCAGGTGATTTCTCATTGTGATCACCTGTCCTGAGTTACTGGGGAGTCTGGGGAAGAAATGAGGTAGGAGCCAAGAGATCATAGGACTTCTGACAAATGGTATGCGAATCGTCCAGGGCTAAGTTTGGGCCTTAAGAAGGTAATTGGTTTGCTTACAGTTTTTGAGTAAGGGTGGCGCTTACTGGACAGGAAACTGGTTATAATTTTTTTTCCTTTATTCCTGAAATTTGTTGGCAAAACCCCAGCTATTTTGAAGCAGGAGAACAGATGCAGAGTAATCAAAAACTTTTAAATCTCTTTTTATTTTTTCGTAGTACTGAATTAGGGCCAGGTAAAAAACACAGCTGAGCATGTATGCTTCTGGTGGACTTAGCTGAATTTCTCAGTGATGATTGTCTTTGCTTCTTTGAACTTAGCAGGAGTTAACCACTGACTTCTGTTAGAGGAGGTTAAAGCAAAGCTCCTAAATTGTATAATACGCTAAAGGCTATTTAAAAAACAAACCCAGAAAACTGCTAGTGAAGTACCTAGATACACAGAGAAGAAGATAATGCAGTTTTTGGAGATGTGTGCATACCTGTTCTCTGTTTGGAATCAAAATGAGATCGTCGGTTTTGAAAGTTTCTGGTCTTCATCTTAGTGAACTGCAAATGAAAAACTGGTTCTTGGAAAAGTTTTATTGAAAATACAGTTGAAAAAATCTGTGGGAAATGCGTTCCTGGAGACATCAGCATCCTACTTCTGCAGAAGGTGTGTGTGCTGAAATGACCTAAACTGGTTTAAGTCTGACCCTTATTCTTATCATATGGAGATGAGGTAAATGATTGTCATCACCCTTGTTTTATGGATGTAGAAACAGAAGTGCAGCTGATGTGTTTTGCAATAATCAAAACAGTGGAAATCGCTGGTGCCCTGGGAGAGGGCTATTCCAAACCTAATGCGGTGCTGAGCCTGCACCCACAGCACCACATGTTTCCAGGTGATGGTGAAGAGAGGAGATGCGGCGTTCAAGAAGCTGACATGCCAGCTGCGCTATGGTCAGTGCTGTGTGAGTAACTCTGTGTTTTCTTCAATCCCCACAAGGTGATGAAGCCGTGTGCGAAGATTGCCTTACTGTTGCGTCATTGGAGACAGCAGTGACTCAGTCATGAAAACCTTCTGCACACGGCTTTTGTAGCTAATACTGGCTTATTAGAAACAGTTGTAGAGAACGGGCCTGGTTTCACTGGGCATTTGAAGCATCTTAGGAATGATGCTCGTGGTGCTCAGAGTCTGGGGGGGGTACAGGCAGATGCAGGGTAAGATAGAAAACATTTATGATGGAGGAATGAGTGCCCAGAAAAGACTGAATGCAGCACGCCATCTACTTCAAAACCTGTAGTCAGCTACTGTAGTATGGGGCAGGAAAGGGAAGGAACAAATATAGAACTGCTCCCTGTCAGGGTTTGATTGATTTCTGGGGGAGGCATGAGGCTTGGTGTGTTTGTGAATATGCAGCAGCACAGAGCAGTGCTGAAACTCAGGCTGTGCTGTGGAGTTTGGATGCTGAGAGTTTTGCAGTCTGTGTGGTTCAGGGAGGCAGCTGGAGCTGGCAAGTTGGCACTCCATGCTTGTTTCTGAGCAGTGCTTAACCCCCGTGTCTGCTTCCACCGCTCTGAAGTGCTGCTTTTACGGCTGCTGCTGGAGTGCTGAGCACCCTGCACACATTCAGCTGCCCGTCTGCATGCAAAGGTCTTGCCTGTATGGCATGACTGTGGAGGAGGAAGAACTGCAGTCCAGCCTTCTGGGTCGCAAGCTGAATACTCTGAAGACCACGTTGTCCTCCCTGACTGCCACAGGCTCCTCTGCCAGGCATGCTGGAAGCTTTAATTCATGTGCTTTGGGATACTCTGGCAAACAGTGCTGTAGAAATGAGGAGTATCATTGTGTTTTATTGTGGCTTGTAAGAACGCAGTGTGTTTGTGCTTCGGGGAGCCCCAGGGGCTTTGTTTTTCACCAGGCCCGAGCTATTCTTCAGTGGAGCCTTCCCGGAGTGCCATCTAGTTCTGCCCATTAGGAGTGAGAGACGGGCCTGACTGATTTTTGCTCCCTGCTGCATAATAAATCTGATACTAAAATTAGTGCTGGTCTCCCTAGGCCATAATTCTTGCTGAGATGATAGAGAATTGTGTGTGTAGAGAGGAAATATGGTTGTGTGTGTTTGGCTTATTTTTTTTTAGTAACCTTGAGTGTCCAATTTCCAGGTTTTTTACTTAACCCCCCATCTTTTTCCCCTTTTCCTCTCTTTTGGGAAGTGCTTAGCCTTTCTGTGTATTTTGGGTATTTAAGCTGCTGTCACTGCAGGCAGATGAGTTCCTTGGGAGCTCTTCTGAAGGTTTTGTAATTGAGTCTTTTACCACGGCGACAGGATATTATTAACCTTCAGTAAAGCAATTTATTTCATACTCCTTTGTGGGGATAAGCCTTTTTTCCCCCAGGAAAATATGTATGTGGAAAGGGTTTTATGTACAGGGGTAGCTGGGCTTGCAGTAGTGATTATGATTTTGAAAAAAAAATAATAATTTACATGAAAAATAGGCAGTTTGTGTCCGTTTAAAAGAAACCGTTGATCCTGAATGACTCCCACCCCTGCCCCAGTGTTTTACTTCACAGAACATACTTTTTACCTATCAGTGGCTTTGAAAGGAGGTTGTATTTCATTTTAGAGCTCTAGGTATTTAGCCCCTGTGAGCGCTAAAACATATTTTGTTTTCATCTGTGAGATGGCCTCAAAAATGAACTGAGCGCTGGAGGGAGGAGTTCCTTGCGGGGTCTCCCTCTGGGCTTGGCCTTTGCCCTGAAATCAAATGCTGACTTAGTCCAGAAGTCGTTAAAGATTGGATAGCTCTTAGAATAGCAATTTCCAGTGAAAAAGCAGGAATGCTGGATAAGTGGCCAGCCTGGCTGAATAACTTGTATATTCTATTGAGTGTGGTGACGAAGGCACCGGTTTGGGATGCAAGGGCTCTGGGCTGGTCTCTTCAGGCTATTGTGCTGTTGTGTCTCCCTGCACCACAATCTTTGATTTTTAAAAAGAGGATGAGAATATTTCTCGTCCTGTGTCTAGTTAGACTTTGCTTTTTACTTCAGTAGACTGTTAAACTTTAAAAAAATAATTAGCGTCATGCTTGTCCTGGTTTGTGTTAGGCTTGAAAACCTTGTGCCGTCACGGAGCCTGCGTTCCAAGGAGTTCACCGTGCCGCCTTGCAGTATGAATATGCTCCTCCAGCAATTATATTAGATGAAGAGGTGGTATTATTGCCACATTACACAAGAGAGCTTGGATGAGAGTTAAAGTGCTTTGTCCAGAGCTTTGCGTTTGTTAACACACTTGGATCTCTTGGCGCCATTAGTAGGCTTTAATTGCAGAGTCATCCGTTTTTCTGCACTGTGCCTCTCACGTGCTGAACTGCCTCTGCCTTGCTGTTGAAACAGGCATCCTAGAGACAGCACTTTGGTCTGCGCGGCTTTTAGGGACCTTTCTTAGGGTCTCCCAAGCTGATCTTCCTGCATTCTACCACCTTCTGATTTTCCAGATGTGTTTGGTTATTTTTATTCAATCTTTCCAGCATCTCTTCAGAGGTTCTATCTCTTCTATGTTCATAAGGAGCGCTCATCTGCTTTTGCCTTGAGCGCAGGCTCCTTGTGGCCTGGGTTTCTCTCGGCGGTGGTGCATATGGTACACATCCCTGTGCCCGCAGTGAGGAAAGGCTGCTGGCCCATCGCTGTGCCTGTGCCAGCCCTACCGTTTCCCAGGTGGCTGCAGTAGGATGGCACTGAGCTCCGCTGGTGCATCCAGCTCCCGTGGGCTGAGGTTTCACACCATGGCACAGAGCACAAGCAGGAGAGCTGCAGAAAGGATGGCTCTTTTGCGTGGATTGGTGGGTGTATCACTTTTCTGGGTTATCCCACTGGGAGAAGGCAACGATGATTAATATGTGTTGGGACGAACTGAGAGCACTTTGCGTGCTGCCCTTTGGTGGGGGTGTGCACGGGTTTGCTGAGTGGCCTTGCCCCTTCCTCTGAGCCTGGGGTGTCTCTGTGTTCTGTCTGTAGCAGAGAACTGAGATTTTTAAAAAACAGAGATAAATGCCATGACCTTGCTTTTATACTGCAGTCTTCAAACACTATCGGTTCAGTGTGCTGCTCTGTCTTCTGACTTGCAATGGTGCTACCGCTCCTGGGGAACAAAGGGGCTTCTCCAGAATCTGCCCTGCTGCTGATGTCCCCGTCGCTCCTGGTTTCTGCTCAGCCCCTTGGGAGGAGGCGCTTTCCTGCGCAGTCCTTCAGCCTCTGCTAAAATTCAAGAAACGCATTCCGTACAACACAACTTTTTTGTTATCAAAAAGCTTTCTGGCTCCTCCACACGCTGGCTTTGTAGAACTTTGCAGCTTGTAGATTTATTCTTGTGTGTTCAACCAGAGACTCTATTTTACAAATGCTTAAAGTACCTTTTTTTCCCCTTCTTTTTTTTTTTTTACTCTAACTGTTGTAAATGAGCCCCACAATCTACAAAAAAATTTTTTTTCTTTACAGCTTCCCCACCAGAGATTTAATTAAAATATTGTGAAAGGCAGTCATTGAAAATGAGAAACCTTTTGAGTGGAAGGCACCCTGATTTCCCTCCTGGAGCTTTTTTGTCACCATAGAGATGAAAAGAGAAGCTCAAAATTGCGCTTTCCCCTGTGTGTTGCTGCTGAGGGGACGTGGCTGCAGGTAGCAGCTGGGCTAAAATCAGTCAGGGAGGGCTGGGGAGGCATGGCTGGGGCTGCAGGCTTTAACTCTTTGCAGGGCATGAGCACTGGGTCGGGATTTCCTTCCCTGGTGGAAGCATTTCTTCTTAGTTTATTATTCTGTTTTAATTTCCTGTACTTTGGGGATGGAATTTATCTGGGCTTGCGAAGGGAAAGAACGAAGGCGCCCGTCCTTTTGTCTGACTAAAAGCATAACTAAGCAACTTTCTGCGCAGCTTGGCCTGATGGGTCTATACAGGAGCTGTGTGGAGTGGTTGGTAAATCGCTGCATTGTTCTTAGGTGTTTGTGCAGAAAGCTGGTTAAGTAATGGTATTGAAATCTGGCTTTTTAAATTTTATTATTTAGTGTGTAAATCAAAACTTCTCTTGCTGTCGTGCAGCAGGGTTCAAACCTGTCTGGTTCTTCCTTAAAACACAGAACTGCTGGGGTGGTTTTTGTTTGTTTTTATTTTAAAATAAATTGGTTAAGGGTTTTTTTGCTCATCTTCCAGTAACCCCTGTGGAAGTGTAGGGATTAGTAAACCAAAAATACACGCTGTGAGTGATAAAACTGCTCTGATACAGTTTCAAAGACTGTCACGCTGATGGAAGATTATTGGAGGGTACACGACACTGGGCAGTGTTATGCTTTGAATCATTTTAAAAACAAATTTTTCTCCCTAATTGAGTGAAGAGCAGGCTCAAGTGGATTCTTGGCACAAACATCTCAGACAAATGAAAGTAAAATGTATATTCAAGCTGTCTGCTGTTGTATATTTTACGCCATACCTGTCTTCATGCCTGATCTCAAATGGATGTAATGGTTTAATTTTAAGCTGTTTGAGTATGACCTATTGTGTTTAAACTTCCAGATAGAAAGTGAACATAACCCATGCAATGGCATTATTAATAGGGAGTACTGCTAAATTGTAATTTGCAAATTAATGGCTTAACTCTGAGATTAAATATACAACTGTGTTCTTGTATAACGTTACAAGACAAAATTAGATCATGGATTTAAAAACAGAAGGGCCTCATCCAGAACCAGCAGGTGTCTTTCTAGGGACGTCACCAATCTTCATGTTTGGGTTTTCCGTCCTGCAGTGAGGGTGTGGACCTGTAACACCAGCAAAGTTACTTTAATGCGCCTGTGCTCTCAAGACTGGACTGCTAATATCTGTCACCTGAGATACTGATGGATTCAGAGCAAGAGAATAAGGCTACTTGTTTCTGTGGTGGTAATGACCCAGGCTGCCCTTTGGATGGTTAGGCTCAGCTGTACCTGGCAGGCTGATCTAAGCGATGCTGTTGTGCAGATGTATTTCAGTCCTTGTAAAATTGTATATTTATTCTTAAATGAGATAGTATTTGGGAGCTGGGCTCAGCTTTGATGAAATTTGTCCTTGTGCTTTCCTTGACTGTTGCTAATAAGAGGTGCTGGCCTAAATCAGTGTCTTGGAGAATCATCGATTCGCTAATTGCAGATAATCAAGTCCCTGTTCACGCTGAGACCACTTTTGTTTTCTGCCATTCTGCCAGGATTCGGGCAGCGTCTTCAGCCTTTGACGTAACCAATAAAGTGGGATTTGAGCTCTTGTATTGTTAATTCTCAGAGGTGGAGAAGTTATTGGTATTCAGGCATGATAAGCAGGGAGCTGTTGTGTCACTGACCTTTCCTGCCAAAACAAGATGCCAAGGTTGACGCTTGCCATCTGACTTGGGGGGGAAGGGGTGCTTGGCAAAGACTTCTGCAGCACTTTCTTCAAGTTTGGGCTGTCCCAAGCAGTTGTCTGGCTGCGGAAATTACTCTAAACACGTGCATAGTTGCTTCTTGTTTTATTTTTTTTTTAAATAAAAACTTTCTACTTCTGGGTCTGGCTAGAGAGTGGGTTACTGTGTATTGTACATTTTGCCTCTTGTGTATAAAATGAAGCAGGGGCTGATCAAAATGTTTTTCTTAAGCAGCTATCTTAACCAAGAGAGGTGAGGAGTAGAGACTGCAGCTCTGTGGTGGCTTTTCCAAAGTGCCCTGTCCCACTGGCATGACAGGCTGCACAGGGATGCTCTGCTCTGTGCTTTCTCAAGTCTGCCTCAGCAAACCACCCAGCATGCATTTGGCCGTTTTTCATTCCCTGGCTGGATTGACTCTCACTGAAGGATATGGAAAAGAGGGGCAAGAGGTGATAATGGCTGCCAGGCTTTCCTAATGCCTTTATGTAGAACAGCAACTGATCCCAGAGTGTGAATAAACAGGAGGAAGTAGAACTTTCCTGAGGAAAACCCCATTAGCTAATGCTTTTTTCTACTAGGTGTTGGACTTGGTCAGGGAGAGGAGGGCAAATCCTCTTGAACTCCCTTTGCTGTGCAGGTGGAGACGCCGAGCGACTGCCTTGGCTGAGCAGTCTGCTAAAATAGTGAGGGTTTTTCATATTGGCCATCTGGATGGGAGCTGATGCCATGTGCAGGGCAGCGCATGCCTAGGAGGTGAAGACAGTTCCTTTTTATTTTTTTTTTTTCCAGTGCTTGCTGCAGAGATTCACAAGCAGGACAGGGTTTAAATAGCAGAGCAGAACCAACTTCAGCACTGCACGTGTGCTCTGTGGCCACTCGCAGCACAAAACGTGTGTTAGCAGATCTCACAGTGGAGAAGGGAACAATGCGGTGTGTGTTTGCGGTATACAAAGAGGACAACAGTTGCATGAGTCTCAGGAGTGTGCAGGGCTGCTGAGTGTGTGGTGGCCGCCCTGGTCCCTGCTGGAGCCAGTTGTCAGCCGTGCTACTGCTTTAAAACCAAACCGGGGGAACAGATGATGGCCGGACAGCTTAGGTTACATAATCTCTTTTGGGTTAATGTCAGGCCTCCCTGAGCCCCATCCAGTGCCAGCTTCCAATCTGGCTTGTAATACTCCCGAATGTCCTTTTAATTTTTCTCTTTATTAATAGTTCTCTTACTGTAGTGTGCTCTCTGCCTGGCTTTGTGTGGTATGCGTGCCACAGAGTTCATTCCTCTGCTCTCCAGGCTCTCCACTGCCCATGCTTCCTGCTCCTCCACCAGCCCAGAGCTTTTCACATGTGTTTTCTTTGCTGCTTCCAGAGGAGATTTTGAAAAAATGTTGTGGGGAGGGAGGCGGAGGGCTGACTGGGACAGAGCCTGCAGGATGAGTTGGCTGCTTTCATTCATTAACGAAGCTCCTGGGGCTGTGTGGGAGGACAGAGGCCTGGTTAGAGAAGACCAGTGCAGTGGTGGTTAAGCGATCAAGCTGATGGTGAAGGTGAGATAGGAGAGACCACAGCTGGCTGGCTCTGGCTCTGCCTGTATAGAATTCTGCTCTTTGCCAGCATGGATCTGTCAGCTGGACTGTGGTTTTTTTTTTTTTTTTACCCGTGAAACTTGACTTGTTCATTTCTTAAAGCGCTGTTTCTGTACTGAGTTTTGAATTTTTGTAACTGAAGTTCAGAGTCTTCGTTGTTTGTCTCTGCTAGGGTGGATGTGGTAAAGACCTGCAGTTCTATGGAGACAGAGCAGCAGTGGATGTGAAGGAGTTGTGTGGTTTAGGGTGCTAGTGCTTTTTCCCTCATCTCTGTCTCCGCAAGTAGGTGCCTTTGCAGTTATTCTTCACTGCTGCTGGGTTTGTAACTAATTTCTAGTGTGTGTCCTGATGGCTGGCATTTTTCTGAAAGCCCCTGCACTGATTTTGTCCCGGTCAGTCATGATTTTTATTTAAAAGAATGACATCATTAAAAAATACATGCATACAAATGCTTGCAGAGGGGAGCAACTGAGATGTTATTTCAGATCCAAGGAATCAAATAGAAACCGCAAAATATGTATGTTCTGAGCGGACTTGTGATTTAGCAGCAACCTCAAACACTCAAGATACTTTTGCATTCACTGAGACAGCTTCTTCTACATGAACCGTTGCATAATGTTCTTGTGTTAGTTAAAGCAGTTGAAAAATATTGCAGGGAAAGTATTTAATGCATTGTGAACAGCAGTGCATTGTAGCAGCTGTTTAAAGAAATAATAATAAAACCATGAAGAGCGCAGAGCAGTACACAAACTGCCTTCTGCAAACATGCTGTTAGTGTGCCGAACCAATGTAGAGCAGTTTGAGCTCTTAGTGTTTTTTAATATCCTGGGTCCTCGATTTATTTTTACCATTTTAAATGATGGCTTAGCTAGGCAAGAGGCAGGAGCTGAATGAGGGGAAAGAAGACAGGGAAGTGGGCAGGACAGGTTTAGTCTCTCTTGCAAACATAAGCAAATACTATCCTTGACACCTTGTAGCCTGATTGCCAGTAAATTATGAAGGAAAACTAATAATTCCATTGTGATCTTGACTGTGAGCCAAACTGTGCAAAATCCAGTAGTCTGTGCCTAAAAACCCCCAGAATAAATCACAACGTTCTGGTAAATAGAGTGAACTGCTGCTGTTTGCCAAAGTGGTGGAGAACTGTCTGTGATCCCTAGGTGAGTCAGTCTCTAAATCGTATTCAGAGATGGTTTATGGCATAGCTGGAGTGCTATCACATTATTTTGTTGAGCAATGTGAAGGAGCAAGAATGCAGGAGTGTTTAATTTTGTCAGTTTAAATTTTTGGGTTTTTTAATTTATGAGTCTCACATTTTGGGCTGTGTTGTTTTACTAGTGGATATGTGCAAATAGAAGTCAAGACTGATGTGTGTGGAACATAAATTTTATTTTATATATAAATATATGTATGAACACACACTCAGATGCCAGAATCTCTTACGTATGCGTGTTTGTTGAAGTGTACAAGGAATGTGATTGACACCGCTGAAAAAGGGGGAGGCAAAAGCAAAATGAGTTATAGTTTTGGTCCCTAAACTGCTATTTCTTACTGTATCCTGGAAGAGCCTTTGTCTTAATGATGCAGAGCAATAAATAACACAGGGAAGATTAATAGCCGCCTATGGTAGCAAATTATAGTTGATTTATTGCACATAATATATACAGGTGCAGCTAATTTAATTAAACACAAGACCTTTTTAATGCTGTAAAGACATCCCTCTCTCTAAAAGTGAAATAGTGCTGTGGTACTATAATAGGGCTTTAAGTGAAATAAGCAGCGTTACAAGCAGAGCTCTAGTGGGTCTGATCAGCCTCTCTCGTGTTTGGGTGAGGGTGTATTTTTCCATAGCCATTAATGACACTTTAAGTCAACTCACGCAGTAACAAAGTCCAATTTGATAGACTGATGCAGGTTATCCCACCTCTGCTTCCTCACGTAACAGCAGTTTCCATAAAACAGCATGTGTTACTGGTTATTTCATGGCTAAGGTAGCAGTGCTGTGCAGGGGATGGCCTGACTGGCTCTGGGAGGAGGCTGGGGCTCTTGTGGTGCGGGAGCTCACCCTGGGGATGCGAACAAATAACAAGCAACAAGTCATGGTTCCCTGGAGCCTCTCTGCTTGCTCATGGGTTGTCTTCTGTTCATCCTTCTGAGATTGGAAGAGGGGACTGTGTCAAAAGAAACTCATAGAAGAGCCTGTGTGTAGGTGTCCCCAGGCAGTGTGCTGGGTTTTCTTGTCTACATCTTTGCTTTCCTTAGGTTTGGTTTTTTTTATCCCCTTCTGCTCCTGTTTTCATATTAAAAGAGTAAAAAAATTTAAGTGGTATCTATGTGTGTATGCATAAAAATCCAAGTGTAGCCTGGCTTTAAGCTGTTCCCTCTGCTCCTGGCTATTGTAATTTTCACATGAGCAGGGGCTGGTGAGCTTGCCCTGCGATGCAACCTTTCTCAGCTCATCATGATGCAGAGTTGGATACTTTTCCCTGCATATAATGGGAAAGATTCTCTACGATACTTTGCCACCATTACTTGATTATTTGTTAAAGTGTAAAAGGCTCAAGTAGCTGATTGATTAATTTTTCTCTTAAGTTTTTCTTCCCTCTGTTGCCTTCATTTGGAATATGTAATCAGCGAAGGAAAATGTATTAGGAATAGATGGGTATGCATATGAATGCTTAATTCTTTCTAATTCAGGCATTCATGTGGGCACATGTATCCTGATGAATGCTCTGCTAAATAAATATCTTCCAGCGCCTGCTGGAGACAGATGAGTGCATGTGGTGTGATTTTCGCCTTCAATACTGTAGTTTCTGTGCTCTGGAGCAGTGGCTGTTCAGGTTCCTCTGGGAGTATAAGGAGTGTCCATGGGCACTACCGGAGCAGTGGGCAAGCAAAACTTGATATCTCCTAGCACAAATCAAATATCTACTTGACCTTTTATCCCTCCCTGCTGGGAACAAGTCCAGCAACTTGGTCATAACTCTTTGCAGTCTGTTTGCTTTGGTCCAACACCACTTGCAGTTACTTGCAGTCAGGGCTTCTGATTGTTTACAGATATTTGTTGTCAAGCAGCTGGTGGGGGGAAGTGTGGAGAAATGCAGGATCATCGGTGTTGTCTGCTGAGGTTGAGAGAGGAATGGGTTGTGGTTCCATGTAACCCTGGGTACTGGCAGCTGCTGTGGAGCAGACAGAAGAGACGTGGCTGAGCTCAGTGGTGTTAGAGAGCCAGTTCCACATGGCTGTGCCTCCAGTCGAGTAGTGGAAGCAACCCAGGTATTGTGAATTAAGTGAGAGACACAGGCTCCAGGGATACCTGTTCTGTGAATTGACAAAATGTGCTCTTTTAAATACTCTTCCAGAACGAATAGAATTCCTAAGCAACAGGAAACAAAAACTCTCTCCTGTCTGTGTATTTTCCAGGATGTGTCACAGAAAATTCCCCTAGTCTTGAATCTCTGGTATTTGCATAGTGCTTGCATGGGAGGAGATGTGTAAATGCAAACAGATTTTTATTTCAAATGGCTAGAAATTATGTATTTTCACATGGTTGTCAAAACTTGAGTGTCAGCTACTGGCAAGTACCTACAGCCCAGCTACATGAAAGCAGCTGATTTAGTGGTAATGTGGTGGTTCCATCATAAAGAAAGTACCTTATTTATTTAATTATTTGATTCTTTTCTGTGTAGTTCTGTCTTACTATGTGCTTTCTTGCTGAGGATCTCCATGCCTCAGTTTCTTATCTCTCTAATGGACAGAGTAACAATTACTCTAATTTCTCAAGGATTGTGTTGTGAAGTGCTTTTGAGAAATCTGGGCTGAAATGTCACATTTGATAAAACTGCTTGAAAGCTTCCATAAAAACTACTTTTAATCCAAATTATGTTTGATGATAAAATATTGCTGAATGTATTGCTTCCCTCTGCCTTTTCTCTGTGCTCCCCTTTTTTTTTTTTTTATGACGTGGGAGGGAACTGGGAACATGGAGCCAACACTGGAGTATTTTTTTGAGTTTTTGAAACCTGAGCAGTTACTTTTATGGTTTGGGTGGGGATGGGAGGGTTGTCTGAAAATTTCCCTAAGAGAGAAAATACTAAATTTGTTTTATTTTCCCATGGAAAAATTATTACCACGTTCTAACTAGGTCCAATATTTGCCCTTCTGTGCTGTACTGAATCTTCTCGTACTTGTAGTTCTGATCATGTTCCTTGAGCTGGTACTTCAGGAAACGTGTTCGTCTTTGAGCATGTCTGGTGACTCAGAGACACGTCTCCTTAGCATCTGGTGAGCGTAATTGTCATTATTAATCTGCCCCGTGCCAATCTGTCTTCAGAGTAGCGGTGGGAGGAAGGGAAGGTGTTGCATGACGGAGTGTACATGCCTTGTTTGATGGAAAGATGGGACGTGAGAAGAGGTCAGCAAGAAACCTGAGCTTGTTTGATGTCTTTTCACTTCCCATCACTGCCTCCGGTACCATCAGAAATAAGCAGTTGGCGCTTGATGGATGTTGTTGAGTCGATGTTGTTCAATTGCATTTAGGGCACGATTGTGTGCAGAATAATTGAAATAAGAGTCTGAAGGGAAGCAGCTCCTTGTGGATCAAATATTGTAAGAGTTGTTTTTAGTGTATGAAGCTACTCTTGCTGATTTGGACTGCAGTGGGAAAATTTTGGTGTGAGCAGTTGCACATGCTCACTGCTTCTTCAGAAACAGCGGTGAAGGTTTACTGGATCCCACTGGATTTCCCTAAAAGCTGCTTAGTTTTTGTGTAAACCTGTCAGTCTCATACAAAGCCACTGCATGCTGCTAAATGCATGTATCAATAAGTGGCTCTGCTCAGTTACAACCCAGCTTTCATGGCTCTAAAGGAAGAGTTAATTGCTAAAGTGGCTGGAATCGGTGTCCTGCCTGCGTTTGGACATCGTTAGCCAATGCGACCATGTTCTAATTATGTAATGATTCTATTTTTGAAGTTGTGGGTGAGTGCGTTGTAAGCTAATACCTTGCTTTAGAGTTTGGAGGCAGAGATTTGTTGGAACCAGATACAACTTGGCATTATCTCCAGAGCTTTGTGCATTTTCATTTTTACACCCAGTTGAAGGGAAACTCCCGCAGTTAAGTCCATTCCTTCCTCCCTCCCTGGTCCATGTAATGGTTCTGCTTTCCTGTGCTCTAACCACAAGGTGGGCTATAAGGTAGTTTTAAAATTATCTTTTTCCTTAAGCCCAGATGCTCTCTTACACCTGTTCTTTGGGAAGGCTTTAAGTGCCTTTTCTGCTCTCTGTCCTTTAGTGCTGTAGCTCTCACTTCCTGGTTCATATAATCACAGGCTTTTCCTTCATTCTCATTGTTCATCAAACTTGACTGCCTGCTTAATGCATTTTATCTTTTTTTTTTTCTTTCTGACACGGTGATTTTTGTCACTTCTTCCATAGAAGCAATTTGTTGCCTTTGGCTTAATAATAAATCGGGGAAATTAATAGTGCATGATTGAGAGCATATATTTAAAAATAAGTTGAACTAGAAATAGATATTTTTTGTATTACTATTAAAAATATCTTTTTTTTTTTTTGGTGAGCCCTTTTGTTTTGAGAAAAGAGCACATTCTGCTTTAACAATTTTATCATATGTGTGCTATTGTAATTTACATAAATGAATTTTAAATACAGTTATAAGCTGTGGGAAGATGTTATTGTCTCTGCACAATGAATGTGGAGATTTATGCTGTGCATACATCTTGTGTTAGATTAACATTTGTTCCCTTGTCTCTGTTGGATAGTGTCGTGATGGAGTCTTGAAATTTTTACATAGGTACTTCTCAAGCTTATTTAAAACAGCGTTTGAATTATTCTTCTTTCAGCCCATTCATTTCATGTAAATACGCCTTTTGGATATTTGACTCAATTCTGATGACATTGACAGAAATAAAAAAAACTTCTGTTAGAAGCAAGATGGGAGCTGCTGTTAACACCCTCCCACCCACAAAAATAAAAGAATTCCCATGTTCACCAGGGTCCATGTGTGCAGAAGTCAAGCGCTTGAGCTGTTCCAGTGAGGTCAGCCCAGCCACATGCTTAACCTACTGTTGCTTTCGGGGGTTGGAAGCTTGATCACAAAAATTTTCGGCAGTGTTTGTCAGTCTTTTGTCCAAAGCCATCAGTGACAGAAGTTTGTTCGACTCCTGCCAGGATTATTACAGTGCTCAGCTGTACCGCGTGTGACCTGAAATCGAAGAGGATTTTCGCGTGGTGGGGTGGCAACCTTGCCCTCGAAGGCACTGGGTGTGCACACCCCTTATCCAGGCGAAAACTCAGATGCCATACAGACGTGTTCTCCATGTCCCAGAGGGAGGTGATGGCAGAGTCTTGAACAAAATTACAGCAATTTGGTATAAGGATCTGCTCTCCTCCCACCCTTTCCAGTTCTTGCTTTTCCTCCAAGAGGAAAACAACCTGCAGACTGGTTATTTGCAAGTTTTGCAACTTCTTTCTCAAGATGATGCAGTGGTGAAGTTAAGGTAGTGAAGCATCCCGCGAAAGGGAGGACTTCTTTCTGCTGCAGTTTTGGGTTTGGGCAGGATGGCCTCATGCACCGAAACGAGTAAGAGAACCTTTCCAGAGACGTCTGGAGAGGAGAGTTAACGAACTGGAGCAAGGCTTGCTTGCTGACTTGCCAAATACAAGCCTCTGGTAAATGCTCTTGTGGGGGCAGTTAGCACGCACGTTGTGGGGGAGGAGAATAACAATTTGACTTGGGGCTGGTGATTATTCTGTTGCAGTGCTTGAATTTCTTTCAACTGTAGTGGTGTTTTGAGTTCTGGGGACAATTACCAACTCTTTTAGATGTGTCTCTTATTTCCACAGCTTAAAAATGGCCATTTGGGGCAGATCCACCTGAATAATGCGGCTTTCTTTTAGGGCTGCCTACTGGGTCCTGACTATCGAGAAGTGGATTTTAATGCTTCCCTGTCGACTCAGAGCCTGTTGCTGAGATGTTGGGGACTGGGCTGCGAGTGTGTGCACAGCCTTGCGGAGGGGTGTGAAGGAAAGGTGTGTACGCATTTTCTGTGCATGCCACAGAGGGATAGATTGTCATTATTAATTTATCATCTCTACAAGCTCCCATCTGGATTATTTAAAGCAGACTTTTTTGGACAGCTGTTCCATTAATCTTCGTTTGTGTCAGAGCGTTGTCTAGAGGAGGGGTGGATTTTTGGCTGTGAGCAGCACAGGATTGTGAACCCAGGCGGTGTTGTTTCACGTGAGCGGAGGTGACCACCCAGCTTTCCTGGTGGTGGATGGAGCCTGCTGCTGTGGTCTTGAGGTCTTAGTGGAGTGGAAGCTCTTGCTGTCCTTATGCATGACTGCAGCCTGCCCTACCCTATCTCCCACCCTAAGGTGAGGCAACGGAGAGAAAAGTGTCTCTTCTAAGGTTGCCTTCTTTGGCTGAGGGAGGGATCCTAAGTCACAGTCAAAAGGTTTCGTCCTCCAGCCCACTGTGTGGGTGTATTTAGCTGCCAAAACGAGCGGCAGTGGTGGTTAATGTCGCTGCTCTTGGTTTCCTGCCAGCTGGAGTCTTTTCCCGTTGTGACTGAGAGCAATATACTTACATAAATGTTTCCTCTTAAAATAAAAATTAAAACAGAATAAGAAAAGGACATGGGGTTGTGCTGGGGGCCTCTGTGGAGCTGGCAGGCTCTACTGCTCACCTCCCTGGAGCCTTTCCTCTGGAAGCTGAGAGCCTGGGGTCCCATGCGTGGGTTGGGCAGCCTCTGGGACTGGCCACGCTTCCAGGGTGGGCAAGTGGGCTGGTGGGAGAGGGAGCCAGAGAGCTGGCCCTGGCCCTGCTGCTCACAGACCACGCTGGGCTCGGTGAGCTCTGCCTTGCTCGCACGCACCAGCGCTGCTGTCATTGCTGGTGATATAGGGTCTGCAAAAGGGCTGGGGGCTCCTTCTGTGTGCTTGCTCTGGGATTTGGTTTTTTTGGAGGGGAAGTGGCAGGGATGTGCAGTTCGCTGTCCTTTACAACCCAAACTGTCTTTGCAAGCTCCAGAGGGAAGTGCTGCCAGCTCTGCTGAGTGAGGGAGCAGTGTTATGCAGAGCCATGATTTTAATTTCTTCAGCTGATTTGGCAGAATAGGGGACACAAGAGAGGAAAGCTATAGTTGAAAAAGGCAAAAAAACCTTGTATAAATAATCGATGTTTTCTGTGCTTGCTATTTTTCTATTTTAGAAGGAAAAATTTACTTGTTACATGTCTGAGTAATTACTGGTTATCTGCAAAGTAAAATTTCTTTTAGGGAGTCTTGGAAATAGAAGAGGTTTGGTCTCATGGGGTAGTGCATATTGGGTTTTTTAATCTTTACTTGACTGAACCAATTCTGCTTCTAAAAATGTGAAAGCTTCAATGAAGTTTTTTTGGTTTTGTTTTTTTGTGTTATCCAGTTGCTACAGCGAGAGTTTTGCATGCTTTAAGCTTGCATTCTTGCGCTCTTTCCACTCCTGCTCTCTGTGTTGCCTTTCATGTCTCAGGAATGCTATAGCCTTACTTTCTTGGTTTTGGACTGTTATTAGCTTTCGTGGGAAAGGCATGAATAACGTTTGTTGTTTAGGTAAATAAAGATGCTGTCTGCTTTTCCATAGCAACATGTTCACCTGGAGGGGATTTCGGAGCTCCCCAAGGAATCTCTGTGAGGATTTGGTAAATTGATCTGTTGGGAGATGTACTGCTAGACAGATGTGGTGAGGATCTCCTGGCGTCCCAGTGGAGGGCTTGGCTGAGGTGACCCAAGAGCCTTGGTGCAGCGCATCTAAAGTCCCTTCAATCAGAGGAAATCACTAATTTGCAGTGGGGAAGCACATCTGTTTAGCTTCAGGTGGCGGTTACAATATCAGAGGTTGGTGCTCCCTGATGCAGGGTGTCTGCTGCAACTTCTTCTCTAGATGAGCCATTTGCTCATTGAGGACTATGAAGGAAGGCAGCTTTGACAAGGAGCTGCTAGGCCAGAGTTGCAGCCATTTGCATATGACAGTGTTGATTAAGCTGCTGAAGAATAAGTGCCCTGGCACACAGGGCTGTTGGTACACTGATGGTCCCTGCCTCACCCTCCTGTAGTCAATACAGAAGCATGAGAAGGGAAATGCTTTGCGTCAGGAGCTTTATGTTGAGAAATAGTGCACTGGTTCAAAGGGTGGGAATTTGGAATGAGGTTTTATCTCATTTTCTTCCACTGGAGCAGTGGCTGATGTAGCCACTTCTACTGTAGAAGCAACTGATGTTATGGACTTCTGTGCAGAAGGCACACACAAGTGAAAGGTGCTCTCTTTTTCCAGAGTTTTTATTTTATTGACAGATTGGGGGTAACTTGGCCATCTCCACTTTGACCTTACTTTTCTGGGTACTCAATAGCTGAGGAAATGGCTGAGCCTTGAAATCAATACAGAAATTTAGTTTTGTGGACTGTTTTGTCTTTAGCATCTTTGAAGGTTCCAGCTGGTGTTTCTGGCCAGCCTCACCCATCCCTTGGGAAAAACATTAGGTCATTCAGACTCCATTTGCAAGGGCACTGAGCAGGGTAGGCGGCTGTGGTTATTTTAAGCTTCTACTGACCAAAGCATGATTTTAGACAATGAAAAGTACTTCTGTTCTGCTACCCGTTGCCTTCAGTTGTCCAGATGCAAGATTTTACATCATCTGTATGCAAGTTACTGTGCCAGAGGAAAGAAATTGGCTGTGGGAATAGGTTTGTGCCACTCGGCAGAATCTTTGGAAGACCTGGCTGTGACGAGTGTGTGTGGTGGTACAGTGTGCTTTGGGTTGTGCCAAAACTTCCTGATAGTGAAAGAAACACGTGGACTGCTCTCCAGCTCACACTGAATAGCTGTTGGAGTTGTTTGTGTGTATTAATAGTCACATCTTTTCACTTTTTTTTTTTCCTCCCTCTTTCCTGTGTACAGCGTCTCAGATTCAGAGGATTTCGGACTACTTTGGAAAGAAAACTTGGTTATCAAAGATGAGCATAAACAATAGAGAGCAGCTGGGGTCAGTGGTCAACCTGCTGTACTGGTGTCTAACCTGTTCTCAGCTCCTGCCTTGACAGGTGTTTGAGCTTGTCATGTATCCTCTGGGTGCCTCCAGTTCCTTCCTGGCTCTGTTTATCTGGTCTGCTCACCTTGTGAGCGTCTCTGGAGCAGGGAGCCTTGCTCTGGCTGCGTGCGGTGCCTTAGCAGGGTAGGGCCCTCATCTCTGCCTGACCTCCCTGGGTGCTGGCATAACATGAGGAGAATAACAGCGAGGATGAAAGTGTCCTTAAATGCCTTTTGACGTGCACGCAACTCAAATTCCACTTATGCCAAAGGAAAACATTGTAGTCAGTGTAATCCAAAATGGCAGGGAGTTGTAAAAATATTGCAAGAAAGAGTCACTAGTTCTGGATGTTAGGGAATGCTGGGATTTGAGAGAAGTTGATGTGTAGTTTGATTCACATCTCTCTTGTTTGTTTTTTGTTTTGTTTCTTTTGGGGGTTTTATTCAACTCACCTGCTGATGTCACTTCAGGTTTCTGAGTTTTGTTGATCTGGGAGTGGAAGTTAAGGATAGAGAAGAGAATGTTTGCAATTAGCTACCTAGATGATAAACATATATATCATAGTGACTGATCTATCTATCATAATATCATTTCCATCACTTTGATATATTTGGGTGATATTGAGGGGAGAGGAAGCTTTCTTTCCCTGAAAAATGAATCTGAGTGCCTGTTAATGTTCTGTCCTTCCAGTCTCCTCCCTGACAGAGTTTAAAGTCTGTGGGGCGAAGTAGCTTTAATGCCTTCACTGTCATTCCTTTGCACCCTGAAACATCGCTTGCAGCTACCATCGTACAGATAAAAACTTGTTTCCTGAGCTGGCAGCACTGCTGTTGGACAACACGATGCTTTCCCTTTTCCAGGCACTGAGAATTCCTTTTCCCTGTGGGTGAGATCCAAGGACCCTGTGGGTATTCTGGTGTGATTGTGGTTATGGGACCCGTTCTGCTTGCATTTGTTCAGTGCTCTTGGCACAGCAAAGTATTTCATGTAAGAGTTGTGTCTTGGAAGAGTAGGGGCAACAGCTTACTATCAAGAGCAGTCTCCAGAAAAAGAGCAGATACAAAGCCCCTCGGTGAGGGGGAAGATGCATTTTGACTTTGTGGAGGTGTTCCCTGAAGTCATGCGAAGCTGGTAATGCCCAGTGAGGTGGCTTTCCTGGCTGCTGTCGAAGTTGGGAGTAGCTTCCAGTCTCATTTCAGAGTTGCTAAAGATTCTAGGCAGCTTTTCTCAAGTGGCTGTAATTGTGGAAGCTCAACCTGTGAAATATCAAATATTTCCTGATGTTCAGAGAGTTCAGAGGCTCTGGCCCATGACAGGCTGAATCTGAAGAGAGAATTTCAGGTCTGGAGCATAAAAGAGAAAGAAAAAAAAAAAAGCAGACTGGTGAGCTTAGCTTGGCAGTGCTGGGGATGAGGTCTTGGCAAAGGAAGGTCTGCACTGATGCTGAGATTTGCTGGTTTGTATCTAGGGTGTTAAGCAAATAACTTCTCTTCTGCTTGCTGTTTTTTTGTGACTTTTTCCTTGTTTAAGAACGGATACTCGAACTAAATGTTTACTGAAATGCTGGTTTGCTGGGAGATCTGACTGTTTGCCAAACTGCAAACGTCAGTGACCTTGGGATTTGGAACCGTTATTCAAGGAGCCAGGAAGGACAAATTCTCTGCCGAGACGGCGACTGTGACTGTGCATAGCAAAGTGTGCAGCAGGCAGGCACTGTCCGAGCTCTTCGTAGCACGAGATTTAGGATCCTGCCCAACTTTTTAAAGGATGTTTCTTGATGCACAAGCTGTGTAGTCCAAAAGAGGAAAAGTTAGCTTCTTGGATCAGGCGAGGAATATTGTTAAACATGTTGCAGCACGAAGGCCATCTCTTACTAACGAAATTTGAAGGGAGGTTCTCACTGAAAGCAATCTCTTGAGCTTCTTTTAATGAAATGTGAGGAACAACCTTAGTGCTTTCTTCAGTGAAAATGCAAAAGCTTGGTGACAGGGCCAGTGAGAACTTATTCTACGTGCAAAGAATCTCTGTCTTGTTCCTTCCCATCTTCAACTCTTGCTCCAGAGTCTCAGTAACGGAGATTGTGGAGTGCCAGATTATGGATTACTGCACACGTTTGTTAATGGACTGGAAATCCAGGTCTAACCAGCGTGAAATGGAAGAGGCTGAAGCAAATCTTCTTACCTACTCCATAAAACTAATGTTTTCTTTTCTGTTGTGAAAACTTGGCTGTTTCTCTTCTGTTGACTTTTATAAATGAAGTCTACCTAAGCAGTGATGGTCTCCTCTTCCACAGAGAAACCTTTGCTCATTGGTTTTGCTTTGGAGCAAAGTTCCTCCATGGCAGCAGGAGGTCAACTGGTGTGAAGAACTGATCGATACTGACTTTTTAAAGCATTTCTGGTTTCAAAGATTAAATGTTGTACTAGACTTTATGATTTGAGGTCATTTTAATCTCCTACCTGTGGGCTAAGATAGCTCATCTGCCTTCATTTTTCAGGCTCTTTTACGTATGTGTTTGAAGCCGTATGTAGAATAGTAAAAGCTTGTAGCTCTCTTACGGCAGCAGTTAAAATAGGGAGGGAACAGTGTTAGCTGTCAAACAGCCTGTGGCACTAATACTCCCCCAGCTTCTGATCAGAATTCAAAGTAGGTTTATACCATTTGCCTTCCATCTTATTTTACCACATTAGTGGTTAACCTCAGCAGGACACTCCCATATTGTTATTATTTTCTTTCAGGAAAATTGCCCAAAGAAAATGAAGTTCAAGTCGTATCAAGCAGATAATTTTTTTTAAACCCATAAGGGGAATTCCTTCTGAACGGGGCACTTGTGGGCAAGGAGGAGTCTCATAAACCTGATTTTAAAAAAAAAAAAAAGTGAATCAGGAGATCTGTCTCTTCCCACAGACAACAGTGTGTGGAAAACAGTGATGGTGAAAGAGGCTGATACTTGCCCTCGTTTTCTTTTTGTGTATCTTTCAATGATATTAGCCAGAGAAGATAAATAAAGAATATTAATTCTGGTGCTGCTGAAGTGCATGGTCAAGATGTGAGCTACCAGCCTCTGAGGTCTTCCTGGCTCTTAAAACTCAGGCCTTTTCATTTTAGTTTTTCAATAAAGCAATCTGTCTACCTGAAATTCCTCCTTTGTGTCTTTTATTTCTTGTTCTTTGGTTTATCATTGAAGCAGTGGTTGTGTCCTGCTCAGATGATCATGTAGATCTGATAATGCTGCATCTAGTAAGTTTATTCTCTTTGGGAAAGAACTGGGATATTTTAGGATTAAAAGTCTGCATGAATGAATGAGTACTTCTGTTTTTGTACATGTGTATACACTTAGCGCGAGTAAAAATATGTGTATTTTTGTACTACTTTTTTAAACAAATCCATATGTGATGGTTTCAAGCTTTTTTAAAGATGCATTTTACAGGATGAGGCTGGTGTTGGGAGTGTGTTGCTGTTGCGTCCATTTTCTTTCCTCTCCAAGTGGTTTTTAATGCTCAAGTAGGAAGGTGTTGTGGATGAGTGCTGCTCCTCAACCCTGGAATGCTGCACAGAGGTGCAGGTGGTTTGTATTGATACATATTTCCATTATCTTCAGCTGGTTTCTGATGTTAGCAGTCAGGCTTCCATGTTCTGAATTGGGTTTGGTGATGGGAAACGCTTTCTAGAAAAACTGATTTGCTGTGCATTTCTCTTCCCCCTTAAGGAACATTGTCAGGAATTGCAGGGGAAGATTAAACACTTAGTCTTGCTCTCCTAATCAGAATTGTTCTGTAAAAGTTTAATTTTAAAGCGTATGCTCCTGAACCAAATTTGCTGTTCCCCACTGGCAGTCAGTTTTGAGTGTGTCTCTATAACATACACACAGGATGGTGAGGGGGAGTCAATTTAACCTCTGCCAAGGGGAAAACACAACAGTTGGGAGAGACACAATGTAATGATAAGTATTTTATTGAGATGTGCCAAACATATTGGATGTAAATTTACACACTATCTGAGATTTGTTACGTTTCTTTCTGAATTTTTATGTTCTTGTAAATCCTGGTTTGTTAACTGAGTGTAAAGCAACGAATGTATGAGGTAAGTCTTTGCCAGTGAGGAGACCTAAGTTATCTATGATCGGTGATAACCCTCCTGTGACCACAAGCTCTGGACACCCTCTGAGCAACCCTGCTGTGTGCTCAGCTCGCTCTGCTGCACGCCTTGGGGGGTTTGGCACATAGAGAGGGAATGCATGAAAACCCTTTTGGCTTGGTTCCTCTCCAAAATGCAGGGGAGTTAAAATCCATGTTTGCACGAGTGAAGGATGGGTCACTAAGTGTTGAAGATTATTACCCGTCTCTGTAAGAGGATAGTGGGGGCTCTCTAAAGAAATGGAAAGTTGGGTTTCCTGTGTAAACTGAATTTGAAAGATAATGCAGCCTTTTAAATGAGTATCCTGGGCATTGACACCATCCTGTTTACACTGCCAGTTAGCCTTGATGTGGCTCCTGGCCCATAGTTTGTGACAGGAATGGCTCTGGGTTTGGGGCATAGCTCAGTTCTTCTGTAGCAGTGGAGGAAAAAAAAAAAACCAGCCAGGAGGAGCCATTGGTCCCTCTGCTTTGTGTCCCCAGGCATGTGGGATTCTCATCCCTAGGCAAAAGCAGAAACCTTTGGGGCAGGAGAAGTTAAGAAAGCTCAGAGGGTTGTCTGGATGGCAAGGGGACCATGGCTGGTAAAACAGATTCTGGGAAACCTCACCCTCCAGCCCCAAGCCCTTGATAAAGACAGGAGACAGAGTTGTCCCTATGTGCTTCCAGAATGCAAATGTTTGTCTGAAAAGCAAGAAGTAGAAAAATTTTGCTCATCTGCAAATTGCTGTGAATGTTGTGTGTCAGTGGGATTTTATAGAGATGGGTCCTCTGACTTCTGTCAGCATCCTCATAATTTGAAGGTGTTCCATTAGTTGTGCAATAAAAGTTTTTGCTCTCGCAACATTCTGAGAATGTTTTCTGCTCCCTACCCTGGGATGTTGGCTTTCTAATTGGTGATCATTAAAAAGAAAAATTGAGTTTTGGATATACAGTTTGGGTCCAAAAGGTTGCGCAGCGTTTATTGTACTGCAGTCCTTCTGAAAGTCATTTGCTGGAGTATTTTGAGGCTTTTGTGATTTTTAGTCTATCTAATTAGATTTCTAGGGCTCAGAGGACTTGGTGAACTCTGCCAGTTGGGCTCTGTCAGAGCTAAGTCTTTGATGCTATGAGGAATCCAGAGGCAGTAATGATGTCTGTATTTCAGTAGTTAACTGCGGGGGTTTGGAAGAACAAGTGGTTCAGAAGCTGTTCTGCTCTCTCTGAAGGTGGCCTGATAGTAGCTGTTGCTCTCCTGAGTTGGCTGTAACCCTGGGGTGGTGGGTTATCTGGGTGTTGTTTCATAGACTTTCCAGGAGTCAAATCTTCCATTCAAACCCCAGGTTAAATATACAGTTTTTAAAAATAAACTACATAGGCTTATCTGCTTTAGTGAATCTCTGTGTTGAGCCTCAAAATAACTGAGGCGTTGCTTAATTTTTTTGAAAGATGCCTCTTTAGAAGTGAAGAGCTTGGGCATGTGAATAAATTACTGGTAGCAAGGAGGTGCTTGAACAACCTGATGCAGAACATTGCCCGTCTGTGGCTTGCATGTGCCCCAACATCACTGCTGTGGCAGGGGTTATTTCTCCAACTCCCTCAGCCGCACCCACCAAATACCTAATCCCAAATTTACATCTCATCACCTCAAGGAAGCCCGAAGTGAGGGATTAAGACCTTAGTGAGGCTTTCAGCAAGGCGCTTACAGCCTGGAACACCTGGCTGGTTAAAATTGAGAAGCTGATTTGTGAAATGTAAATTTTCTGAGGTTTACCGAATTGTCATATCAGGGGTAGGCAGGAGATCAGTGTAAACATGCCTCTTGCCCTTTAGTTGGTAGCATGCATTAGAGATACCCAGCGATAACCCCTATGTCCGAGTTGAACAGAGTTTACTCTGGAGGTTTTGTGAGGAAATGTTTTTTTAGCCTTCTCCTCTCCGCACTCAAGGGTGACAGCAGTGCTCGTACTGCTCATGTGCTGTGGGATGCTGGTGGGACAGACCTGTGCTGGCAGTGAGGAGCGTCCTCCTGTCCTACAGGCTGAGGTTAAGGATTAGGTGTGTGAGTGGCCATGATGAAGGTGGTCGAACAACAGATAATGTCACCCGAGAGGCTCTTTTGCCAGCAAGGAACGCTGGCTGCTGTGCTGTTCTCTCTTTACATGCTGCCTTTTAGTTCATTTTTACACAATTTCTGTTTAGACAGGCTGTTGGATTAGAAGTTAGTGGTAGTCTCCAGCTCTGCCTCTTTGAAGGACCTTCTGGGTGGTCACAGAAGAACAATAACCATTAAACTTGCCAGTAGCCATAGGAAATGTTGCTTGGAGGAAGCATGGAACACCAGGAACCTATTATTATTTTCACCTTGATAAGAAATGCTGTGCATCATACAGTGTCTCTCTCCTCTGTGAGCACCTGGAGTCTCATGTAGTCCTGTTGAGTATAGGAGTTCCTAAGCTAATGCCTGGGATTGTAGTTCACAGCGAGATCTATAGCTCACCAAAGAAAATGACTTTAAAACTTCTGTTGAGGAGGATAAAGGGAAAGATCAAAAGCAACCAACCTTTTGTCGTCTCCTAACAAGCAAAATACTCTTCCTAAATGTTAGTTATGGAAATATCCCTCTTACTGAAAGAAATGTAGTCCTCGCAAGCATTATGTGTCTAATCTTCACTTGACCTGAACACAGGAAGTCTTTTTACACATGGGCTTTTTTTCTCCTGCATCTGCTTTTATCTTGCCTCAGCTCACCTGGCTGGAGCCAGGCGAGTGGTATGTGCAAATGTGCCGGGGCGGATGTGATAGGACTTGAAGAGGGTTGCAAGATTAGCTGAGCAATGCTTTTTTGTTATTTTCCTGTTTTAATCTTGGTTAAACCTCTTAGTCAGAGGGTGATTTCCATTTCATCCTGAGTTACTTTGGGCTTCCATGGCTCATTTCAAGCTATAGCTTGCCTCCTTAAATGTCTGATGTAACCCCCATTACTGCATTACCCCGATGGCTGCGAGGAACTGTACCTACTCATGGGTATATAAATATTTTCTATTCTTTGCCTTCATTTGTCAGACATTTGGGTTTGGTATGAGCAGGATCGGAAAAGTTTATGCTTGTTTCAGGGGGAAGGCAACAAACGTTTATCTGAATGATCAAAGCAAAATTTATGAGGAAATACAATGGAAACTATTCCTGGCTGTTTAGAGGCTGATGTACAGGAGTAAGCCAAGAGGAACAGAAGTGAGTGTGTTTGGTTCACTTTCTTCTTAAGTCAGATTTCTGGGCATTTCCAGGTCCTGAGCTGCAGCGAGTTTCTACTAAGCAAATGCTTTTTCTTTGCATGTGTCTAATATTGACTGTAGATTTGTGATGTGCAACAAAAGGTTGTGAAAAGCAATGGCCCTATTTCTTGTGAAGTGCTACTTCAGTGGAGCCACAGAAAGTGACATTTTTATTCTGTGTTATCTTATCATCTAATATTATTTTACTACTTTTAACTTCCCTCCTTACCTGACACTGCTATTTACCACCACTGGCTCGGGGCCAGCGTGTTCTCCAGGGTCAGGTGGAAACTTGGCTTCGCCATGCTTTCTGGGACAGCCCGTGTCCGGTGTGATGTTTGCTCCACTGCATTCCAGGTTAATGAGCCCAAACTTGTATTCTCAGGCTTTCGTTTTTTGTCTCATCCAAAGCTTGCGCTTCCTCACATGAGGGTAGCATGCCCAGCCCGCTTGACCAAGCTGTTGTCATTACAGCCGGGTTGCTTATCTCGTTAAGTTAACTGTAATGAAGTGTGACAGCCTGACGAGTTCAGGCACAGGCTACTGGAAGGGAGCTGCTTCTGCAGGATGTAGAGGTTCAAGTACGTGCATTACATGGCTTTAGCAAATGTATTTCAACACTTTAAAATGTTACAGCAAATCTAACAGACCTGACCTGAAGACATACCTGACATGAAGTTGTAGCAAGTCTGCTGGTACAGCAAACCTATAACTAAACCTGATTCTTTCAAAGAGGTGAATTGTGTGCCGTGTTCTCCCCCTCTCATTGCATCAGGGATGTGGTAGTAGCTGGTAAGCTGATTCTGTGCAGCCTATTATACGGCAGCAAGTTGGTTTGTAACCCTTTCCAGGCCAGACCTGTTGGCAGTGATTTTCACCTGCCACTGGTTATCTGTGCAAGACCCGATAGCCTCATTCCTTGGCTTCGGCAGGCTGTGGCCTCTCTCTCAGAGGGCAGGAATGCCTTTTGGTTTCTTGATTGAACTTCCTTATTCCTGAGGAAAATCTGAGTGTGTGTGCAAGGCTCATTTGGCAACAAAACCAGTGGTGTCTTACTGCTGTTTGTTTTATTGTGAGTTAGAATCCAGTAACATGAGGCAGCTTTCTTCTGTCTTGTTGGCTGCTGCCTTTTAGGGCCAGAGGTGTGAGATCACGGAGTGGGCTTTAATGTGTGTTTCATCTGCATGGGTCTTTGTGGATATGTCAGCTGCATCTGCCTTTGCTTCTTTCCATGTTTTCCTCCAAGTTCTTAATTTTCAACCTGCTGATACAGGGCACGCCCTTCTTGCTCTAGGCAGGAGCATCTGGGGAATGCTTACGCTCTTACTCCTTGCAGTGGCAGCTTCAGGCTGTTACTGGACTGGCAAAGCCCTTCATTCTTTAGATGGGAATCAATGTGGTTAATGTCATGCCAGCTAAAGCTGTGCTGTTTTTAGAGGAGTATATGCTGGAAAATTAAAAGTTTATGAAGTTCAAAAGCTTCTGTTACTTTCTTCAAATTCTCTAGCCCCCTCCTTCAGGCTGTTATATTTGGACATAGGCCTGTATAGCTTCTGAGATCTTGTAGAGCAACATTCCTATTGTTGTGGGGCTCGTATTGGCCATTCCTGGATGGATATAACGCAAGATGCTAAATACATGAGGAATGTTTTACAGAGTGGGAAAAATACTTAATGATGTCTCCTTTAATTGACTTTTAAGGACAGCTGTAGCAGGTGTGTTGACGGTTAGCATCACCTTTTGGAGTAGGAGGCAGCTGAGCCAGTCACTGAGAACTGGTAGAGGCAAGACTGGTCTGCACTATCTGATTCTGCCCGCAGATCTGCCAGTGCAGCAAATCTCTCCACTGTCCTTGTCATGATCTTTTGAGTACAGCATCGTACAGCATTTTAGCCTGAGGAGCCAAAGGTTAGCTTGCAGCCTTTCCAAATCAACGATCGTACCGTTTCGTTCCCTCCCACACTTAGCATTTTGAACAGTAGTGTCCAATTATGGCCAGGAGACGCTACAAGAGCTTCACAGAAGGGTCATTATTTTGTCACCTAGGTGACAGTTTGTTACCCTGCCAGTTGTCTGGAGTGCAGCAAGCTGCTTCACATACAGCTGACGTAGTTTAGCCACTTTTTAGTGAACAAAATGGGTAACTGAATCCTTAGTCTTTGTCTCAGAAAAATCAGTTTCCAACTGTTGCATCTGCGATGAGGCTGCTTTGAATTGGTGAATTTTGTAGCAGTTGTCTGCTTTGTCTCTTTTCTGCTCAAAAAGGTGACATAAAGAGGATTGTTCTGATTTAGAAGTCCTTTTAGAAACGTGAATCTTCAGAAGGCTCTGGGAGATAGGAAGGTGTTGTTTCTGTTTCTCAGGTAAACAGCTGTGGCACTGTGACTTTTGCAAAACTGCCAGAGGCCACCCAGGATTTGCCTCTTAGACTAAAATCAGCTTTCTGTGTTTATATGAAGTTATATTTATATTAACTCTCTTTAAGAGGATTCTCCAGACTGTCCACTATGTATACGTGCCATCTCAAGTGTGTGACTCCTCTTTGGAGATTCTAAATGTGGATTCATTTTTTAAAATCTTCTTTTAAGGTAGATTTTTATGATGCACCTTGGTAACTAATGCTGAAATTTCTTCTTTGCTGATAGCCAAGTACTAGCCAACCATCCTTTGCTTGAGGGATAAGAAACTACATCTCTCTGTGCCTCTTGCTCTTCTTCAGGGCTGGATTATGTGTGTAGCATTAAAGTCGTGTTGCACATAACATCATGTTAAGCATTTAACAATTCTCATTGCCACCGGTTGCGTTTTAAAAGAATCCTCTGCTTTCTTCTCTCGGGAGGAATGAGATTAGTTTAAAACTCTGCTCCTTCTATTTTAAGCATGGGTTAGGCAAGGCTGTGAGACCAGATAAGCCATTGCCTTGTCGGCTTTTCAAGCAGCACTGCTCATGCCAGCATTGGGTAAGTCTAGAGCGCACCCATCCTCTGGTCTGTAGCACGTGGGGGCAGAGCTCCCACCAGATGAAACCAGTGAAGTTGTGGCTGCTGGCTGTAAAGAAAGCCAGTAGACCTTCCAGCTGACTTTAACTAGTGCTCTGCCCTCTGCTGCCTCTTGAGGAGTTCTTAACCAAGGTACTTTGGGCTTGGGGAGTGCGCTATAATCCTTACAAGTCATTTAAAGCAGTGTAGGTGGTTAAAGATTAATTTTGCATGCAGTGACCTCTTTATTTTTAACTGCTTTGCCTCCTGCATCTTTAGAAATAACAAGTGAATGCTCCAAACATACCAACCCCCTTGGAAGACAATGATTTCATTGTGGCTCTGAACATGACATACATTACATAAATATTGGTGCTTACACGCCTGCTGATTCTTTGTCCTTGGATGCTGAGTCTTCCAGCCCTGCTGGTAATGTTTCATAAGAGCTTGGGAGGAAACACAGTCAACAATTTAAGGCACTGATGTTACTGATTGGTCAAGACTGCTTTTCTAACATGGTCTGCTTAGCAAGGTGGACACTTTTTTATTAACGTCGTCAAACTGGTTTATCTGTTGCTTCCGTTTAGCAGCCCACATTTGCTTTTAGATGTCTTTGAGTTGGTTAGCGTATGATGCAGAAGAGCTTTACAAACCCAGTTGAAGCCGTGTGTCATCTCTGAAAGAAAAGTAGCAAAGCCTTATCGGTTTGAAGGGAGGGGGAGGCAGAGGGATGATGCACAGAGAACTTGTCCCTGTGGCACACTTTGAAATGTGTTGCGTGGTGCCCCTTCCTCCCACACGGCTGCTGGGCACGGACAGCACCGTACTCCTACGGCAATGCAGTCAGGCTGCTCTTTTAGATCAAGTGATGGGGGATTGTGTTAAGGAGCTGCAAGTCCCACTTTTCAAACCCTGCTGATTCCTGATGTTGGAGGTGGTTTTCGTTGCCAGAAGACTGCATGTAACTCCAGTGGAGCTAAGAGTTGGTCTCTGCTTGTGTCTGTAGCTGGGCCACACTTCCTTGCAGAGAAAGACATCTAAATCTCTACATGATCTAACAGTTGTTTCCTAAAATATGAACAAAATCAAAGAATGAAGAGTGTGTGTTGTTTGAAGCAGCTTGAGAAGCTGAAATATCGACTGAAGTAGTGGAGAGAAGAAAAATTAGGGGGAGGTTTATGGTTTTTTTTCCAGATTGTTTAATGCACTGAATAAATCTTTGCTAGCAAAACCTTTTAAAATTAAATCAAAGTAATTGTAAGGCCACTACCTGGATACAGGTACCAAAGAGGATAATTTTTGGCGCAGCATTTCACTCCTTGAATCAAATATATTTTATAAAACTGAGATGCATATATTGGGACAGCTGAACTGTAACCTGTGTGCAGAAACTTGGGGCTGGGAGGAGTGCCTGATAGGCTTATTTAACCTTTGAATGCCTCTTGGCTCAATGGCCCTTGGATACTGCCACTTCATGGAAAAAGTTCTAAATATAGTGCTCATTTGTTGTTGAATAATAACTTCAGAGGGTGGATGCTAGAGTTTCCAGCTCCTTGCAGGGCATAAGCAGTACAGGAGCTGTAATACTGTCAGTGAGACCCTTAGTGAGCACAGGCTAGTAATGCTGCCGAGCACTGACACCATTTACTCGTTATGTGTAAATATTCTGTTAAAAGTCTCTTGGTCATAAAAAGCTTCCTGAAATAAAACTTAAGGCTTACTGTTGCCCTTAAGAGATACTACCTTTTCATTGCCTTTTTGTGTGGCACGTATCAGCTGCCAGGTGTGGGACCTCGCTGTCCATATGTCTGCTCGTAGAGCTGAAGAAATTTTGAAGGTAAACAGAATGGGCAGGAAATATTTTGGAGAATGGGATCAACAGGATTGTCTTTCCCTAGGAAAGGTAGAGGTGAAATAAATTGGAGAGGTGCAGATTTAGACTAGACATAAGGAGGAATTTCTTCACTATGAGGGTGGTGAGGCACTGGCACAGGTTGCCCAGGGTGGCTGCCCCATCCCTGAAGGTGTTCAAGGCCAGGTTGGATGGGCCTTAGGCAGCCTGATCCAGTGGGATGTCCCTACCCTTGGCAGGGGCTTGGAACTGGATGATCTTTAAGGTCCCTTCCAATGTGAACTATTCTATGAAATCTAGGATGGGTGAAGACGTTTTGCCCAAGGTCACCCAGAAGGTCTGTGACAAAGTGAGTGTCTGAAACTCTGTTTTGCAGGATCTCATCCCTTATTGGAAGGTCAAAACCCCTGTTAGTTTTAGGCACCCAATGAATGAATCTGCTTCCTTTGTTGCTGTCTTCACCCAGAGCTTTTACCTTGGAAGACCCTGCCATCTTCAACAATTTCCCTGTGTAATGCTTACTTCATTGCTGTTTCATTTCACTAACTTTCACTTGAAAATCAGATGCTTCCCTATCTTTTCTTTTTACTTCCTTATACAGCTTTTCCCTGTTGCTGTTGCTCATTAAATTGTGCAGCTGTGTGTTATTTAACATCATAAAGCGGTTAGAGATATCATTCATATAAAAGGATACAGAATGAATGTGCATTGTAATTCTAGTCTCGAGATAGCAAACTTCTATGTGAAGTTGTGACTTAACTTTTATGCCTTTGTAAAAGCTTTTACTTTTCTTATTTAGTGCTTTTCTGATTCTTAATGATTTGTGTGTAGGTAAATATATGTATAATGCAATTATTAAGTAATCTGGGTAATTATTTACATTAATATAAGTATGAAGTTGTAGTGAAAGTGTCAGTCATTCTCCCCATGAGTTAGCAGTAGGCAGTGTGTGGGACCAGATTGCTCCTCACAGACACAGCTCTGCACGAACGCCCTCACCTGTGGTCAGAAGGTTCCTGTTCTGCTACAAACCAATGCAAATGAAACCAGGCACCAAACCCTGTACCCTCCGGGGAGGCAGGTGTGCTGGTGCCGAGGGATAACCTTGGAGAGAGAGATAGAGAGAGAGCGGAGGAGATGGCAAAGCTTTGTCTTTCAAATATTCAGTAATGAGATTCTTGCTGGAGTTTGGCAACACGGTTTGGCACAGCCATGCCAGCTACTGTGTATTGTACTGGGTATTCATAACTTGTGACTGAAATGTATGGAGCTTTCACCTCCGCTTTCTATTTCTTCTTTTAAAGCAGGTTACTTAGCCTTCATGTGTCCAGGTTGTCTCTTCTGAGGAACGGAGGTCATTTATTTCCGCTCCAGGAACATGAAGGGACTTGATGGGTGTCAATCACTTAGGAAGCAGGGGATGATATGATCAGCTCTGTCTGTATCTGATTTTTCTGAGGGATTGCTGTGTGTGTGTGTGGTTTGTTTTTGTGTGGGCTTACTTGTTTATTGTTTTTACATTCCAATACTCATTTTGAGGCCTAATTGCCATTGTTTCTGTATCCTGCATCTGTGTCAAGGAGTTTGCTGGTAGCTCTGCAATGCTGTTTCTGAACAGGCAGTGCTTGTCTTGGAACGGCAGGGACAGGGAGGCAGGGAGGGCTGGAGCTGACCTCCTCCTGGGAGCTGCAGCCTGGCTCCCGGCAGGGACGACTGCTGCCCTCGATATGCTCCCTTTGCTGGGTTTGTAGGGCTGCTTGGACAAGCTTGTGCGCATTTGCGAGGGTAGCAGAAGCTGCCCATGCAGAAGTGTGTCTCATGGGGCACAGGCACTGTGCTCTCCTCATCTGGTGTTGCTTTAGGACAAGCGCTTGCTTGTAGTTCTGCAAGAGCTCGTTTATGGATCTTTCGCCTGGCAGTGGAAACATCTTTCACCGTGGTGTGTGAGAGGTGACTCTTTTGACTTTGCTGTGTGCGTGTGAAAGCTGTGTTGTTGGTTCTGTGTCTTACAGAGTGAAAGTGGATGCCTTCAGGAGTGTCCTTGTGTCTTGCAGAATGTTTCAGTAATACCCTTTCCCATACACCCTTGAATAATCATTAAAAGCGTTTTCTCAATTCTTTTTCCCCCCCTCTCAAGTATCCTGGCCAAAAGCAAATGGAATAAGGAATTGGAGCAAGCTGAGGCTGGTATAATATACTAAACTATGACTCTAACAGCAATTAGCGCAAAGGAATGAACACTTTGCAGTGCCCTGCAGTTATCCTTAGTTCTCAGTGGTAAACTGGAATAAGCCTGCTATCTGTATCTCACTAGACTAACTGCCACTTTTATTACATTACACGGATAATTGCTCATTTTTCCTTCCATTTTCTGGCTTCTCTCAGGCTACCCTTCTGCCCCTTTCCTAGGGACCCCCAAAGAAGAATATTACAGTTAGTGTAGATGATTTTTGACACAGTGGAGCTCTGATACTTGTGCAGGGTATGTGCGACTCAAGGTCTGATCATATTACCCTGCTGCCAGGACTAGAGGTGGCTAAGAGAGGCCGTTTCTTTAGGCTGGGGAGAGAAAGGGAAAAGGTGTTGGTTTGCAGAGAATTCATTGACTCCGAAGAGCATTGCTCTAAGCTCAGAGTAGTCCCATTAACTTTGTTGGATCTGCTCCTGTGCTTAGTCAGGTCTCCATCTCACTGTATCCCAAATCTTTTCTCCACTAGGAGGTTGTTCCACTTGCCATACTGTGCAGATAAATCTGCTAGTGGTGGCACACTATGCTCCACTCAGATAGGGTAGCTCTGATGTGACTACATACATGTTCAAGTTTGGATTGGCATAATATTTTTCAGTAAGAAACACTCTTGCTTTATTACTTGTAAGACAGAAAAACATTAATGCCCATTCAGCTTCTTTCCCATTTGAAAGGTACTGGTTGAACCCTGTTGATTTCCCACACTTCGTCTGGGACTCTTTAGCTGTCAGTAAGTTGGGGGCAGAAGCTGTATGAAGAGGAGTTTGCTGAGGAGCTTGTTTTGCTTGTGGAACAGATAAGAGCATTGCTGTTGGTGCTTCCCAAGCCAAGGTTACCTTCTCTTGCCCATAAGCTTTACCGCTTATTTGTGTGGAAAGGAGGAGATGGGAGGGAGCTTGAGTTTTAGCAAATTGCTGCACGTGTGTGAAGAACATCTGTGTGGAGACTTAAAGAAATAGATTCTTCAGGCAAGAAAAAATGTGTAATGTAAAAAAACCACTTAATACATTTTATACTTGGAAGCTATAGTCAACACATGCTGTAATACTTCTCGCTCGTGTGATACAGTAGCAGCATGACATTTCAGATTTATTACTTTTGGTTTCTCTTTAAAGAAATCCTGACTCTGGAATCAGAAGAATGCTTTTTTTCTCTTAAGCTTAAGAAGGGAAAAAACCCCCTCAAAATGACATAAATCAAAAATATATTAAAGGCCAACAAAACAGATGAAAACTTTTTTGGAAGATTGTCTATAATGTTTGGCAGAAGAGACTTATGTGCTGTGGTTTTTGGCTGAATTTATAACTGTGAAATACTCTAGGGTCCATCTACTTGAAATGAGCTATTTTTATGTATTTTATCTATATATATATAAAAAAAACAATCACAGAGATGATGTGTGCAACTGATCTATATATATGTGTATGCGTAATTTCTTAAGTATATATAGTACATTCTATAAATTACTTAGAATTTTATGTATTCAGTTACAGAATTGTTTTTGCAGTGCAAGCGCTCGTTGGATGTTCATCTTGGCCAACAGATTCTGTATCGGCTTGACTACAGGGCTGCCAGCACATCTCTTTTTATCTAGATGCATTTCTGTCTGACACATGGTTACACATCCACAGATGCACTTTATTACAAGTGTGTTACTGTATGTATGTGCTCGGCCTTTTCCCAATAAACCACACCAGCTAACATTTGGGAAGGTGCAACAGGGACGTGTGGGGAAAATCAGGAGTTTTTTGAGGCTTGCCTCCTGTCCTGTAGCAGCAGCGTGGAAGTAATAAGGCCAAGTGGATCAGAATGATTTGGCTTTGTGTGTGTTTACTCTTCAGTAAACTGTCTCATGACATGTTTCTTCCTCTTTTAATGCATTTTTAAATTTAGTTATGTGGTTGTGTTCAGTGTAACCAAGTCACACCACAAAGGACGTAGTGTGGGATAATCAGTTAAAGCCACTGCTTCCTCCTTGAATGCTCTGGGCCTTCTGCCTCTGATTTCTAGGTTTCTGATGCTTTAAGCAAGGGCCTTCATCCTTTAGACTGGTTGTGCTTGTTTAAATATCCTCCCTAGATGAAAAGTAAAATAGGCTGGTATCAAATGGGCTCCTAGGCTGGCAGTGTGGTGCGGTCACTACCCCGTGATCCACGCTGCACTCTGCGCTGTGCAAAATGGATACCCTTTTCCCTTTTTCTCCCTAAATGGAGATGGTGAAGTTTTCTATGGGAAGAGATTTGAACTCTAATCCTGTGGTCACTTCAGTAATGCTGTCTGGCACAGTCTGCACTCTGAAACTCAACTGCAGACTTAGGGCTCGGATCATTTTACAGACATCTACAAATTTCCATTTTAAAAATATCTCTTTCCCTATAGAAATGCGTGTGTGTCTGTGTATATAACAGTTCCTAAATTGTTATTGACACTGCTGAAAGTGTTTGTGGAGAGAGGGCAACACTTAGAAACTATCAATTGGAAATGACTAGAGCAATGACAAAAGATGTGAAAACAGTTATGGGTTTGGTTTCCAAAATAAATCTTCAGGCTGACCCTCCGGGCACGGTTTTTGGGTTTGGAAGCAACAGCTCTGGAGAAGATGAAGCCTTCCGTCTGCTGCCAACAGTTCAGCGCGAACTCTGAGGAAGCCAACGAGAGTGGAAAAATGATGGGCTCCAAAATAACGGAGACTTATTCTAAAGCTTCGATGGTGGAATATAAGCAGGGTGGTCAGTGCCGGCGAGGTGGGATGGCATGGGAAGGAGCTGGTTGAGCAGAGGCTGTAGCTGAGCCTGCAGTCAGACCAAGAAGGTCTCTTCCCTTTGCAGGGCTGTCACTGCAGCAGCTTCCATGATCCCCCAAATTCTACCTAGCGATGCATTGTACAGCTGAGCTCCCACACTTTACACTTAATTTTCCTTTCTGCTCTCTTTCCCCAGGTGTAGCAGTGCTCATAATGCTTTCCAGTTTTGCTGTTTGCAGTGGGACCGTAACAAGGAAAAGCTACATGTAAACAGCTTTGTTGGCTACTTTTACTTTCCTTGCTTATATTGTACACCTTAAATGTGCTATTTCTTTTGGCATAATGGCAAAATCGCTGCTTATGGGAACTGCAGTAGATAATACAAAAAGCTCTTTGAAAAGAGCTTTATCAGAGTACAAAGTACTTGGAATTGAAAGCCCCTAGAGGGTTGCTTTATTTTCCCCCTTCATTCAAACTTGTAGTGGTGCAGGATCGAGATACATCATGCCCTATTTTCAGCTGATTTGCATGTTAGAGAGAACGGAGTAATTGGTGTTTAACCAGAACAAAAGAGGATCTGTTTGCTAAAAGAAAAAGAATTCTTGAAGTAGACCCTAATACATATACTGCCTTTGTCTCTTCTCTCATTAAGAATTGAATAGGATGGCCTAGTAATTAGAATGTGGAAGGCATTGCTTTGGTGTTGATGCTTTTTGAGCTAATTGGTTTGAAAATTATATTTGATGTAGCTCTAAGGGATGTTGGCACAACACCTTCTTGGGACACGGACATCCTGTACTCCTGCTTAACTGCAAAAGTAGGCATGGTGAGGCAAGGGGTTGTCTTTGGGTTTTCTTAATCTATTAAAGCCATACTTACCTTCCCAATTGAATACATAGGATGTATTGTCACCTGTAAATAATGCTTGTCTTGCTGATGTTAAAACCTTGAAATGACCTTGGAAAGAGATTAGCTCCTTGTTTCCTGAGTAAGTACTTAGTTGAGACCTTACAGCAGAGATTTGAGCTGAACTGGGTTTGGATTTCTGCCTTTCTGCATTCTTGAGAGGTGATGGTGGTATTGTTTTGGTTAGGATTTTTGCTTATTTTCTATTTGTTTTGACAAAAAAGATTAAAACAAATGCAGTTCTTGAGCAGACTGAAATACTAGACAGGTCTGGAAACATGCAGGAGGCTTTCCTGGGTCAGTGTTCGCGCTCATAATCTTCCATCCCATCTCTGGTGGTGAAGACATGAGGGAGATGTTGATTGCCTCCTTAGATCCTTCCCTTGGATTCTGATATGGAATCGTTTTATTCTGAAAAGAGACATTTGGATCTCTTGGATTGCTGAGGGAGTCTTTGCTGTGGACAAGCCCACGTGATGGCCTTTTGATCTGGACCCATATGCAAGCCATGGATTTAGGGCGTGTGGTGGAACTAGGAGATGCAGAAAAGGAAGATGCATTTCTTGGAACAAGAGATAAACTTAACAGTAGAGATTCAACTATAAAGAATTTAAATGTGTTTTATTTGAGAATGCTGCTGTTCTGTGGCACAAACTGAAGTCTCAGACCTGTTGTTGGTTCTCTTTAAAACCCTGTACAATCATCTTAATGAAGTATTACAGTGAGGTGGGAGTTGTTATTTTATGAAGATGAATTGATCTTCTAAAATTTCCCGGTAGGTTTCAGTGATAAAGAGAATACTTTTTTAAACGTTACTTTATGTTCTGAAGAGTAACTGTGTAGCAGTGAATTTGTTATTTAAAAGGATTCGGTCTGGCAATGAACAAAGTTTGCTTTGCTTTACTTTCTGGCATGTCTTTTCTCCCTTCTGGTGGAGGGTAGACTGTGCTTTTTCTCAGTGCTTTTGTTTGACTGCTTACAAAGGTGTGTGAAGTCAGCACTGAAGTTGTGATCCTACTTTGAGATTTGCTTGTGTGCTTATCGTACTACAACTTCACTGCCCTTTAGCGTATTAAGGCTTTATCTTTGGATACTCTAAGTATCTAGATGCCATAGATATCTTATCTTTAGATATCGTTGGTGACACTGAACAGCGGTGTATGTCTGAAAATACTGGGTTAGAACCGATGGCCTGACTACATCTATGTCCCAGCGAGGTCCATCGCCAGGCGTTGCTCAGAGTTGGATTTTACTGGTGCCTATTGTCTCAGCGCTTTGCTCTGTCTGGGTAGCTCACCCCTGCTCAGTGATCGTTCTGGATGGGAGCTATTAGTATAATTTTTCTAAGTCATGCGCACGGATGCTGGCTGCAGGCTGCTGCCGCTGCACCAGCCCCGTCTCCTCCTCCATCTGTGCACATTGGTGCGTCAGGCATCTGCCAGCTGGGCAGCAGCAGTTCTGAGGCTCGTTTGGGCTGAAGCGCTGTCAGCATACAATCCTTCCCAGCTACATGTCTCCCTTATTGCTTGTTTAGTAAATCATTCCCTTCTGGACCATCAGCCAGGGGCTTTTCAGCCTGCAGCGGAAGGCTGATGGATCCGGAGATGTCGTTAGCCGCAGTCAGCTCTAGTGCACGTTCCAGGCAGCGGTGGTCCTGGGCATTACTCTGGGGGTGTGCACTGTGTTTAAGTGTGAGCCCAAACAATACGGAATGCTTTATTTAGCTGGGTTATATGTAAACACTCTGATGTTTTTCCATTTATACAGTGGGTCAGTGGGGTTTGCCGTGCGGGCATATGCCGTTCCTTGTTGCCCCAAGTCTGGGTGTCCACAGGGGCACCGAAATCCTGCTGCTGGGGTCCAGGTCACCCAGCAACCACCTGCAAGTGCAGGGGAATTTGGTTCATAAATACTATATCCATAAGATGGAACTTGGATGAGAAGGGTAGGAAGAGAGACTTGAAAGACCATGGCAGAAATAGGAGGCCACAATATTGATATTTTCTAAAACAAACTTCCATTCCTTCTTTTTGTATGGGTTCTCCTCATTTAACAGTGGGCCTGCAAGACAAAAGCTTTAAAAGGGGTTAAATAAACTGGAAAAAAACCCTGCAGTTTATTTCCGTTCAGAGTTAAAACAAGATGTTGTGGATTGACTCAAAATGAAATTTTTCTTTTTTTTTTTTTCCCTTTTAAGTTTTGCCAACAAACCGAAAACATGTTTGTTTAATCATCAGCAAATTTATCCTCCTGTTTTTTTGGTTCTGTTTTGTTTTCCATTTAGCTAGCAAATTGAAAAATGAAACTGTTCTGCCAGTGCTACTTCCAGCTAGGATTGCTTTGAGGAAGCTGTGTGGATCTCTCCCTTTTACACTTTGTCTAGGAACCATCAGAATTTGTTCGTTGATTAATACCTTGGAAATTATAAATTAACCATATGGAACTACTTCAGCTTAAGTAACTTGTGTGTTCTGCTGATAGTTAATGCCCTTAAAAAGTGTTCTTAATGACCGGTTTGTTTTCACCTGAGGTCATTAATACTCAAAAAAGGACTCTTAACTGCACCAAAGACGGTTTTTTTTGTCCCCAGGGAGGAATGCTGCCGTGCACCATATTTAATGGTCTAATACGTTTTATTTCTGCCTTACCCTCTGGATACGTTGGCATTTTTAAATGGCTGTGTTGGAAAAGAAGTGTTTATTTTCCGTCTGCTAATGACGGATCCCCCAGCTAGCTGGAGTGAGCACTGGGACAGGACTGGGTCACAGCTCTGGGCTTGGCGAGTGTACCCCACTGTCTGCTCGCCAGGTCTGTACTACTGCAAATCAGAAAGTCATTAGGGGCATTAAAACTTCAGACAATGAGCTGGGGTAATTCTGCCTCCTTCTGCTTAATTTTTGTGCTAATTTATTGCTCCTCTGTATTTCTTCTTCTTCTGTCACCTAAATGCGAATGCACTGGCAACCTGTTTTATGGATAACACTTAAAAATAATGGTGCAGTAATGAGTGGTGAATTGCAGTGGATCTTGCTGAAGTGCTTGCAATATCCACATTAATTTCAAATGAATTAATTGCAGTTAAGACTATTGTATTTAAAACCTGTCAGAAGCCATAACAATGATTAGGATGTGAGTGTAAAATGTTATTTCAGAGCAGCATCAGCGTGTTTTAAAGTAGCAATATATGGTGTTAAAGTGTGTCTGACCTAATGGCTGCTGTCATCAGCCTTTGTGCTAAGCCACTCCGGAACTGATGGATCAGAAGTATCTCATTGAGAAGAAGAGGGACCAGAATCCCATTCATTTTTTAACCCAGATCAACAGCAAGCAGGTTCTTTACCCTGGTGCTGTGGTTAGGAGCAGTAGCAGGGTAATGGAGCAGTTTTATCCAGCTGGGTTTTGGATCCTATTGGTCTCTTGTGCTGGGCTTGCACACGCTGCTCCTGAACCTTATCCTGTCACCACTGGGTGGTTCCAGCACAGGTGAATGTGGAGGCAGACTGCACGTAGCTATGGAAGGAGCATTTCTTCAATATTTATTTCCAGTCCTTCAGAAGAAACCGATGCTATAGCAAATACATTTATTATTCAGTCATTAATACCTAGTGAAAAAATGTCCCATGCCTTGCCTGTCACTTGAGTCCTCACTGGTGATGTCTTGAACATCTAGAGCAGGTCCGTGGATTTCCTCCTTGGGATCTTTGCTGGAGAGGCAAATTGGATGTTCAGTACTTGGATAAGACAAGTCTTCGTGGGATGAACTGACAGTGCACTGACTGAAATTATGAAGCCCACGGTGCTGCTTAGAGTAGCTGATGAGGCTTCTTGCAGGCACATTGCACCACTCCTCGTGTGCCATGTGAGAGATGCTCTTTGGCTCCTGGGAATGAGACCGAAGATTGCCTGCCTTGGTAGAGGCTGGGAGCTGTGCAAAGGTGCTGAAAACCTACCAGCACTTGGTGATTCACCCTGTAAAGTGGGTGAAAGTGGGACGTGGGTTCTGGGCTCTGCATTTCCTGCTGCCCCTCCCTCCAGTGAGGCAGCCTGGCCCACTTTAAATGCCTTGGGAAGTGGGAAATGTACCTTGCATCTAAAGGAATCTGCAGTGAGGGTGTGCAGTACAGCCTGGTGCTACCAGAGCATCTTCCTGATTACCTTTTCAATAAGGCGTTGTCGGTGGCAGCAGAAGTGCGAACCTCTTGTGCACCAGCTCCTCTCTCTATGCCCCTGCTCCCCCAGCAGCATCGTGTAGCATCGTGTCTGCTGACCTTGCACCCAGTCTGTAAAACCAGCCCTTGTTCCAATTACATCTTCATCCCTGCTGCCTACAGGGAAAGCTAAGGCTGAAATCCCTGCGTTTGTTGGTGGGGAACAGGGGTCCTGGAACTTGGGCAGTTAAGGTCAAAACCCAAGCAAAGCCCCAGGTGAAGCGAGTGTGAATAGAACTGTGTTTAGGGCTTCCCCCTGGGTAAGAGCTGTCAAAGGCTGGATCCAAGGACAGGATGGGCGAAAGACCTCCGTTCTGCTGCAGCTTGGTGAAATCTGGGGAGCCAGAAGAGCTGGGAGGCAGAGCAAGCTCCCTCTGATGTTTTGCAGCCAAGGTCTCATTCTGTGCTCCTGCCACGTTCTTGGAGAGGCCCCCACATCTTCACACCTGGCTTAGAGAAACAAGCACATAACTTTTTTCAGTTTAACCACTTGTATTTCTATTTTGGCTCTTGGTGTCTGGCTTTGAAGAGCACTGCACCTGCAGTTTGTCTCCTGATAGTGGAAAGCAGAGAGTATAATCTAACAGATTAAGACAGCTGCATTTTGTTCATCTCAAGCATGAGTTCTGCTTCATGATTTGTAGATAAAGTTTCCATCTGACACAAAGGCAGGGACTAATTCTGGCATGTGAGGGGCTGATAAGATTTCAGGCCAGATCTCTTGCTTTAAAAAAGGAAAGAAAACCCCCTTAGTGTGTTCTATAGTTCAGTAATCAGTTTCCAGGTTCTTTAATTAGGTTTGTGCTTTAGCTGATTTAGCTGCATGTCTCAATAAACAAATGATTTATTAAGGGGGGAGGAGGGAAAGTATGTGTTAATCTCCAGTGAGTGATGTCTGCACTGAAGTAACTTTGCACTGTTTATATGGGTTGTACTGCAGTATTCAGTCTTTCCTTTAACGAGGAATTTGACTCATCTATTAAAAGGAATGACAGAGCTCTACAGCTGTATTGTTAAAACCATTTTATTGATGTAGATTTGTATGTATGTTTACATTTATATGTAAATGTAATTATTTAGTGAAGATTAGCAGTCAATTGAGGCCCTATCTTTCCATTTTGTTACTAGTCATTTAGAAATTCATTTCAGTGTAGGTCAAAAATTACGGCTACCATTATATTTAATGCATGAAATGTTCTTGATTCACAATTTCCTTGGACAGCCCTTCTGCAGCAAATTGTATCTGATTTCTTTCAAAAGCAGCACAGAGTTCATCACAGCCTCTCCTGTTCTTAATCCGTCCCTCCACGGTAGTTTCATACAATTCCTGATGAAGAAATCTGGGCCCTGGAACCTATTGAAACCAGAGATAACTCTCCATTCAATCAATTAACTGGTAGAGGAGATGTTTGGAATTGCATTAGAACTGAGCGATCAACATCTGTGTGGTGTTGGGTTGTGCAGCATGGGTTGTGGGGTCTGAGTGCTGCTGCCCTGTGGGGTTTCTTCCTCACCAAAGAGCCTTTCTGCTTGCAGTGCCCCTTCACCGTGTGTTGGTGTTGTTTCTCTGCGCTGAACGGCCAAGCAGCTGCTGGAATTGGTCCATGTGGCGCTTCAGGAGCGATCAGAACAATTCTGCTTCCTCTGCTCTCCCTTCTCTGTAGTTAGAATTTGAGGCCTGAGGGTATCCTGGCTCCTTCTTCTAATTACATCATTCCCACCATTAACTAAAGAGAGCAGATTCTTTTTTTAATAGAAGCTTCCTCATATGCATTCTTGAGCGTTGTTTTAGTTTGCAACTACTCAGATTGGAATGCATCCAGTCGCCAAGTCCTTCTGTTTCCTTCATGTCCCCAAACTCTCTCCTGGATGATTTGCATTTCAGCTCTGCTCAGTTCTCTGCTCAGTTTCGCTTGGCTCGGTTTAAGGCGAGGAAGGTCCATGTGTGCTGATTTACATAGGTTGCAAGTATAAGCTGATTGTAACATGGATGCTTTGCTTCCTTCAGGCAACCAAACCATGATATTTTTGTTGTAATATCCTGTTGGGTTAAGGTGAGAGGTAAATCGGAGCTTGCTCTGCTTGATTTACAGCTAGAATTTTGGTTTGAGGTTTGGTGGTGAAGATCTGAGATGCTTGGTGGGTGTGATCAAAAGCTGGTGAGCTGAAGGGTATTGCTGCAAGAGCTGGTGCAGAAAATTAGGAAAATAAACTTTGTGGTTCACTAACTGAAAATAATAAAGGGAAGGGAAGAAACTCTACAGGTTGAGTAGCAGCATGGTGTGTCATTTGATGTTTTGACCTTTAGCAAACACTGCGACATCTCCAGAACCCCACCGCGTGGCAACCAGTGCCTGCAGCAGCCAGTTCTAAGGGTTTGCGCTCAGATCCCACAGGTTTGTTTTCTTGAGTGTGTACACATTTACAGCCCAGGTTTCTGCTCCTGATCCATGTTTGCATTAGAGACAGATGATTCTGGAGCCTCCTCTGAAAAAGTGCTCTGTGATTACTTTGTCAATTTGGACATTCCCTTCCAGAGCTGGTGGGACATCCTGCTTGCTACTCTCCATGTGTTTTGTAGCTACGATGTGGCTTATTGACAGAAAAGGACCTCCTACTAGAACAAAGCAAACCTCCACACAGTCCCAAAGTGGCTCTGGGTGCTGCCCACACCATCCATCCCAAGCGCTCTTGGTGGCTTTTACGTTGCTGGGTTCTAAGTTTGGTAACAGCAAACACGCTGTTTGTGTTTTGGAATGCTCTTAATTTGTGCTGGTAGGAAGTGGACATAAAAATAAAATGGGACTGCAGAGAGATGTCAGGTTAAATTTTGACTGTGCGGCAAGGTCTGCAGGTGGTGGTGGCCAAAGCAGCGTGCTGGGTCTCTGTTATGCTCCTACTCCGGGACAACTCTGGAGCACTTCCCTTACCAAAATGCTTAGCTGAGTAATAATGATGATGATGATAGCAGCAGAAACAACAACAATAATTATCAATAATATTATTTGTAGTGCTGTGTAGAGTGAAAAATTCCGGATGGGTGCTGTGTGGAGACTCCCCTCTGCTTGCTGTGCAGGGAGCAAGTTTCTTGCCTTGTTGCACGCGCAAATCTCAAGTTGAATGGAAGGTTCTATGTGTCTGTGATGCAGCCCAAGCCACTACTATGATGTATCCAAAACCCGCTTGCTTGGCTTAGGAGATGCTGCTGATGAGGTGAACATGTGCTCGAGAACCGAATTGAGCACTCTGGCTCATTGCAGGCTTTTGGCTTTGCATCTGTGTCTTGGTTGCTGTGAGCAGGAAAAGGCCTTGACCGGACCTGCATCCATGCTTTTAGCAGGAACGGCTGCTGGGGGGGAGGGGGAACTCGGGGAAATGCAGCAGAAGAGACTGTGCCCCAGGAGCAGCATGTTGCTGATAATTGCCACGTTACTCTCAACAAATGAACTGGATGCAATGCTGGCTGGATTTAAATGCAGGATACTCACGCAGCAAAAAGGGTTCTGTGTGCTCTGACTCATGAAGCTGATTTTAAAGAAAATGGGCATTTTAAAAGTCCTATTTTCCTTCCATTTTCGCTCTCCTTTGAAAACACTTGAAACACCTTTTTGACTCTACGCTTTAAATGCTTTTTTTTATAGCCATGAAATACACCCTTGCGTGGTTTTTAGGTCTTTTAAATTTTTAAAAGCCCTCCTTATTGCTGCTGCATAAGGAGAAATTTTTAGATTATGGGGAGAAGCAAATGTGACATTCTGTTCTGTATGAAAAGTTAATTCAGGGCAGAACTGAAGACCAAGAAAAGCATCTTTTCTTTTCCTACTCCTCCTTGTAATGTAATTGACCCCTAATACCTCTGCAAGATCTGGCACTCAGGCAGTGGAAATGAACTGCCCAGGGGCACGGCGCTGACACAGCTGAAGGAATTTGCCCAGCCGAATAAAACTTGCTGTATTCAAAGGTTTTAAAGTAGGTTTGTTACCGCATGTTCTTGTCTGCAGCCAAGTGTGTGGTACCAGACTGGGGCAGCAAGTGAGATGATGTCTTACTCAGGCAGGCAGAGCAGAAAAGGTGCGCGGGAGGCTTTGCCTGGACCTGAAAGGGTAAGTTTGGCACCAGATCCGAAGCCTGTCCCTGATTAGTCTTGATGTAAATGGATTACCTGGCTGTGGGGACTGGAGGAACCTCTAGGCCACTGGGCCTGACTGCAAACCATGCTCTTTGCTGCTGGGAGCTATGAAAAACTACTGTGCTCTGGTGATGCTGGTCCCCCTTGGCCACATGGAATGAGGTGTGATTTGATAGGCGTAACTTGTGCCAGTGCCAGGTCCTAGCCCTGAGTTGGTTTGGGTCCTCATCTCTTACAGGAATGCTTTGGTCTCATGCTGGCTTTAGGCATAGCAGACTATTAGAAATGACAAATTAATTCAGATTGTGGTCATGGAAACAAGATTTTTCCCTAGGACAGCTCTTGTCACTGCTGAGATGGATAAAAGCCTTTGATACCATGAAGCTGTAGAGAAGAATAGGTTAGTATAAATACAGCGGTAGGAGAGATCCAGGTTGGTCTCAGCCTTTTGGACTTGAAAATACAACTTTGCTATAATCCTCATGGTTCTTTTCCTCCCCCAACAGCATTATCTGGAACCTCTCTCCAAAAATCTTTTTGCAAGCCCTAGGTGGGAGGAGTCAGACTTTCTCCATCCCTTTGAATGACCTCTCCACGCTGAAGCCAGCGCTGTGGAGAAGGCAGCCCTGCTGCATCCCTCAGCACGAAATTAGCCGTGTGGTCATAATCAGAGGTAGCAACTGGAGGGTTGCTACTGAGACTTAATTATGCAATTGTAATTTTCTATAAAATGTGTCATAAAGCCTATTCATGCCTCATATTGGCCTGGAAGAGTTATTCCACCTCTCCAGTTGCAGAATACACACTTTAGGAAATTGCCTAAATCGGTGTTTTTGTGGAGCAATGCTAGCCAGCCCCACAGGTTGCCAATACACATTCCATAACCTTCCAGGAAGGATTATTAAAATAATTGTAACGTCTAAATGACTGGCTCTCCTTGGCCCAAGTAAAGCCCGGAAGCGGGTTTTGGTTCACTGGTGTGACCTCTCTTGGCGTGCCGTTAGAATGCTCTAAATTGTAAACCCTGTGTAAACACTGACTTGTTCTGATGGGCTTTGAACTTTTTCTGCCATTAAATCTGATTGATTTTTTAACACTATTAAGTAAAATATATTTTTGTACTTCCACAACAATCACAGTAATGAATTTAAAAATATCTAACATGCATTAATTTCGCGTGAACTCCTTCATCAGGGTTGAAGGAAACACTTTTCCTATTCTAACAGTCAGAAGGGTGGGAGGAGAACCTGTTTCCACCTGCCTCCGTTCTTGCATTGTGTTTTATCCATCCCATTGATACAATAAACAAGAATTTAGGAGGGGAGGAGAAGAGGGTCTGACATGGCAACCATCGAAGACGAGAACAAGGGCAAGTGCACCATTATTATCCTAAGTTATTTTCTTTTCCAGGATGAACTTACACCAGTTAAATACACTTAAAACCCCTGGTACCTCCTCAGCCAGGGGAGTGTGAACAACCAGCCTCCTCTTCGTGGCTGGGTTGCTTCTGGCAATACTTGGTGGTATTTGTAGGCTTTCCGGACTCTTCATTCTGCTAATGTGACTTTATTGAAGTTCTGTTTCCCAAACTACGCTGTGGCTTGAAGAGAGAATGACAGCTTGATTTTTATTTACGTGTGCAATATTTATATATGTAAATTTCTAGTATGTTTGCCTTTATCTCTAGATATAAATACCAGAGATGTATACAAATATAATGAGGAGGCACAGGAAGCTCGTTTTGTTTAAGCAAAATGCAGCACATTAAGCCGTCATGCCCTGACACTTGTTTCATAGTGGGAAACAAAAAGGGGAAGCATCCAGCTTTTGTTGGGAGGCATGAAAGTTACTGCTTCTTTACATATTGGGTGTTATGGCTTTAGCACGCCGGAATCATTGGGGGTTTTATTATTATTATTATTTTTCCTTTTGGTGGAAACTAAGGAAAAGAGAAAGACTAAAAATAAAAAACATAATTTTTGATATAACTGTGGAAACACGGTTAGTTCTAACACAGCAGGTGGCTAAGGGACTCAGTCGGCAGAAACCAGCAGTGCTTTCAGTGCAATCAAAGTTAAGTGCAGAAATTTAATTAAATGGTAGCAAGGCTGGCAGAAACTTTGTAAAGCAGCAGTGCATTGTCAAATTCAACAATTATTTCAAGGAACACAATCCACAGATGGCGTCTAATTGATAAATTAAGGTTCTGGTGCCTGATTCCGCTTACATTGAAAGGTTCTCTTTTCTTAAACAAAACCTTAAAATTTTAAGGCTGCATCACTGTTCTGGTAACATAACAAGCTGCCTATGTTTTTTGTATTGAGAAATGCACACTTTTTGTGTTAAGTGGAGAAGGTATTTTTTTTAGGTTTTTCCTTGTCTGTGTTTTGTTCCGGGAAAGATTTTGAATGCTGTTGGTAAGGCACTTACCTGGAATCTTGGCCATTTAGAGCTCCTGAGGACCTCCCTGGTGTGCTGGGGCTGGGAGTCACATCATCTCTCGCAGCTTTTAAAAGCTTTTCAGCTTGCCTGCCTCTACCTTATAAAGTGGTCTGTCAGCTTTTGGACCTCATTACCAGCAAACGCACATCCTTCAGGGCTTGATATCCTGCTTTGCAAACCCTTTCTGGCACGAGTCTGGTTAGTCTCAGGGGGACCCAGCCTGGAGAGCAGCAGCTGCCATCACTTACCTGCACTCCCTGTCTTTTTTAGGTGATTTTGGGCTGGTTTTATGTTTGCCCCCTTGCTTGGGTGTTGCTGAGAGCTCCCCACTGCTTTGTGTTGGTGTGAGGGAACGCAGAGCGTGTCTCCAGCGGTTCTGCAGCAAGCTGAGAGGAGCTTTCTATGACATTCTGCATGCCTGTAGAGTTTAGTAAAACCAACAAACAGGCCCAGTTTTCCTCCTTGATAAACTAAAGATATATCAGGGATATTTTGTCTCTGTATATTTTTGATTTCCATGTGTAAATATGGTTTACTTGTTAAGGTTTAGCATAGCGCTTCAGAGAAAGGGGCAGAAAAGATTGAATCCAGCTCTTCAAATACACTTTCCTTGTTGTCCTTTAGTGCTGGAGAGAGTCTTTTCCCTAAGCTAGTGGCACTTTCCCTCTCAGAGTAAGTGTTTTGAACAAGGATAGAGGTTGAGAGAGAAAGGGCATCAGACTGCATAATAGATCTGTGTTGTGTACCTGTATGTACGCACCTGTATTTATAATACTGGTTTATCCCTTGCTAAGAAAAAGAAAATTTCTCACCTTCCACTTTCATACTTTCTTCTTTATTTAGGCAGTTTTAGAAGATGGATATAACTGGGAAATGACCATTTCAGTCTGTATGTTGTAAACCCAGGACACAGATTCTCTGGTTACTTTTCTGAACATGTTATATGTCTTTTTTTTGGCATTGCCCTTGTGGTAGTAAATTCTCCATTAGCCAGATTCTGCATAATAGTGCTGAATCTGTTGTGAGCGATGTAGCTGAATCAGTGCTTGTTATTTTTGGTTACTAGCAGTGTGCTTGAATTCAGTAACTTGACTGCTCCCTTCCCCCTTTCTCCCCTCCTGTGCCTAAATATATCCAACCAGTCAATCAGTACTGGCAGGCATCAGTGCTGTGGCTGTCAGATTGAGTTAACTGGGAGAGCCTCAACTACTGGCTTGGTTTTTGGGCGCTTGAAAATGTATTCAAATAGTGGCATCATCATTTGACTTGCAAATAAGTACAGTCTGGTAATGGGGCCCTTGTATAGAAAGAATGATGCAGCACTTTAGACAAATCTATGTCTCCTTCCCATGAAACAGATTACAAATAATACAATACATGCTGATGTTTATGGCTGGATACTTAGTGAACAGGGGTTTTTGAATTTTCATTAATAGTGGATTTTGTAGTTCTTAATGGAACAAAGAAACAACACTGGAAATTAAAGAAATGCTAATGCCTTCCTAGGAAACTTAAAAAACATTTGGTTTGGAGGCAAATCTGCTCTGGTCATCATTTTCCCTCTTGATTTTTCCTCCTTATCTAGACTTGTTGGCTTGTTGTTTGGTTTACAGCAACACTTAATTGAACACATTATCTTTCTTGCTGCTCCTGCTCAAACCGAAGAACTGGCCTTTGCTGGTGACGACATAGCTATTTCCACAGCAACGAGGCAGGATGTCACAAATTCAGAAGTGTGATTTTACATGCAGAACAGCAGCAGGAGCAGATGGATATTGGAAACAAAATCCCCACCCCCTCCCTTTGCCTTCTTCCACTTCTTCTGAAAGAAATAAAAGCACTTCTCACCACGTCTCCCTTTGCAGATCTTCCAACACGCGGGATAACTTGCATGAATTGTGTTTGCGGTGCAGGTGAAAAGCAGCAAGTGCTGGGATGCAGCGTGGTTGCTGTGTTTGTGGCAGCACCACCTCGATGTTGTTGGGGTTCTGGAACAAGGCATGGAGAGGAATACTGTGCCATTTTGTAACTTAGGGATTGTAGGGAAAATGAGCTCTCTTGGGAATTGGGGCTCAGTAATAGCCTGGAAGTTGTTTCACTCAGTTTGGTAGTGGCTTAGTTCTGTTAATCTTCAATATATCAAAATGAACAAGCACACAAACCCTCACCTTGGATATGCAGACACATTCGTTTAGTGTTTGATAGGAATGGTTGGACTCAGTGATGCGTTGGGTCTTTTCCAACCTGGTGATTCTATGATTCTGTGATTCAATAGCCATCTCGCAGAGATGTTTATCGTATCACCCACCCACTGTGTGGGCAAAAGCCTCAGGAACATATGCTCGATCTGTTTTCTCAAAAATATAGTATTGGGAGCAGGCAAAGAAAGGGGTCTGTTCTTAATAAAATCTGAGGTCTGGGCCTCTAGTTTGAAAAACAGGGAATTGGTTCAGTGTCCTAGTTGAAGGCTTTCCGGGCAGCTTACAGAAGTCACCGTGAGATGGGCACTTGCCAAAGGAAGCTGTGAGCAGGAGAAAACTAAGCAAATCTTAAGCTTACTTAAGCTTACAAATCTTACTAAGCTTTGTGCTCCCTGTTGAAGCCTGACAAATAGGTGAGGAGTGAAGCCAAATGTCCACTGTTTGCTTATCACCAAGTTGTAGGAGTTGGGTGGTGAGAAGTTGTAATGCGGTGTTGAGACATCCCATGCTGGAAGCCTTGCAGACTGAGGGGAGAGTGCTCTGTGTTTTGTGCAGAAGGTTTGGTATCTCCTGGGAGTGTTACCCCAGCTCGGCTGTGGGGTTGTGCCATGCAGGAGCTCCAGTGAGGGCAGTGGGGGTGTGCAGCTGTGGCTCCTGCACAGCACTAACCATGCTTCTTGAGCCAAAGCCGCGGGGTGGTGGGAAGCCTGGAGCTGCGGAGTGCCTGCTTGAATGCACAGGCTTCTCATAGCTCCTCTCAGTCTACCCAGTGGGGAACGCACTGATGTTCTGACTTATTTTGTGCTGAAAGCCTGTTCCAGAAGTCACAGAAAAGGTATAATCAATTATAACCTCAAACCAATAAGTATTTGTATGGCTTGATCTTGGAGACTTGAAGTGGTCCTCCGGTTACACCTGCTGTCCTGCAGGTTCACCTTACATCTTTCTTTACCCTCAAACCCTGTGGACTTGATGAATAGTTGGTGCTTGTGTCGCTTTGTAAACATTTTCACGCACACTGGAAGACAGCTGACTTTGCCAAGCTTAAGACTTTCTCCTTCCTGGTGACCACTGGTGAGTTGTAGATAACAGACACTACGTTGCCGTTGTCTCTTGGTGCTCATTGTATTCCTTCCTGAGTTGCATGATGGCTAATGCGTTGGAGAAATCCCTGCCTAGTGGTGAAACAGAAGCTGAGCATGGAGGGTGCAGCATCTATCCCGTTGCTGACCCGTGAGCACCGGTACTTTGTCATGGCCACCTCTGACCTTGCGTTTCCTCCTTTTGAAGTAACCTTGTCACTTCTTGATTGATCTCCTGGTATTGTAATACGAGTCACTGGGTTTTAGCAAGCATGCCAGACCCTTGCAGATTTCAAAGGGATGTGCGCTTACTATTAAGGAGGAGAAGAAAGGTAAACTTCAGCGATCTTCTGCCTGAGCTGATTATTGTTGTTTCTGCCAAGTCTTGAGCAGACGACTCTTTCAGGCTTTCACTTATTGGAAAACATTTTGTGCTTGTGTGTGTTACAGCTGCTTAAATGCTGATAGAAGAAAGAAGTAAGACTGGAGGGTACTGGAGCCAAATACCGTGGGTCCTTGGAGGCTCTGTGTTGCGATGGGAGTCATAGACTCTAGTCTAGTGTGTTCAGGCACTCTGAAATTATCCTCCAGTTTAAAGTTTCAAAGGAGTTAGGTGTCAAACTTGTACTGGCTTGAATTTCACTAGGAGCTGGGTGTCTAATTTTGTCTTGTAGCAGTAGGGGTGTAGAGCAAGATCCCCTTGTATTTTTATTTTGTTATTTGGTTTGAAAACACCGGCTGTGATCTTCTATACTATTATTGGTATGGATCACATGAATTTTTAATTAGCTTGGGTGAAGGGAAGTTCTACTAATTGATTTAATATACAAAGGCCCCTTTGGTTTATGTGCTGGAAAGATTGTATTAGAAATTCTTCGATTACAAGGGAAATTAAAATGTGTTTTTAGGATTTTCTTGAAATCGAAAAATTAAATGCCTCAAACTGTTCATATGAAAGGTACTATTGAAACTTCACTATTTCAGATAAAAGTATAAATAATAATAATAATAATTATTATTATCAGCAGCAGCATCTTAATGACACCAGTCACTGACAGTGGAATTTATGCAGTCAGAAGTGACTCAACAAATCCAAGTGCTCTTTGATTCCGACAGTCACAAAGCACAATCCCTTTGCCGTGAAAGTTAGAGCACACGTTGTTAGAGGAAAATATAAAATGTTTTCATCTTGGGCATGCAATAGTAATTCATAGATGTAGCATCCTGTTTGCGAAATGCAGCCTGACTAACTTGCAGTCATTCCCCGTACCCATGAGCCGCAGCTGGAGCTCAGCTCTCCTGGTGATGTCTGAGAGACTGCTGGAAAGTGAACAGTGTAGTTATTAGCGCTGTCAATGATGTATCGCCTTAGGTACATCAAAGAATCGTCAGTCTGTGCCAGTGTCACCGTGATCATACGGTACTGGCTGTTTCTGCTGGTAGTGAATGTATTTACCAGGCTTTGCACTTGACTGTGTGCTACAGTCTCTGTAAGGTGTGTTCACCATCAAATGCAGAAACTTTTAAGATATGGGAGATGTCCTTGCCCATTGCAGGGGGATTGGAGCTAGATGATCTTTAAGATCCCTTCCAACCCAAACTGTTCTATGCAAAACTGTTGTCAGAGAGGAAAGCTGAACTGCTCTATTAATGGACTTTTCATAGCTGACATAAAAATGTAATAGAAACCTCATTGCCAATATTTAATGTAAAGCTGGTACTATTTTGTGAGTGTTGTAAGTGGCTACTGTAGCCAACAAATGTCACTTTTGAAGAGGAGTTAGTGTCAATGATCCTCTTCATCATATTTGGCAAGTTGTCCCCCTTCTGATGATGCCCAGGAGATGCTGCGTAGCTGTCAGCCACAGGGAAGGTCCCCAAGCTGGAATGTGTTTAAGCTTGCAGCTGGTTGTGGATGTTAATTGTCCTCTTCCTTTTTTTCCTTCTTTGAAAAATTATGGGATTTTCTTTTATTTTTTACTTTCCCACAAAACTTCTTGTAAAAAATGGCATTTTTTTCCTGGAAAAAAAAGAAAACTTCAAAGCCTAAAAACCCTCAAGCCCACAAGGCTTTGCCAGAAAGACATTTAACTGGCTGTAGTCCATATCTTTCCACACAGGGCCATTAATGACCCTTCTGGTCTGCCAGAGTGCCCAGAAGTTCCCGTTTGGGGTGGGGAGATGGTTGTCTTTGATGCTGTATGAGGTACAGTGCTGGTTCTGGAGAGCTCTAGGGGGATGCCCAGGAGATGTCAGGAGGACAGGGCTTTGGCAGGCAGTGTGCTGGCCAGGGGGCTGCTCTCTGAAGTCGTGACCTGGTGGATACAGGTGTCTATTTTAGGAGATTATCCTTTGCCTCCCTGCTCCCCTTCCCTGGTCCATCTTGTATTCATCTGCAGTTCCTGCTCCTGTTGCTGTCATTTCAGTCTTCCTCCCAGTTAATTGACTTGGGAGATGATGCTAATTTTTCTTGATTGGGGCTGCCACCTTTGCTTTCTTCTAATCTAACATGCACATGCTCTGTTCACCTCTCCCTCTTCAGTTCCTGAAAGTCTGCAGGCAGATTCCTTGTGCTTCGGAGAGGAAAACCCAGACACGTGACAGTAGTTTCTGCAACAAGTGGTTGTGTCTCTGTGGACTGACTTTATCCTGAAGGCCAAGTTTTATTTCTCGGCATGGACATTCCTGCCCACAGTAGGGCTTCCTCTGTTTACCTATCCAGAGCTTTTGGTCTTCCATTCTACCTCATGCTCTTACTTTCTGTTTTTCTTCTCTGCCTTCTTTTCTTTTGTCCTTCTTAAAGAAACAATGAAAGATTAAAGATTCCTCTGGACTCTTCAGGTAACATAAGAAATGTGGCAGCCCTGATATTAATACCTATTCTGTCTGGGATAGGCTTTTAGTGCTAGAAATGATCTCTGTTCTCCCCCAGTATTTTACAGATGTGTACTGAAAAGCGTCTTTATTCAGTTTGTCTGTTGCTATTATGTGGTGAGGCATTCAATAAAAGTTGTGATTTATGAGATGTGTGTGGCCGTTGTTGTTTTTTGCTCTGTCATCTATTAGGGAGAGAAAAGCCAGGCCTGATAATTCTTGGCACATAGCTTTTTCAGTTAAGAATGTCAGCTGTCAGGCTGTCAAGAGAAGTTATTTCTCTAGGTTTTTTTTGTTAAATAGGCAGAGATCCTGCCTCTCGCTGTGCTCCGTTGATAAGGGGCTGCTTTCTGTGTTGCTGAAAAAGTGTGTCCCATGGTAAGGCCCTGAGTGTATGCCCACTTAAACTTCCAGTGCTTTGTGTTTTCAGTGTGTGACAGCACTTGATTGCTTAATATAAAAATGCATTCAGTTTCCTTTTTTTTGCAGCTTTTATGTGCTTTTTTCCCCTCTCTTTCTCTCTTACTGAATGGAATGCTCCCCCCCCCTTCTCTGTGACTAGGTATTTCAAAAGTGCTCTTTTGCAAAATATGTGCACATTAGATAATCTGGTGTTGCATAAAATCTCTTTCATATTTTGGGGACTTCATGCATGCATAAAGTAGACCTAATTGAAGGCAGAGGCTGTTTGTTACAAATGTGAATATAAGGGTACGGGGCGGAGGGGAAGAATTATGCTAAGTGCCAGGGTGATGTGGCTTTTTTTTCCCCCCTCTCTTATTAGTTATTTGCAGAAATGTATCAAAAAGTCATTTTGATGCAATGTACAATAGTATCACAAACTTGTGCTTTGCATCTTAAGTGCCTGGTTAGAGCACAGTTAGAAGCTGAAATCATTCCTCGATTAGTCCCTGGAGTCCTATATAAGTCTTTAACTCTCAGTATGTGGTCTGTGATTTAACAATGGATGAAGGATTGCTGAACTTGAGCTGAATGTATAACCTCAAATTTTCCAACCTGCAACCCCTTTGCTTTCTCCTCTCCTCTTCTTCCTGGAGAAGATCCATCAAACCCCTGCCACAGCTGGCAGCGTATTTACCTTCAGGGCAAGACTTTGGACCTGGGGAGACTGGCAGATGTAGTTCCTGGAAATGGATAGCAAATCACTATCAAAAAGGGGCAAGGTGTTTGACTGCCATGCAGTTCTTGGGTGTTGCATTAGGGCTGGAAACTCTCTTAGAGGGTGAGAGGGAATTGGTCCCGACTTACTGCAGGCTTTGTGTGGCTGTGGGTGTAGGTTGTGATCACCTCCTTATTTTGATGATGTTAACCTTCACGTAAAAGGAAAACATTTCCCATGCATGAATTAAGTCTGGACAGCTAATTTGTATACTTTATCTCACTTTAAAGTTATGAGGCTGGATTAGTGGGATATAAACCTTCATGAAAGGTTTTGTTGTTAGCCTGTATAGACTGTTTTGTTGTATGGAGCCCTGTCTGTGAATTACAGATGCTCATAAGGCCCATAGATTATTTCTTCCAAACACTGGAGAGGTCTTCAGGCCTCTGTCCAGCCGTGCAAGCCGAGGCATGATGCTTCTAGTTGTATGTTAAGATTTCCAGCACAGTTACAGACCTTCTGATTTGATGAGAGGAGGAAATCTCCTACCACACTGCAGTCAGCTAGGCAGTAGTATTCAGTTTATGTGGAGTTTGGGCTTCAAGCTGAGGGAGGTTTCTCCAGTGCCAACAGCATGTCTGCTTCCTGGCAGGTGTCACTGCTTTCCTCACAGTGCTTTATTCTCAGAACATCTCCTGTGATGGAGTTTGAGCTCAAGTTGCAGGAGCAGGGTTTAGAGGTCCTGAGCATCATCCCCATGTATCAGGCAAGAGGCAGATGTTAATAGCATTCAGATTTGGCTTGAGTCAAATCGCAGAATCATAGAACAACCAGGTTGGAAGGGACCCATCGGATCTTCTAGTCCAACCATTCCTATCTAACACTAAACCAAGTCCCTCAATACCTCATCCACCCGTGCCTTAAACACCTCCAGGGAAGGTGACTCAACCACCTCCCTGGGCAGCCTATTCCAATGACCCTCTGCGTGAAAAACCTCCTCCTAATCTCCAGCCTAAATCTCCCCTGGCGGAGCTTGAGGCCATTCCCTCTCGTCCTGTCCCCTGTCACTTGGGAGAAGAGGTCAGCTCCCTCCTCTCCACAACCACCTTTCAGGTACTTGTAGAGAGTAATGAGGTCTCCTCTCAGCCTCCTGTTCTCCAGGATAAACAACCCCAGCTCTCTCAGCCACTCTTCATAGGGTCTGTTCTCCAGCCCCTTCACCAGCTTCGTCGCTCTTCTCTGGACTTGCTCCAGAGCCTCAACATCCTTCTTGTGGTGAGGGGCCCAGAACTGGACACAATATTCAAGGAGCGGCCTCACCAGTGCTGAATACAGAGGGAGAATCACCTCCCTGGACCTGCTGGTCACACCGTTTAATGACACAAGTGGCTGTTCATGGGAAGTTGTCTCAGCTTTTCATGTCCTGCCAGACCTGGAAATCCAGTCATCTATGTGATTTGGCCTTTTTATATGAGATTTTTGGCAGTTTGTGATGATCTAGGTACTTTGAAGTCTGTAAGCATATTGAGCTGTGATAGTCTTTGAGACTGGTGGAGTTCCTTTCCAGGGAAGGATGGGGTAGGAGTGTATTTCCAGCCAGTTGCTTATTTTCAGTAACATAATTATCATTAGACACCTCTTGGTATTATAGATAAGGTAAAAATGAGTCCTTTCATTGGAGCAGCTGTTCCTCTGGAAGCCAGTAAAGCACCCGTACAGCACAGCCCTTTGTTGCTGAGCCTTGGTGGGAAAGGAAGGAATCAGCAGCCCCTCTTCTCATCCTTTGGTAGGTAGGAGGCTAAGCTAGTGACCGAGATGCCACAATTCAGTGATTTCTTTGAACTCTGCAGGTCTTGCAGCCCTAGGGAAAAAAAGAAATGACAGCACTGTCAACATGACAACAATTTTCCTTTAATCCACTATCTGTGCCAAATTTTGTGAGCACTGGAACAAGAGGAGCCTGGCATTTGAGAACAGAGAGAGGTGCAGTGCAAAAATACCTGTGATTTTGATGTCATGCTTTGCAGGGAGCTGGTGAGTCTCTGTAGTGAGACTCCTGGGGCTTTGAAGGCTCCGAGCTAGAAGTGTTACTGGTGAGATGGTCAGATGGCTTGCGTGCATGGCTGGGAGGGAGTAGGGAGTCTGTGTGAGCTTGGATGCGGTTTGCTGGCTCTCTGCCTCTTTTTCTGGAGGCTCCACTTCCATGTTATGCATTTCTGTTCTCCAGATCATCACTTTGGACAGGGAGCTGTGATGGGGCCATCCTGAGGATCAGTTGTTTGCAACCTAGTTAGTAGTCGGGAGGTGAGAACAGAGTGTGAGAGTTGGCCTTTTCTGATGGACAATAGTCCATCTGAATCCATCACAGTCTTGCTTAGAGATGGTCTTGTTGAAGTCTGGGAGCTGAGTCACACTGTGTATTCTGCCATCCAAATGCCAATGTATAAACACATCCGTTTTCGCAGAATCTCTTGCCAAGTACTTGGATTTACAATGTTAACAGCTTTAAATAAATTCTTCCTGGAGATAACTGATTTATTAGGCTCCTGCCCCTCTGAAGGCAAAGCTAGTCACAATTAACAAACAAAGCAGCACGAGGCAGCTATCATTCTGGATAATAAATCTTTCAGTGGTGGGTACCTCTCGCTAATGGGCTTTGGAAGTACAACTATCCGTCAGTCAAAGTGTGCCTTCAGCCAGGGCAGGAAGAGACTATGTGTGTGGGTAAAGTAGTAGCTATTAATGTGGCACTTTAATGATTTCCACTTGCGTACCCAGACACATGTTGGAGGCGGATGGTGGGTTTGTGTTTGGCAAGAGTGTTTGTCCATGTGGTGTGACCCCTTGCAGCTCTGCTTAAGTTCTTTGTTGCTCCGGTGCTGGTGTTGGTGGGCAACGTGTTGGGCAGCGCTGTGCGTAGGGGTGGTTTCACGTTGGGTCTGCACACCTTGATCTCAGTAGGGCATACAGGCGTGGAAACCAGTGATCTGGTAGCTTTACTGGTGGTGGTAGAAGGGCAGCGGGTCAGTGGTTTCCTTACTCTGAGGAACAGGAATAGTTTGTAAGCTCTGGGGTTCAATGTGACGGATAAATGAGCCATTTTGATTCTGCTGCTGTCGAACAACAACAGCTACACAAAGCTGGAGGCAGATCAAGCTGTCCCTCATTTTTCTTTGGTTTTCCTTGGCAGCAGCTGGAGTTGAATCTACTTCTTTACTCCTGGAAAAGGACTGCTTTTTACAGCTAGTGCTTCAGAGGTTTCACGGTGTGCTGGCTGGAGGTTCCGTCTATGTGGATGAGGGCTGGGTCCTGCCAAGGCAGAGCAGCAGAAGCTGCTGAACCTACAGGAATGAAAGCCTTTCACAGGCAGGGTTTGCTTTTGCCACCAGATGAAGCGTGGCTGGCACGTGAACATTTTAGGAAGGCTGTGGGGTGGTCTTCAGAAAAATCTCTCTTCACCTGCCTGGTGCTGCAGGCGCTGGAGCGTCACTCCTACACCTGAGTAGCTCATACCACCTGCCTTGGAAGAGCAACTCTTTGAGAATGATGTTTATGTCTATGCATACAGTTACTCTGTCTTGCTCTATGAGTGCTCAGCCTGGAAATGGAAATGTCTGAGAGCAGAGGCAGCTCTGACTGCAGATTGGTGCTGCTTCTCCTGAACCTCAGGGGTGCAGCAGTCACCCTTGGTCCTTACTGCTTTCATTGTCTTTGTACTGATAATCCTCCCCTACTCGTGTGCCACCTTTCCTCACACTCCTTTTCCTACCCCTGTGTCTTAGGGCTCCTCTTGTAGCCTGGCAACCTCCGGCTCTCAGACGTGGTGGCACACAGCTGAGAAATGAGCCCTCCCAAGTTTTGGTCAGTAGCTATTGTTGTTGTCTGACGGCGTCTTTGTTTGGATAAACCATTGGTCCAAGACCTGTTAGCATGGTTTCCAGCATCGGGGAGATATTTCTTGCTGGATTTGTAAAAATGATCTAAATGGATCCGACATCCTGGCTATAAAACATCTGTAACATTACACATTTAGTTATGTTACTAGGGACTTTAGTTCATTTTGATGGGTAGTATTTTATCTGCTACTTTTCCCCTTCTGAAAGCAAAGCTTTCTGTAGAGGAGGATTTATAGAAATATATTTCCAGCACAAAAAAAGTCATGCACATTAAGATGTTGGAGTAAAGGAGAAATAATGTCTTTTTTTGGAGACCTTGGCTGATTTATCTCTTGCTTGGTAGTTTGGTATGACCTTCCTAGCTAGGAATAATATTTTTTTATTCTTCCTTTAATAACAATAATGTCAGTAACAATGTCTTGCACTATTCCCACATCTTCAAATCAGACTTTCAGCGGGTTAGGCATTTAATGAGTGAAGCCTCACAGGCTCCAGTGAGCTGTGGGGATATATTTTTGTTCTGCTTTTCGTGGAAATCAAGACACGTAGTGCTCAATTTTGCAACGTACTCAACCTAATGAGGCTTCGGCAAATGCTGCGAGTTAAAACGCATGCTGAAATGCTGAGCCCTGCAGTCTCCAGCTGAGTTTCTCCCAGGACTTTGATACCTCAGCCCTATGGAGACTGAAATGACTTGCCCCGTGGTCAGTGAGTGAGTAAACATCACACGAGGGAGAGAAGCTCTTGTAGCTGCGAGGTGCTGTCTTCCTTTGGAAAAAGTATGAATGTTTTCTCGTGTCTTGCTTCCACTCTTCTTTCTTGATGCTGCTCCTCAGGGGCCCTTTTATTCCTAGTCAAGGGTTATTTGATCTGCTTTAGAGCGACAACTATGTTGTTTTCATAATGGCTGGTGGGTTCCCTCCCTGGCAAGGGAAACATCTTTCTTTTGCGAGATGAAGGTGGGAATACGGCAATTCCTGCAATTCCCAAACCCATTTGTGTGTGGAGAAGAGGATAAAAGAAAACGTGGCATTTCATAAAATTGTGAAAGTGTTTCAACAGCAGTAATAGGCAAATCCAGACATTTTGCAAGATTCCAGTGGTGTCACATCAGAGGAAAAGATTACCCTGGTGAAAAACCCAAGCAGGCATTGCATAGACATTAACTTGACTCAGCAGTTGAAGTAAAACTTGCTCATCAGCAACTGATTGCCATGTGCATCCATATTATGTAGATGAAATTAATCAAGGCTAAGGGTTAAAGTTTTCCATTTGTTCTTTTCAGAGAAATCATCTGGAGTACGTTGGGAGGGAGGTAAATTGCTTTGCGCAATTCTTTTCCCTTCTTGTGAATTTTTCTTGTTTTAGCAGAACATTATCTGGAGTCTCAACAGAGAGCTCTCATCGCTGATTTGACAAGGTTATCATGAGAAATTAGTTGACACTAACTTAGAAGTATTTAACTTATGGCTGCTTTCTGCACTCAGGAGGCTATAAACTTTTTTTGCTGTGACCTCAGTGTTTGGAGCTGTAAGAATTTATAAACTCTTACAGAAAGCGCTTTTCTCAGCCTCCAAATTGGACTGTGCTATTGGATTTACTTAAACACTGTGTTAAACCTCCAAATACGTTAATTCCTTCTCCTTTTTGTAAGTGCATGCTTAAAGAAGGGTTCATTGACAGCGCCGTAAAAGCCACTTTAGCTGCAGAGCCATGTGTTTTTGGGAAGTGCGGGCTGCTTGTGCGCTGAACAGTCTGGCTGGGTGGACAGGCTAACTGCTGGTGCCCATTTCTTTAGTGTCAGCAGTACGTGTGGAGCAGCTGAAGAAGGAAAATTGGTAGGTTTTGCCCATAGAATGAGAGCTCGTCCCCTGCAAATAGTTAGATGCATGCCCTGTGAGAGTTTCTCCAGCAGCACCACTTAACTAGTAGAGAGGCTCGTGCGGGATCTGTGTTCTGGCTCCTCCCTGGGAGCCGGAATGTGGCAGCGTGACTTCATGGGCTCAGGCAGCCTATCTGGTTAAAAGGCAGTGCTCTTGTTGTTCATGGCTTTCTCTGAGCTTCCACGAGCCGTTTATGCTGGCCCTCAGGGAGGGCTTGAGGTTGGCAAGTGGGAACGTCTGTCCTTGTGCCTGGAGCCCTGGGAGCAGGAGATGCTTCGGGCAGCAACCACAGCTGTATGCAAATACAGCAACAATTGGAAGTACTTATTCAATTTTGCCTACTGCTTCTCCTCTTAACAGATTTATAGAATTTAATTGGGTTGATATGACTCAAATCACAGAAATATTGTGAGGAGTTTTGAGTCAATGGGAGCTACAGGACCTGGAAAAATTAGACTTCTCAAGTGCCTCTGTATGGATGTTGGTGTCCAGCTCCAGGCATGCAGCTTTGAAGTCGCCAGCCTTTGTGGTCAGCTGTCCTGTGGGGCAGACCCTCAGCCACTCTGAATTGTGGAATACCCATGTTCTCTGCTTTCAGGAGATGCACAGCACTTTTGACAGAAGAAAATGCTGCTCACTGCTGTATCCAACCTCCACGCAGTTTCTGTCTTGGTGCATACCCCTCCCGGTTCTGAGAAAGCAGAGATGGCTGTGTTACCTTTGCCTTGCATTGTTCCTAATTAGAATCAAGGAGTAGGGTACATTTTGGGAAACCGCTTAGTTTGGTTTTCCACTCTGTGAGCCACTTTAGCCCACCCTGTGCTTCCCCTGTAGAGCCTTTCTCCAAATTGACCTTGAACGTGCCCTTGCAAAAGTGTTCTCTCACAATTGTGTGTCCTGTTGGAGGACAGAAGTTTTCTGGCTATATTTTCGATACGGTACATGATGTTTCTTTCCAGGAGACTGTGTAATATAAATACAGGAACGGATGAACTGATTGTATTGGTCAGTTAATGCTGTCTTCCCATCAGATATCGATGCCGTGTTGTTGAATGTGAAGTCCCTGGGCAGAATGCCATCTCGTACTCTGAACAAGGTGAAGTTTTGCCAGTAGTGTGTAGACTTAGGAGCAGAGCCTTAATTGCTTCCCACTGGGACCTTTGTCCCTACATTACACGAGCATTGCAAAAACCCCGCCTCTAGCACATAATCTTATTGGGTAATGGTCTCTGTGCTCCTGAGATGTATTCTTTTAAAAATAATTATCTTCATTTAAATGTATTCATGCAGATTTTCAGCACTACTGACCAATAACCAGGCAGGCACGTTAGCTCAGTTGTCTGCACTCAGCCAATATTTGGAGTTAGCTTCCCTACCATGACTGTGCGTGAGATGCCAAAGCATCCAGGGAAGTAGATTTCCTCTCTGCTCCCCTCTCCCTCGCTTCTGTAACCCATAAAAGAGTTAACTAGAGCACAGTAGAAGGGAGCAGCCCTGAGGGATATGATATAACCGGTTATAGCGAGGCTGTGGGGCTGTGATGTATTCCTGTTCTCCGGAGGGTGTGAAGTCTGGCTCTGGTGAATTTTACTGTAGCTTTTGATACAAAGCTCCAAGCCAGATTTTGCTGAAAAAAAGTACTGAGCTCTCCCAGCTGGGGCTAATTTTCAGGGGAATGGATCTCCCATGAAGGGAGCTCTTCCTGGTGGCACATGAAAGTGCATTGCTGGGCTTTGGGGAGCAGGGGTTTGCAGGGTGCATAGAGGAGGGTGCGGGATGCTCCTGCACAGACAGCAAGGTCTTCTGGGGGACCCTTTCCTGGGGGTTGCTTATCCATACCCATGAGTGAATAAGGAGCTGGTCCTCCCAGAGAGTTAAATTTGGTTGTAGTTGGGAAGATGACCAGGCAGGGCTCTGCTGGGAGCCAGGCCAGATTTGCTTGCGAACCTCCAAGGATGTCGTTTGGTGATTGCTGCCAGTTCAGTCTGCCATATAAAAGCTACTTTGTGTGTTCTGCCTCCTGCTGATACCGTAGTCGTGGAGGGAGGGGAAAAAAATAAAACAGCAGCCAAACCCTGACCCTCCCAAAGTTAACAGCAAAGCCAGCGACAGCCAAAATCTAGGAGTACAACAGGGACTAAGTTAATGGTTTCATTTATGAATGGGTTGGGAGAATACAATCCTTCTGTATTTTCCACAGAAATCAAGAGAACTGATTTACACCACTGGGAATCTGTGCTGCTTGTCAGGATTAAAGAGCTCTTTCATTCCTGCATACCTCTCTATAGCTTGAGTCTGTTCTTGGAGGGTGACATTAGCTTACACGGGGGCCAGGCACAAGGTATTTGCACCATTTAAATCCTGCTGAAATCCTGTTTTGAATACTTGAGCATGTTATAGGTGGCATGTAAAGCTGTGCTGCCTTTGCACAGGACTGAGCTTCTCTTGCTGTTGCGGAGCTTGAGAGTCTGGTGTTTGCAAGCTGATGGTACACGGTGCTCAGCAAAATATGTCTGTCGTTTGCCAGCCGTGCAGGAGCACTGGGGAAGGGGATGGCTCCTGGAGTGTTCTCTTACTTGGGGAATGGAGAAAGGTTGGCAGCTTTCAGAAAATGTTGCTTTTTTTTTTTTTTTTGTCATCCTGGGCTTTGCATCCTGTTTCAGTTTGGGTTTTAATAGCTTTTTTGGAACTCACTGTGAGGATCCCAGAGGCAAAAATAAACCTGTAGAGTTCTTACTTATGGTTTGTGCTCTGCCAAAGAAGCCTAGCAATTTAGTTAACAAGATCACTTCCCCCATTACATGAGTTATTGTTGTTTTTAATTAGAGGTAATGCTGTAGTTTGAATGTACGACACAATGGGGTATAAAATGCAGTTCAGCATATATACCAAAGATGATTTTTCCAATTATAAACCTATTTAGAAGGCGGATACATTAGAAATGATGAAATGTCAATCTGCAGATGAGGTGAGCAGGCTGGAATACGCATGCACCCACGCAACCCTGCTATCATATGAGAAACAGGAAAGTGCTCTGGAAAACAGTTATATATGCATAATTAGCTTAATCTGAAATTAATGCTAATTTCAGCTATTTGCGATGCAGATTCACTATTAGTACTCTAGTCCACTTACCTCTGTATTGAGGAGGTGAAGACGCAAAGCCTTAATAAATTTCACACCAGAGCTGAGTTCCTGCATCGCTTTCCAGGGTGTTCTATAAACCTCGTGTGTGTTGGTTTGCTCCAGCGCCTCTCTCTGGCTCTCGCTTTTAGACAGCAGCTACTCACTTAGTAACTAGTCCTGTTTCCAGCAAAGAGGTGACGATGGCATGCAGAGTGTCCTGGCCATTCTGCCTCTGCTGCCATCCACGTTTGCCCAGGTCATTTCTAACTGCACCTGCACCTTGGGATGACCTGGTTACAAAGCATGTGCATTTTGCTTTGTGACAAGACCTGCTGCTGACGAGCTGCAGGTCTCTGTGCTGGCTGGATGTAAGTGCTCATGCTTTCCAACCTCGTCATCTGGGCCTCCTAAGCCAAGAGTTCTCCACTGAAACTTGAGGGGTAATGGGGCAACCAAAAAAGGCTGTGTAAAGAATGGTAGGGAAATGGCACTTGAAACTGTGACCCTGAAATCAAATATGTAACTCCTAGGTTAAACACAGACTTGCCTGAAAACAGGCGTGGATATTTGTGGCTTGAGATTCTGAAATCATGGCAATTCTGCAAAATACTTAATTGACTTCAAATGCCCATTGTCTACTTTTAATAGTTAGGATAATAAAGCAATTTTAGTGTGTGCGTGTGGGGGGAGAACCCCCAGAAAGCTAACACCAGACTTAGGTGAGTACACGAGGATATTAACAGACGCTGAGCTGGAGGCTCTGACTTTGCAGGACTGTGGTTCCTGCCTTTCAGCTCACAAAGTGTTTGATGTGCGTGAATGGGACAGGGTGGTTGTTTCCAGAGACTGAATCGTCAGCCTGTTGTCGAGAGATTTACCTGATATGCCCCAAACTGATGTCATTACAACCGTAACCTTGCAGAAAATGACATAAACTCGGAAGACTTGTCTTGCTAAAGCAGGGTGTTTTTTCCTGCTTCAACAGCACCTGAAGTGTTTGCTCGATTGCAGAAGACAAAGGTGAACGTATTTTTCAAAAGCGAAGCCAATAAAGAGACTGTAACCTTGAATGACTCCTCGCAGTAGTAGTCACATGTGTTTTGATTAACTGCAACACCAGCACAGTACACAAACAAAGCAATTCTGCAGGTACTCACAATTAACGGACCTCATAACCAGCGTTAGATCCAGCTCTCCCCAGTCGATTCCTTCTGCAGCGAGAGACACCTTCAGTATACAAAAGCTCCAAAACCATGGAATATATCTATCTACATTTTGCAGAGCCCTGCAGTAGGGAATGATAGATGTATTGTACTGCAAATTAAAACCAAAGACATGAAGAAGCTGCAAGTTTCTGGGTGACCTAGACCTCTTTGAGTCATTCACAGAGGATGGATTAGTGATTGATTCACACTAATCACTTGCTATTGCCCAAACACTGCCATTCCTACCCCAGGCAAAGTGCATTTGGAGCTGCTGTCTGAGGGACTGAACCCCAAACCTCCTGCTGTTTGTGGGAGTGCCCTGGTGTAGGCAGTGCTCTGCCTGAAAGCAGATTCTACATTGACTTGCAGGGAAAGATAAAGATCCTCGGTGACTTTCCTTGAAGAAATTCAGGCTGGGCCTCATAGGACGCGGACTTTTCCGGGGGACTTCTTCTTTTGGCAATAAAACCTTTTTTATAATGAGTATTTTTCTTAGATATATACATGAATGTTTTTAGAAGAGTGTACGGGGTTTTTTTGGCTTAAGATCTGCTGGTTTATTTTCTGAGCCAAATGAGAAATTTTGATTTTAAAACAAAACCTTAGTTTTTAAAACAAACTCTTCCGTTGGCTCAGTTCTTTGTGACTCTGATCATTTGTCATCTTAATGTTTATTAAACAGCACTAAGTATACTTCATTAAATGCTTTTTAACCCTTTGTCTTTTGAAACAAGCACAGATGTGGGGAGGTGATAATGGAGAATGGGGTATCAGGCAGTAAGAATGTTGCTGACTGGGATGAACCAGAATCCCATTGGTGTCAGTGCCCTGTAGTCAGCTGAGGGAACTTGGTGATAAATGAGGTGATCCCCTTCTCTGTCATTGCAGCCATTAGCAATGAGAGTTTTGGGAACTTCCTAATTATCGTCAGTTTTCTCAGAACTTGTCTAAGAATGTGCCTGATCCTGGCAATTTGATGTGCTTTAAAATCTCTTGTATTGGTGATGCAGTAGCTGATGTACGCAGGAGGTATCCCTGGTGTAGTAAAATCCCTGGATTAGTGAGTACTTTTATGATGTTTTATGTCTTTTGATTGCTCCATCATGTTTGGCTAATGTGTTTGAGACCTTTGGCTGTTTGCTGTTAGGCTAACAGTCTCTGCTCCAAGTCTTCGGGCTCTGAGGAACAGATCTTTGCAGTGGACCCACAGCCTGGAGCCTGATCCTGCACAGAACGGGACCACAACGGTCTTCGTATTTTACCCTGATGAAGTCTTGCCTCATAACTCATCTGCTTTGCTAATGAGAGAGTGTTTGCAGGTTTGAGCAGGAGTTGGAGGCTTTGTTTCCAGTTGGTCCAAGTCCTACTGCAGTTATCTAGTAATTGCGAATTGATGAGGCTGTACTAGCGCAGACAAGTCGGCTGCGTACAGTAGTTTACTGTACACTAATGTTTGAGAGAGAAATAGATACTTCCAGCACAAACGGCAGCTTTCCTCATCTGCTGAGGTTCTCCCAAGCACCCCAGGCTAAATCCCAGCGAAGTACTGGTGTTGTTGCCAGCTGCAGGAGCCCATCGTGTCACCAGCGTAAGTGGGCTGCTTTCATTGATCTCTGCTGTGCACATCCATATGTTTATGGGGGAGAGGCTGATTTCCAAACCTGCGTGTGTCTCGTAACCACATCTCCTGGGCTACTGGTGATCTTTGGGTCGTGGGAGATGGAGGTGAGAAGATGACTTCTGGCTGAGCCGGTGGTGAGTCTAGGGGCACGTTGGTGCCTTGTGCCGGGGATGAAAGGCAAACAATGAAATCTCCTGTGGAGGACGCCAGGACAGGAGGAATTGCTAGGGCTATGTGCTACTTCTTTTCCTTTGCTGAGGGGAATGTACGTAACAAAGCAATTGAACCATCTCTTCAGGAAGATGTAGATTGTAAAAGCAGACTTAATTTTGTGATTCACTTTTGTACCAAAGAGCTGATTTCTGAAACCATTTCCCAGCTCTCAGCACATCTCGAGGCATTAAAATGTTGTGAATTTGCTTGTCAGTACCAATATTTTCTTTGACTGAAGCTATTGAAACAAAGTAGTCTTTTTTTCTTTTTTTTTCATTCTTTAACCTTCAATCTTGCTTCTAAAAGAAGTAGCGCTCTCTCTCTCTTTCTTTCTTGGTCAAATATAAAAATGATGATAATTTCAAATATTGCTTTAGAATAATTGCTTTCCTCCCTCTTTTGTATGACAACAGAAGCTTGGCCTGATCTTAAATCAGATGCTGGCAGGCAGAGGGCTCTTGACAGCCCTTCAAAATCCTTTAGTTACAAGTTGGTTTTAGCCAATTCTTTATTTGTAAATGACAATTTTCTACAGAAAAATATATGCTTGGGCTTCAATTTCAGAGTCCTAGATTGCAGCCAGGAAAAAAATAATTGAATTTTTACACTGTTGTTCCCCCCGTTCCTTTCTTCGTAACTTAAAAAAATAAAGTGAAGCTCTGTAAAGCGTAGCCAGGGGCTGATTGAGGGAAGTATCTCCCCTGGTTAATGTGACTGGCAGTGGAAACGGGAGCTTTGTTTAATTTGTTCTTTGCTGAGAGAATTTGGGGCTACTCCAAGCTTTTTGTTCGGTGTCTCAGTTCTGTGAAGGCTTTGCCCACGTCTGTGCGACATGGCTCATCACCACAGCTCCACTTGTGGAGCAGAACCTGGCTGAGAGTTTGGGGAGAGGCATTGCTCTCAGTGGGTCTGGTGGCGTTGGGGGCAGAGCTGGTTGGGGTGGGGTGGCCGTGCTGTTGTTCTCTTTGCGTTGCTTCAGTGTTTGCTGGCTGATACTTAACCAGGCAAGTCCTGGCTCTGGATTTAGGGGGAATTTTTGCCCTTCAGTCTTTGTAAGGTGGCTGATTTGTCCAGTTTCTGCCATACAGTCAATGTACTCAAAGGTTTAATGCATGAATTTCTTATTGTTGACCTTACGCCATCTCTGTATGGGGTGGGCTGCTCATTATTTGTCTCCATTACCTGCTCTAAGCTGGTGCGTTGCCCTCTGTCCAAGCATACAGAGATGATGCTGGCCTCTTTGAAGCATTTGATAACATTGTCCTGGATTTAAGGTGACTCACAAAGCTCAAAGGGTTTGGGATCAGCCCACAAAAGACACCAGCTTGCCCCACTAGATAAACCATAATGAGTTGTCTGATAATATGTTCTCTGTAGGGTGTCCAGCATCATCCCTTCACCTGGTATGGACTAACCTCCAGTGCATGGAGGTCAGCAGGGACAGCTGGGTGCTTGGCTTGGGTCTGGAGGATCATGAAGGGGTTTTTGAAAGACCTGACACAGCCCCTGGTGATGCCGTGAGCGTTTCAGCTGAAATGTGGTTTGTGGCAGCAAGGGGACTGCATTTCTAGTTCTTGCTGTCTCTAGTATTTGATTATTTTTAAAGTAACTGTGCAAGTTCCTTTTAGGCTGACCCATGGAAACTTAATAACCTGTTGCTTGGATTTGACATAATTAACTTTTGTCTGCCAGAGATCATGCACTCCGTCTTTAGGAAAGATGAGGGGAATGGTATGTTTTTGAGACAGTAGCTATGAGGATATAACAGTTGAACTCTTTTTTCACTTATATTTGCATTGAGAAGCACAATAAAAATCATTTATTAAAAAAAAATATCCGGGGGGCTGAAGTTGTTATTGAGTGCACTTACTCAGCCATTTCTCAAATAAAAACAAAACAAGACAAAGAAAGAAGCGTCTAATCAAATAGAACGTGAATTGCTTTTGTACAGAAATACTCTCATTAACTGGGTTAAGGGATGGCATCTGAAGAATATTTCTTTTTTTTCCCCTCATATTGTTTGAAACGATCTGGTTAAACCATGTGCTTGTCTTGTAATTTCTTACAGATGGTCACAAGAACAAAGAAAATATTTGTAGGTGGATTATCGGCTAATACAGTAGTGGAAGACGTAAAGCAATACTTTGAGCAGTTTGGCAAGGTAAGTTCCTGCCCAAGTGAGCATTACATATTTTGAATTCCTTTTTTCCCCCCTTTCTTTTTAAAGTTGGTTTTGAAAAACAAAAGTGCAATGAGGCCTGTGCTCAAAGAAGGGCCATGATTTTTGCCTTTCAGTGTAATTTCTTGAAGCCTCTGGAATCTCTTCTTGAATTCCTTTTCAGTTTGTTGCATGTTTATGTCTACATCATTGCCAACACTGTTTACCTTCATTAAATTAAAAAGAATCATTGAGAGATGAATTTGTGCATGTTAAGGAAGAATTTGACCCTTGGCTGAATGATTATACAGTTGTTTTCTCCATAAAATCAGCCTTCTGTTTACCTCTGATTCCAGTGGCAAAAGGAGGAGATAGACGTGTTTGAGAGAGCTCATTATGTTGTGAAAATGCCTGAAGGGACCACATGAATAGCAAGAATAATATGGAACCCACTAGACTATCCATTTAATTTGTTATTAAAAACCTTATGCAAGATCCATTGGAAATATATGTAGAATCCTCACATGTTTTTAAAAAAGGGTTTATGCAAGGAAGGAAACCTGAACCTTTCCAGAACAGATGATGAAACCACTCTGACCCCACAATCCAGGGTTTGTCTAGCTGGATTTTAGTGCCACCAACTTCCATGGAGCTTACTGGATCCGCAGGGCGTCTGGAGTCCAACAAAGTGAAGAGCTTGCAGAACCATCTGCTTTGAAAGCAGTTCCTGGTACCATCTGCAGGGCTCCATATAGCTTAGTTCCTGTCCTTTGGAGTTCATCACTTGATGATTTAGATGCATGATTGCATGAGGACACAGGAGGATATCCCAAAGCAAAGCAGCTCCCGTTCCTTGCAGTTAGTTTGTTTCTTTTATCTGCCATGAAAAGCCTTGGCCAGGCAGTATTTTGTTGCGGGCTGAGGAGGGGAGTTTATAAATTGTTCCTCTGCTGGATTGATGGGTTGTTTTGCAAACCTCTCATTTTATTTTCAATAATGATCTTCGATTCCGGCAGGATGTTTACAGCCTGCTGAGCCTTTTATTAAAGGATTACATGAGCTTTTGGATGTATCTTCTGTAGTTACTTCTAATTGCAGAACTCCTCTAACCTGCATTTTTGAAGTTAATAATAGTTTCAATATAAGTACTTTGCATATTGTCTGGATGCTGTCTTAATATAGCCTTTTTAATTTCACCATCTGGTAGTTTCATGCTTGCAATTTTACAGTCCCTGAGAATGCAGACAACTAGGCTGTGTTTTTCAGTAGTGACTAGTGATTCGGGACACTTTGGTTCTGCTTTCATGCTCTGCCTTTTTTGAGATAGCTCAAAGGGGTCTGTCTTTCCAAAGGCAACACTTTTGGAAAATTAAATATTTTTTCAAGTGTCTGAAGGCGTAAAGAATCGAAACACTGAAAATAATTGCATGGGTTGCACTAAAGGGTGGAACCCACTCCTCTGGCAGTGGCATTGTGGTATGTCCTGCTAGGTCTTTGTGGTCCAGGTGTGAGAGCTCACCTCCTGTAGGCTTGAGGCTCACAGGGCTTTGGTTCCTGAGCTACCATGTGACCCTTTCCAGTTATGACCCTGTTTCATGCTTCACTGTGCACCTTGTGAACAGGAGTTGAGTTTGGTGAAGTCAGTGGTGTTCTGTAGGAGGGGCTTCTTGGTTGTGTTCAAGTTCTCTGTCCTGTACTTTCCTGTTCATCATCTGCAATGGTTCAGTTTGTGGGATATTTTGAGGTGATTCTCCCAGAGCTCTGGTTGTGAGAACCCAGGGAAATGGGGACTTTTGGTCCAGCTAAACTAGAGAAGACTCATTAACACACCAAAGTGGTTGGGATGCTGCATTCAGATGTAATGACTCAAGATTGGCCCTGTGGGACCTTGTAGGAGCTGCTTCCTTCTCTGTTCCTCTTCCCCGTCTTTCCTTTCCTTGCTTGCTGAGATTGTAGGCTCCTTATGGCAGGGGCTTAGCACACAGGCCTTGCTTTCCTGTCAAACCATTACAATCCAAACAATGCGTAATGATCGATTGGCAAGGTTTGCATTTGCTTAGCTCTTTCTTAAAATAAAGAAAATTGCATTACATAATTATTGTGTAGAGGAGCCGCCCATGTTTGATAAGAGCATCTCAGGTGACTTGCTCTTTGAAATGCTGAGCTTATTTATTGGTGTGGAAAAAATTACTTACCTACTGCTGGGATTCTTGAAATCCTGTTTGTACTTGCTACGGAGAAGAGCTTTGCAACCAGGGGCAGGTTGTTTTGGTAACTGGAGGTAGCTCGCAATACCTGACATGGTTAGCACAGCCACCAGCTTAGGGGGCAGGCAGACATGCCCATTTAATTGGAGTTGGCAGAAAAGGGCCTCACGTGTTGAACTGAAACTGCGGCTTTTTGAAAAGTAAATGCCAGAACCTTTTTCTCCAATAAAGAGAAGACTGCTTTAATAAACCCCCTTCCTTGACTTCACCAGTGAAAATGTCTGCCTGTTAGAGCACCAAAGTGTGTGGTAATGATAACTCCTGAGGCTTTGATTGTGAAATTTCTAGTAGTGATTATTTTTTCTTTCTGTAAAGCCTGGGATCTGTAGGAGTCCCAGCTTTCATTTTGTGGAGATGAGCATCCCAAGCTGCTGTAAGCCAGGGAGGAAGGCTGGGAAAAATTACCTGAGTGAAGCCAAAAGGCTTAACGAGCACGAAGCAGCGTAATTAACAGCCTTGTGATTGCTGACTGCTTAGAGCTGGTGATGCTCAACGTGCACATGATGGTTGTTGTGGGGATCCCTGGAGAGACTTGGCAAACACTGGGTGCTGGGGGAAGGGGATCTGGGGTACCAGGAGAAGGGGCTTGAGGGGGCTGAGGGAGCTGCTTCTTCAAGTGGTTGCAGGGATTGGGATCCACAGGAGGATGTGAGGAGGCAAAGCTGTGAAAACACAACTCCAAACTAAGCCACAACTGCTTGCAATCAGAAGAAGAAGAAAAAATAGACATTGTCTTACTACCTAATCCTGCTGGTCTAGTGCAGTTGCTTCTGTGATCTTCTGTTATTTCAGTCAAAGATGTTTCAAACATTCTTGCAAACAGAATAAATTCACTGGCTTTGTTAACCCATCTGCAGCCTGCAGCATTGCCCTTGTGCTACCGTGTGAGGAACTGACTGTAAAGACCAACTATTAAAAGGATTTAAATGTGAAGGACTTAAAAGTGAGAAGGTGCAGTGGGGCTGCGCTTTCCTCCCCCATGTCCTTCTCCTCCACAGAGGCCGCCAGCACCTTTGTCAGTTGCTGGGGCTGCTGATAGACTAGTTTTATTGTTTTCTGGAAGTCTAAGTAAAATGGTGCTGTCCAAGATCAGGACATGTTGGAGCGTTTAAAGCTTCTGGTATCATTTGAAAAAGGAACAAAAAGGAACAGCCTCTTAAAGCCTCACCTGGAGGACTGCGACCAGCAAGAGAAAGCCTCGACACGCTAATGAATTGCACTTCTCTCGGGACCTGCGTGTTCTGCACCTTTTAAGCTGCAAGCCACTGATGATAAGGCACTTCTTAGGGTTCATTTTTTACTAGGTAATGCTCCCTTTATAGAGCTCCTGTGAAAGTAGCGTAGTCCTTATTTGCGACTTGCAATTATACTTCACATGGCGAACTGTGTAATTAGTTTGGAAGACTTATGCCTAGTCATTGGTTTATCCTAATCGGCTTTGGCTTTTCCCAACAACAAAGTGAGCTTATTTTCCTAAGCTGAAACAACTCTGCTCCCTTTGTTCCTCTCTTTTATTGTCTCATTCCTTTCATTCTGTTTTGCTGCCAAAGTTTTGTTTCATTAGGCCTACAAGTCATTTCCAATCCAGTGGGCTGCTACAATGAGGCCTTTATAACTCAGCTGCCCTGGTTCCCATGTCCCTTCTGGTCCAGAGCCAGGACTTGCTATTTGACATGGGATTTTAACCCTTTGAGTACCCCAGCTGCTTGTACCCCCCCCCTTCCTTTGCCTCGAGGCTGCCTTGGTGTGGTGCGAGCCAGGATTGAGATGTGGGTTGGAGGGACCGCCTGATGAGCTTATGAACGCTGAAAGGTTGCGTGCAGTCATTAATTGATATGTTACTGTGGTTGAGCTCCAGGTATGCTTTTTGACCCAATTACTGAAACAAAATTCTGAGTAAAAATCTTCTTACTGAAACTACTGTAATCAGTCTTGGTGGGAACGGCCCTTTGAATGAAAAGGCTACTGTCTCCTTCCAGGCCCTGTTTCCAGCACAATGGGAACAGTTATGTTAAAGGTACGTTTCAGTTGTCTCCGGCTATTAGAGCAGCCCGTATCTACTTGTTCTCCTAGAAAAATCATGTTTTCTTGTGTGGGAGAGAATACATTTGAATTTACACTTCTTTGAAAAAGAACAGTGATTTTTTTTAAAGGAGATGTGTGAAATAGCTTTGTGGACAAACAATATTTTTACATATTGTTATTTCAAACTGCTAGAAAAGCAGCATTGGTATTAGTGGCCCCAGCTGTCTTACTACTTAAAAATCTTGAAGCAAGAGCGTTGTCTCTGGTTTTTTTGGTTTTTTTTTTTTTTTTCAATAGCAATCCTAGAAATGACTTTTGGAGAAGGGGACTGTGGAGTTTGATTTTGAATTTTCAGCTGAAATTGGAACAGACCTCAGACAAATCGTAGGCATGCTTCAACTTTGCTTAGAATATGTTGTTTCCTCAAGAATGACTTCTTAGGTTTGGAAATTTTGAAACAAGGCAGGGTTTCTGAATTATCTCTCTGAATCTGAAATGTTTTGTACAGTCGCTTGTTACTTCCTGTGAGATGCAAACCAGACCAGTGGAATAATAATATCTAGCGTCTGATGTTGGGTTTTTTTCTGTGCAACCATTGAGCTTTTGAAAGATTTTAATTTTCTCACCTCTTCCTTCTGTAGCTCTGACTTATTGTCTAGTGGCATTGCAGCAAGTGAGAGGAGAGTAGCTGCTTCATCCCTGTCTCTGCTCCAGGCTCCCCTTAGCTGAGCTCTGGGGTTGTCCTGGATGAAAGGTAAAGCTGGAAGCATTCAGAGTGCAGATGGAAAACATGAGAATTGGAGTTCCCTTCTTAGGTTGGTTGTACAGTGTTTTAGAATCATAGAATCACCAGGTTGGAAGAGACCCACCGGATCATCAAGTCCGACCATTCCTATCTTGTGTTATAACATGGACAGCAATGCAAATAATGACCAATTTAACCTTTGAAAAAATAATATTTTATGAGTAATAGGCAAAAAGTTCCTTCTCTTTCTCTGTGTAACTGTACTGGGAGAGGGAAGGAGGTGTGATCCACACTGAAGGGTTCAGCCTAATTGGGTGGCTTACATAACATTGCTTCCTACTGCCTTCCCTCTGACAGCTGTGAAAATTTAAAACAAAAAAAAAAAAACATGAGAGAAAACTCCTCCTTGTTTGGCAAGGCATCTGGGTGTGAACGAGTTAATGCTCCCTTGCAGTGTTAAGCACTCCAGTGGTTTACTTTTCCCTGAGACCTTGAATATGGCCTCTGAAGATGTTATTGCAATAGAGTTGTTAGCATGAGAAAAGGTGCTTTTCTGCCATGGGTTCATTTTGTGGGGGATTTGGAAGTCTATGTGGAGCTGGTGCTAAGACCAGAATCAGGAGGTGCAAGGAATTTTGCTTGTATGAAAGTGAAAGCTTAGTCAATTCAGACTTGGCATACTGTTTGAATGGTATTGTTACATCTGTTGGACATTGATATGTAGATTTAATGGTTGGTAGGACACAGGATGGTCTATTCTTAAAGTATTTGCTTTGCAGAAGAGTCATTTTTTGATTTGACAAGTTGTTAGCCTTTCACATTTTTCAGCACTGTATTTCCAGATTCAATATTTGTGAATTGGTTACATTTTATGAAATGAAGGGACAGATTGGGACTCTTATTTACATTCTAGTCTGTAATAGCCAGAGTTCCCAAAACATTTTTAACATGCAGTAAAACAGAGAATGTGTTGGCGTGTTTTTTAACTGCTGCTAACCTTGCTGTTCCCTTGCAAAGCAACACTGAGCTCCAGACCTGGTGTTAAATAGCTTTTAGCTCATAATATTCCTTTTTCCTCTTCAAGTTACCTGAGTATGCCACGGGAGAAGTTTTTAAATTTGAATCATTGCACCTCCTTAAAACAGAATGAGCAGTAGACAAAGAAGTCCCTGTTTGCGGCTTCTTATAAGTTTGGGACAATGACAAACACAGTTCATGGGGGCCACTCTTTTACAGTAGCATGGGACAGCGTTCAGCCCTTTGCTTGCTCTTTAAAGTTCCAGTATTTCTGGGTTTCCTGATCTGAATGTTATGTCCTTGGTGTTCCAAAGGATAATGAGTATTGCTTTAAGTTTTTGCTTTGGCATGTGGCAGAGGGATCTGGGATGTAGTGGTCTCTCATGGCCTGAAGCACTTTTATTATTTCTTCTCCCTCCCACACATGCTTTTTTTTTTTTTCTTCTCTTTTAACAAACTCAATCGTTGCTTAAAAAGCCAGTCAGTGTTTTCTTTCTGTCAGTGAAAAGTTGTACACAGGAAGTCAGTTTTCAGGTGGTCTGGAATAAGACATATGCTTTGTGGAAGTGGTTTTGTTATAAATTAGATGTTGGTTTGTACCTGGATTTTATGAAAAGAGGAAATGTTAAGGCAGGATTTGTGGGCAAGGAGGCTGTATCAGAACTCAGCAGAAGTTTGATGTACAGTTTTATTTCCTTTGCTGCTCTGGTTAAGTGAAATGGGAAGGAAGCTTTTGTAGGGCTGTAACCTGTGTGAGATCAGGTAGTTGTGGTGGAGAGTCGAGGCCCTGAGCATCTGTATTCTGTTTCCCACCGTGCCACCCACTTGCTGCCTGCCTTTGGGCAAACTCTTTTATTTCGCCTTACGTTTCCTTGCCTTTCGTACTCTGTAAGCTCTGAAGGCCATGGGAAATGTAAATATGCCAGCACTCATGTCACTCCTCAGAGCAGCTCCAGTGTGGGCTGAAGGGCTCACAGCGGCAGCAGCGTTAGAGAGCTGGGGCCGCGGTGCTGCCAGGAGCACTCAAGCTCATTTAGGTGCCTGTGCTTGGCCACTGTGGCACAGCCAGCAGTGCAGTTCTGCTGTAGGGGCAGCTCAAGCATCCCTGCTCCTAGGAGGCCTGTGAATTTCATAGAATCATCAGGTTGAAAGAGTCCCACCGGATCATTGAGTCCAACCATTCCTATCAAACACTAAACCATGCCTCTCAACGCCTCGTCCACCCATGCCTTAAACCCCTCCAGGGAAGGTGAATCAACTCCCTCCCTGGGCAGCCTCTGCCAGTGCCCAATGACCCTTTCTGTGAAAATTTTTTTCCTGATGTTCAGCCTAAACCTCCCCTGGTGGAGCTTGAGGCCATTCCCTCTTGTCCTGTCCCCTGTCACTTGGAAGAAGAGCCCAGCTCCCTCCTCTCCACAACCTCCTTTCAGGTAGTTGTAGAGAGCAATGAGGTCTCCCCTCAAAGGTATTCATTTATTTAAGACAGCTGTATCCTTGGATTTTTTATATTTTTCTTGATGGCTAGTGTTCTGTCTCACTTACTTCAGTGATAGCAGCTGAGCAGTTTTGGTCCTGAGCTTGCATAGTACATCACTGGCAACCCTGAAGCGTTCCAAGAGCCTGAATGGAATCAGTGATGAGGCAGGGGCTGTGTTTGGGGAGAAGGTTGTAAGAAAACATTCTTGTTTCCTCCTAGAGCGCCTCTGTGAATATTTGTTTGTGAGGTCTTTATATCATTTTTTCAACTGAACCAAACCCATGAAAATGATCTGTATCTTTTCTCACCTCCTACTTTTGTTTCATACAAACCCAGTAGGCTGTATAAAATATGGAATGAATTTAGTTAATTGTGTTTGGTAACATCTTTAAATTATCCTTGGAGTGGTCTTGGATTCAGCCCAGGGTGCATGAGTGGGGCTGTGGATGTAGAATTCTCTGGAAGGAAATGATTTGTTCTGGTTCTGTGGTAGCATCTAGGAACCCCTGTGTTGGAACAGGGCCCATGGGGTTGGCTGCTCTGCAGAAAGACAGCAGCAAGATTAACTCTGCCCCAGCAAACTGCATCAAAGGCAGAAGGTAGTGGTGTTAAAACACAGCAACAGGAGTGAGGGAAGGTTTTTCTGATAGATATTTCCAATATATGCCACAAAATTGCATCAAATTCCTCTTTGGCACTTGTCGTGAAGTGCAGCCTCTTGGACTCTACAGGCACTGCTTTTTTATAGACGTAGGCACTGCTCCTGACATCCATCAAAGCCAAAACCTGTATCCAGGACATTACTTCTGTTCTTTGAGCAGCTGCAACCAAGGGTACCAAAGCTTTGCCTTGAGAAAACTCGCATTTTAACATTAACATCAGTTTGCTAATGAAAAAATAGTGGCTGTTATTTAAGACTTTGTATGGTATAATTGAAGCTTGCGTGATGCTGCTCACAAATTTGGGGTCGGCTTGTCAGCTAGAGTGAGCTAGTTAAAACATAATCGATTGGAGTGTAAGTGTTTGATCATTGTCATCGTACTACATAATAAATACACCAGTATTGAGTGATGGGATGTGAAATGTGAGGATTTTTTAAATGCAGCTCTCAGTTTGGGCCCGTAGGACAAGTGCTTTTAGAAGTATTCAGGAGGAACTTCATATAAACTGTTCCAAATGTGGAAAAAGAGCACACATTACAGAAAGGAGGAGTAGTAATGGCTTTTCCACATGGAAATGGCCACGTGTGGTCACCCGTCATGGGTTTGGCTGGCACCACACAGGGCATGGTGCTGGTGAATGGAAGGGTGCCAGGCGCTCCCTCCCATGCCACCTCATACCCAACCCTGTGGCTGTGGAACTCACTGTGCTCCCAGGAATAAAACCAGGCACTCATCAGCCCACCCTGAGCTCTTGTTCTATCTGTGTTTCACTCTGCTGTACAGTGTTGAGGGAAAAGCATGGGTTGATATGCAGCTTGGTTTTTAAAACCTTAAGTTTTTCTGATGGAAAATGTGTTTTTATGTGGAGGGTTCTGTGCAGAACCTGGTGCTTCTTGTTTTGTTGATGTGCTTGTTCTTTTTGATTTATTTCTATGATTTTCCATTATGTTGCTGAAAATAAACAAGACTGTTTTGAGTCAGTCCTAGAGGTGAAATAACCAAGCTTTGCTCACACATGCAATATTGAGATATGATTAGTTTAATTAACCCTATGCTAATTCTGCAGAGGTAGAATGCGAAAGTTGTTTGACATCCATCTCACACATGTATATCTGTTAGGAGAACGTGTTTTCTGGGGGAAAAGTGAGCCTGAGCGTATTTTGGAGGCAGTGGAGCGGTAGTCAAGCATGGCAGGTTGGTCCTGGCAATAATCATCCAATCCTGAGTAGCACGGGCAAGTCTGGAGAGGGAGAGAGGTCTGTGGTTGTACTCCATGTGCATGGTACAGTATATATCTTTATAAATATAGCATTAGGAATGGGGACAAGGGCAAAGTAGCTCAAATGAAGAGCCAATTAAGATAATCTAAGCAGAATGAGGATTAACTGCCTCTTAATCTGAAGGATACCTAAAATGCATGTGGCCAGTTTAGATCAAACAAATGTTACCTCCGTCAGGGACATTTTCAAGGGGTTTGGGCTGAACAGGAATCAGTAGTGGTGTTTCCAACTTACTACTCGGGACAAAGAGTTGTTGAAGTCATGATCTGGGCTGGGATGGGCCCTACTGTGGCAGGACATATCACACAATTTTCCACTTTGCTGTAAGCTCATCACCATGGAAGTCTGAAGAATTAGCAGCAGTGGATGTGTTGTAAAGAAATGATCGCTTGTATAAAAGGGGTTCATATTTTGCAGTTTTTGTTTTCACAGAAAGTTGACAAAGTCTGCCAGAAGAAGTTGCTGCACGTTTTCTTTGTAAAATGAGCAGCAGTGCCTATCGTGACCTTTGCTGCTGCTCATTTTAAAGGCTGAGAGGGGCTGATCTGAAACAAACGAGTAGGACATGTCCAGGTACCTCCTGTTGGCAGCAAACATGAAATTGCCTTTGCACCCCTGATACAAAACACTGATTTTAAATCTAAGCAAATATGAGTGCGTGTGGTATTCCACTTTGAGCATCTACTTATGTTAACACTACGTTACAGAGAGATTTGGGTCTGCATTGCCTGAAGGTGCCGAGCTGTGAGCTTGTTCTGACGGTGTTTATTGGCAAAGAGGTACGCGGCAGACCCCGCTGTAGCGATGCTCCGTTTCTGGAGAGGTTGCTGCACAAGCAGGGACTTTTCGTGAGGAGGTCCCTCTGTTGACTCTATTACTCTACTGAGTGGTTTAGCAAGTTCAGATTGGTGCCATGTTAATTGTCAGGACTGGGAGGGTGGGAGCAGATTTCACCGGGGGCAATGGAAGAGATCCAATGAATTTCCACTCTGTTTCCCTGCTTGGCAAACCAGCACTTACTGTCACTCTGCATAAAGAGGTTGATTTCAGAGGGTCAGCCGTCACCGTTCTCCCCCTTCCCCTCCCGGCCCACCCTCCCCTGAAGGAGAGGAGGCCGACGAGCATTTAATTTCCCCAGCAGCAGGTGCTTGTCATCCATCTGAAGATAGCTGCCAACATCTGGTGCGATTGCCGCAGCAAACGCAGTAACAAGGCGGCCTGCAGTTCAAACGCAGAGAGAGCATTGCCTCTTTTAATGATAACAAGCTGTTGGCTTCCCCTCTGAGATGAATTCATCTCACAGATGTTTGTCTAGTTTTGGCAATCTTATCACTATAGCTTTGGTGATTATGCTCAACTGGAGACTATTACTATAAAAGAAGTTTGAACTTGTTCCATTTTTGCATTATTTATTTATTTATCTATTTATTTCTTTGCTTTCTGGATATAATTTGTATCAACAGCTATAACGCTGGTCCCATTACCCGCGTACCCTTATGTTTTTTTATTGCATCTGCTGAACAGTAGCTCGCTACTTGACATTCACCACCGGCGAACGTCTTTCAGCCACGCTGACATTTTTAACATTCACCATCAACAGCTTTGTGGTTTGAACCCTCTATTTAACACTACATTTTCTGGGATTACTTGGCGCTCACTCTGTCTGTTCTCTCTAATAACTGCAATATACTTGCTATTTCTGCGAAGCGTGAGATGCCAAGAATATTCTGGGTACTTCCTTTTGGATGGTAGCACCCTGGTGACCTTGACAGGGGTTTGTAATGACAGCGTACGACCATCTTCATTGTTACATCTTAAACGTTTCCAGCCTCAAGACGATTGTATGGAACATGGAGACCTGCAGGCTGAAGACTTCAGAGCTTGTTTGCTGTTGTTTGGTTTTCTAACATGCCTTTTTTTTCCTGTTATTTTGTTTTTAAGGACACATTTTCTCCTGAGCATGTGGAATTTAATTCTGGTAAATAGGATTTATTTTTGGAAACTTGCTTGTGAATAGGTGACTCATGCCTGAATGAAGATGTGTCACGGTTGGTGGGGACACCACGTATATAATTTCTTAGTCTATAAATAGATGTCAGGCTGAGTATTGGCGACATGGTGATGCTTTGCTCTGACTCGTTAGCTGCAGAGCGGCTTCTGAGGAAAGTGTTAGGAGTGTCAGTCTCTCCTGCTGGAGCAATAATTTCTGCTGATGTTTAAGGAATAGACATGAATAGCTTCGTAAAATACTGGGAGTACTTTAATTGGCACAACAGGAATCGGGATTCGGATACATTCCCACGCTGCTTTCGTGGGCTGTATTCGTATCGCTTCTCTCTATTGCAAAGGCGGAGGAACTGAGCTCGGGAGTTTGGGCTCTTGTCAAAGACCAAGGGCATCACCTGCAGGGTCCTGAAATTCAGAAACTCCTATTTGCTAATTTCATGCATACACTAATTTCTATTACTGAGGGAAATTTTAAGTTGAGGGTTAGAGTTCACCGTGATTTTCAAATACTGGAATTAACGGTTCCTTTTTCGCGTTGCTGATGCTAAACTGGTTACACGTTGTTGATGTTTGCTCAACACCATTTACCCACCAACACAGCACATATGGTTTAATGTCTGCCTTTTTTTCTGCTTCTGCTGTAGTTACAGTATTATTAAAAATCCATTAAATTATAATGTACATCATAAAGTATGTGCTCCTGTGAATGCGAGCACAGATAATTATTTTTGATGAATAAACCAGAAGGACAAATATGTAAGAAGTTCATCCTGCAGCTTTCAATTTTCATTATATACATCTCCTGCAGGGGCAATTGTTGTGTTGTTGCAGCTGGTTATTTCTGTGGCCTGGCTCTCCCAAGAGATGGATGATGACAGTGCAAACTTGAACTAGCAGAAGTGCCAATGTCTTTGCGGGCGTATTTGTAGATAAATGGTTTACCAGGGGAGCTAATGCTCTGGAAGGTAGAGGATGTGAAGAGAACTGCAATATAGCAACGACTTTCTTGGAGTTTTAGTTTGTTGCATATGGGCTTTGTGGAATCTTGGAAAGTAACCTAATTATTTCTCATTAAAATAACCCAGAAATCTAGCACCAAGCAAGGTGTCATTGGTAACACACCACCAGGAGGCTAGGCAAGCTCTTCTTGGTTTCCAGAGCCTGAAGTAGGCAAGGGAATCATTAAAAATAATGCATTATAGTGTCCATAAAGTTTCATGCAGTATATAATAGTCCATAGGGGCCTCACCTAGTTTTCCATACATGATACATACATAATAGTTACAGCTTCTCATTAGCTTTCCCATAACACTGAATATACTTCTCTAACACCCCCTTCAGGTTTCACGTTATTTGCCAAGCATTTCCTAATAAGCAGGAACTTTAAATATTTATCATGCTTGCCTCCTGTCCCCACCAGGCTATAGAAGTTGTTGGCCTCTCTCCTGTCTAATTTCCTATTCCTAAGTGCTCTAAACAAAACCCAGCTCTGGCAGAGTCTGGTCCTTGTACTGAGAGGGCTTTACTTAGGGATTTCTTACTCTGGTTTTGAGAGGCCACCCCAATCTTTCTTGTGTTTAAGAGCACGTCTGCATCCAGAGAACTGGCAGATAAGCTCTTGCATGGACCTTGGTCTTAGCAACAGCACATAGCCCTTCGATGTCCCAAATAAGGAAGCCAAGTTGTCCCAGGAAGTCCAAGAGATCCCACCAAATCCCTCGTACCTTTGGTTTCTTTGCACATAAGTATTAGTTCTAAACTACACAGGGCTTGCTGGATCCTTCATGGTGACTTCATGGTTGCTTTATGCCCTGGGAAGATGTCTTTCAGAACTTTCTGCTGCTTATGGTGAGAGTTTTAACAGGATTTAGATGAGTTAGTCCCAGAACGATGATGTTTTGATCTGGTGTTGTTAGTCTTACAAGTCCAGCAGTAATGAGGAGAATGCTGGAGTGTTATGGCTGTGCTGGGCCCATGGCTTTAGGAGTTTAGCTTTGCGGACCTGGCACTGAGTTGCTGCTTTATTTTGGTCTCATGCAGCTCCCCACCCAAAATCTGGGACTAATAGTGTGGCTTTTCTATTGCTGCTGTAACTGCAGGCTGTTCTGAGGGAGAACAAGCGTGTCTGTGTGCAGCATCTTCCCGTGACCTTGATCAAAGTCATAGTGCTGCTGTGATACCAAATGATGACAAATAAATTCACCTTCATACAGTTTAGTCTAGCTGGCTTTGTTCCTTCATCCCTGATCCTCCCTGCGAAGGATTTTGTTTACTTTTCCTCAAATGGAAGAGGCCCTGTTACATAGTCCTCCTTTCAAAAATAAATCTCTAAAAAGGAAAACAGAAGAGAAAGAACAAAAATCAGATGTTGTCTGATAACACAGAGCAGATCCCAATCTTGAGTTCAAGGCAGCTTGAACCAGGGGTTTGTTTAAGCGTAACACAAATTCTACCATTTTTGGATGGTTTGAAACTGCTCCTCTCCCTCATGTACTTTCGGAAAACAATCAAAGAAGAGAACTGCAGTAAAATAGTAGAAGTAACATCTATTACCCCTGACCTGCAGTTTGATTTATGCTCCAAAGTTTATGAAGTCAGTTAGGTGTTAGGGAAAAGCTGTATTTCATTTGACTTTCAGAGTGTATTTTGACTTTAAGAAATTAAAAGTATCTGGTAATGACCAGCTTGCAGCACTTCCCAGCCCAGCAACAGATTCTTGAACTGGGAGACAGAAAAGGAGTCAGGAAGAGAGAAAACTCTTGCTTGTGGTCTATGGGATCCGTAGAGCTGTAGTGAACACCCCGCATGGGGCTGGGGCTCCCTGCACACTGCACTTGTGCTCCTGCCAGCTCCACATGTTGCTTTTGGTGCGTGTGGATAAGTTCATTGGACTTTTGTTATATTTATTTGCTTACTGGCCACTTTAAATGTGTTATTTGTGTTTGGAGTTTGGCAGTCCAACCTGTCAAAATGGAAGTGAGCTCTCAGTAGTTAGTGATGTGGGAGTGAGGTGTGCTGGCTCTTCAGGAAATGTGGATTCATTTACTTGATGGACTCTGTGATGACTCCAGAAGAGCCCATAGTGTCAAAAGAAAGGAGCCACAGAGGTTGACTAAATAGTGATCTCGAAAGCAAGCGAATCAACATAAACATCTCTCTTCTTTGCTCCCTGGAATGTGACCTTGTCCATGGATGCTGTGGGGTCCCCATGCCAGCCGCAGTGGGCTCTCAGGGAAAGAGCGTCCACTGCTGTGACCCAGGGTCAGCGCTCTCCGAAAGCTCCTTGTCCTGGGGCTGGGGGAGAAGTTTCTTGGGAAGAGAGAAGGGGGCTCAAGCGTTTCTCTTAGTGAAGAGTTCAGCTGCTTTTTCCTGGAGATTGTAAGGACTTCTGCTGGATTTTTACTAGTAAAGCGTGAAAGCAGTCAGAATCATAGCTGAAGGAAAACTGTCCTCTCCTCTGCTGCTGTTTAATGTTTTGAATACTCCATGTAGCACATTTTACTTTCCTTTTGGTGAATCGAGGAGCTAACGTCGCTTTGGGAGGCTTCCTGGTGGCAGTGGCCAGTGTTAAATATAACCTCAACATTCCTTTGCTGGAAACGGAGCTCAACGTGAGCACGTGAACGACTGCGACACTGCTGACTAACTGGGTTGTACGTGGGTGTGCTTAGATTCCCAGAGGCAGTTTGGGTGGCTTCAGGCTCTCTTCCTCTGACACCACAACTGCTGGCAGCTGGCTGGTACGCAGCGTGAGGCCTCGTGGCTTGGATTAGTTGGCAAACAAGCCTCCTGAGTGCCACTGACTTAAATACCTTAGTGGCATCAGCAGATGCATCTGTAGCACTTTGCCATTTGTGGTTGTGTTTCTGAAGTAAATTAGTAGTGCTTCTTGTCTGTTCCCAATCCCCAAAACAGCCGAAGAGGATAAATGAAAACCTCGGTAAAGCCAGAACTGTGCCTAGTTCATCAATAATTAGGATATGGATTCCTAGTGGAAAGTAAGCTTTGTGTATCGTTGACTCGTAGGTCATATTTTCCATTCCTGCTTTTCTGTTTAAGTGGATAGGTCTATATACTATTCCTTGACCTAAAAATTTACTCCTTAGAACGTGCAGGAGGTGCAGACTGAGATAATGTGTGTTTTGGGACTGGAGGCTTGGTTTTGACCTCTCTTTACATGATGTAAATCAAACTGGAGTAGAGCTGTGGAAATAGGACAGGCCAGCACTTACGTCAGGGGTTGTTCAGCCTTATCACAGCAATAATGCTGTGTAAAAATGCTAATGCGTAGTACGGTTTTGCCATGGCCTTTGGTGGTCAGGGATGTGCTCTAAAAATGAAAGAATTAGAAGTAATTGATGACTTCAGCCAGATTGTTTGTGGATGTGAATTGGCAAAACTGCTCGAGATGAGAAGAGCTGTGCTGATTTACACCCACGGGGCATGAATGGATGTGATCCATACGTCAGCAGCCCTGTGGGCTGTGCTGGTCTACATGAGTTGTGAATTGGATACTTTATTTTGAACCATGGGCAGCTGGAAAAAAATGTATTTAAAAAGTGGGGGGAAAGGAAGACCCAGGGAACTACAGGCCAGTCAATCTTGGCTCTGTGCAGGGCAAGATCGTGGAGCAGATCCTCCTGGAAATTATGGTAAGGCACATGGAAAATAAGGTGATTTGTGACAGACAGCATGGCATCACTAAGGACACATCATCTGTGACACAACTGGTGGCCTTCTCACTGCATCCTGGTCCCACACGTAGGTCAGGGCAATGCCAAGAACAATTACAGGATGGGTGGAGAATGGATTGAAAGCAGCCCCACAGAGAAGGACTTGGAACTGGTGGTGGAGGAGAAGCTCAGCATGAGCTGGCAATGTGTGCTCACTGCCCAGAAAACTGACTCTGTCCTGAGCTGCATCAAAAGCAGAGTGGGACCAGCAGGTCGAGGGAGAGGATTCTTCCCCTAGATTCTGCTCTTGTGAAACTACACCTGAATACTGCATCCAGCTCTGAAGTCCTCAGCATAGGAGGGCTGTAGATGTGTTGGAGCGAGTCCAGGGGACGGCCATGAAGATGATCCGAAGCCTTGAGCACCTCCCATACAAGGACAGGCTGAATGTGTTGAGAATGTTCAGCGTGGAGAAGGCTCCAGGGAGACTTTAGAGCAGCTTCCAGTACTGAGAGGGGCTACGGGAAGATGAGGAGGGGCTCTTTTTCAGGGAGTGTCAGGATAGGATGGGGGGGGTGGTTTTAAGCTGAAAGAGGTGAAATTTAGGTGAGTTCTTGGGGAAAAATGGTTTCCTGTGAGTCTGGTGAGGTCCCGGCACAGGTTGCCCAGAGAAGTCCTTGATGCCTCATGCCTGGAGATGTTCAGGGCCACATTGGGTGAGGTTTTGAGCATCATGATCCATTGGGAAGTGTCCCTGCCCAGGGAGTTGGAACTGGATGGGCTTTAAGGTCCCTTACAATCCAAACTGTTCTGTGATTCCCATTGATCTGCCTGCACTCTTCTGTGTTGCATTCTTCCCTTAACTCTTGTGGCCTCTACAAGCAGGAGCTGATAGCGAAGCGTTGGTGTCGACACGCACAGACACGGCGGCAGCCACACGTGGTGCCTCTTGAGCATGTGTACTTGTTTGCTCACAGCCTGGGAAGAAATCCATTCATTTGCTTATAGTGCTACTGAAATATTAATGCAGAACAAATCATCCAGTTTAAACTGAACATCAGACTGAGGAGAGAGAAGTGGTGTGCGAGGCTCTCTGTGGTATTTAAGGGCAAATGTATCTCCACTGTGACCAGATCCTCCTGGCAGAGTACTCTGTGTTGGGTGGGCAGAAGGATCTTGAGTAGCTGGGTCATCTAAGTAAAAGTTTTGGTCTTTAACCCTTCTACAGTCTTAAGAGCTAAGGAGAAATGGGAAAAGAAGCTTCACTGTGTTGCATCATCTGTGGCTGATTGGGAGGATATTTGGAAAATGTTAACGGCTCGTGGGACTTTTTCAAACAGACTGTTTAAAGAAGTTATTTTTCCCAGATGGTAAATATAGGAGACATCCTCAGCAGCCGGCTAGCAATAATAATACTTACATGGCACTTTCCATTTTCAAAGTCCTGTCCGAGTAGCTGATCTGTCTCGTCTTTTGCAGTGATGTGTAGTTAAACTTGAAGGGTGTTGGCCTGAATTTGTGACAGTTTATAGGCCACATCTGTGGGTGAATTTACTTTTCTGCTGTTCTGTACTATGAGAGTAAACTGATTTCTCCTGTGGATCTTGACATTGATTCCAGTCTTTTGTCTTGGCAGTGAAGATGATCTTTGAGCAGAATGGAGAGGAGAGATGCCTTTCTGCCTATTACACTACAAAAAGATGAGCACAGCTTTACACAAACCCAGTGTTCTTTTTTAGCATATATAATGTATAAACGAGATTAGAACTTCTTAAAAGGAGTGTGCTTTTTTTCCTGTGGAAGGACCTTGCTAACTTTTACCCCCACACTGGCTCAATGTCTGTGCGGGTGCAGCTAACAGCGAGTTGCAGTGTTTCACATTTTTACTCAGGGTGAAACTCCTCTTGTTCTGCTCCAGGGGCTTGTGGAGCTGTGAGCTGGCCTGTTGCTTTAAACCTGGGCAGCCAACCGCACCGTGTTCTATGTTTCCTTAGTCTGGGATAGGGCAGGGAAAGCACATCATGTTTTCTTTTCACAGCCTGCGCTATGTTGGTGTGAGGATGGGTGGGTCAGAAGAGGGTCCTTCTGACCCCAGGGAGCCTGAATGGTTTGCCGTGTCCTGACTCTGTGTAGCACAGGGCCAGTCCCTGCTGTGCATCTCTTATCTAATTTCACCAAGCGTTTTCATTTCGTTAAAGGTATAAAGGTGCAGACAGAGGGAATAGGTTTGCACACCTGCCTGCAATTAAGTGGTTTGGTTTTATACTCCTTAATCCTTTATGACAGTGGCAAGGACAGTCTGGGTAATGCGGAATTGTCATTAAGCCAAGAGCGTATTGCTCATGAATGAAATGCTCCACGCCCAGCCCTACTTCCCACTTGCTTCCTGTCTCTTGTGCTCCTGCTCCTCTTGCAGGTGTGAGCCCAGGATATCAAAACTGAGCAGTGCCGAGGGCTGGCATGGGCAGGAGCGGAGTGTGGAGGCACCGTGCTAGGCAGCTACTTGTGGGAAGGGGGAGGAAGGAAGAAAACATCCTTAATGAAAGGGGCCAGGGGAGAGAGAGCCAAGTTCCTAGAAAGAGGACCTTGCAAGGAATGTGCAGATGACATGAAAAAGTAATTAAAAGGAAAGCCCTAATGGGACGTTAGGGGGAGATGCAGCTGGAACTTGAATAAGCAACTATAAAGAGGGAATTAAGTTTGTAAGCTTTCCTCTACGGAACTGATGGGAAAAACACGGCAACAGCTTCTGTTGATGTAAATCGGCATCGAGTCCATGGCTGATGAGCTCTAGCTGAGAGTCTGGTTCACTTTATATTTGCGAGTCCTAAACCTTGACAACACACGGGGAAAGAGGATGTGGTGTTTCACAGAGGTGAACTGAAGGACACTTGATTCCAAAGCACAGGAAAAGATATTGACTTAAAAAACGAAGTGAAACTGTTGGTAGTGTAGTTAGCCTGGGGCAAATTGGTAGTTTGCTATAAGTAATATTAATTTAAGTATATAATGCTTTAAATTATCTGGCTAATTTAATCGATGTGAGTTTAAAGAAATAATTCATCAGCTCTCATCTTGAATAAAAATAAAATAAAACAAATGGAACAAAACCCTTCAATTAATATTAGCAGTCCTTTTTTACTCTGGAGAGTAATATACAGCGGAGACATTTATTTTTAGCTGTGAAGAATTTGCATGTGTGTTTCCAGATGTATTCTTAGACTTTGAACTGCTTAAAATTCAGCTACCACAGTATGTAGATCCAAATTTTCTTTTCCACAGTGCTTTGTCTCTGCCACTGTGGATATTTTTTTTCCCCCTTCTTTTTTCTCTTCTTTTTCCCAGCAGAGGTGGTGGAGGGGGCTGTGATGATTAAGGCAGCCGGTAAGTCTCTTAGCTTCCTCTGAACTTTACTCCCTCTGCTAGAAGTGACCTATTTAGATGAGGCCCTTTGATGCAGTTGGGGAGGTCAGGTGAGGTCAGAGCACCGGCCGTGCCAGAAATCCCACAGATGCAGGAAGCGAGGAACTTCTGGAGGATGCGGGTTGAACAGGCAGTTATTTCAGTATGTTCTTTCTCTGTGTGTGCATTTGTTCTCTTACTAAATTCCCGAAACAGAGAGGGATGGATCCTCTGCAGTGCAGAGAACAACCGTACTAGCTCTGCATTTTGCAGGTGGGTTAAGAGCCCCACAGACAGCAGTCGGAGGATGGAAAGGGCAGCAGGCGAGGACACCGCAGCAGACAGTGGCGCTGGAGCTGGATTCTCTCTGGCTCCCATACCCTGTAGGGTGGATCACTCAACGCTTATGCAGATGCGTACAAATTGCAACCTTGCCTCTCCAACTCCTCCTTCCCAGACCTGTCAGGTTTGTTTCCTTCCTTACAGCTTGTTTTCTGAAGGAGGTTGCTACACAGATGTGTTAAATCCTCCAGCCATTTTTTTATTTTTTCTAATTGCCATGTGGAAGAAAGGGAAGGAGGAAGAATGCTCCTCTCAGCCTGATATCCCAAAGTAAAATCCCAGCTGAGCAGCTTAAAATAGATGGTCAGCTGGTCGTGAGGGCTGGAACTAACCCGGGGAGCATGGCATCTGTCTCCCAGGAATACTGCCTGGTCATCAGGCTTGATAAATTAGGACTAGTCCTGGTCTGTGCGTGTGCACAAGCGACAGACTGTCCTGAGGATGGGGAGCTGCCCTAAATGTTAGTGAGACTGGCTTGTTCTGTTCCTATTAGCATCCATCTGTGAATCGATAATTCACTGATTGTGGACATGGTAGATCTGAAACACTGGTGTGAAATGCTTTGGAGGTTCTGCTCCCGGCGCCGCTGCCCTAGCAGCGCTTGCCTCTCTTTGCTCTGCCCCAGGAGTCTCTGACTGTGAAGCTACTTTTAATAGTACATCTAATAACTGATCCAGCTTATAATAAGGGGAGAGGGAGAAGATGATGCCTGTGATATCAGCACAACGACTGAGTCTATATTTTGCCTTCTGTGCCTTTCCTCTGCACGCTGCCGGCTCCCTCCCTTGGCGGCTGAGGGCTGGATCCAATGACAGTGTAGCTTTTCCTCAGATGCAGCACAAAACAGATTTTTCTAGTGGCTGAATTTAATCACTTAGATGCAGAACACTGATAGACTGAATCAATTTAATTCCTATTGCTCATGACTGGGAGGGGAGAGAGGGGAGGAGGAAGGTCATAACAATTTAGCAAGCAACAACTTGGCTTAAAAATGTAACCAATAGGTCGGTCTTTGGGTTTTTTTCAAACCTGCCCAGGCCAAGTAATATGGCCACTGTAGGAGGTTGGAAAGGCTGCGAGGTGGGGAGAGATCTGAAGTGGTGGGGCTGCTACAGGGCTGTAGGATCACCTCCTATCAGGAAATGAAGTTGATGCTACACCTTCTCTTTTTGAAGGAGCTGGTGGAAAAGGGGGCTGAAAACATCTGAAATGGCGCGTGGTATCTGAACGTCTGGGTGTCATGTGTGTATGCCTCAGCATCTCTGCCGAGACGGCGAGTGCCGAGCTGCAGATTTCTTGTATGGTGCCAGATCTCTTTGGGAGACTTCAGTTACCTGCTGCGGCACAGTCCTTGCTCAAAGAATAGAAGGATTTAATTGGAAATGGAACAGTCTGTGAGTCTTTTTTGAAAATAAGACCCTGCTTTTCCTCCTGTATCTCTTACAGATATGGGATACCTGTTTTGTATGAAGGCTGGAGCTAAGGGTCTGCTGGCAGCAGTCTTGTGGGGCCTTCACCAAGGGTGGTAGCTCTGTGGATCATGGGCTCTGTGGGTGTCTGCCCAGCCCCATGCTTGGGATACTGCGTTTTCTGTGCCTGCTGCTTTTGGACACTATTGTAGTTTCAGTGATCACCATCCCGGGAGATGAAACCCCTGTGAAGAAGAGAATCCCTAAGATTCATCCAGATAAGCTGTTGATGTTGGATTCATAGAATCATAGAATAGTTAGGGCTGAAAGGGGCTTTAAAGATCATCTAGTTACAATCCCCTGCCATGGGCAGGGACATCCCACTAGATCAGGTTACCCAAGGCCCCATCCACCTTGGCCTTAAACACCATCAGGGATGTTTTAAAGTCATCTGGTCCTCCCAAGAGAAATCCAAGGTGCATCAGCCTGAGTGCCAGCCCCAGGCAGCATTTTGGAAGGTTCTTGAACAATTTCTCACACAACTCTTACCCAGGTGGGTGCTACGAGGCATGGGTGAGACTGTCACTGCTTTGGCGGTGTGGGGGGATCAGTAACTCAGCGGTGCTGCTGCGCCATCCGTCGTAGGGAAATTACCTCCCTCCCAAGGCCTCCTGAGGTGCCGTCCAGTCGGACTGGGCAAAGCAGCACAGCCCTCTATCCAAACCCTGCAGTCACCCAGGGGCTGGCAGGAGAAGCAGCCCCTGTTCTTAAGTGAGACACACAGTAGTAGTGCAGTGATAAAAGCAAACTTGGCCAGCTTTACAGCAAACTTGGTAGCCTGCCACAGCCATCGGCCCATATGCACAATGGTAAATAAAAGCTGTAGCTGAATTTCTTTCAAGTTTTATATAATGCTCGTTACAGTATGGAATGGAGGAGGGAATCCCTCTCGTGAGTAATTTTACTGAAAAATAAATATGAACCTCTTTCTTGTTGAGCAGTTGTGCAGCAGGGCTACGGAGTTGTTGCAAAGGAGGGAGCTCTCTGTGCTGATTGCAGCCTCTGCTGCTGAGCGAGGCTGTGGTACCACCTGAGACAGGCCCAGCGCTGCCCTGTGCTGGGGATTTTGCAGGCTAGTGTTCAGTGAAAAGCTGGTGGCTACACAAGGACGCAGCATCGGTTACCAAAGACAAAACAAACTCAGTATCTAGACCGTTAATGCCTGGTGTTTGCCTGCCTGGCTGTTCGACTCCGATCCTGGAGCTCACTACTGCGTGTGCAGCTGAGCAAGGACGTAAACCATAGCAGTGACAGTGGGAGCGGAAGGGGAGGAAGTTCAACTGCACTCGGTGATGGTCAACTTAAAAATAGACACATCTATTTATAGCACTGGCAGCCCACTGCTGCCCGCCAGCGTGTGCTATGGCCTGTCTGCAGCTGTACCTTGCATCCTTGCACACACGATTGTGGGAAGAGACAGGGCAAAGAGGGTTATGTATGTGCTTAAATACGCGCCTGTGCTGCGGGGAAGGATGGTGATGTGGAGCGATGCAATGCTGGGGGTGTCGCTCCATCCCTCTTCTTGCAACCCCTTGTTCTTCTCCAGCACAAGCTCTTACAGTGTCTTTTGCCTTGTCCAGGCACCTTGACAGCCGGTGCATCGTGTGGGTTCCGGCACGAGCCTCCCGCCTGCCCCAGAGCCAGCGTGAGGCCGCTGTGGTGCCTGTGTGTGCAGGGCACCCTGCGGAGCAGCTGGAACCTGGGGACGGCAGATAGCAGCACAGCCTCCCTGCTGCGAGCCGTTTGGGAGTCTTTTGCTTTTCTGCCTGTGTTGTGCAATGCCCGGCTCATGCGTGGGTGGCCTCGTGCTCTGTTGCTGCCGGCTAGGAAGGAGGTGTAATGTAAACATCCATTTAATTGCCACATGTCGATCGCAGGCAAGTCTTCCAGTTGATAGATGGAGGCAACGCCAGAGAGTGGCGTTGGTTCAGTTACAGTGATCACAGAATCGCAGAACTGTTTAGCTTGGAAAAGGGCTTTTAAGATCATCAAGTCCATCCATAAACCCAATGCTGCAAACTATACCACTAAATTGAGTCCCCCAGTGCCACATCTGCATGTCTTTTAAATCCACCCAGGGATGGTGACTCCACCGCTTCCCTGGGCAACCTGTGCCAATACTTGACAACCCTTTCAGTGAAGAAATATTTCCAGTCTAAACCTTAGCTGACGCAACTTGAGGCCATTTCCTCTTGTCCTATCACTTCATACTCGAAAGAAGAGGCAAACACTCACCTCACTACAACCTTGTTTCAGGTAGTTGTAGAGTGTGATGAGGTCTCTGTTCAGTCTCCTTCTCCACGCTGAAGAGCCCCAGATCCTTCAGCTATTACTCATAAGACTGCACTCCAGACCCTTCACCAGCTTTGTTACTCTTCTCTGGTCAATTAATCAGCCTCAGAGAGGAAGGAGAGCAGAAATAGAGGTTATGTGCTATGCAGAGAGGCCACACAAACTTCCAGGCATGCCTTTGCCGCTGTGTTTCACTGGGGCAGAGCCACATCTCTCCCCAGACTCCAGCTGTTTCCCTGTGACCAGGAGGTGTTTGACCTAAGCAGCAGACCTGGACTGGGGGAAAATCCAGTGCAGAGGCTTGTTGTGCCAAGGCTGGGCAGGGTGCTCATCGCCCTCCTGAACCCTCAGCCCCAGTGCTAGCAACTGTGTTTTGTTTGTGTTTCTAATTCATCCCTTCCTACTTTTTGATCCTACACAGGCTTTGTTGTTGTTGTCATTGATATTTTCTGGGCTGAATTTGGGTGTTTTGAATATAAGTAGAAAATTGAGACCCTTTTTTGATGTAGCTTGGAAGAGCGAAGATGGTGGCTGAGCAGAGAGGGGTAGCAGAATATGCAAGTCAACACCGCGCTCTAAAGCCAAAGCAAACTCTCTCTCTGATCGTCTCTTTGCTAGCCTGGATAGAAACCAGGACAGAGATGTCAATTCATTTCATGTACATTCGAGTCTTAATTTTGAGGGGTTTTCCTCTGCGATTTATTTTCAGATTCCCACTCCAAATTAGAGGGTATCTGGGAGAGTTTATTCTCGTGAGCTTTTGCATACCTAAAAGGAAACCTATGCCATTGCTTCCATTACAAACCTCTGCTTATAAATATAGCCTCTCCTAGTTGAAACTTAATCTAATTAAACCTTAATTATATGGAGCCCCAGGACAAGGTTGTGATTTTTTTTATATACATTTAAAAAGAAAGAAAAGATAAAGGGAAGAAGTGTGTCTGAGGGCTGTTTCTTTTGACATTATCTGTCCGACACTGAGGAATATTCTGTTCATTATCTGGATGTTTATAACCGGTTTAATTCTGGGGCTTGTCAGGCAGGGGTGATGGTTTTGATTTTTATTTTTATTTGTACAGTCTCCTGCATGTTTGGTTCTGACCAGTAACTGGTGCTTCTGCAATGGAAATAATCAACCAAATAGTATAAGCTTCAGATGGATGGCACTTCTCATCGGAAAAGCTGGTTGAGAATAAAAGGTTCAAATTGAGAGGGTGATGCAGTGCTAGGGCTAAACTTGAGTTTTCCTTTTCTAAAACGGAGAGGATGAGAGATGGTGTGCCGAGCGGAGCTGTGTTCCCCCTGCACCAGCAGGTGAGCTCCTATGCTTTTATGGGACTGCTGCACTTGGAGTCGCAGAATTCAGCTTTGCTTGTGGAGCGGCAACATTCTGGCCTTTCCAGCAAGCATTGACTCTCTGCCTAAATATATTTTTACCTAGAGGACCCTTTACCTAAATTAGATGTGAAGTTTCAGTAACGTTTTGAGAGGGAGCTTTTTGCACTTGAAATGAAACCAACTGATCTTATTCCAGAGAGCGCATTGAGGGGAGATTAATGTCTTCCCATACACAATTTATACAAGGACAGTTGTGGGCTCTTTCTGTTTGTGTTTGGTTTTTTTTTTAATGGAAAAGTGATTTTATATTAATGTTTTAACTTTGACTGCCAATTCAGATTTGAATGTTGGGGCTGCTGTTTCACTCGCTAGTATGCACTTAAGGGTAGAATTTCTGCTTTAGTGTTCAGTCTCTTGAGTTTTTGTCATTTTTTTATCACCACCTTATGTGCTATTTAAACACCTTCTTATTTAATCAGTTATTCTTTTAAGTGGGCTTAATTGTATAAAGATTATCATGCATAAGAGACGTCTATAATTAGAAGGGGGGATTGGTGCTATTAGGTAGTGTTTTAGTGAAGAAAATTATAGCGTTCATAAACTGTTTGGAGAGTGGAGACAGCATATATTAACGTTCAACAAGTTTTATGTAATCCTAACAGAGGATTGACTCTTGCTCACTTGGCTGAGTTCGGGCTGCTCTGATATTTCTTCTCCAAGCTTAGTCCTCAGCTCTCTTCCTTCTCTTCCCCTCCCTTTCCTCCTGCCTCTGCTGTATTGCAGTGCCACAGGGCTGACTCAAAGACCTGAGTGTTATGTAAGGTTTGATCCATTAAATTAAACAGCAGGTGTGGTGCAGTGCTGGATGCTCTGGAACGCTGCTCCGTCAGTGAAAAGCTTCCGGAACTCCTGCCCTTGCTTTATTTTTGCAGTCGACTGAAAGGTGCCAGCTCTGCTTTGGAATTCTCCTTTGTAGAAATAGGAAACAAAATCAAAATCACTTTTCCTTGAAGTCGGGAATCACTTATGTGGACAACTTTAATTGACGTTTTGATATCGATTGGGCTTTAAAAACCTAATGAGATTTGGCCTCAGCTGCTCCACTGCCTTGTGCTCTCCTGCTCCTCTTGATAGTGCCCAGTGTAAGACCTGCCCTTGGACAGTCCCAGGTGATTCCTGTCTTGAAGGGTTCAGCAATGAGGTAAACACAAGGTGGTTTACAGCCTCCTGGGCTCTTTGCAGGCTGAGTTCTTGGTCAGCTGTCTGGAAAAGAAAATGCCACCACTGGACTTTCTTTCACTAGTGTCCTCCTGTTAACAGTGTGCATATGCGAAAATACAAATAAACAGACGAAGCTATTGTGATATTTCATATACAGGTAGGTAATTTATCAGGAACAATTACTCTGCAGATCATTTGTGAGCTGAAACGAGCAGGAGAAGACGATGTGCAGGCTTGGCAGCCTGCCTGCAGTACGTGTATTGTTAAGAGTTTCTTCTTTCTCCATCTCCTCCCCTTCCCCGTTGAAATGACATGACACCAGGGGACGATTGATTTCTGCTCTCCACGTTGTTAATGAAAAATTCCTTGTTGGCTCCTAGTTCTCTAAATCCTTAGAGACAGCTGCAACAGTTTAGATACTTCAGGAGCAAACATGCCAGCCTGGGTGATGTATGACTTCGTGAACTTTAAGGGGACAAAAGGGGGAGGCTTTTGTTGGCCATAAACCTAAGAGAAGCTCTTATCCATGGAATTATTACATTTTCTGTAGCCAGTTTGCTGAACATATTTTGGTAACTCAGTACACAGTTTCCATCTCGGATGGCATATGAGATTTATCATGTTTCTTAATGCTTCATAATTTTATTTTTAAGATTAGATCCAGCCAAACAAGGGCCATGAGTCTTGATAATGCTAAATAAAGCCTTCTCATATGTTTCCTAGGACTCCAAACACAGTCTTCATTTTCTTCTCTGCTGCGTATCTCTTTGCCAAGTTAAAACTATTAATTCTGAGAGAAGGGAAATATTGGTTTAGATCACCTTGTGATCCTTTGTGGCCACATTTTATGTTTGTGGACAGCATGGTAGTGGAGCGCTCTCCACTTATGAAGTGCAACGTACAGATGGCAACTCATCAAAACTTTAGTGATAATCACCCTTGTTATGGAATTACCACTTGAATCTGGTTAGTAGGGGAGGAGGAGTAGAAACGTGTTTCTTCTGGGTGATTTAAAAGCATGTGGGATCGAGCGTTTCATGTGTGCCCCCTTGTCAGGAGTCCTCAGCTCAGATTGCCAGAATGGCTGAGCGGTTAGAGTTTAATGGAGGTACAGGAGCTGTTGCTCTTGATCTCTTTGACAGTTAAGCTGTCGTCCTCAAGTACATTTTTTTTCCTTAAAAAAAAAGTCTTTTAAATACAGCTTTTTTTTTTTCAGAATAAATGGAGGCAAGAACAAGTACGTAAGGAGCTTTTTGGTCATTTCAAGGTTGGGAAGTGTTCTTTGGGGAGTAATGCATCATTGTTAGATGGCCTCAAAAGAAAAAAAGGTGCTTGTTTGTTTGTCCTCACTTGTGGAGATGGTAAAAAGGAACGGTCCCAAGGGCTCGCTGAAAGCTTGGAAATGCCTGAGAGTTAGAAAAAATATTTGTATTTGAATCACAGCACTGTTACAGATTTTCTTTGGGACTTTGAGCAAGTCACTTATTTCTTCTCTGTCTTGGTTTCCTATCTGTAAAATCTAGTTGGACTGCTACTACCTTTATTACAGCCAGGTATTGGAGGGAGGTGCATTAGAGATTATGAGGTACTTGGGCATGAGCAGGAATGAGTATTAGCCATGGGTAGATAGAATCTTGCAATGTGTTTTGAGACTTGGAGGGAGTGAGCTTGACTGGTGTAGCCCTAATTCCCAGAGGTGTGAGGTGATTTCTCCTCTTCCAGACAGCCACATTCAGGCTCCTGTTACAGAGGGTACCGAGTAGCTTCTTGAATATACTGACAATTGTCAGCCTAGAGGCTAAAAAAAAAAAAAAAAAAAGCTCTCCAAATAAATTGCTGTTGTTAAAAATGTCACCACTTTCTTCTAAAATATTGTTTTAGAATGGATCTGAAAGATCTGGGATTTGCAAGCCTGGAGTTAGGCGTTCAGGATTCCTAGGTGATGACCTAGGCCTTTATCAATAGTGTTTTTCTTTCTGTCACCTTAGCATCCTTTGTTATTTGCATATTTGACTGCTGCGGAGGCAGCTTTTCATCTTGTGCTAAACTGCTTTGAGTCGGCAGAGGGGATGAGTGATGCTCTGTGTCTTTCTCTGCTCTTTTCCATGCTCTATTTTAACAAGTGCAGTATCTTCAGAGGTAACTTGTGATGAGAGAGGGGAGTAGGGGTGAGAAGGCTGGGTGGGGGCAGCACATATTCACACATCACTATCGCTTTACAGCAGTTTGGCCCAACTTGGAGCAGGCCAGCAAATTATCCCTTGTAATAACCTCAGTGATCTGCCTTGCTGGGAAATGCAGGTATGTGAAGGACATGGACCTTATTTCTCTGTTCCAAGGACTTACGCTGAAACGTCCCTGCTCTGCAAAGCTGCCTCTTCCTGAATTTCACTGGAGGGCAGCCAGCGGCTGGGCGCATGGCGTTCACTGCTCTCTGGGCCTGCTGTTGGCCGCAGGTTTGCTGGCGTGTGTAGGGTGAGCCACCAGCCAGAATTTGGCTACTGTTTCCTCTGAGTCACATCTGTCTAGTCTTCCTAAAGCAAACAGAAAAGCTTTCCTACCCTTGGTGCTGCACAACCAAGAGCCGTGTTCGAGTCCCTGCTTCGCTCTGGCAGCTGCGGTCAGACCTGTGCCTGGGAGCAGCGCTAGCCAAGAGCTTCAATTGTCTGTTCCAGGTAAGTGGTGGATGACTGGGAGGAAAAAATGAAATGTTTCAAGCATTACTCTGCCTTCAGTCAGTTTTTAGATGGGAAAACCATGATGCAGAATAGGACACAGCGAGATCTCTTAAAATAGGAACCTTCCTCCTCATTATAGCTGTATTTGAAGTGAAGGTTGTCTGTATACGCAAATGAATTCCTAATTCTGTCCTTGCATCTAGCAATCTGGTTGTGGCTCAGTCTCTGCCCTGTACACCACTGTCACTCAGCCAGTTGTCGGAGACTGGATTTAAGTGCCTTTAGGTGCTTTTTGCTTATCTTATAGCTTGCATTTTGCCTCGTTCGTCAGCAGTCAGAGCTTCGCTGCAGCCTGAGCCCTTTCTCTGACAGCACTGACATGACTGAGAGACAGCAGAGGTGACCAGAGCCGTGCACACTCCCTCTGCTGTCCCTGCTGGAACGTACGCAGGATTTGGAGAGGAGCTCTGGCCCTGTCCAGGCCTCTCTGGCCACTGTAACACAGGGTGAGAGCTTGTGGGTCAGTGCTGCCCACTGCATGAGACAGAAGGGCTCCCCTTGCTGCCAGGGGATCAGCCTGATTTGCTTTGCACTTATGAGGAACAGCTGAGAGAGCTGGGTATGTTTAGCCTGGAGAAGAGGAGGCTGAGGGGAGACCTCATTGCTCTCTACAACTACCTGAAAGGAGGTTGTGGAGAGGAGGGAGCTGGGCTCTTCTCCCAAGTGACAGGGGACAGGACAAGAGGGAATGGCCTCAGGCTCCGCCAGGGGAGGTTCAGGCTGAACATTAGGAAAAAAATTTTCACAGAAAGGTTCATTGGGCAGTGGCAGAGGCTGCCCAGGGAGGTGGTTGATTCCCCTTCCCTGGAGGTGTTTAAGGGATGGGTGGACAAGGTGCTGAGGGACATGGTTTAGTGTTTCATGGAATAGGAATGGTTGGACTTGATGATCCGGTGGGTCTCTTCCAGCCTGGAGGTTCTATGATTCTATGATTTGCTTTGCACTTAAACTTCGCCCTGTCTGCGTGTTTGTGCTCCCCAATTCCTGTGGTTGCTGTGAGAAACCCATGCAAAGCAGGTGAACACAGGTTTTTTTTTCCATCTTGTGCAGGACTGAAAAATAGAAGAATCCGCCTCTTAGAAAATGATATAATCTTTTATACGAGGCACATTTGAAAAAAGCAGGATGAAATGTGTGTACATTTGTGCAGTGTAAACAGACACGCTCAGCAGTGGCAGATATGGAGGCTGTGGGTCTGAAGAATACACGTGTGCAGCTAGGGCAGCATGCTGAGCTGTGCTGAGCGGCTCTCGGCTGCGCGTGTTGGAAGCACTTAGTTCTGCTTTATTACCGCCCCTAACTCCCTCCCCACCTCAAAAAAAAAAAAAAAGAACATCTGCTAGTGCATAGCATAAAAAAAAAAACTGCAAAGGAAAGCCCACGTGCTTCACTGCAGCTGAACTCAGTGAGAAGTTCACTAAAGGGCAGCCAAGCAGCTCTGCCATCAGGCTTCTGAGAGCGCTCTTGGTTGCACGCTGATGTGTGTTTGTGGCACTGCATGTTTGGGTTTATATGCAGCTATAAATTGTACGTAATAATAGCAAATGCATATTATTTTTTAATAGAAATCTGCAACAGCTCATGATGCTGAAATATGGTGTCTCTGTCGACAATTTCTATTTTTAGTGGAAACAAACCCTAAGGCCTTTGCAGTGCTTCTGTGTGTTTACAAACACTGCTGTCTGCAGAAGGAGAAGGGAGTTTGTCAGCATCTCCATGCAGTAATTTTTCTCTCTGATTTAATAGAAAACTTCAAAGTCAATTGTTTGGACTACTGATTGCAGCAGTTGTCTATTAAGCTCCCTTTTGGTCTTCTCATCTTCGCATTTAGCTACTGAGCGTACAGATACTGAGGAGGGGGGGGAATTGAGACAGAATCCCCTTGCTTTTTGTGTGTTTGCTCCAGCAAAATTTTGCTGTGAAATAATGGTCTCGGAATGTAAACAGGAATGCACTCGGTATTCTAAGTACAATGCTTTGTTTGGTCTTTCAGAAGGAAGTCCAATTTACCTGGAATTGTTCTGTGCATATTTCCAACAGATACAGTTTATTTTCTTGTCGCTCGCTGCCCTTGCTGGGAGGCCGTGCAGGCAGCGAGCGTTCCTGAGGAATGCATGGGCTGTTTGCTTATGGATCCTGCATGGGAGAAAGAGCTACTTGCACGTGTACTCCCATGTGATTGGTCCCCCCAGCACTAGCTTGCTTAATACCGGACTGTTAATTCCTTTTGAAATCATCACCTTTAGAAATCATTTCAAGCTCTTTCATTGGAATTTTTGGTTTTTATGTGGCTTTTTTGTGGGTAGCAAGAAAATTCTGTGTGCCTGGAGTGCTTTGGTCCCAGGTGCTGGGCATTGCTTAGTGTTCCTCTTTGCTCTCAGGTACCTATAGCTGCCTGTTCCTATCACATCCTGTGTTTGTAGTTTCGTTCTCAGTGGTCTTTGCAGGCTGAACGGCATTTTTACCTCTTCCAGGAGCGTGAAGAGTCCTAATGGCTGTTGCTGTGGGCCTGAGGGTGTGTATTTTTGGTTATAGTAGTTTAAACCAGGAGCTGGTGAGGTGTGATGTGTGCTGATGGGATGTTTTGTGAGTGCTGCTGTCAGAGGAGAACCAGGGCGATATGCTTTCAGCCACTGCAAGTCTATTGACCCAAACCTAAAAACGACATAGATCTTTTTTAGACCAAGTAGTTTTCACTCTGCTTGGTACCCAGCAACCCTTGGCAGGGCTGGGAATGTTGAGCATTTGGGGGTGAGGATGGTAGGACGCAATGGGGAAGGGAACTTCTTTGTCAGTCTCAGCAGCAAATTGGAGTGAACAATTTAAAGTGGCATCTTAAAGCCCTGTGACTCCACTACAAGGTGTCAAAGTCCCCAGGGCCTGCAGTAGAAGGGCACTGTGATATCAAAAGAAAATGTGTACAAATACATTTTTCTGAGCTGGGCCAGTGTTGGTGGTGGCTGGAGTGGGGCTGGCAGGCAGGGAGAGGGCTCCTGACCCAACTGGCCAGGTCTGGGTCCGAACAGTCTCCATAGATGGTTCTCACATTGCTGTTCTTTTGTCCCCTGGCAACCACAGTAAATAGACACACAGCACATTATTTATACATTTGATAATGACAGTTCTTTTGCCCCTCCGTCTTCTAGCTCTTACTTTGTTTCAATTATTTGTTCCCTTTGCCTGGAAATGAGAATTCCTCTTAGTTGTTTTTTTTCTAGGAATTGTTTTCTCCCTCTTCCTGAAAGTCAGCCCAGAAACGGCAGAAGGCAGATACTTCTAGAGAACTTGTGGCTGTGTACCAGCACTTCAATCACTGCAGCAGGTCTTGCAGGGGCTTCCTCAGTCACTTCTGGGTCATCTGCCCAGACCTGGCTTCTATTTTTACTCTGACTCAATTCTGCGAAACTCGCCCCCAGCACTAGGAGCAGACGCCAATAGCCACGATGCTGCTGCCTTTCCTTGTGGAAGGGTTTGGATCTGGGCACCCCTGCCTCCTCGCTCTGCTCCGGCTTTATTGGAGAGCAGGCTGGCACGTGAATACTGGATTTGCCACGGTGTCGGTGAAGGTGAAGTTTGCAAGTGCCCCATCTGCACGTAGCTGCTGCTGGCATTTGTTAGACTATCAAGAGGGTTTGTTTTCCCAAATAACCCTCTGAATTATTCTGTGTAATTAACTCATGAACTTATTTAAAATGATAACGGGGTAGGGAGAAAGAGAGGAACCGTTGTGGAGCTTAGTAAACTGATAGAATTGCATCACTTTTCCCCACTGATCACAAGGTCGTCTCCAACAGCTGTTCTGGCGTAATTAGCCAGCCCAGACTCCATGGTTCGAACAATTGAAAAATTACAGGGGTCAATGACTCGGTGTCTTAAATTTTAATAAGTACATAAAAACAAAGTGCTGAGTTATTAAAAATTAATCCCGCTAAGCAGTTGTTTAGGCATTTTGGAGATGGAAAGCCTGAGCGTGTCCATTTGTCCACTGGGGCTGGAGAAGTGTGGGTGGTTATCTCTCTGGCCTGCACTGCTCTCCGGCAACAGTTTAATGGGAATGTTAAGTTTGATTATTAATTTCATCAAGGTCACACTTTGTTTATGCAGAAGTAGAATGAACTGTGGCCCTCGGTAATCCTTTCTCTCCTCGCTAGCTCAGCCTTTGTAATTCCTATAAGCTGCTCATACAAGCAGAGTTGGGATATTCACACAGTCAAGTGGATATTGTGCAAGTGTTGATTATAGTGTGTGGCTCTGTCTCCTCCTAAGTACAGAGATGTTCTATTAACATGGAAGGTAAATCTGTCAGCATTAACATTGTAAACCTAATTTTTTTTTTTCCTCCTTTTGGGGCTTTGGATCCTGGTTATAAAACTTGGTTCAGGGCTTAAAGCGCGGTGAATGCACTTTCTTCTCTCCATGCATTCTTCAAAAAGCATTCAACCGTAGCATTTATATGAGAACAAATTTGGGAATGTCTGACTTGCCAGCGTGTGTGCTGTTCTGTGAAGCCATGAGAACTTGCTACAAAAGCAGGCGAACCCCTTCTCTGACCCACCTGGCATTGTTTTTGGAGGCAATTAAATATAGGCGGCATGCAAAGCGGGGAGGTCAGGTTGAGCCCTGGGGGTGGGGGTGGGGTTGGAATGAGACCTTTATTTCCTCAAGTTGTGTGCAGAAATTTGTAAAGGAATCCAGTATGAATATTTGCTTTTATTTAAACATAAAATATTGGGAAGCTGCCTGCTATTGGATTGCCTGCGGGACAGCCAGAAAACTCATGAGGTGCGTAGGCATGTAATCTGAATTTTCAGATAGCTGGAGATAGGATATTAGATCTTTTTCCTCCATCCTGAGCACAAGCCTTTGAGTTAGGCAAGGTCACTGCTGACCAGCTTTCCAGCCTGCATGGTCTTTATTTTCTGTAGCAGTTCTTCAGCTTTCCTCAGCAGCTGCCCCAGTGAAAACTTGAGGGACCTCATTGACCAGGGTAAGAGAGGGCTGGGAGAGGGACGTCCTGTGCCTGGGAGCGGAGCTTCCCGCTCCTGGTCTGCTCCCTTCCAGAGTGACCTTGAGCTGCCGAAGTGCTGAAATCCGCAGCCAGGAATATTAAGATTAAAGTGATGCTGATTTTCGTTTTCTCTAATTCACTGGGCTGTAATTTATGGCTGTAACTCACAGCTGAGCTTGCTGGCAGCTGAGCCTGAGGCTGGTGCTGGTGCTGGTGAGGAGACAGCTCAGAGCCAGCCCCATGGAGTCACCGTGCTCCCCTGTGCCAGGGTCCCCTGGAAAACATCTTCTGCCCCCCAGCAGTGGGTACAAGTGCCAGAGAGGCTGCAGAATCCAGAGGTGCTCTCTGTTCAGCCTGGTTGAGAAATCTAGTGTATAACCCACTGACATCATGATGCCTCCCAGCTCAAGAAACCTGCAGGGAAAAACATCCCTGCTTTTGGGTAGTATGAGGTGGCAGTGGCGATGAGAGTTAGATGCCTCTCCAGAGCTCTTCCTCCACACTACAAAGAAGCTGGGGGTTCCCCAACCTCACCAACCGTTTAGTAAGGACTGGAGAGCAGGTGGTCATGGGTGTCAGGGCTGTGCAGGGGGAGCTGTGGCCCTTCCCTTACCTGGCTGTCCTACGGGGTGATGCTGAGGGGTGATCGCATCCCTCTGGGGCTGGCTGGGCTGGACCATCACCTCCTCCCTAGCATCCCTGCTCCCCTCAGCCTGCCTCTAACCATCTCCCCTTTCGTAAGCAGCAAAGTGAAAGAATAACAAGAGCCTTATTAAGATGTTTTTAGATAACGTTTGCTCAGCTGTGAGCCAGCAAAAGATTTTTCAGAGTCTATTAGGCAGCCACTGCTATTGAATTGTAAGGTTGATTTGAAAAATTGGCACCTAATGGTTTACAACTGGAATAAATTTTTGGAAATTGGACCGCAGAGAGAAAGTTCTTTCTGTGTGTGTGCAGTGTGCACCCGCACCCAGCGAGGGGCTGCTTCTCGCCTCAGTCACCACCTGGGATTTTTCCCTTCTAATTAGGGAATGCGAGGAGTGCGGATCAACTTCTATTCATTTCTCTGTTTTGACAAAGCTGTTTGATGGAGAGAGGAGTGCTGGGGGGAGACTCTCCTCCTGGCTGGAGTCTCTTTCTCCCCTTCCCTCCTCCTGCCGCGTTTTGTAAAGGCCAGAGCCTGAGAATTCCTGAAAAATTAATGGGGCCTCAATAGGTCCTTTGCACCCGCTGCTCCCCCCTCTCCTGCACCCAGTGAGGGTCACTGCTGAAAAGTTTACAGCATAATAGCTCACAGCAGCTGCTCTTTTGTATGTAAATATGACCTAAAGTGGTGGGGGGAGCCCCTTGGCCACTTGTCACCCCAAGACCTGCATGGGTTTGGTCTCTGAACCCCTCTTCTGAGGTGCCACAAAATGTCACCAGCAGCTGTGTCCCTATCCCGCTCTGTGGGTGCCGCCATCTCCTCCGGCACCAAACGTAATCACCGGGCTGCTAAATAATTTAAAGAACTGCCTGAGACGAGCTAGGGGTAGGGGAAAGGTCTCTGCCTTCAGAAAACATAAAGTCTCTCATTTTAGCATTTGAAATATTCAGGAGCATCCTAGAGGGCTCTGAACTCATAAGTGTCTGTCTTTTTTCCATTATAAAGGAGTCCTGCGTGGTTTTCATTACTGTTACTATTATGCTGTTTCCAGTTAGCTGGCGCTCGTTTTCCGGCCTGACTTTGAAATGAAAGATGCTGGGAAGGCTTCATTTTGAAGTTGGCCCGACTGTGTAAGTCTTCCTCTTCAGTCTCCTAAGGTTTCTGACTATATCTCTTCCACCAGGACAGAGGGATACTTGCTTCCCTGTCCAGGTTTGGCGCTTGGCTGAGAGTGGTTGAGTTAAATCTCTTTAAGCTTTCAAGGAAAAGACAAGAAAAAGTTTCCCATTCACTGCAGCAATTATGTGCTTCATCAAAAAAAAAAAAAAAAAAAAAGAAGAACAAAAGCCCGAGCCTGAGTGCTAAGCCATGTTTATCTTGTGCCTCACACGTCTGGGATGGGACTGTGTGGGCTATGCTCTTGCATCTCTTGGGTTTCCAAACCCTTGACCTTCTGGAGTAACAGTGAAGGTCAAATACCTTCTTTTTTTGCCTAAGTATGTTGGGGTTGGTTTTATTCCCTTTGTCAGTATAACACCACCCCAAAGGAAAAAAACAAAATAAAGTGAGAAGTCTTCTCAATTTGGCAGTGTTTAAGGGCTTTTTAAAGCTAAACAAGAAAACCAATTATTTTTCTAACTGCTTTACTCCTTCAAATCTTTCACTGTAATGGAGATTTAGAATCCATCACTGTTTAGCTATTATTTCTGTGTAAACAGAGTCATGCCCTATTGCACCAAGCAAACAGTCAATTTTTTCCATTATACTTAGCTGCAAATAACAAGGGTGCAGAATAGATGACCCATTTTAGAGCATATTTTTCTCCATACGGTGCTCTGCATGCCTGTGTCCCCAGAGGAGGGTGAGGAAGGGTTAAAACATTGCCTGGACTTGGCATTACCATGCTCCTCCTCATCTTCCCTGGCTTGTGCCCTGAGGAAGGTGCTGCAGGGAGGGTGAGGGTTGTCCTCGAGGTGCTGCTGGCCTGCAGCCGGGGTTGAAGATCCTCCACAGGTCACTGTGGTCAGGCAGGAGCCTCCTGTGAAGGCAAACTTGAAATTAATAGCAGTGCAGTAATTGCACTCACACCCCCTGAGCTTCAAGACGGCTTTTGGTGAAGAGATGGAGCAGTCAACAGGGCTGCATCTCTTCTCTCCTGCCTGCTTCTCACCTGCTGTTGTCACCCTTGGGTGGGAGTTGCCACCAGCAACCTGCCGCCTGCAACCCTCTTCACTGATCCGGGGTCAAACTGCTTTCTGCAGGTGATGGAGACAGGGCTGAGCAGGGTGAGCAAGGTGCACGTGTACCTCTGGAGGATTTCCTCGCTGGCTGGGGAGCAGTCAGCTCTTGGAAGGTTGTTTTTCATTCTGGTGATAGTTGGCTAGGTCTGACTTCTATGTAAATGCAGGAGGCTCTTGCAGGGGGTGTGCGTGTTGTGTGAAAGTGTAGCGTGCAAATATGTAGCCAGCAGCTGTTTTTTTAAAATTAAACAGACACTGGAGGTTAAAAATCCACAAGTTCAACGTTCACTTCCTTCTGTGCTATTAAGTTTGGATTACATCCAAAAATTTGGTAATCTTATTTTATGTCATTGAGTCTGTTTGTTTACCTTTTGCATTTCATTCACATTATTTCACTATTAGATTTTGCTCTCCAGCTCAGGCTCCACTGCTGGGGAGCAGTGTTTGCCTCCCACGCTTTTTGAGGGGTGGGGAGGGCAGTCCAAATCCAGAATCTTTTTAAGCATTACAGGGAATAAATAACTTTAAATTGGAAGGGAGAAGATTTCGATGAGGCATTAGGAAGAAATTCTTTGGGGCGAGGGTAGGGAGGCCGTGGCACAGGTTGCCCAGAGCAGTGGTGGCTGCTCCATCCCTGGAGATGTTTGGGGACAGGTTGGATGGGGCTTGGAACAGCCTGATCCAGGGAGGTGACCCTGCTCCTGGTAGGGGTTGAAAATGGATGACCTTTCAAGTCTCTTCCAACAAAACCATTCTGTGGTTTTATGATTTTAATGAAAGCAGTGTTTTTGTGGCTCTTTGGGGCTGAGCAGTGACCACTGGTGTCTGTGGAGCTCACAGGGTGCCGATGGGGTGCACACTGGCTCTGGTGACTCGAAGCTGCAGAGATTTGTTGTTGCAGAGGAGGATCCATCTGTCTCACAGGACAATCTCGAAATGACAGTGAAGACTGAAAGAGTAAAGTGTGATAAATTAATGGAATTAAACACCGTAAGGGGCTCATTAAACAAACAATAGTTTTGTGAGAAGCATGTGAGGAGGATTTCAGTTCGAATTGGGAACTGGCTCCACTGAATCCCCAAGTATTTATGTTAAAGAAAGGGACGTGCCAATGCCTTTATACAAGACCTCAACTAGATCACCCATCTGTAAGAGAAATTAATCCTAATTGGGAAGTTACAGCAATGGGCTATTCACATGATTGAGGAAAAAGAGAGGGAACTGGAAGACTTGTTAGTCCAGCAAAGCAGAGTGGGGTGATGCCTCCCCTGGGTGTACTAGGGTGAAGCGCCAGGCAGGGGATTATTTGACCAAGAAGCAGAATCAGCAAGAGAACCAAAGGAAGCAAAATTAATAGATGTAGCCTGGAGGTTGAAATTAAGCTTTAACCTATCAGTAAGTGAAAAGGATAACATATAGCGATGCTTAAGGAGGTGAAGGACTGTAAGATACAGGATATCCCTTCCAGTGCTGAGTTCCCATGACTTTTACTCTTAGATTTCATTCCTCTTTTATAGCGTTTGACTTGCATGACTAGGAAAGGGCTCCTTTTTTTCTCCTTCTTTTAAAAATATTTTTCATATAGCCTGTTCCCAATTGAGGCTTTTATTTGAGAAACAAATGCTTCTGGATAGTTTCTGTATGGAATATGTCCAGCTTTAAACCATTGCCATCAGCAAAATTCATTGACAGCAAAAAAACCCCAAAAAAACCCGCTCCTAGAGATGGGGCACTTTATCTGTGGGATTGACTTTCTTTAAAAGGAAAATAACATGTATGTATATATAAAATGTCGGGATGTATACATGCCCCCACACTGATATTTAGAACTGCCCTTGCTGTGGGCAACCGTGGCTCTGAGTGAAGCCTTGGGTGTGGAGTGATGTCCTGGGCATGCGTGGGGCACTGGCCAGGGCTGGCTGCAGGGATCTGTGTTTGGAAATGGGAAGATCTGGTTTTGGTAACTGTGGTTGGCAGTTATGGAAGGAGAGGAGCGCTCGTCTCTCCTGGTAGCTGCCTGGGAGAAGCTGTAGCTGCACGGAGAGCATTTGCCTGTCCTGTTCCTCCCAGTGCTGGTGTGGTTCAGTCAGGGAAACCGCAGAGTGAGCTGTGCTATAGGGGACTCAGCACTTTGGAGAATGGGATTTAGTTACTTTTTTAGTGATGTGGACTTGTGGTTCTTTTGTTTGTCGATTTCAATGACAGGCTTAGCTCATGGGAGCACAGATCAAACTGGAATCTCATGGGTAGTTGTGTCCACCTCAAGCCAACCTTCCAATTTTTAAGTCTTAAAGGGGATCTAGAGGAAAAGTGGGGAGGGCTTTTTATCAGGGAGTGCAGGGATAGGATGAGGGGAAACTGTTTTCATAGAATCACAGAATCACTAGGTTGGAAAAGACCTATGAAATCATCGAGTCCAACTATTCCCATCAAATACTAAACCATGTCCCTCAGTGCCTCGTCCACCTGTCCCTTAAACAACTGTGGGGAAGGTGACTCAACCCCCTCCCTGAGCAGCCTCTGCCAGTGCCCAGTGACCCTTTCCGTGAAAATTTTTTTCCTAATGTTCAACCTAAACCTCCCCTGGCGGAGCTTGAGGCCATTCCCTCTCGTCCCTGTTGCTGGAGAGAAGTTTTAAACTGAAAGAGGGGAGATTGAGATTAGATAGAGGGGAGAAGTCTTTTTTCCCTTCCCTAAGTGGTTGGAAGGATTAGGCTGTGTTAGTTGCTTTGTCTTGCTCGGATTTCCAGCGTATTAGCAGCTCACCTGGTAGCAATGCTGGTTTTGGAAAACCTTATTTGTAGATGTTTACAGTGTGGATGTGGGGCCATTGAAATGAAAATAATTTTCTGAGCTGCCTAGAGAAGCAACTGTCTTTTGTTGTGGTTATTGAGAGTATTAATGAACTAAAAACCATCCTGTCAGGAGGATCCTCAGCAAGATGTTTATATTTTTTTAAAAAGGGAAGCAAAATTGTTTCTTCCCTTTATTAAACAGCAAGGTAGGTTCAGACTGTGTTCTGTGAGTCTTTAATTGGCACAAAAGGGCAGTTTAGTTTCATCTGAAGGAAGAGTTGTCAAACAAACTGGAATTGTTTGCCGCTCACAAACACATAGAGCTATATACTGTGATTTGCATCTTTTTTTCCAGCCATTACAAAGTGCAGAAGTTGCTTTATCGGCATGACAAGAGCATCTAATGAGGACACTTCTCCATCTCTGATCCTATCCGTGCAAGAAATAGAGTTCTTAACAGAAATCTAATTTCTGGGCTAGAGATGGGAAATCTTAACACCGTGTGCATTGTGTCTGTGTTCAGGTCTGGGTGAAGTGGCTGAGGTGGGCAGGCAGGTGCTCTGTGGGGCAAGGATGTCATGAACCAGACCATAATATGCTCCATACTAAATACAGCCCAGGGTTGTGGCCTGTCATTCTCTGCATCTCTGCATATTATAGACCCCCAAGACCTTGTTTTGATCAGTGTATGGTTGTTCTGGAGCATCTTGAATTGAATCAAAGCAGCAAGAAATTGATTTTTGCAAAGAAGTGTCTTAAATGAAAGAATTCCATTATGTAATTTCTTGAGTTTCTTTTTTTAATCCACTGCAGTAATTCACAGTAAATCCTTTAAATTCTTCTTTGTATCTCTTTGTATAACACAGGGTGTTAGACTGTTACTGGAGAATACTTCACTAAAATTGGTCTCTGCTTCCTGGGTGTTTTCTGAGGTTCTTTCTCCTGTTGAAGGGCTGATACTATCCCATGATGTACTTGCTCACATGGTTCATTGGGTTTCAGGAAGGGCAGATGTGGTGTTTACAAGGTAAGAGATAGATTCAGGCAGCCCTCAGTTTACAGGTGCAGCACAACTTCTTCCAGATACAGTTGACTGCGATGGGCTGTGAAGCTTCTGCTCTCCAGGTTTTGATGCTGCTGGCTAGAAACGGGTCTTTTAATGTGTGATTTTCTTTGTACCTCTGCTTTGAACATAGGCTTTGATAAAATATACAAGTGATTAAACTGGAAACCCTTTAAAAATTCTATTTATATATTTATTAAGAGACAAGAAGGCTAGGAAGCAGCCTTGTGCTGTGGCAGTGGGTTTCTCCTCGAAGCGCTCAGAGAGGCAGAAGGAGGCAGTGAAGCAGCTGTCTTGGTCTCCATCCCAAAGAGAAGAGAGTAAGCTGGGAAGCTGCAGGGTGACCAGCACTGTCCTGGGTGATTGGACAGACACCATCCCAGGCATGTGGGTGATAGTTCAGACTGAGCGAGACTTGTGCAGTTTAGGGTACATACTGGCTAAAACCCATCAGAAACTGAGGAAGCAAGCTTCTCAGCCAAACTGTTAATTCACTCTTTTGTCCCAATCCCTTTTGTTGCTTTAATGATTTAGGAAAAGCCCAAGAAGGGAGAAGAGTGCTGTTGCTCTTTACAGGTCGGGACCAGCGTTGCCACTCTTGTGTAGAAGGTAAAAGCTGAGGATGCTGGAGAGAAAAGGCAGAGTGTGCTACTGGTAGAGTCGAGCGGAGACGTGGTGTGTCTACGAAGGAGAACTCTGGGAAGGTGAAGAGGGGCTGTGGTTAAGTGGCCACTCTGCGGTAGTCTGCTTTCCTCCACGTCAAACACGCACGCTGTTGCTTTTCAGGATAATTGCTGAGCCTTCTCCATTTTCCTGGGGATTTCTTTTCCGTTTTGGCTGGTGGAACGGAGGGTGTGCTGCAGGCCAGGCTATGGGAGCCTAATTAGAGCAACGCTGTCAGCAGGGGTCTGCGTCTGGGTAATTGGCACCACGCAAGTCTCACAGGCAGCCCTTCCTGCAGCCTGCCTGGCCTTTTGCTAGCCTTGTGTGTTGGGTTTGCAGTACTGGTCACCCCGTGTCCCTGCATATGTCCTCCCCCGTGTCCCTACATGCGTGAGTTGCACTAAGAGCCAAGGCAGACAGTTCGCAGCTCCCGGAAGAAGCTATAAAATCTGAACAGTTGGCCGTTTACTGAAAACAATGCACCAGCACGTCTTAACCTTTAGGTAACAGCAGAGATCTGTCCTTTTGGTTTTATGGAAGGGCACAGCAGCCTTTTAACAGCAGAGGAGCTGTGGCAATTCCTTCAGAACGGGTGTCTGTCACCACTTATTGACCTGGGAGAAGGGGGTACCTGCTGTGAATTCAGCTATGTCCACTTGTAGCATGGAATTAAAACTTCCTGGCAAAACAATAAAGGATTTGACCTAAGCCCTCTAGAACAGCCACGCTGAGGGCTTGAGTGTGTGTCTGTGGGCATCGCTCTCCTTCTGGGACGCCCCGTGCTGGGTGGGTGTCCTGCAGGCTGCAGGGCAGGGGCCTGGGGAGTTTGGCAGGGGAGCAGCGCTTTAGTCCTGACCACTGCCTCCTTCTCCTGGTGAAAGCTGTATTAAACGTCATTGAAGTCATCAGCAAAAAATACCCCTCTTGAAAGGAAACAGGCATTTTAGTAGCAGCAGTTGAGAATTTTGCTTGAAAAACCTGGAGGGAGGTGATTGTGTGAAAGCTCTCGATGGTTGTGTGATGATGGTTGTGCTTGGTGGGCTCCAGGCTTGTAGACATGGGGCGCCTGTGGGTGATGGACCATCAGTTTGTCCTGTGCTGGGAGCAACCTATTAATTCAGATTTAAGCTAAACAATGGGAGTGGATAACATTGGTTATTCCGGTGTTACTTTCTTAGCAAAATAATTCAGCTAAGATCCATTTTATTTTATGGTCTCAGGAAGATGTGAAGCCTTTCCTGAAGGAACTGCTATTGTCCTGAATAGCCCTGGCCCTTCCTGGGCACTGGAACACAAGGGAGGATCAGGGGCTGATAGAGCTGGGCTGGGGGAGCTCTGAATGTTTTAGTGCCAGTCTCCCAGCCATAAACCATCAAGGTGAGCTGCCAGCATTGCCGGAGTGTGGGGCAACGTGATTAACGTTCATGAGGTGCTCAGAAGTGTCTGTGGCAAATGCTCTGGTCCCATTACACCACTGAATGCCTTCCACTGGTTTTTATGCCAGCCGTGGGCTGTCTCTGACAGCCTGAGCCCTGGTTCCTGATGCGAGCGAGATCACAGTGATGTCTGCTGTGCAATCCGGGGGGATCAGAATGGAGCGAGGGGTTTTATTTGTGTGGAGACAGCTTATAGGTCTTGGGTTTCATTTTGTTGTTGTTACTGTTGTTTTCTAAATTCCCTTCCAATCCATCTGCTCTCCTGACATCCTTTTTATGTTGTTCAGAAGACGGGGAAGCAGTTGCATTGTGAGTGTGGTCAGGTCAAACTCCTCACTTTTATCTTTGCTGTCTTGTAGGTGATGGGTATTTGGGGAATAAAATGCTAAGAGCAGGGTTTAGCAGGGCTTTGTTTGCCATTGTCCAGCTGTGCTGGAGACAGCAACAATAAACAGTGAAAGGAAGCAGAGATTTTAAACAGAAGTATTTATTTTTTTCTTATTCCAGTGTTCCTACAATCTGACACATTTTGCTTTTCGGTCTCAGCTATATTAGTAAAAATAGCAAGGGAAGATGCGTTCAGGACATCTCAGAGCAGTTGTGATTTTTGCTGTTGCTTAATTTTTTTAATGCCTAGATCTTCATCTGTGTGCGCGTGTGTGTGTTCGTTCTTCAGGGGATGTCTCTGTGTTCTGAGGTGCTGAAAAAGAAATAATTATATTTAATGATTAACCTTCCTCGTGTCAGTGTATTTACCACGTAATCCTCTGTGGTCCCTTGGGCCTCAGTGGTTTATCCTGGGCTCTGGGGAGCACCATGCTGGAAGGGGCTTTCTGAGGGTTTGGTTTTTTTTTTTTTCATCTTAGGCAAATTCATTGTGCAGCCTTTCCCAAACTTCTGGAGTGCTGTCCTGGAAGGTGTTGCCTTTTCTTCTCCTCTCTAGTACTGTTGAGAGCTTCTTTGACACCTTGCCGCTATAATAGCAAGAAGCTCACAAATTTATCACCTAAATTTATTCGTGACTGTTCCATACGCACTTTGTTCGCTTGCAGCTCTGTGGGAAGCCGGGCACCTTCCTGTCTGAGGCTTCTCTGAAAATCCTATCTGCAAGTCATGCAGTAAATGCCAAAGTCTTCACTTTTTTCTGCTTGCCAGTAGTTAATCCTGCGTTCAGACCCTGATGGGGAAAGTTTGCAGTTTGGTTTGAGATGATTTGTAGGGATGTCTGCAGGAAGACTTCACTGTCTCAGGTCAAATTTTGAATTTTTTCCCCTTATTTTTTATCATTTCCTCTCTCATTTTTTGAAGCTGTTTTCTCAGTCCCTCCTCCACCCCCCTTTCTTTTCTCTGTGGCTGGGTGACATTACTCTGCGGATCAGAAAATAAAGGAGCCTGGCAGAGTGCAGCATCGTTTGGCCCATTTTGTTGTATGAGCCAGCTTTTAGTCTCTTATATGTTGCACACTGAGGTAAATCTTTCCCACTTAAACCCTTCTCTGTGTAAGCTTTAGTCTCTTGTTTCGCTCTCATGAGCATCCCCAGGTGTGAGGCAGCCGGAGACTGCAGCCACGGGTTTTTTGCCCCGTTTGCTTCATCTCACATTAAAAAGCCTAGGGCTCCTGTGTAATAAAAGAAAATTTCCCCACTGTTTTTGTTTCACATCATAAATAGTAAGTAAGTAATACTGTGCTATCCCTTTCTTTCATCTTTATTTAAAATTTAATCTCCAAGAGATTTCCCTGTTGGATGACTGTGGACATGAGGGAGATGGTATCTGGGGCTGAATTCGCAGTGGGCTGTGCTGGCACCCAGACCTTTCAGCCACACCATACAAGAGAGCTCTGCTGTGTTGGGTGCCAGGCACTTAGGATGAATTTTAAGGAATAACAGGTGAGGCCAGGCTCTGGAGTTGGCTGTGTTTGCTTCCCTCTGTCCTATCTGAGGTTCAGATCCCACCTCCTTGCAGGACAAAATCTGAATCTCCCTTCGCGAATCTCCACTTACTTCAGAAACCCTGTTTTTAATAGCTTCGCTGTTCTTAATTTTTAAACCCCGAGAGTAGCTCTCCAGTAGGAATAGAAACTGAAAAACAAAGCAATCAAAGGAAATCTGTCCTACTCTCGGGGCATGTTTGGTTAGCGGCATCTCAGGGGGATGCTGAATCTAGTTCTTTAAACTGAAGCCTCTCCACGGTGTGAAAGGCTGGAAAGTTGCAGCCCGCAGCATCTCTCAAACTCATCTGTGGCTTGTAATGTATATCGAATGGAGATATCCGTTCTGCTGAAGCGCGTATAACAAAATAATCTAACCCATTCCACCCAAATAAATAAGTGGGAAAATAAATCTCTCGTCATACTGTCTTTATAAATATCTTTTAAATTGAGTATGAGTGACAAGATGTGTTTGAGCCACTAGGAGAGCATCTCTGACAGTGCTGGAGAAGCACATTTCATACCTCAATTGTCATTGCAGCCGTACGTACCCTCACCACCTTCGCCTTCGTTGCCCTTCCCCGACTGCAGGTTTTAAAATGCCAATTGATAGATGGAAGATGGAGATACTTCTGATGCTGCTTGGTGCTTCCTTTATTGGACTTAAATAGCCAGGAAGGGAAAAACCTCTCCCAGCACGGGAGGGGAAGGGGCACTGCTCCTCAGAGGGCACCGACCCACAGAGAAATGTGAACCAGCAAATCAGGCTGCGCATCCCTCGCCCCAGCACAGGGAGTCTGGGTGTGCTTATTAGGTTTTCAAATGTTATTTAGCTTGATTGCAGCCTTTTTACAAAAGGAGTTAAGACACGGATATAAAAGATAATAGAACTATAAATTGCAAGACAGGTTCTTATGAAATCAGTAAATTATTCATTTAACTGTTCTGTGGTGCTAATTTCATGTTGCTATGGTGCCTCAAAATGGAGGAGGGAGGTCAGTCTGCAAAACACGGGGCTCACACAAAACGCGCGGATCTTTGTGGAAGACAGATAACGCATTGCACACAACCTTCAGCTGAATGATAAATTGCCTCTTTATCTAGCGTTGTCCAGGGAGATCCAAGGCAGACAACTGAAAGAGATGTTCCACACTAGCTAACGTTTTTTTGGAATTAGACCAAAAATCACACATTTCAGTCTCAAAATCTGTTTAAGTATGCATTGTCTTAGTGGCATCTCTTCTCAGTCTGTCTCTGGAGACAGACAAATCACAACAGCCTGAAAGCTAACTTTTGCGGCCGCTTTCATGCTCATGTGTTGCTGCTCTCTGCTATTTCTGGTGGCCAGCAAAAGCTACTTGTGGAAAGTGGATTTTCCTCTGCTGTTTTCAAGAAGAGGGCATTGTTTTCTGTCAGGTTTGGGGGTGTTTTTGAAGTAATTTATTAATAGACAGAAAAAAATACCATGTTCCTGCTAATCTATAGATGTTTGCCTATTGCTTTTATTGCTTTATTACCCTCATTGTGTACAGCAGTGGCTCGTTTGGAGGGCGGGCCGGATGCTCAAGTGTCAGGCACAAATTTTAGCCTTTCAAGCTCGTTAAATTTGCAGGCAAAACAGCAGGGCTGGTGGGGTTTGCAGGGTGGTAACAGGAGGGGATCTCTTCTGATGTTGATTGTGTCTTCTGGTTTGTGCTTGACAGCCCTTGCTGGAGGCGTTTGCTGCAGGAAGATGCTCCTGTGGCTGGGGATGGCTTGGATCATTAGTGGTTTCATAGCCAGATGTTGGTTGGGCTCTTTTGTCCTTTTCCTTTTTAAGAGCTGCAAGGATCCATTCTCAGGATTCTCTGTTTAGTTCTTGTTTTGCTGGACCCTTACATATTTGCTCCTTGGGCATTTCTGAGGTGCTCAGACTGACTGAGCCTTTGTCCAGTGGATGGCAGTGGCAGCTGAGCCGTCCTGGGAGTGGGTGGGTGGAAAGGGCAGATACAAAACCTCTGTAGTGGCCGTAAGAGCTAAGGAAAAAAACTTTAAAATGTAGCTGACACTCAGTTTCGTTGCAAAACCAGTGTTTTCGGAAAATATGAGTCTTCTGATTTATCTTGGGTACGGCAGCCAGGCAAGACAAGCTCCATAGTGCGATTGTGTCTTAACAAAAACACTGAGCGTTTCCTAGACAAATGGGACGTGGGGCAGAGCGAATCCACCAGGGTCATCAAATCTAGGTATATTCAGTCAGACACAGGACTCCAGACTGGCATCATACCTTTCCCTGCCACCTCCACACACCGTATGAGTTTCCAGCCATCTCCAAGTGTGCTGAAAACACATCTGGGAGACTCTGGTACAAATGACCAGAAGCCTGGAAGGCTGCATCACCCAGAGGAGAACAACAACTGTTCCGTGACAGTGGTATCTTCTCGCTGTGCTTGGTTAATTGAGCCCACTGTGAGTGTTCAGGAGCATAGGTAGCTAATTTTTTCCCCACGAGAAACCAACTGCAGCAAATATCTGTGTGCAAATGGGGAAGTATTTGTGGTCTCCTGCACAGAATAGTCTTAAGTCTTCCTGCTGGCACATGTGCTAACTGCTGCTGCACTCAGGTAAGAAGATAATGATCACATCATTAAGACACTACTAAAGCTGGCATTACTTGTTAGGTCAACATATCGATCTTGACATTACGCTGCAAGATTTTTTTAGATAATGCCTGTCCATCCTGCCTCTTGCTCCAGGAGGAGGAAAGAAGAGGGAGAGAGGAAATGCAAAACTAAAAACAACCTGACACAGATCTTTTCCCCAAAATAAAAGCACTTTGCTCCTTAAAAGATTTGTTCTGCTGCAAAAGCTCCTGCCTTGCTGCTGATAGGATTACTGGCAGATTTCCTTTAAGTCGATAGAAATCCCAAGGGAGTTGCTGGGCTTGTGGGTGGATAATTTGGTCATTCTGAAAACACAGACTCTTTTGTGTTTGGGTGCACGGTGCCTTCCTGGAGCCCAGTGCCCACAAGCTGGAGGATACGGAGGCTGGACAGCCTCTGGGTTTCACCCCGGTTCCTACAGGAGCCCCCATGCTGTTACCTGGTCACAGCCCACGGGTGTGATGCCCCAAGAGCTGAGGAGGTATTCAGCATCTTGGCCATCAGCCTTTTGTCTGAAGCCCTGCAAGCCCTAGTGTGCTTGGGGACCCTGCTGGACCTGGGACATCTTACACGGAGGTTGTGTTTGCTGTCACGTTGAGCTTTGCTGTGCCCCAGCCAAACAGAGTCTGTGCTGGACCATCCACAGGCAAATGATCCATCAGTGAGCTCCCTGAACAGCCTGTCACAGCCGTACAGCTTTCCTTTGAAGCTCGGTATATGTTTGCATTATACCTATATGCTCAACATATTAGAAATCTTAGAAATACTCTTCCTATCTTGCTTCAGAAACAAAAACCTCTCACTTCTTAATAAATTTCTGATTGTCTTGTTATCTCTTCTGTACTGAAGCTGTCCAAGCCAGTTTTTCTCATTTCTCTGGGTCTCTTTATAGTGTGGTACTTACAGGCATTCTGTGAAAATAGTAGTAATTTTGCCTTTATATATGTGTGTTTATATCACTACAGCTTTATTTGGTATTTTAATCTGAGCTTACTGACTGCACTTTTAAGGACTTCTCAGTCAAAAGTGATGGTTCAGAAATATGTAGTGTTTTTCGGTCTTTGTCTTTTAGAGCAACAGTGCCTACACCCATGCTGAGCTAGCTTAGTATCCCTCTAAATATATTTCATTAAGAGTGGTCCATATGGTGTGTCAGGGAGAAGGGGAGTGCAGAGCAGAACCTGTGTCTGCCAAAGAAAACTGTTTTGATCTAATGTTCAGCATAATACAACTTTGGGGGGAAAAAAAATAAACATTGTCAGATGGGTGCTGCCAAATTTCACAATTTATCACGAATTTCAGGCTGTTCAGTGATATTTTTTTTCTTCAGAATACTCCAGTTCCTAGAGTCTTGTGATTTACACAAGACTGTTCATTTTCATTTTTAAAATGTGTTGTAGGAAACAGCCTCAAAATATGGAACCAAGAGGCTCTGGTGTCAGCAGGCTAATGTAAAATCCTCAGCAGGTTTCTGTTTGAAGTCTGGTGGAACTTGAGGTACATCTCCGAGTTTGGAGGTGGTAGGTTGTGGAACGTCAGAGTCCATACAGGGCAGGAACGAGGAGAAAGGTGACTTCTTAGGGGCATTTAATATGACTAATTGCACAGAAGAACGAGGTGAGTCCATCTGACTTGTTCTCCTGTTCCCTTTGAGCCCCACTGCTTTCATACGCTACTTCCAATCTCCCGCGGAAAGCAGTTGAGGAGTTGCATGGTGTTGCTGGCAGGGCAACACGGGAAAGCCTGTGCCTGTAGGTTTGTGCTGGTGCTCCCTGAGGGTTCCCTATGAGCACAGGAACAATCGCTGTTTCTCTACGTTAGCCAAATGAAACCAAGTTGCTGCGTCTCTGCAATGGTGAAGGTTTGCTGTTGTCTTCTGAGCACTTCAGTCCCGTGGCTGTACTGCCTGTCAGTCTTCAGTGCTCCTTTCTTTTAAGGTAGGAGAAACTAAAGTACCAGAATTTGAGAGACGAGCCCTGCATCCAGCCCTACCTGACCCTTTCTTGGTCACTGTGGTGGACGCTGCGTCTTCAAGAGTGAAACCAGCGTTTTCTAAGGGTTTCTTTTAGTCTCTTTTGAACTTGTCTTTATTTTTGTAACACATCCAGTGAAGTTTTCCAAGTTTATCTAAGACTAATTCACACCAATAAACAGAACCTCCTGTCACTAAGATGTACAGCATCTCATACCTTTTGGGCTTACTCCAGGAAGCGTTTGGAAGATGCCACCTAATTAGAGTCTGGGGAGCTGCAGGAGCTGTTCTCGAATTTCTGACACTCGAGACAGATGTGGGTGTGATCCTTATGATCTCCCTGGGGGCTCAGAGTGTAGATGGAGAGAGTCTGCAAGTCCTGCATCAAACAAGAGGAGGTCAGTGACAGCCAGGAGTGGGAAGGTGCCTGCAGAGAGGAGTGTGGGTGAGGAGCTTCCCTTCTGCTTCACTAGGGAGAGGTCTTGGAGAGTTGGCTGCCGAAAAGAGATGATCCGTGGTTTTAAACTCTGAATGTCTTGGTTTAATCTGTGATAAAATGGGTCTGAGTCTTGAAAACAAAATTGTATATCTAGGACCGGGGAGCGCCAGCACCAAACATGAAAAGATGGAGCCATTAACAATAACTGCACATCGGTGCCTGAAATTGGCTTTTTTGGCAAGGATTTTCTAGAGGGGCAGTCAATCAGAATAACTTAAAAACTAATAGGTAATATGGTTTTGCAGATTTTGGTGATGCAGCACTGGGAGAGGCTGAAAAGGGCAGTATTCTGGCTGACAGCTTTGGTTACTTTAGCAGGGTGTTTTGTAGAGCCCATCTGAGCTCCTCGTGTGGAGAAATGTAATATCGCACTCAGATTGTCACTGAGCTTAACATAAAATATGGGTCTGGTTTTATGATATTATGAAATGACCCTTTATGGTACTTGAGTGTTATAAATCAGTAACAAGTAAATAAGGTAAAAGTTATTTTCTTTACTCATATTCTCCTGGCATTAAAGTGCAGGGAAAGCCCTCAAGGGGCGATGGTGAGTGCACAGGAAGGGAAACCATCATTTCTCCTTGAGTTTTGGTAGTATTTGGGCTAATCATTACAGGAGTTCCTCTAAGGAGTCTCCCTCTTGCAACAGGACTGGAGGAAGGCAGCAGCAAGGTGAGTTGCTGCTGAGCCTTACAGGAAAGGCAGAGGGAGTGCCAAGCCCTGCACAAGGGTCTGTGCATCTTCACTTTGGCTTGTCTTCTGACCTGGAACAAGGCACTGCTTGCACCTTCCTCCTCCCTACTCTTTTTTTGATCTTTTCCACTTTTTTCCTGTAGGGTTAACTTTGAGTTTACTACATTGAAGGAAATTTTGCAGGAATAAAATGGGGAAGCTTGCAGGAGAAAACGATGAGAGATGAGAATAAGGAGGAACCGAGGGGGCCTGTGTCCTGCAGCTGGAGCAGCAAGGTTAAAATCCAGACGCTCTTAGCCTGCTGTGGATTGAGTTGCAAGATCAGCACTGTAACCTTGCTTAGGAACGGGGTATAAATCTCATTTCTCAAGGCGCTTAAAACTGGGTTAGCCAAAGCACAAGCAGAACAGGGTGGAGAACACCCTCGTTTCTCATTACTCTCGCTCCTCATTACTCTCTACAAGTACCTGAAAGGAGGTTGTAGAGAGGAGGGAGCTGGCCTCTTCTCCCAAGTGACAGGGGACAGGACGAGAGGGAATGGCCTCAAGCTCCGCCAGGGGAGGTTTAGGCTGGAGATTAGGAGGAGGTTTTTCACACAGAGGGTCATTGGGCATTGGAATAGGCTGCCCAGGGAGGTGGTTGATTCCCCTTCCCTGGAGGTGTTTAAGGCACAGGTGGGTGAGGTCTTGAGGGACTTGGTTTAGTGTTAGATAGGAATGGTTGGACTAGAAGATCCGATGGGTCCCTTCCAACCTGGTTGTTCTGTGATTCTATGATTCAACATTGTTGTGGATGGGACCGATTTTTCCACTTCTCCTTAAAACCAGCTTGCAGTCAGCACTTGAAAATGCACTGTTATAAATTTACGAATCTTATTTCAAAACAACTGAGGTTATATTCCTTTCTTTTTATTTTCCTTTTTTATTTCCTTTGCCTGTATTGGCTACAAAATGAATGCTCTGCTTGCTGCGGTCCTTTATCATGTAATGTTTTCAGCAGACACTCTAGAATTAAATATGTACAATTTCCATAATACTGATTATCCCTGTTTAAGTGCTATTTTGGAGGGTATTAATTTCTGTTGCAGTAACAGCCACGGCACTTAGCACCACCAGCCTGGCTTTCCCTCTGTGCCTGAGCCTTGAGCTTGGCATGAGCTGGGATTTTCTGAGTTGTCCACCAGCCTCACTGCTCTGAATGGAAACGGATCCAGGACGAGAGGTGGGGGCTTCATTTGAAGGAGGCTGCCTGTGTCACTCCTCATATCTTGTGGTTTTTGTATGCAGAAACACAAAGCACAATTAGAATACAGTTATATATCCTCATAGTTATTAAAGCTTGGATTAACATGACATAAAGTTTTGTCTGGGGAGCCTTTTGCTATGGCTCAGGGAGCGTTTTTGTGTGACAGTAATAGGCTACAGTTAATATACTTGAATGATACCAGAATCTGTGTAATAAGACAGAACAAAGGGGGTTTATTTGAAGCTGAATTACAAAGGTGGAATTATCATTGTGAACAATCCACTGAGATTGCAGTTTAATTATTGTATCGTGCATTATTTCGGCATAATAAAGTGTAGTCAGTGAAGCAAAGTTAAAAAATACATATACGCATCTCGGAAAGACATCTTGTCAGTCATGCGGGATTGATGTGTGGACCCGTCACCTTATTCTGAACACCCAAATCCTCCCTTTGCCCTGTTTTTGCAGCTTGTTTGATTTACTGAGCCTGTTTACCATGATTCAAAAGTCTCTTGTAACGTTTCTAGGAGAGATTCATCACTGGGACCTAATCCATTCAAATAGCTTTTGGGCAGGAAATCAGAAGCGTTTGAAGCCAAGAGGTTTCAAACAAAACGTTAATAGGCGGCGGTTGGGCCCTGCAGAGGAAGAGGAATGCGTGTTCTTCAGGGCTGAGGGGAGAAGGAGGAGTGAGAAGGTGGGAGCTTGCTTTCTAATCCTGTTTTCCTGGTGGTGGGTGGGTGCACGCAGGGCTTTGCAGCGAGGTGACATGCACATGCTCTGCTCCTGGCCCTTCCCTGGCCCTGGTGGGGTCTGAGGGAGCAAGGAGAAAAGATGCATCATGTGTATGTGTGCAGGCGTGTGTCCCTGTGCCCACACACAGGGGTGAGGCAGTGGAAATAGCAGCCTTAGGAAACTCAGAGATACACAGTGCTTTGGAAAACACTTGCAAATACACTTTTTTTTCAGTCAACAGCAGAATTAACCCTTCCTTTTAAAATAAGAAGTTATATAATCGTAGAATCACCATTTTGGAAAAGACCCACCGTCTCATCAAGCCCAACCATTCCAATCAAATCAGACTGAAGTGTGAAGAGTAAGTGTTGTGTTCTGCATGAAACCCACGTGTGAGAGTATTTCAGTAAACAGGATACTGGGTGGGTTTCTGTTAAGGCGGTGAAGTTAAGTATTCTGTTTTTAGCCCTACTCAGTGTGACACATAGGGGCGGCTTCGCCTGAAGATGCTCAGTGTCCCCGTAGCTGGGAAAGACTCAGTGCATCAAGGGGACTGCAGAGCCCCTCGATGGTCCCTGGGAAAGGAAAGGATGGTTCTGTCAGGTTTTGATGACAGAGGATGACCAGACGCTGTTAGTGGCTGGAATGGTCTTTCCCAAAGGTGGGGTGCTCCTGTTTAGCCTGTGCCTGCCTCCTGCCTGTCCCTGACCCTGACTGCAACCCCACCACCACGCCTACCCACCTAGGGAGCAGGATCCTTTTTTTAAATTTTCATTTATAAACAGGAAATCATTCCCAGAAATCATTTTGGAAGTAGGATACGGGAGGTAGAATGGCTCCAGCGTGGTTTTAAACAAACGAACAAACAAACAGAAAAGCCCACAATAGAAAATATTGTTTTTTCTGCAGTAAGCATTAGAAGAGTAGAAACAGTCCCAGAAATCTGGGTATGGTGATTACGCTTGTAATCCCTGTGCTGTCCAGGGGTAATTAAAAATTGCAGCTGAACCTTGGTTTCAAATGTCTGGATGAGGCTCTGTCAAACTGATGAGAGCTTGCATTGTTGACACGTGTAAAACTCAATTTACCCACCAATAACCATGGTCCGTGGGCATTAAATCTCTCTTCAAACAGTGTGACAGTGGGGCACAGCGGGGGGCGCGTTGGAGGGGCTTGGAGAGGGGCTGAGGTGTGAGAGGAGCTGTGCCGAGCCGCAGTCAGCGCCGCTAATTGCTTTCTTTTTAATATTGTATTCAGCCTTAATAGCCTGTTCTCCTGGTGGATTGCCTTTCCCAGCATTTCTTACGGCGTGCTGAGGAGCCTGACCGGAGAGTGGGAAGGGGTGGAACTGGAGGGAATAAAATCAAGGTGGTACTTCAAAAATCCATCCCGACAGCCCAAACTAATGTTCCAGTCTGAGCTCCCTGATTGAACTCAAATTAAAGGGGGCCAGGCTGCAGCCAGCGTCCCCAGGTCTTGAGTGATCAAAATGGCATTTCATGCCCCGTGCTCCTCATCTCGTAAACCTGGGGGACGGCAGGCAGGTTGGGCTTGTCGCGGGCGGCAGGCAGCAGATATTACCCCAAAGGTCACTGGTAATGATGCTTTTCTGCGGTGAACAGGCTTAAAAACCATATTCCCCAAGTGGCTTTGGGCTGCTATCTTCTCATCAAGACTTTGCGGTGTGTTTTAAGAGGTGAAGGCCAAGTCTAAACCCACAAACACACAGATCAGAGCTAGTGCTTGGGTTGTGTTATTTCTCCTCTGACCGATGAGCGATGTGCGCTAGTGATGCAGGGATGCGAGTGGGGCTGAAAGTCCAGGGAAACGTGTGTTCTGAGCTCCAGCAGTTTCAGTGTCAGCAGCTTGTGAAAGCAAATCTGAGGACTTGTCTTCTGCTAGTTTTTTTACTAATTTTGGCAACAGGAAAATCACTTCTGCACACCTTTCCTGAGTGCAACAACATGTTACAGAAAGGGGCTGGGTTGCAAGGGGTTCTTCTATAAATTAAAAACATCCCTAAATGTAGAGGTACAAACTATGTTTGATTTGGGGTTGAAGGACAAAGGAAGATAGTTCTACTTAGAAGAACGAGCCCTGGAAGAACATTCTTTAATATGCAGGTCAGTGTATGAACAGAACAATAAAAAGGAAAAGGGATGTAGGAAATAAAATGAAACTTTTTTTTTCATTACAGTCAAGGGAAACTTAGATGAGTTTTTCTTTGCTAATAAACTACACTTTGATTTTGCAGCTGAGCCTTTGCTGGAGCTGACTGTGGCAATTGTTCGGACTTTTTTTTTTTTTTTAAACTCTGGGCAATAAAAAAGCCCTTCATGCATCAGGAAGCAGTAATGCAATACTTGTCTTATCTTCACACTTATTCAGCAGGTATTTACAAAAGGGCAGCAGGAAGCTCTTTAAACTTGATCCTGTTACTTTGCTCAGGATGTGTCTTAATCAGATCTGTTTACCTGTGTCTGGCCTGCATTGGGATTGCACTGCAAAGGCGACTGTAAAAAACCCCCTTTGGCTTCTTGTGAGTAGAGGTTTTCTCATTATTCTCTGTCACGGGCAAGGCTCTGAGCTGGTTTTTATTTAGGGGCACTGACCAGAGCCCCATAGGTTACGACGGTGCATTCAGTGGGTAAGGAAGACCATAGCTATGCTTCAGTGCTGTGTGTTCATATTCTCAAATGTGATAGAGAGAGGTGTGATGAGGTTATTTCTCTGTAGTATTTGTCACCGGATGGATGGGAACTTCTTTTCTGCTCAGATCAGTGTGATAATGCAGGGGCACAGCAAACTGTGGTGCGCTGACTAGGGAGTCCCTTATGCCTTCTCTCCAGAAAGTGCTTTAAAGAAATATGTACTGATGCCATTGTTGTCTTCAGAAACCATGTCTTAGAAAGGCTTAATTGGACTTAACTTGAAATTGAGTCACACTTAAAGGTAGTTTCCATTTATTAGCGGTTGTTCCTGAAACAGCCAGTGTGTGATTCAAAGTCCGATGTGTTGGACCTTGGGGTTCAGCAAGATGGTTCCTAATGCTTTTTCTGGCATGTGGATTTTAATAGTCTCTCCACATCTCATTATTCAGCATGGTTATTTGTAGTAAACGAACCAACTGCACGTGTTTTAGTGTTAAGTCAATAGGGAAAATGCTGGTTTTGGAAAGAAGAGACTTCACCCTGTACGTAGCATACTTCATCCAAGGACCTGCAAGTGCTCTACAAACATTTGAAGCTCCTTCTTCTCTCAGGGAGGTTGTAGCCTCGTTTGTTCTGGATGTTGTTGGATCCAGCTCCCATGTGGAGCCCCATAGGAGGCTGGACTCTGCGCAAAGCCCAGTGGCTGGTGAGGTACCTGGAGGCAGCAGCTGACGGCTGGGACTGCTGAAGCCTGCTCCGTAAGCTCATCATCACAAGCAGCTCCAGCAGTGACCTGAATGTCCAGTGTCACCTGTGGAGTGTCAGACCCAAGCTTCTTAGCTTTAGGAGGAATACACAAAGGCTGCTGAGGGCATCTTTGCTGCATAGTTTGGTGGTGGCCCAGAGCATCCTCTTGGACAGTTCTGAAGGGTTGTCACTATGCACTTTTAACACCTTTTTTTTTGTTTTTCAGGAAAAGCACTAATTCAGACAGCCTTATGGAATGGGTGACAGGATGGGTGAGGAGACTGCTGGGGCAGAGTTTGAACTGATGCTGTAATTAAATTAAATAACAATGTCCCTCTTTCTGCAGCCCAGATAGGAGGGCAGGTGTTTAAATCTGTTGGCTTTTCAGATACTAACATTGCTAACGTACTTTAGGAGAGGAAGGGGTTACGTGTCAACTGTCCAGTGTTCACCAGGAACTACCTCTCCTCTGGGTGGCTTGTAACAGCCTCGTGATTTCCAAAATATACACTTGCCAGACCTAAGGGGCAGCACCTCGCAAGTATTGTTTAGAAAAGAAAACAGATTGCAACTTTGCAGTGCTAATATGCAAACGAGCACGGTGGAGGGAAGAAGAATTATTTCTGCTGACAGTAGCTAATGTTCCGTGAAAGTAAAATCAGAAACCGCCTTGCACCTGGCTTGCTGCAGTGCTGAAGGAGCAATGTTCCTCCAGTGCCCTGCGGCGGCATCGCCTCTGCCCTGCGGCACTGAGGAGAGTGGCCCTTGCCCTGCCTGACACACCTTGCGGAGCCTTTGGTAGGATGGAGAAACTTGGCCTGAGAGCACCCAATGGAGAAACGGAGCTGAGATGAACTTCAGTGCTGGTGGCTCTTGTGGTTTTGCCATGACCCTTGTGAAACTTAATACATTTAAGTTTCAGTTTGAGGGATGTAGTTGCGTGGAGCTCAGCGTTTGCTTTCAAAAGAGCAAAAGTTCTCCTGTGTTTCAGTGGCAGAAGCTTAAGCTCCTCTGTGAATGCCCCAAATAATACTTTAAAATTGTTGTGCAGGCATTTAAAAAGTAGTTTGTGTGCTTCTCTTATGCTTTTATCTGATGCTGACTCCTTCAGGCAGCTGAGAAGGGGACAGGGCTGGAACAGGATGGTTGGAACTCAGGTTCTTCATTTGTTTGTGGATATCGGAAGAAAACACTTAGCAAAAGTTACTGTGTTTTTGGAGAAATGGTTAGAAAATAGTGCATAATGTGTGTATATACGTTGTATATGCAGGGAGAAAGGATATCTTAAATAAATTGTTAGAGAGGGATGCATGTGGGAGGAAGATAGATCTGCTGCTGGCGGGGAACCAAAGGCAAAGGCTTCCAGGATGGTGTTTGGCTCGGGGGCCACATACAGGTCACTTCACATGCCTGTGTCTTAGTTTCCCCTCTAGTCCCACCCTCTTCCTTGTCCCTCAGATGAGTAAAACACAAAGATGTTTTGAGGCAGAGTGAATTAAATGTTTGTAAGAGAGTCTGGAGGCTATCCAGCAGATGTTTTGAACTACATTCTGTTCTTGCCTGTCCAGCGAAGGGTGGCAGCAGGGGCTCCATTATTTAACAATTGCTGCAGATTGAACAGGATCCAAGTACCCTCCTTGTCTTGCTTTTTAGCACACAGTGGAGTGTTTTTAGCTGTTAATGTGTATTTTGAAGTTATCAGTCGCTCCTTGTCTCATACTGTAACATGGACCAACTTTGATCACAGAAGAAATTTCTGTGGCATTGATTTGTGGCAGAAATGTAGGTTGGAGTTTTATGACAGCAGTGATGGAGGCACTGCTCTAATTCACAATACATTTTGTTAACCAAATGCTACAGCTTCATGTAAACACGTGTATCATGTGGCATTAGATCAGTCTACTTCCAGAAACAAGCCTGGATGTCTGCTTTCTGTCCTTTGTTAGCTTAACTCGTGCTTTTCTTTAAAGAAAGAGGCGTGTTAAGGATGGGGATGTGACTATGTGTGTGGCGGCAGGCGTCTGAAGTGCTGGAGGGGAAAGAGGGGAGCAACTTTGCCACAAGAGATGGGCCCTGAGGCATGTTGGTCCTCTCCCATGTCCCTGTCACGTGTTCCTCGGTGGGGTGATTGACCATACCCTCTGTACCCTCTTCCGTCAGGACCTTGCAGCGCTGAACTGCGGCTGGATGTTTATTAGCTGCGGTGCTGCTGGCCTGGGAGAAGGGCAGGAGGGTCAGGGATGTTCTGCTGGCTCCTGAGAGCTCTCTGAGATCTGGTCTTGGTCCTGGCTCCTCTGACTCTTATTCCGTTTCAGAAATGCGGTGATGCTGGAACCTATTTTCCCATCAAGCTAAGGAGACCCGAGGGACAGCTGCCTATGCACTGGCAGGCATAAATTGTTCTGGGCAATTAGACCTGGCTGCAGGACTTGATTGCAGAGCTCGGACCCAGCCCAAGGCTTGCTTTGCTCTGACAGAGGCCAGCTATTCTGTCTGTGTAAAAGCGCAGCAAACACAGACATGCCCTGCGGCCGAGAGGGTAGCACTGTGATGGTCTTGCCTGACTCTCTGCGTCACTTTTCTCTTCAGCGTGATTTCCACTGTCAAAGGCATCCCTGAAATAGCCAGTGTTGCAGGTAACTGGGGGGTGAGGGCCACCTTGTCAGGAGAGAATAGCTGCAGTACTGGGGTGAATGATGAGTTGTTAATGCTGCCTTCTGGAGTGGTTTTTCTGCATCCTTTTTTCTTGCAGAGCGCCCTGTGGTGGTCCTGGTTATGTAGGTATATCGTACCTTTTGGCAAACTGTCCCTGGGAGTTTATACATCGGCTGTTCTGCTGGGTGGAGGTCGTACTCAACCCAGGCTGGTGTTCCACCATCTTACTGGCACTGGCTTTGCTTCATTCCCCTCCTGTTTTCACCACCTTCTCTGCTGCTGGCTCTGTAGTGGCACAGCAGCCCCTGAAACTGAAGAGAGAACAGCCTTTTTGTTTCTGACTTATTTCTTGGTTGGACTGCGTTTTGCTTGTTCTCTTTTCAAGAACCTTGTCTTCCCAGTCAATGGTGTTAGTTAATGCTTGCTGGAAATCTGTTTGAGGACAAGGAAGGTTTTCAGCCAGGACAACAGGTCAAAGGAAAACTCCAAGAGTCACAGAGTTTGTAACTTGATCTGAATGTGACCCAGAGCCTTGCTTTCATCAATACTTCATATTATTAATGACAGAGAAGGAATTAATGAGAAATCGTCTATGTAGTCATCTTTAATTTGCCCTGTTGTGGAAAGCTGTTTTTTTCTGGAGAGAGTTAATAATTCTTACGTCCCCCTTGGTAGAGTAAGCACTGAGTAACGTGTTGGTATTTTGCAGGAACATTTTGAAGTGCAAGAGTAGCCACTCTGATATTTGGCAAGCATTTGGGATGCTCTTTGCCATGTCACGGCTGGTGAGCGAGCCCCGAGATTAATGTGATTGAGTGACTGTTTTAATTTCAGCCCCAATGGAGCAAAATTAGTTACGATTATATGTGTGTGTTGAATAAAATTGTAGTTTTATTAGCAATAATTGCTGAAGAAGACTTTTTGAAGACTTGACTGCTGGGGGAAAAGATTGCGAGTACTGGAATTTGTTCTTGCACAGTATGGCATTGATTATTTTCATGGTGCATAATATGTCAGTCCTCGGTGGGTGAGTTGTCACTGTGAAACGCTGGGAAGCGCTCAGTGGGGGTCCTCACCGCATGTCTCCAGCCCCTGGGGAGCACCACACAAAGTGTGCTTGATCCACAGAGGGTATGGATCTTGCCTTGCAGACGAGGCTGCCATGTGAAGTTGTAGTGGTTCATATCCCAGAGCTGGAGCTCTCCAGTTTGGTCCTTGGTGTGTTGGCCAAAACAGCAACCATCAGGGTGAGCGCAGGAGTTGGAGCCCGTGAGCACAATGGAGTGGCGGCATGGGAACCAGCCGCACTCTTAGATTGGGAACCTGTGGTCCGGTGTGGTCATCTGTGTTGGGACACGGTGCTGCAAACACTGTGGACCCAGCCCCATAGTGAAGGGACCTGGGTGATGAGCAAGGATGCTTTGGGTGCCTTCAAACAGGGGAAAGAGCTGCACGGGGAGCTTGACAGAAAGATGGGAAAAGGTTAACGTGTTTGTTTCTTTGTTTAATTCCAGTGTAATCAAACCCAGAGGCCTGGTGTGGGGGAACCATTTTTTCTAACTGTCTGGCGTGCGATGTGCATTTGTCTTAATTTATGTGGGTGGAGGTTGTAAATCTGCAGAGCCATGTTGCTGGCACTTAGATTCCACATGCGCATTTAAAATAACAGCACCTGACAGTTTACTAGCTGGTAAGAGGTTTTTCTGCTTCAGAAAGCAAAATATTGGAGGAGTTGTGCAGTGTGTATAAATAATTTGAGGAATTAGACCAGAATATCCAGCACCCTTTTCTTGGGAGACTAAAAAAGGGATGGACCTGTAGAGTTTACAGATCAGGGGACGGAGCAGCTAGAAACACAACCCAGCTGTATGTAGCTGAATGTCATCCTTCTTTAATTCCTTTTCTCATAGGACCCAATTTGAACGGCACAGTGTTTGATTATATAGTGTTATTTCATTTGTTTGCCCTAATTCTTTCTTACCTTGAAAGGATGGAGAAGTTAGCACCAAATCTGCTTGGTAGCATTAGAAACAAACAGCCCCTCCTTCCCAGGAGGAACGCAGGAACATCTCAGCCTGCCCTGGATGTGTCGGAAACTCAGGTTTTGGATCAAGAAAAACTTCTCTGGGCTGGTGGGTGAGGAGGAGTGCGAGGCTTAAAGGCTGCTGTGTGTCCATTCAATATAACGTCATAGTTTCCCTGTGGAGGTTTTACTCAGTGAGTAAATGTGATTCAAAATGAAATAAAGAGAACTTAAAGGCAAACTGTAGGAAAGCTGGGGACAGACTCTTTATCAAGGAGTGCTGGGATAGGATGAGAAGGAACAGTTTTAGGCTGGAAGAGGGGAGATTGAGATGAGATCTTAGGAAGAAATGTTTTGCTTGAGGGTGGAGAGGCCCTGGCTCAGGTAGAAGTAGTGGCTGCTCTGTCCCTGGAGGTATTCAAAGCCAAGTTGGATGGGGCTTGGAGCAACCTGATCCAATTGGAGATGTCCCTGTCTGTGGCAGAAGGTTGGAACCAGGTGGGTTTTGAGGTCCCTTCCAACACAAACCATTCTGTTTTTTTGTGAACTTGGAGATGGGAAACAGTGGCTGCTGATGATCTTGTGTGTGTGTGTAACTGAATGCTGGCTTTACAACCCGTGTGTACGTGGACCACCTCTTGGGTTTGCAGGTCCATACAGCTGTCACACAGTTATACAAGTACAAGATGATGCATGGAGTTGTTCAGAGAACAAGCTGATCTGGTCACCTCAGGTTTTGGTGCGGCCCCGTGCCCCCGTTCCTGGTGCTCTGCCCACCAGGAGCTCTCTGGGTCGCTGCTGGCTTTTGCAGAGCAGCCGCACTGTTCGTTAAGGTGTGAGCAACGCTGAGCTGGCAGCAGGTTTGATCATCTCTGACTGCTCCACACTGCCCTGCCAAAAAGAGAGGAGTTAAAAATCACCAAGAATAAAGTGTGTGAGGAATGAATGGAGAATACTGTGTGTTCTTGTGCCGGGTTAGATCAGTTGCATTAAATTCAGAGCCTTTCCGAGTACAATTAATAGTCATTTTATTTAGGTCACCCTGGTTTTGTTGCTTTAAATGTATGCCTCCATTAAAGTGGAAGAAAATCAAATACATTTATCTCTGTGGAGCCTTTTGTGAACTAGTTGGGCATATTTTAAACAACCCTGGGAACTGTTAGGATTATTAAAGCCTTTGGCTCCTCCAGTTTTTTTTCTTTCCTCCTATTCTCCCCTATTCCTCCTTCCAGGCAGTGATTAAAGAAGTGGTGTAGCCCTTCCTTCTCTCAGAGCCCCAAGTGGATTGAAAAAAAACCTGTTAAATAAACTAAAGCCCATTAGTTAGGCTTTCTGTAAGAAACTGGGTCTAAATTGGATGTACGTATGGGGTTTGCTGGGACAGAGGAGGAGTCCGTTGGGCTTAAGTGCCCATTTGTCACTGGTATTATCTAGCAAGTCTCTTTCTATTTTTTATTTACCTTAAGTGCTAAGACTGTGTTCATTTTGTAATATGCTCCCATTTGATGCCAATAATTAGTTCAAATTCATCAGCTCCTGTAAGCCTCCAGATCGAGCTGTGCTACATCTGAAGAGAGACAGAGATTCTTGGACTGCCAGGAGCTTTTTGCATCCGCCAGGTGGGACGTGGCTCTGCCTGGTGGCTCTGCTCTCTCACACCTGGACTGTAGAAATTCTGCTTTTCGTGGTGTGTGCCAAGGGAATGTGCTCACAGGAGGCCACTTTCATAGTTGGTAACGGTTCAGCTGGCAGCGTATTGTAGGCGAATGGTCCTGGGTGTACCCCAGCCCAGCCAATCCTTGGAGGTGGCCACTCCATCTTCCAGTCCTGTTTCTACCCCTGGAGAAAACTAACTTCTGTTTTGTAAGCAAGGTGCTAGCCGCACGTTTTGACTTGAGACTTGGAAAACTTGCTGTTTGGTCATCTTTAAAACACTGAGTGAGGAAGGGGACGTGGCATTGAGGAGAGGGTTAACTGTCGGACGGTCGCAGCTCCTGAATCTACTTGAGTTTCATCTGTGGGTTGTTTTTTTCCCCTTCCCTTGAAAGAGGGATCAATTTGCTTACTACGGGGTTTACTGCCGGTTACCTTGACTGTGTCCCTTATTTCTCCTTGATGAAAACTTGAACAAGCTGCTTGTGTTTGATTCACAGAGAACCGTGAGAAACGGGCTGTGTGTGTGAGGCAGTGTGGTTTTCTCATTCTATTCAGCCCTTTGTATATTCAAATTCTTCTAGTTTCAGTTCTTGCTGTTCTGCCAGATTTCCATACCATTGATGGGTTTTCTGAATTAATAAGTCTCTTTCTCCCCCTCCCTCCCAGACCCTCACCACCTTTTCGCAACTGGTGAAAAGTTTTTCTAAGCGCGCTGCCCTCTCCATATTGATTTGCTTCTCTTGCTTGTCTAACCAGCTCTTAGATGTTTTATTTTGCAAAGCGTTAATAGAATTTTCTTTTTGCCATCGCACTTCATCTATTCAGGAGGTTTCAAGAAGTCTCATTGTGTCACTGGACTATGGAGGAAAGCGGCTATTCTTCTGTTACAATAGCTGCTCCAAAAAATAACACAGGGTGGGGTAAACTCATAAAGGGCAGAGACGGAGATAAAATGTTCTGACCTTAGGAAACAGAAAAGATAACCAATTAGACATTGTTGAAAGAGCACCAGCTGGCTTAAAGAACACCCCACTGATTATTTTTTCTTAAAGGTATGCCGGGTCCACATCTGAAACCCGTCTGCGGAGCTCATCTCCTCTTGCTGTGTTTTCAGATGTGAACTGGCAGGGCTGACCCTTCAGTAGGTGATTGCACACCCGGTTCTGATCCCAGAAGCAGGTACTGCTGCTTGGAGGAACAGAGCACCCACCTCCGGGGTATCTGTGCTCCTCGGGGACCCAGCCAGCATGGTACAGATCTGCTGGATTAGCCTGTGCAGGCTGCGTTTGTTACTGCTAATAAGGATTTATTTGCATAAAAAAAATCTCTGCCAAGATCATCATTCCAGTGAAGTGGGGCCTTAGTGCACGTGGCACAAAAAGTTGTTTGACCAGGGGACGTGTATCTGATGGGTGAGTCGACAATTCCTGTTGTGCGGGTGGGAGAGGTAGCCAAAGCAACACATCTCCAGTATGACCAGGACCTGAACCTAGAGCCCTCCTCATCTCCTCCACTGCCTGGTCCCGTTCCAGGACCTGTTTTCTATCCTGGCAGCACATGGAAGAGCAGGATGAGGCTTCACAAGAGATTGAAAGCCGTGGTGGTGCTGTTGCCGGCCTCAGCTGAGCCCAAGAGAGGGTTTTGCACCTCACAGTTCAGGCTTCAGCCTGCTGGGAAACTTCAGAATGAGACATGATTGTGCTGAAGCAAGGTTAGACTTGTGCTGTGTCTCGTCTTATGTCTCTTCCCCCTTTAATAGCAATACGAGCAGCCTATTTAAGACCCCTGGAATGTCCTTGCAGGAGGAGATGTCATTTTGGAAGGTGGGGATCCTGCTGGGAGAGCCTGTGCATGGCAACAACCTCTGGGTCAGGGCCAGAGGAGCTCCCTGAGCTGGTGGGGTCTCTGCTGCCGTGTGTCTGAGACCTCTCTGGGCTCTGGTGTGGGATTTGAGGCAGAAGGGTTATGCTGGAAGACTTGTGCGTTAAAACATGTGCAGCAGCAGTTGGCATGGGGACAAAAGGGCTGTCAGTGTGCTCAAATGGACCAGTACAGAGGAGACCGTGATGCTCAAAGAAACAGCTTTAGGTATGACTTGTAACTGTTGGTTCCAGTGAGGCCAGGACCTCTGAGAGTGAAAAATAAAGATTGCTGTGCAAACGTAGCCCTGGAGCAGAGATAAGTGGTGGTGGCAGCATGAAGTGAAGCTCTGTCCTTATCTGCCTCCTGGTATTGCTTATACTTGTGAGTTTTCTTCCTTGGAGTAAAGAAAGACAGCAGGACAAATGGCTCTGTGTTTAATGCGATTTGGTTTTTTCAGTGCTTCAGCACCTTTAGGTCTCATTTGTGATGGGTATCAAGGAGGAGTACTGTTCTCCACCATCCCAGACCATTGCTAAAACATTCTGCAAACCACTTTGACAAAGTTAAGAGCAAGTTAACCAGAGGCAGGTTTTGGATGAGTTTAGGCATCACGTAAAGTTTTACTGCACTATATTTTTTCACTATCCCCTGTAACATATTTCAGTCCCATAGTTAAGCTGTGTTTTCACCACCTTCCCAAAAATATGCCTCTGCCCAGTTGAGACTGAGATTTTAATTCTGCACAGAAGCAGGCTGGATGCCTATTTCCCTGCATTAGAGGACTCCAGTCAAGCTATACTCCCTGAACCATGACTTTTATCCAGGTGGGAGCTTTCAAATCCCACTGTAGTTCCAGGATCCCGTTAAACCAGCAGAAGCTGGTCCAGCTGCTGTAAGCGGGTCCCACCTTCCTGTGAGATCCTGCTTCCCTGCCCTCTGCAGCAGCCCATCCCTTGCATCAGCACAAGTGTTGGTTTGGCTGTGCTGGGAAATGGCTCTGACTTAAAACTAACCTAGAAGAGAAAGCGTGCTTCGTTTTACCCTGGAGCAGTTCCCTGGCTTGATCTGCTGTGCAAACGTGTTGGCAGAAAGGAAGAGGTCAGCACAGAGTGGGCAGGGGCAGCTGGGGTGAAAGGTGGACCCTTTGGTGGCTCTGTGTAAGGTGAAGAGAGCGTGTAACTGCCTTGTAAGTCATTTACCCTAAATAAATGATTTATAGAAAACCAGAATATAAGAACGTGGGAGAGTCATAAAAATTACTGAGGAAAAAGACCTAAAAACCCCCCCCCAACCCTGAATGAACAAAAAAACCCACCTCACAGATACCCAATGGAGTCCTTTAAAGAATAAAATCTTTTCTTTGAAGATCCTTTCCCTTCCCCCAACGTCTCCTGCAATTTAATGGTGAGACAGGTTTTCATCAGCCCCTAGTTTAAAACGGGGAATAGCATGTCTGTAATTTCTTTTCAGAATGATTGCCCAGGCCGCTTGCAGCAGCACACAGGACCCACCTGCCCCAACTCCCGCAGCCCCGGAGCAACAGCTTAACATGTGATAATGCTGGAAAATAAACCCCAGCACAACATCCTTCTCAAATAAGTGTAAAATTTTAGGTGTGGCTGCGCAGTTTAAATGGAGGTGGAATAAATCATGCAAATGGTAATGAAAATTGAAAGCAATTTGGTTGCACTCCAATACATTTCATCAGTCATCTCTCTTCTGAAGTGGAAATGCCAAGCCTGCTGCGAATTAAACTTTCTCCCTCCTCCCTCTCCCCTCTTTCCTCTAGCTTTTCAAAAGACCTTTTGAAAACCTCTGAATACCTTTCTTGCCTGACCAGATTTTACCCTGCTTATACTCACTGAAACCTCCTAATTCTCAGCCAGGACAGTGACTCTAATTTGGAGAAGTCATGGGCGTGATTTGCATCCACAGTTCCTCTCTTGGCCCTTCTTATCTCCCTATAAAAGGGAAAAAGACTGAAATGAGGCACAGACAGGGACCAGCAAGAGGTGGAAATGCTCCTTAGATATTTGACTTTTTAGGGCAACGGAACTTTTAATGTTCTCTTTTCCACATTAGGATCAAATGCTAGCTAGGATGTGGGTTGAAAGCAGCAGACTTCCAAAAGGAGGAGCTGACTCTGAGAAAAGAGATGTGATGCTTCGTTTGTACCAGAGTTGAGGCTGCTCCTGCCTTTGTCTCCCCTTCCCAGTTTCTGTTGTGCCTTTGTGAACCGTGCAGCCAGTGTTAAAGCCCACGTCTCCCCTCTTCTCTCTTGCAGGTAGAGGACGCCATGCTTATGTTTGACAAGACGACCAACAGGCATAGAGGTAAGAGAGAATGGGAACTCTGACATCACATTTTGTGACAGTGTCTGTAGGGTGAGCACAGTCAAAAATCAGTGTCAACACAATGACCCAGTGGCCAAATCCAGTGGTGCTAAGTCGAGCTGTTTGTGTTTGCGACAGCCCTCTCTGTCCTGCAGAAGTTGTGAAGGAAGGGCTGTTCAGCCTGTAATGCTACATGTCACCTGGATTTTGTTACTAGAGATTACTTTTCTGGCCAGTTTAAGGACTTATCTTTGGGAGGGCAGTTGTCAGGCTCCATACTGGAGATAAAAAACCCCAGGGAGCTGGATGTGGTGAGGCTGCAGGGAGCAGAGGGTTTGTACCGAGATGTGTAATGTTGGATTATGCTGGGCGTAAGGCCAGTTAAGCTGGGACACCGGGAAAATTAAGGTGCTAAACCTCTCCACTGAGGTTTCAAGCGTGCTGGGGTTTTGAAGCTGAAAACTGCTCATCCTCCAGTGACGGTAGCTCAGAATAAGCAGGATCTCCAAAAGAGGAATCTCCCTGCACATGTTTCACAAGAGAGACAAGGTTTCATCACTGCTTGTACGTTTCTGTGAAATGAGCTGAGGATTATTTTCAGTCTCACGGCCATTCCTTTCAGTGGAAATAAATGGTGCTCCTCTGTCTCTCGGTGAGCGGTTCACGTTGTCGCAGCAGCAGAGATGCTGAGCTCCAGGCAGAGAGAAGCCTGGCAGCCACTTCACTCAGGTGTGGGGGGAAAATGTACCTGGGCTCCCACATTGACACCAGAAATGAACAGGCTCTGAATCCCTCTTCCCTTCTCTCTGAACAAGCTTGATTTTACCAGTCTCTCTGCTTTAACTCAGCGTGTGTTTGGAGCCAGTGCAGCCTGTGGCTTCTGCCCCGTGTGATGGTGTGGACGTGTAGCCCAACATTTGTCGTTTGCCCATCACGCCCTGGCCCTTTTGTGAGGCTCTCTTGATTGATTTGGTTATTGTCCCAACCACGAATGTGTCTGTTGCTTAGAATGCTGTAGTAGTTTGTTTAGGGAGGCTGCCAGAAGGTGAAAAGGAGCCTGTGCCCAGCCAGGCAGCGACGGGAGCCCTGGAAACGGTTGAGAGGAACAGCTCAGAGTGCCTGGTCGCTGCCTCCTCACCTGATCTTCATCTCCATGGCAGAGTCCTTACCTGACCTCCTGGCACTGTCGGAATTATTCATTGCTCTGATATGCGGTTTAACGAGCAACTTAGTGCATGTGGATGGCTGGGTAAGTCAGGCAGACCTCCAGGATAACGTTCCCTCCCTCCAGCAATTCCCTCCCAGGCAGTAATCCCTCTCTGAAGTCAGGGATCATAGTACCCTGGAAAATTCAGCAGCAGTGAGCAAAAGACTTGCTTGGAGAGATAAGCTCTTCGGTGCCAGGGAAAGCATGTGAGCAGCCAGCACCCATCAGTTTTGTAATGAGAACTGAGTGTTCAGAACTCTTACATAGTTGGAAAAGTTCAACCCCTGACAACTTCCTTTTCTATCCAGGGAGTTTTCCACCCTTCTCTTCACAACCACCATTAAACAGGCCATAAATACCCTTCTCCATTCAGGTTCTTGACATATTCTTTGTTGCGTTTGAGAACTGTTATGTGGTGGGGTTTGTGCTGGACACAAGGGCCCCACATCCCCACTCTGCTGTGATCTGCTGGAAGGGCTGGAGAAATACCAAGGGATGATTCTGGTGCTAGCAAAGCACGTACTCAACTGATTTGGCTCCTGTGAATGTGCTTCAGTGAGTCTTCTGCCTGCTTCTGTTTGTACACTTTGTTTTTTACTCTTAAACTCTTTCTTAACTCGGGATGTTTATGTGGAGTATATCAGATAGGCCAGCAACATCCTGGTGTTCCCCCCCATGCCCTCTCCTTCAGAGGCTTTTGCAGCCCTATTTGCAAGTCCCTCACCTGTGGTTTTGTGCCTCTGTCACCCCACAGAGCTGACCTCCACTGCCCATGTCCAAGGGCTTGGGGCCTCCACAAGGGCAACTCATCCTAGGGGACATCAGCCCTTCCCTCAGCACAAGTTGCCTTATCCCTAGAGAAGGGCTCTGCCCCAGAGGCAGAGTTAAAAATATCTCTATTTGCTGAAATGCCCTAAATCCTGGAGTTCTGTTCTCACTGTGCCTGCAAGTGAGCTCTGTTCCTACCCGCCGAGCTCACTGGTGAGCTCTACACCAACTTGTGCGTGCCTTGACTGAGCCAGGGCAGCCAGGAGTCTCTGCGGGGACATTAAAAATAGAGCAAAGGTGTGTTAGTCCTTCCTTTGCTTCCTGCAAGCAGGATGTTCATCTCTTCCCCTCGTACCTCAAGGTGATCCCTGCTCTGTCCCCTGCTGGTGCCACCGTGCTGCTGTAAGCACTTTCTAAGGTGTGAGGGCACCAGGAAGCGTTGGTGTTTGTGCTCTGCTAGTGCTGAGCTCTGCACTGGCAGCTCTGGTTCAGCTTTTCTTTGCTTCTTAGGGGAAGCTGCAATAGCGTGCTGGGGAGCCCTGCTATCAGGTGTGAACCTGAGCGATAAACCCCAGAGGACGGTTCATCCTTCAGAAGTGTCTCTCCGCTGTCTTATCTGGAGAAAAGGACCATAACTGCTGGAGCTGAGGGCTGCAGGTGCGGCAGGCACCTTAGCTACCATCACACCTTTTGTTTGATGGGGTTTATTCCCCACACTGTGTGTTGAAGATGAGAAGCAACAGGTCTTCCTTTTTTTCCTTCAGTGATTCTCTGAATTTAGTTTATTGTTAAAAGTTTTACGGCTTTTTTTTTTATACATACAAGCAATAACATTTCAGTTCACATTAGTATTCTTGTGTAAGCTCCTAGATGAGATCTCAGAGTGGAGGAATTAAGAATCCAAGAGGACCAAAAGCAGACTCCAAATGCTGTTGGGTGGAGGGGATGTTACCGGCACCTCCCATACCTTCCCCCAGTGTCAGGCTCCAGCCTCGGGTCTGCTCCACGTGTTTGTGCCCTCCAGAGAGCAGGGTGGGCTGGAGCCACTCCTGGCGAGTAAGGGAGTTCTTTGGCACGAGGAGGATCAGCTCTGTTTATGAGGCTGTTTCCCGGGGAACAGGGTTACGCTTTTGCTGGGTGAAGAACAATGCTACTTATTTGCCAGGCTTAGCCAAAATTCTTCCACGCTGGTGAAGCCCAGCTAGTGCTGAGCTGCTGCACTGCTGTGCCTGGAGCAGCTGCTGGGGAGGCATGAAAAACTGAGCTCTGGGTCTTTACCTCTGCCAAGTACAGGTGGGAGGAAGAAACAAATAAAAAAGGCGGGTTAGAGAACCATCATCATCTTCACGCTTGAGTTTGTCTAGACTTTTCCAACATTTTCCCTTCTCTGTACAGGTAGCTACTGCTAATCAGGCTAATGAACTGGCCACAAGCTGTTGTGATGAAGTGAGTTCTGCTGCATCGATCATTTAGAAAATCACCCCAGATTTTACAAATTGTGACATTCTGATTGTGTTGGAAGCATGTTTAAAATGCAGTAGCATGCAGCAACAGTGGTAATGGCAATTCTTAAAACCACTTGCGGGTTGCAATCTGTATCTTCAAATTAGCCAGGGAAAGGAGAAATGGCAGATAGAATATCCACTGTGGTTTACAGTAGTTAGTCTATGCCTGGAATAATCAACGGAGGCAAAGGAAAAGAAAAGTATTAAAATTCAATCCCTACTGCTAAGGGCAAGATGAATTTCCTTGCAAGCAAATTGAGAGTATTTGTTGACATAGTTCTGGCACGTGTGTGTGTATTCTGCTAGCGGGTCACTCGCCCGCACGTGTGGCACGGGACCAACAATCCATGCAAGTGCGTGGATGTAATCAGATGTGGTAAGAGGAATTTTTGCAACTGCTCATTGTTGAACAGTTTTATTAATACCTTGGGAAGGCTTGAACACTACCACCACCACCCTCAAAGTAAAACTTCATGCCTTGCCAGTGGAGCACATAACTTTTATAACATTTTAAATGTCATCAGGCTAACCACATTGGTGCCACTGCTGGTGTCTTCTTTCTCTTTTAAAGTCTAACTTTTCCTGGATATTCTCTAAGGCAAACAAGACACAGAGCTATTGCATTTCATGCCTATCTGTCTAGTTATATTAAAGGCAAGGTAGAAAATCGGTGAGGAGTTAATTCAATTAATTTCTGGAGTATTGTGGGTGAAGCAGTCCCTGACTATGTTGAGATATGATGACTTCTTGCAAGGATTCTGCTTCTAGCTTGACCACTTTGTTGAGACAGCAGCGATATCTATTGAAAAATAATTATAATTTTAGAAGATACCCTCAGTTAAGATGCTGTTTCTTGTTGGAAAGGAAGCGCTGGGGATCCTCTGTTTCTGCACCCTGCGCTGTACTGCTGCCCTTCTGTGCAGGGTGGAAAACCACACAAAAAGTTCTCCAGGCGTTCTGGAAGATCACTTTCATCACATTTTTCACTGCCTAAAGTTTCATAGAGCTGAAAATTACTGGGTCAGTCTTGAAAGGATTTAGTAATTGGAAATAAAAAAAAAAAAAAGAGGGTGGTGTTATTTTGTTACCCTTGCGAAGTGCAGATAAAATCTGAAGTTCAGCATTAGTTATTGATCTTGGGGGTTGGAGGGAGCCTGGCAAGATGATGATGTCCTTCTAACTTCATTATGGAAGGGAGCTCCAGAAAGCATAACAATTTGCTGGAGCTGGGCAGGGCGGCTGCCTTGCCCTTGCGCTTTGCCCATGCTGGGTGACCCCCAGCAGAAGGGGGTTTGTTTGTGGTACCCAGCAAAGCCGAGGAAGAACAACATCTACGGTGGGCTTGCTCACAGGAGGAGGGAGGAAGGGCTAGATGGTGTCAGATGAGGGGTGCAGGAGCTGTTTTGTGGAAAGGAGAGTGCGGTGGACTAGAGAGTCTGCTGATAAATCTATTTGGCAGCTTCCCTTTCTCCCCTTCCTTGCATGAGGGTAGAGATGAGTCAGGAGAAGGCGCTACGCTGGTTCGTTGTCGTGATGAAATGCTCTTGATCGCAGCCTTAAACGCTCTCCACCAGCCTGTACTTGTTTCCTGCTTGCCTGTAGCCATCGACTGCTCCAGAAGCTGCCCAAGGCGTGCATCGCGTCAGTCCCACATCTTGAACTTGCAAAAAAACAAATAAAGATTTTGAGTGATTGAATCCCCTGAGCCATAATTGCTGGTATTGAATGTAATACTATATGTTTTTCAAAGCCATACAACCCACAGAGTTATTTTCATATCAATTAACTTCCTCACGCAGTTGGGAATGGCAGGGGAGAGAGGAGGGAAGTGACAGGATGTGATTTGGACTATTTTAATGTTAAAACTAAACAAAATTAAAGAAAGGCAGGCTGTCTGTGTGACGCAAACAATATCCTACATATTAGGGGTTAAGACATCTCCGAGAGACAAGCTTTAAAATAAGAGCTTTAAAATGAGTTGGGTTTTTACAGTTGTTGCAAACCTCCTTGTTGTTTGTGGTGCCTGCCAGGAGGGTGAGGGTGTCCTGGGCTGGCTGGCACCTCCGTGTGTGTCTGTGGGGCTGGATTGCAGAAGAGCATCACTTCAGCTCAGTGTGTGAAGCAGGGCTGAGCTGGCAGCTCACTCTCCAAGCAGGCTGTGCCAAACCCTCGTGGGCTGCCTGCTGTGCCCTCGAGCCAGACACACAGAGAGTCAGGGCTCTGCTACCCGGTGGAGATCGGTGTGCCCGACGTCTCCGTTTAATCTAAACCTGCTCAGTTCAGACTGAAAGATCTGTGCCCCTCACAGCACCGAGAGCACGGGTAGGAGCTCAGGGTGTGCTACGTCCTTCCCACCGTCTCTGCTCTCAAGGAGGAACGTGAGGGTCATGTTTCATGTTTGTGCCATCCCCATCTAGCAGATCTCCATGCATAGAAGTAATTGTCCAGGTGGAAGCAGTTGGCATAATGGTTGTATTTATTGGAAGAGACAGGAGTGATGTTGTTAGCGAGATATTGGCTGTGCCTCGGCAAAGGATGAGGCTTTTCTTAGGAGAAAAATAGCCTTTTGTGTTCTGTCTGGCTGCCAAACCCTCCGTTTTGTAGTTGACCTCTGAAGTTCTAATTGACATTTTTATAGATGAGGTATAAATATAATTAAGAGTCACTGCAATTATTTGTTTATCACCATCTCCCTCAAGATAGGCAAGGTCATGTGCATTTAAAAATACATCCCCGAGCAGTTTTGAGTACAGAGTATTTTAAATATATAGAAATAATTGCCTAATTTAGTAGTTTTCAGCATGCCTTTTCTAGGCAGCAGTGTGGTGATAGAACTGAGCGTTTTGAGGACGGCTTGGAGGGAACCTTGTGCCTGCTCACGTGGTTTTGCTTTCAGAAGGATGGGGGTAAAGGGAGAGCTGCTGTTTGGCCCGGTTTGACTGTGGAATTTTGGAGAAGTATCCACAAACACAGTGTGGAGGTGATTTTTAGAGCATAAAGTGCTTTAAGGGCTTTGGATGAAAAGTCTGACATGAGATATAAATGGAGGCAGTATTATTGTTATTGCTTTCCTAGATGAGACGAGCTTTTATTCCCTTGTCAGTTGTATCACTTCATAAATGGGACTCCAGAGAGTGCAGTTGTTTTGAGAGACGCGCTCGCTCAGCTCGGCCTCGCTGCTCCCTAGCCGGTGAAATTCATCCCAGGGACCCGGGTTTGCAACACGGAGAGAGACTTTAACCCTTGATGCATAGAGATGCGGGGTGTTTATCTTCTACCAAAGGCACAGAGGATCAGAGGGAGGAATAGCTGCAGACAGGTTTTTTTTTTTTTTTGGATGATATTAAAGCAAATATTTGCTTCAAAACTTCGCGAGAGGGCTGTGAAGATTCATTTGTTAATATTATTTACCATTTACAGACCTATCGTTGAAAGCGGTGATGGCTGAGTGATAATACCGTCAGTCATGCCTATCTGTTTAGATTGCAGCGATGACATGTGCCATATTAATATTTTATGTATGTGTGTTTTTAATATTGCACCCTCGCTTATAAATATTCATGTCATAAAACGCATTAATGGCTGCAATGCTGAAGAGCAACATTCACATCTTTGCTTCGTGTTGCGAGTTCACCTCCACCCCAGGTGGAACCAAGGTAGGAGTTGGGAGCTGAGATATGGAGCCCAGGGAAGGGGTTTATGGTTTCAGCCCCAATCTTGGGGCCAGGTGGCCACATCCCGTGAGTTTTCCCTTTGGCATCAGTTTCTCTGCCTTGGTCTCTGCTTTGGGTGGTGAGGACCATGAGCATTATCCCCTCGGGTTGGGGTGACAGCCTCTGCCGGGGTGGTGGTGGCTTTCACACGAATGCGTGTCTGTGGCTCTCAGCTCGACAGGCTCAGTGCTGCTCCCTGCTTTGGTGTTAATAAACACAAAACAAGAAGAAAAAGCTGCCAATTCTTGGATCCATCTCCCTTGTCTTTTAATTTCCTGGCCAGTGCCTATTGCTGCTGCGTCAGGGCACCTTACGTGAAGTGTAAAAATAAATGCATTCAAGCCAGTATGAGCCCTGCGTCCCAGTAGACTCTGTTTCAGAATGGCAAATAAGGCTTCTGGCCACGCTTTTCAAGGCGATTATTGAACGTCTCGGGTGGTTACAGTCATTCTGCCCCCAGCCTCATGCTGGATAGCACCACCTGAGGCTTGGAATAATTGCCCAGCTATGTACTGTCTGTCAGACCTTATTGCTTAATTTTATACCAGTAATGAAAATTACATCCAGAGGAGGAGAAGGAGCGAGCAGCTGCCCCAGCCGGGACGCATCCAAGGAATAGGTGTGTGCAAGGGCTTTCTTTAACGAAAGGGAGAGACTTGACTTGGCAGAAGCACGCAGGAGGTTGGCTTGACATTTTTATTTTATTGTTTAACAAACAAATGCAATCATAATAAGAGAAAAAATCCCGCCAACCTCCAGTAAAGGTTGCAAACACAGCGCAGCAATTAGTTTGAGTGTCTCAGCTACACAGTCATACTTTAAGGTAAATATCAGCTTAGAAGTAAAGAACAGTCAGTTCGTAAAACTCATTTGGATCTTACCTTTGTAGCTAACGTGTAAGAAAATTATTTACTTCCCTCTCCACAGAGGGAGAGGCTTGCACAGCCAGAACTTTTCAGCCTCCTTAATTTATCCGGGCTCGTTGCGATTAGCCTCCATGCAGGTGGTAGCAAGAGGAGGTGCTGCCAGAAGTCCTGCGTGCTCTCTCCACACCCTCTCCTGCAGGAGACGAGGTGAAGGCAGCCCCGACAGCCCTCGCTGGGGCTCGAGAAGCTCTGCAGGGTGGGTGTCAGGCAGGAGGTAACGTCCTGCTCTCATTCCCATGATGGAAACGACTACAGAGCAGGAGGGTCGCAGCCAGAGCTGCAGGAAGGAAGAGGTGTGCAGCAGGAAACTTCGCATTTTCTGTGGCACCTGTTTACAGAAGATATTAAATAGCTCTGCATGTATCAGTTAAGCTTTCTGAAATTACTGGGATGCAATACATTATGTTTTTGTAGCCCAGCAGAGGCTGACATCCAGATGCCTCGGATGGAGAAGCAGAGACACAGAGTGATGGGAGGTGGCAGTATTGGTGTCGCAGAAGGTACCTACTTGGCATCCAAGGGCTAAACACAGGCAGGACTGCAAGCAGAAAACGGGCAATTTCCTTCTTGTAACTGCAGTTAACAATCACTGTTTTAATTGAATGGGGAGATTTTTCTTTTTAGTGCTGAACAGTTTCAGTAACTTCATGCAATTATACTACAGTCATATGAAATAGTGTGAAGTCAATCAGTGGAGCCTTTCTCTTCTCTGAAAGCTTCTTCAGGAAGCATAAAGCAAGAGGTGTGCAAGTACTTAAGAACTTATTTTAAATTATGTTAATAATTCTGATACATTTGCAGGGAGTCAGGGTGTGTGAGCTCTGCCAGGGTGAGTGGTGGTGTCAGGAACAGACAACGTCATCTTCCCAGCTGAGGCTGCAAGGAGAAGACAGTGAGGTCATTTTAATACGACTTCAGTTTGCCATCTTCATTGTCTCTGCTGAGCAGGCAGCTTGAGTGGCAGATAAATTAGCAAAAATCGCGATGATCTGGGAATGGAAAGAAACCTAAATGCCATGAATAAGTTCTTGCTTATGAATCTACTCAGTCTATGATACCAAACCCCCTTTTGCTTCCCAGATTGCAGGAGCGAAGTGATTAGCAGGTAGTGCTTCAAGTCTTGTGGGACTATTTGAAAATGTTAATTGAGGAAAGGCCAGAAACAGGAGGAGAACAAAATGCAACATTTACATAGATGGGCAGCCTTAATACAACGAGCAGAATTAAAATCAGCATGGTGACCTTGAGAAAATAGGCAGCTACTCACAGCGCGCCTGTGCCCGAAAATGTGATATGAAAATATTGAGAGACGCTGCGCAGCTTTCACTCTCTGGTGTGTTATTTTCGTCTCCCAGTGGATCTCTGAAGGCCGACTGGGTGAGTCCTCTCAAATATGCATGCGGGTGTGCTTTTTATTTTTTTTAGATCTGTGCTTTATGTCTCCTAGTTTTGATTACAAAGCTCTAGGAACGCTTTCGCTGAAGGTGAGAAGGACGTTCCCAGCAGCCCGGAGAGGCTGAGAGATGGTGAGCCAAAGCCCTTGGTGTCCCAGCAAAGGTGCTGGTTTGCCTCCCTGTGCCCAGTGCAGTCCCTGAACTTAATTGCCTCCATCAGCTGCCACCTCGCTCCCGCCTGGGACCTGGATGCTGCTGAAACCTTTGATTTTTACAAGGTCATTGCCATACGTAAAATGTCCCGTGATTTGTTTAAACAAACAGATAACATCCCCTATCCCCAAAATCTTGAAACTCAGCAGAAATGTGGGTTAAACAGATAGTGCTGGTGGTGTAAGGGAAGGCTGTCACCCCCAAGCCCGGTTTGAGCAGGTTATGCTGCACCACCTCGCTCTGCTGTCCTCAGCCTCCCCAGCTGCGATTGGGGATTTCTGAGCATTTGTGTTCAAGTGCTGGTAGTCGTGGTGGGGGATGCTGGCCCAGGCTGCATCAGTGCAGGTACACGATCATGTGCTCCTGCCTTGCTGACCGGCCTGGGTGTGCTCAAGCAGGTGACTGGCCCAGACTTCACTCTGTGCCTGCAGAACAGAAATCACTCCTGGGGTCTCTTCTGCGAGGCAGACGCTTTGGGTGACTCTGCTACTGCAGGAGGGCTTGGCAATGGGGTGTGTAAATGGAAACATCGCTACCCTACGGTTAATGGTTTACAGCTCTTGTGTGTCTGCATTCCACCTAATCAATCCTCTTGTATTAGCAAATTAGAAGCTGTTAAAATTACTAGCTTAGATATGTAGAGTGTGTGCTGCAGTAGCACTGTTCCTGGTCTTGGGGCAGGTCCTGCAGAGCCGTCCTTCCCTCCTGCTCAGTTTTTGCCAGCTACTCGTGTGCCCCTCTCCCTCCTACAGCCCCTTGCTGCCCAACTGCATCGTCTGGGTCTGTGAAGGCAGGCGGCTGCTTCTCCCTCTTCGCTGTCTGGCTTCCCAGAGTCTTTGCAGCTTAATTCACCGCCTGCCTGTGATCCTCTTCTGCCTGATTTTGGTGACCACAGAGCCAGCGGCATCGCATCTCTAGCCCAGGGATCTTGGCATCCTGCTGAAATCATCTAACACTCACAGGGCTGGTTGAGCGTGCGGGGAGAAGCAGCCGTTGGGTGGGCAGTGATTTTTGTGGGAGGCTGTCCAGCTGCCAATATTCTTGGAGAGCAGGCCAAGGAAGCTTGTTGCTTTTCTCTGATTTCCTCTGATCCAGCTCTTTTGTGCCAGAGCGAGGTGATGGTTCTCCTGGAGAGCCTGTTGACTTCCATGAGTGGGAGAAGATGCAGGTCCACAGGCTCTCCATCCAGTGGGCATGTCGTGTCCCAGCCCTGTCTCTCCGTGGTAGCCTGAGACACGTGGAGGGTTTTGGGTCCTGCAGCTATTCACACAGAGCTCTGCAGCAGTCGGCAGCTCTTACCTGGAGGCTCAGCTGTGTCCATATATCCTGCATTTCAGGAGGCAGAGAAAATTGGAAGCCCTGAACCACAGTCAGAGCCAAGTCCCTGCCCTGGGAATTGAATAAATAGGAACTGTGAGGGCAAACAGTTTGCTCTGTAAATCGTGTGTATCTGTTGGCTTTGATGAGCCCGTGGCAAACGCTGCAAGCAAAGGAGAGAGAGCCCTGATTCACAATGATGGGATGAGGTGATGGTGTTGCGTTTGGCTCCTGTTTTGTTAGTATGGGGCAGCACTGATCGCTGTGCTGTATCTGAGCTGCGCTTTGTCCTTTGCTTTTCTGGCTCCTTCTCACTGCTTGGCTGCAGGGGCAAGGATGTGGTTATGTCACTGCCTTCCCCTCCCCAACAGCAGCAAGGGAAGAACAAAATGTCTCTGAAAAGAGTGATTCTTCCATCTTCTCTTTCTTTCCTCCCTTTGGATGAGACCCTTCAAGCTTCCCCTAGTATCTCAATATCCAGAGTTCATGGTAGCAGCCAGAGCCTCCTGGAGCTCACACAGGGTCTGTGCCGTTTCGCATCGGTGCCCTCTCCTGTTCTCAATAGCAGTTTTCCCAAAGCGTTAACTTTTGACTGAATTTCTTTAATTAGGTTGATTAATGTGTACTGGCAAGGGGTGATTTTGCTTATTTTGTATGTTTTTTGTATATATAAGCTGAAGTAAGAACATCTGGCACTTTTTTTTTTTCTTTTTGCTGGAGCCAATAGAATAAGTACGTTGAAAAACAGCTTTGTTCACAAAACTGCAGGTTGGCGAATTTGGGTTGTGGGGTTTTTTTCTTTGTAATTTATTGAGTGTTTTCTGGACCAGAAAGGGTACCTTCAGCTGGTGTAATAATTTGCAGATTGTTCTGTTTTTTAAAACACTTACTGATGCTAAGACCTTCCTTCATTCTCCGCTTTGGAAGAAGACCAGGAGCAAACAGATACAGAACCGCTAACGCTGTGCCGTGCTCCCCTGGGTGATTTCAAAGCTCTCCACAGGCATGTAGGGAATTAAGCCCTGCATCGTCCCTGTGGTATCGGGGCTGTGGGGCCACGAATCAACTCGCACATGGCTCCCATCAGCTCTGGCTCCTTGACCACAGCACCATCTCCCCATATTTACTCTTAGTGGGACCATCGCTGGTCCCGGAGTGGATCTTTTGGGGGTTGTATGGTTGATATCAGTCGCAGCAATGGAAACCTCATCATCATCCATTGCACGTATCACACATAGAATCACAGAATCACCAGGTTGGAAGAGACCCACCGGATCATCGAGTCCAACCAAACATGCATGTTCCCACAGAACACTTAAAATTAGGGCAGGATCTGGAGGGAGAAGCCTGGCAAGGGAATACACTTTAGGCATCATTGTAGCAACAAATATTCCCCCCTCAACTCACAGGTAGTTCAGATAAGCTAAAATCAGTTAAAGGTATTGGAAGCGGTTTTGGCTTTTGCCAGTTTGTGTTTCTACAAGCCTGTTTCTCTCCATTCAGCTCTCTGCCCTCATTGCCAGCCCATCCTGGCACACAAGGCTTGCTTCCATCCTGCTGCCAAGCTCCGGCCTGTGGGCACAAAGGGAAACCATGTGTTTCCCTCCAGTCTCTGGAAGTTCCTTGCAATTGTAGGAAAACAAAACAAATCAGATGACACAAGTGTGGGGTTTGCTTTCCTGCAAATCAACAGCTGATTCCCCACGTTCTGGACCCAGCGGTGCTGCGCAGGTTTTGTCCTGGCTGCTTAGCCTTGATTTTGCTTTGTCCCTTGTGGGGTGTGAGCACGAAGCGCTGGTTCTGTACCGAGACTAGGGGTCTGGGAGGTTTAGAAGTGGCACAAGAGCAGTAGGAGATGGAGGTGGGCTGGCTCGGGGATGGAGCAGCTGCAGAGGGAAGATGGGAGCAGCTGTGGATATGAAATTAGTCATTCTATGAAGAAATGGATTTGATAAATAATAAAACAGTGATATTAACAACAGATGCTTTCCAGGTCAGATGACTTTGATAAAAGCACCCAACAGCCATGGGTAATGATATGAAAAATATGTATCTATATTTATAGATCTATCTATATGGAAAGGCATATAAATAAGTGTGTGTTTGTGTATAGACGTGCGTGTGTACATCTCACTTATAAATGTATTTGGCATTTTATTTCTCTTCTAAATGACACTGAAAGTGTCGCTGCTCCCGTTCTTCACACGCTTTGAGATTTGCCAAGAAAACCTGAAATCTGATCAACGTCTCCGGAATCTGGCTCGCTCCCTCCCTGACGCTCCTCAGCGCGGGCTCCATTTGTTTTTATATTCATACCTTTTCATTTTGATAACTGTTTTGATTTGTAAAATACTATGCCTTATACAATGTTTCCCTTATGATGATTCAGTATGCTCTTCTTATCTTTCACCTTAAATCTTTGATAAGAGCATTTTAAAAATGAAATTGCTACCTGACACCATTATACACTCCTGGCTGACTGCCAGCTGAGACGGGAGCTGCTGAGGAGGAGAGAGGCTTTGAAAAGCCTTTCCCAGCAGCGTGAAGAGTACGGGAGCTGGGAGAGGATGCCGAGGAAGGGGAGGAAGCACAGTGGGACCAACCGCTGCCTTCTGCAGTCAAAATCCCCTTCTCACACAACCTGGATGTTTGTTCTGAGCCCCACCAGCCATGGCAGGGACCTCTGCGGCCCCGTTGCACTCAGCACTGCGTATTTTTGCAGTCCTGTTGTGGTGACGCCGACGGTTACTGCACGTTTTCCCCTCTTTCCTCCTTGCTTGATGACTCGTTAGTATAATTGACTGTCCTCACTGCCATGGAGGATGTGCCTCCAGCAAGAGGCAGGAGAGTGACTTAGCAATGGGGTTGGTTTATTCTCCTCTGGCAGCCGTAAAAGCAAACTTTGGGATTGTGGTGGCTTTATAGGGTGACACAGCCTTGCTTGCACCTTCCCAGCGCATCTGAGTAATTGAAATGTTTTTGGATAACTGTTGCGTGTGCCTGCTGAATGTGATTTATCAGGGGGAGGCATCAGCAGTGGGAATATCAGTAAATAGAACGGGCTGACATGGCAGGTCGTTTTTATTTTAATATAGTAGATGTAATGAACTCTTGTCTTTATAATTCATGGCACTTGCGGAATGCATCCATTTCCCCTCCGTAATGAAGTTAGTTACAGATCTGTCCTTCGTTAGAGGTTTTATTATGGCTGACGAACTTAACTCTCTCCAAGTAGCAGTGATACGTTCCCGTAGTGCAAAAGATTATCTAATAAATTGTTGCCTTTTACATTCAATACTATTAGTAGTAAACGTAGCCAAAAACTTGCCTGAGCAGTTTATGCATTATTAATTATTATTATTATTATTGAATCTCTTGAAAGGTTGTTTGCAAAGACCCATGGTGTGTGTTTTCCCACCTCGCTGGGGGCACGTGGATCAGTTGTTAGTGCCATGCTACCTCTCCGGTCGCTTGTGCGTGTTCGAGCGTGTTTAGGTCAGAGCCCATAGCAGCCCCCAAATCTGCTGTCAAGTGATTTAATAGCATTTGTGTCCAGCCTAACCCAATCTATCTCACCTCGCCGAGAAGGGAAAAAAAATAATCCTGCATCAAAATTACTGCTTTTGGAACTGTCTTGTCTCTTTTGAGTAGGAACTGGAGACAACTAGACAAGCTTCAATGAAAGCGAATAAAGAAACATTACTTTCTGAACACAATCTTCTGTTACCAGTCACTTTTCAACAGACATTCAATCAAAATGCTAATAGCGAAGGCAACAAGGGAGTGAGGTTATTGTAATACTAATTGATAGGCTGCAGGGATGGGGTTTGATAAGTGCTGTTGAAGATATATTTTTGAAATATGGTTCTCTTTAATTACAATGATACTAATAAAAAATGAACAAATGATTTAATGATAGTTTTCTGGGTAATGGCTTGAAGATTTTTGTTGAGGTTATTTTGTAGGGTTTTTTTTTAAAAAAACAGAAATTATGAAAATCACCTTAAAAATAAAGCCGTAGTGGAAGGTAGTGACTTTATCTAGACTTCCGTGGCTACTTTGCATCAAAATTAATACTGTCGAATCTGAAGCTCTTGAATAAGAAATTCAGTCATTTATTTATACAATAGACTTTGCTGAAAGCCTGTAGTTGAAGGCATGTTGCATGGAGGAATGCATTTAATATCTAATGCTTAGAATAATTAAGATCAATTATGACAGCAAGGATTTTAAAACACATTTTGAGCGAGGGGAAGAATGGGTGTTCACTGAGGGTTTTGAGTGCACCTGCGGTGCGAGGTTTGATCGTATTAATGGAGATTATTGACATTCAGTGATAGGAAGCTGCAAACTAAGACCCACTTTCCCAGTGCAGCAGTGACTGCTATGCCGTGTGCTCCCAGGGTTGAGAGAGCTCTGCTGATGCTCCCGTGGTGCCACGGGGCTCCCAGCCAGCAGCAACCCCCGTGGATCCTCTCCTGCTCTCCGTGGGATTGCATCTCAGCATCCTGCCCCTGTCCCCTAGGAAATAGGAGCACGAAGAGAAAAAGCAGATCTGGCACTAACAGGCAGCCTCTGTTTCAGCTAATTTTTTAAACGTACTAATTGGTAACAAAACAAATAAGGTGGGTTTTTTTAGGGGAGGTGTTTTGCTTTTCTTGCTGTGGGTGGGGGCTCTTGCTGGGGCAGGGAAGGATGATCTCTCCTGCCTTTCAATTTGTCAAGCTCTCTTTCAAAGATCTGCCAGAGAAGAAAGGGTAATTAATAGGCTTGAAGTCATTTCCGATGTGTCAGTATTTCTGCCTCGCTTCCAAGTGATAATGTTCGCTGGCTCAAGGCCTCCAGGGAGCCTTCCATCTTATTAACTTGTCTAGGAGAAACAGTGAGTGGGGACAGCTTGGGCCAGTGGGTGACATGAAATAAGGATTTGTGGTGTAGTCAGCTGTAAACACGGGGGCCGATTGAGTAAAAAGTGGAAAGAATAAAAAACAAAGGAAGAAAAATAGATGAAAAAAGGCCACTGTTCGCAAGTTACAGCAGCACTGTATGGTGGAGGGGGGTTGCAATTCATTTAGGGCAGAGCCATAGGGTTGCACCTGCTGTTGGGCTCTGTCACCAGTTTTTGCCCAGGCTGACATCAGGTCCTGGTTCTGGCCAGGTCTCTCTGACCACGGTTCAGGTCACCTGTGATCTTCCACACACTCGTCTTTGCCAAATGTCTAGGGGAGAAACGGGCACTGGGACCAGTGCTGCCACAGCTGGTTCTGCTGAAGACCAAAGGCGTGGAGTTTATTTTATCCAGGGGAAGGCATGGAAGTTTGGGGCTGTCTCTTGGTTTTTGTCCCATCCCACAGAGCTGTGGTCCCTGCCACTGGCGTGCTGGCTGGTGTGGCTGCAGGCAGGCAGCGTCTGAGCTGGCAGCTCCCAACAGCCACACGTTTCCAGAAGGTACATGAGATTTTTAGGATGCTCACCCTGAGGTGCTTTTCAGTAGGCTGAGGCCCAAGTCTTTCTCCTCATCACTTCAATCTGTTTGCCAGGTCACTTGGCGGTTTTCATTGCTTTTCTTAATTGCATTTGAAAACTTGAGTGTTAAACTTCGATGTGAAGATATCTTCGTTCTCAGAAGAGCCGCAAGGATTAAGTAATCCTACAATCCTGTGCAGAGCCTGGGGGGCTGGGACATGTACTGAGACTTGTACAACGCCGCGATGTAGATGTGCAATGGCAGCAGGAGTGAAATCCTAGGAAATGTGTGGTGCTGTGCCTTGTGGTTGGCTTGCAGAGGGGAGAGGAGTAAAAAGGAGTAAAAACTTCTTCCATGTATCTAAAAAATGCCTCTTTGGGGCAGCAGCTCTGCATCCTCCGTTTCCATCCTTCTTGGTGTGTGTCTGTGTATTCTTTATTGCGTTGCTCTGCACAGGACCAGCCTCTCACTACCTTCACCTCTGTTCTCTGCAGCAAACGGATGCTGTGCCTCACCTGCCTGGGCACGGGAAGGGAATGGGGAACTGCATCATCTGGGTTTGGAGAGGGGCAGTGCGTCTTGCTGCTTGGGTTGTCCTGCTGCAGCTTTGGTCAGCAGATGCCATATTAGATGGGTAGCTTGCATGAGCGTGGTTGGCAAAATAATTTGGGTTTTTGCCATAACTCCCTATTGCTGTACAGCTTCAAGGTCTTCCTTTGAAGGGGGATGTGCAGGAGAGGAAAGATTTCTGGTCACTGCGTGCGTTTGATAACTACGCTTGTAATCACAGGACTGGGTCAACACATTTTTTTGCATAATTGCTTCCTCCTTCCCCACTCCTGGTGAGATTTTGTGAATTAAAACTCTTTAAAATAGAGATTATTTTTGAACTGTTTTCCTGATTATCCTGTGCGATGTAGAAAGGAGGTTGATGGGTTTTCCTGGGGTGAATGAGCGCTCTGCCCAGGGCAGGGGCTGGCTCCCCAGTGGTGCTGGGTATCCCCAATCTCGAACGACCTCATCTTTGCATCAGAGCAGTGTCAGGCTCTGTATACAGGGCAGTGGACAGAGAACTCAACAGAGCACTTCCAAACCTGAGTTAATTCTAGACTACAGACTCCCAACTAGAATTAATTCTGGACTACAGACTCTGCCAAGGTGAGAAATAACATGAGTGTGGGTGGGTTCTAGTTTTTCGATGTGCCAAGTTGCTTGCTTGCCTTTGACTTCAGTCAAAGCTGCAAGACACCTTGGGCAAGAGAGAGGGAGGAGTGAGGGAGTCGTATCCATAAGCTCATTGGGGTAAAACAAGGAGGAGATGTCTCGGAGCGATGTTCGTGCAGCTGGGTTGATCTTGCGCAGTGTTGAGCATCACTGCTGTCGGAGCTCTGACCTTCATGACAGATGTGGGCTTACGTAAGGGTGATGCGATATCTACATATTTAACCTTTTTTACTCTTCTTGTTTCATTTGTGAATTCTCCTTCATAGCAAAAATGCGCAAGCGGTTTCACTGGCTATTGAAGAAAAACACGCTAGAGGCAGCGCCAGTCCCCACTGCGTAGGAGCTGTTCCCTGGAGATTGTTCCCTTTTTCATTTTTTTTAAAGTAGCAAACCTCGACATTTTGGGTCGCTGGGAAGGAACAGAGTGTCTATCACATATTGACAGGTTTTTTTCTTTTCTGATCTCACTCCTGTTTGTCGAGCTCACTTTTCATTTTCCAGAGAAATGATTATGACTAAACATCTCTGACAACCTCTTTGCAAAGTGTGAGAAGGCTATAATAAAAAAAAAAAAAAGAGCCACCTCAAAGCTCTTCGGTGATTAAGCTACTTAACTGGCAAGTTTTTCTCTTCTGCTTTGAGGCGTATTTCTGCACAATGAAGTCTCCCTTGCACACGCTTATTAGGGAGGCACTAGAGTATAATCTAATTAAAATTTGTTCTAATATTCTGTGAAAATTAAAACTGAATCCTTGCTGTTAGAAAGAATGACCGTGCATGTATTAGTCCTCGATGTTTTGTTGTTGTTGTTAACTTACTCAAATATTAACACCGCCTGCATGCTCAAAATGATCATTTGCTTCTGTTAACAGAGCTTAATTCTCAAATTAAATGATGAATGATATGTAGGAAGAGGTGAAAGCTGGCTGCTGCATATTTTTTGTTATTTTTTTTTTTTTAACGCTAAAGTTGCTTCCTGGAGGTAAATGAGGGGAGGGAATGCTGTGCAATATCATTGCTGTGAAAGTAAAATAAAGTCTCATTATTTCAGAGTGGAATTCAGTGGCTGAAGGTTTACTCTTCATCTGAAGCTGCATTCTGAATTCTTCCAGCTAATTGCCTGCTGATTAGCTGAGAGGCAGGCATTGCTAATCTTGGCCGTGAGCCTCAAATTATCTTCTGCGAAGTCTTGGACTTGGCAGCACCGAGTGGGAGACTCTGGGGGAGCTCAGGGTGTTGTTGCAAGTGAGGAGGAGGACAGGATTTTCCCTGACCCCCTTGCTCCTTGCCTGGATGGATCAGGCACCTGGAGAGGATGATAGGGCTGTTGGAGTAGGATGGAGCCGCCCAGCCAAGCAAATTTCTCTGTCTTTTGCTGCCTGATCCCAGCCCTTCTCAATGCTGGCAGGAGCTCACGGGCCCAGGTATGGGAGGGCTCAGCCACTCCGCTCACTGCTTGCAGGTGGCAGCAGTATTTGCATAGCCTGTCTGTCTGTTTAATTAATATCATGGCTTTACATTATTTTTTAGCTTTTGAGGGGGAAAGTTTTAAGTTCTTTCCAGTTATAGGACCAGGACAGCCAGGGTAGGTTTATTGTTGTATGTGTGGAAATGAAGAAAACACTCACCTCCACATTACAGGTAACAGCGACTTCCCTACATTCTCTGGCCAGATTTAATTCTTTGGGGGAAAGTATTTTGGGGAGAAAAAACATACAAAACTTAAAGCTACAATTTATTTTTTTTTAAAATAAAAACAAATAAAACTCTTTATTCTTGCACTCAAGCTGGAAAAAATACCAAAATGCCAGAAAACCTCCAAACGTCTGAATGTTTTCCCCTCTTTCCCAGATGTCTTTCTGAACTTGATTTGAAATGTGCTGAAAATATCTCTGTTCCTGATCTATTGAAAGTTTCCATTATTGACTAGCAGAAAGGCTGCTTTTGTGTCTGTCTCGCTTGTGGGCAAAAGATAATTTTAAAAAGCACCGTGTTTATCTGGAGAGAGCAGCGTGGTGAGGCAGGAGCCCCAGGCCAGCAATGATGATGGATCAGAAGCTTTCTCTGCACAAGGAGCAGAGATGGGAGGATCAGTGTTAGGAAAAGCCCCTTAGAGCAGGTGTGAGGCTTGACAAAGTTCTCCCTTGGTGTTAAAGGCAGTTTTGCAACTTGGGCAGGGCAGCAAAAGCCAATGTGTTTCTTCCCTTTCTGCTGGCATCAACGCTCTTCAAGCCCTGCTCCCTTCTCCTCGGGGAGCTGGGCACTGATGAAGTGGTGCCAGGCTGGAGGGACCTGTAAACAGTGCTCTGTAGCGATGGCAACTCCAGAAACAAGAGCTGCGCAGAGTGTTTGGAAAGAGAGCCCTTATTATCAAGAGTTTAAAGGGAAGGTGCTTAAAAACACAGGGAGGCTTGGCAGGATAATTAGACTTGGTGCTCTCAGAGTAAATGCATGGCTTCACAGAGCGTTACCAGCGTGTCTGGGCTCTCACTAAGAACACAGACTCTCTCAGCAAAGAGCACGTCACGGCCCGGATGGGGATGGTGCTGATAGCAGTGGGGTTTCTGCCGTGCAGCTCCTGCTTTACACTCTCGGCATATCAGCCCCTGGCACCAGTGGTGTGTCTGCTGCTGTCAGCTGGGCTCCTGGTGTGTCTGTAGCTGCCTCTGCTTGGGGACGAAATCCCAGTTTTTCTCAGCCGAAGATATGGTATGTATCAAAGCTGCACACTTGCACCCTGGTCCGAGGGCAGTGAGCATCATTATGAACTCAGGCTTGGTCTCAGTTTTCTGGGAATTAAGATCAGCATTGCTGGTGGTTTCTAAATATTTTTTGTGCCCCACAAGTTCCTGGCAGCCAAGTTCAGACATTTCTAAAGCAAAATGCAGCCAGTTAATGAGGGACTGTGCAATTGCTCATGCCGGGTCCCTCATGCCCTTGTCTCTGCTGAGCGTCTCCATTGGCTATTTCAAAGGGAGCTCACACAAGGATCTAGCTTCATCTTTGCTGCTGGTTCTTTTGGTGCCTGTGGCAAACCCCCTCACAGCTGCGTGCCTCAGTTTACCTGCATGAGTAGTAGCGATGCAGTCGCCTTTTGTCATGCACCTGGAGGCCCATAAAGGGTTTTAACTGTGTGCCAGGCTATGTTAAGTGAAGAGAAACAATGTGATGCTCAGGTAGAAGAGGTGACTTCCATCAGAAACAAAGGACCATTGACCTCTGCCTTTCCTCTTCCAAAATGGTGCAGGAAGATTAGTACTGGTGAAGGATGCTGGACTGACAGCCAAGAGACCAAAGCCCTCTTTTTACTGTTCTCACAGCCAGGCAGCAAGCCTCTAGCAGCATCTGTCTTTGCTGCGACCTCCCCATGGAGAAGAGGATACCTTGGCTTTGAGGCTGGGCTTGGTAGGTGTTGAAATAATCAAAACAGTCAATAGTGGTTTGGAGTTTTTTTCATACTGATTACTTTGGTCACACAGACCATTGTAGGGTATGGTTTTAACTCTTGAGCACACCTTGGCCGGAGCAGTAGCCGTGCAGAAGCCTCTGTGGTGACTGTGTTGTTTCCAAGTCCTGTGCTCTCTGGCAGAGGGTAAAATGTGCATCTTAGGACGGGTGATAAGTGGTGTCAGGCAGTTGTCAGTCTTACTGGGCTGAAATGACAATGGCATCATATAGTGGATCAAAACATTAAGTCTTTAAAACCATATGTTCGATGTGTCATAACACAAGAGCTTTATATTCTTGGTGATAACAATCGGCAGTGCGTTATCTGTGGTTTCTTGCTTGTACACTTCTTACAAGCTGATAAACTTTAAGCTGGATGAGAATCAGGCGTGCCTGGTTGTTAATGTCTTGATCGCGGCTGGAATCACATGTCTAGGGGTTGATAACAGGAGCTCGGGAACTGCTGTTCTGGATGATGCTGAGCACCGCTTGTCCATGTTCTCCTTCTAACGCTGATGGTCGGCAGGTGTTTTGGTGGTCCTACCAGCCTTGCCCATGCTTCCATCCTGGGAGCAAGCTTGTGTAGCCAGCAGAAATTAATATATAACGGTGAGTGCTGGTGTTTCAGAAGAGGGACACTTCACTTCACTTGGCGTTTTAATCTCTTCCAGCACCAGGTTGGAATAAGCACTTTTTTGGTGTGTGGTGATTTATTTTACTAAAAACTAAGGCATTATTCATAATTATGCAGTTTTATGAGGGTATACATAGCAGTATTCTTCCCGTGGTAGGCTGTGGGAGCTGGCATAATATTTAAATAAGAGCCCTGGGGAAAGGACACGCTTGCATTCAGAGTGGGGCTCGGTGCAGTTGTGGGCTCAGCCTATTGAACTAGCGTATAATTACCTCTATTCAGCACGGCAGCTCCAGTTATCAGGCAGCCGTCAGGGGGAAGGCCGGCGTTTTAAAATGACATAGATTGTTAGAGAACATCAAACTTTTTTAATACAGTTAATGATCCTCGGCTATAAATAGTCTGTTCCCATTGACTGGCAAGAAGGCTTTTGTACTGTGCCTCGCAGAGCTGCGAGGCTTTTCTTAGTTTGTTGGGTTTTCTTTTTTTCCCTCCCCATATACTGTAGGTCCTTTCATCCCGGTTGCTTTATGAATAGCACTCCTCCCTTTCTGGGTGGGGAAATGAAGAATCTGTAGAGCAGGAATTTGCGCAAGGTCACGTGGGATGGACAAGGTGAGGACTGGCAACTCTGTTTTCTGATAGTTTGACTCTCATCCTCCCCTGGGGACTGCGATGGGCTCCTCCATGGCTCCCCACGTCTCCCCTAACCTTCTGGGAGCCGTCAGCCTTTCCTATGATAGTCAACCAGGCAGCTTTTATATGGACTGTACCCTAAAGGTTTTCCTGTTATCTCTTGGGTTGACTTAGAGCTGTAGGTTTGTGGAGGAATGCTCGGAGACAGGGCTGTGAACTCAGTGACTGCTACTGCTGAGGCAGCAGCAGGAGCCGTGTTTGATAGGAGTGTTTGATAGGAATGGTTGGACTCGATGATCCTATGGGTCCCTTCCAACCTGGTTGTTCTATGATTCTGTGATTTTCAGCTGCAACCCAAGAGTTAGAAATGGCAAAGACTTGGTCTGCGGAAGCCCTCGTCCCTGCTCTGACACATTAAATCCTTGAGCAAGTGTGAATCTGCGTAGGGGAGCTGCCTGTAATGAAACCTGGCTGGGACATTTCTCTGTGCTTGGGCTGCCTCATGAGCAGTTACCATTCCTTCTAAATGCACACAGCATCTTGCACCCTGTCGATTGCTTTACCCTTTACAGAATGTGATGCGAACTCACCAAGAGAGCAGCACTTGAAAGCTCTTAGTGCCACAGATACTCTGAGCTGGTTGCTGGAAGCCACATGTGAGGCTTGGAGGCAATGTCAGGCTGAGCCGCTGTGGTGGGTTTCTCGTTCTCAGCACTAAATATCCCAGCAAAATAACACCAGCAAAAAGACCCTCAGACCCTGAGCTGGCTCCCCAAATTCCACAGCTCTGATTAAATGGCCACGTCTCCCATCACTCAGGAGTCACAGTTAGCTTCTGCCACAGCTTTGTTCTCGAGTGCCTGCAGACACAATAGGAAAAGGTCATCGCATAAACACCGCTTCTCTGAAGGCAATTTCTTTGTCTGGTTTGAAAGCTGGGAAGCAAAGGGTATTCTAATGTGAACTGATCTGTCCTCGCAACAGTATTGGGAGTGCCTGTCCCCTCACCTTTCTGGAGTCAGGCACATCTCCAGTTCAGGAGCCTTCGGCAGGCTGGAGAAGTGCTCTCAGTCTGCATTGTCTTGGCTGCTCATAGGTGTTTGCTCCCACTGTGGGTGAGAGCAGAGTCTAGTGGGCTGGATATGAGCACGGAGAGGGAAACACAGTTTGAGGTCTGGACCGGTAACACCCAGACTGTGAAGGCTCTTCAGGGAATGCTCTGGTGTGTAATTAGTTCACCTTTTCATTTTGCCTGTGACTGCTGTTCCTTGTGCTTTTGTTTTTAAAGATAAAGATTTCAGTGTTTTCCCCAATGGTTTGAATAAAGGTTGAGTGTGGGGGGAAATCCATAAAACAGTGTCACCAAAAATTGCAAGGAGGGGAGGGCAGCTTTTAATAAAGCACTGCTGGGCATAGGCACCTGGGAACTGGACTTGGATGAATTCAAATGGCACCGAGGCTGCCGGAGAAGGTCAGCTCAGAAGGTGGCAGATGAAAAAGCGGCATGGCCTGCTCTTCTCAGAGGAGCTTTGGCAGAAACCCATCAGTCCATGGTGGTGAGTTAGCCCATCCTCCAACGAGCCGTTCCCCAGCATCCCAGGGCTCAACAGAGCAGCCGCCCTCTGGAAGGTGCTGGCGCTTGAATTGGGGCAGAGAACTTCAAGGGCACCATCCACAGCAGGGAAAAACTTGGCTGCACCTGCCCCAAGTGGTTAGAAGATGACATTAAGGCACCCAGTGATGACAGATTGTGATTATTTGAGGTCAGATGCTCAGCAAAGAAAGTATGTCTCTTTCGTCTCATCTATCTACGTGTAGTCTCAAAAAGCAGCTGTAGAGGAAGTAAAGCATCCCCAATGTCTGAGGAACATTAGAATGCATATTGAAATTATTGACGTGATTAATAGGAAAGGGCTCTCAATTTTGTGCTTATCTGAGTCTTGTTTTCCTTTTGCATCAGCAACAGATACGTTTTATAGAGCTATTCGGCTCTGTGTGGTCCCTATTAAAAGTTTTCTTTCCCAGAGTGGTTCTGCTCCTTTGTTACATCGGATTCCTGAACACTTTATACTATCAAACAGCAAAACTGCTTTTATTGATGCAGCAAAGAACAATGGGATCTTTCCAACAGTCCTCCCCAAACATGCTCATGGGGTTTTTTTTATGCCTGGCTTTCAACAGTGGAAAAAATGATTAAGATATGTTAGGTTTACTCTGGTCACTTCAACAGGAGATTGGTAAAACCAACAAAGGATTCGAGTAAATGGATTAGCTTGTCTTCTCCAGTAAGGCTGAAGTGATGTGTACTTACTCTGTCCGTACTCTCTCTGTGAGACGGACAGCTGAAAAAGCAGAAGGCATCCGCAATTTAATAGAGCGCAGATCGGGTTAGGCAAAGATCACGGCTTTGGGCTTGTGTCAGGTCACTGGAATGTGATTGCAATCTGGTTGGACGTACATGCTCGCTGCTCATACACTGACTGCACCCGCTGGGGCCTGAAGCCTCACACTCGGTTCCTCTGCAATGCAATTTCCCTGTCTGTGCGGAGACAGGGAGCAGGGAAGATATAAAAGGATGAGCAGAGAAGTAAAACCAGTTCTCCTCCATGTGTGAACTGAGCTTTCCTTGGTGTCTAGTACTGGCATTGGGTTTTCCATGTGAACAGTTATCAGGGTAGGCGCATCTGCCCTATTATAGTGTGTGTATATATATATATATATATATACACCATATTATATTTTTGTAGGTCTCTCTATTTCAATGGCCATTGTCAGCTTTTGTCCTCTGGACATAACGCAAAATCTGATGGCCCCTGACTTTCTGCAGCTATGACTGTAAAATGAAGCTGTGTGTCCCCTTTCAGAAGAGGATTGCAGAGCTTTAGGTGGATATGGGGGCTGAGAGTGTCTGTGGTGTTAATAAGGAGATGCTGTGCGTGTGCTGGGGTCCTATGCTGTGTTAGGTAATGCTCACATGGGAACCGCCTTGCAACACAGTATGTACCCTCCTCCAGCAGCAGGGAGGGCGAGCAGTGGTTCCAGTGTGCGGATTGCTTGCAGAACCCCCTGCCAAACCAACAGCGAGGGCATAGAGAGTGTGAGCACTTCTGAAGATGCTTTAGGGGTGTGCGGGAAGGGTCTGACAGGCAGCAGCCTTGGGGACAACAGGAGAAGCTGGACAACCACTGGGAAGTGTTCTTGTGGGAGATGGGAGCGGGCATGGGGTGAGAGCGCTGCTTCCACGGGTTCTCAGCAGTATAAAGGCTCCTGCAGTGCTCTTCCTCGGGTTAGGGGAGCCAAGAGGAGTCTCGGGCACACGCTTCCAGAAACATCCTTTGGTTTGTTACATTCTTAAAACAAAAGAACCCCAAACCAAACAAAACCTTGAAAACATGAAAGTGAAGTTGTGATTAGACTGCATTGACTTGGCAGAAGAGTACATTTTCCAGCCTCAGGGGATGTACAGGATTTTAATTCTGCAAGTGTGCACGCTGTGTAATATTTTTATTCATTTGTCAATTCTCTTGGAGGACCATGCTATGTGGCCTTTGGTTTTTTTCAGATGTAAGGTGCTTGTCACAGCGCTTTGCTCGCCTGCCTTCCACTTGTAAACTGTGCATTTCCACAGCGGGTTGCATCTGACTTACCGAGAAACTTAACTGTATACGGTGATTGAAGATTTCTTCTTTATATAGTACCTTAAAAAAAAAAGTGTGGTGCCATTGAAATCAAAGCCCGGCTCTCTGCGATAAAGGGCCCTGCAAATTGACCGCAGGGTCTTTCAGACAAGTCTGTCTCCTTTTGATACAGACATTGCCAAGGGAAAAGAAAAGGGGAAAATAAGGTTGCTGGCGCTCAGAGGAGTAAACAGGTGAGCAATTGTTCATGTGAGTCCCGAGGAGCAGCCCTGCCTGCTCTGCAGACACCGCAAGTGCCGCCAATTCAATAGGATTTACGTGCGTCTCGGCTCTCGGCAGATTGTGGCCCCACAGAGATGTCTCTGCTTTCGGCACGGTGGAGGAATGAAACGTCACTCGGCGTGCTCACTGACAGCCGGGAGGAAAGCCACCCTCCGCACGGCCGCCCCGCGCTCGCTCACACGTTAGAGGTGCCTTTGGGACGAGTCCCTATCAGTTAAATCTACAGGCGATTCTCGAGTTGTCAAGTAGAAGCTGACATGAATTTCTAAATGGCATTAGTGTAATTGATGAGGGCTTTTGCCCCGTATCCCAACTCTAAATATATATTCGTAAGAAAGTGATTATCTTAATGTAATTCATCATTTACTTGAAGTGCATGCTAAACCTGAACCTGTTCACTCTGATAAGCATTTATGTACTGAAGGAGCTGATGTTATCTGTCTTCGCCTGTGGTCTTGAACAAAAACGCAGACTTCGAGCTTGTATTAAAAGAGGACGATCTCCCCCCTCTTCGCTGTTTCTTCTGATCAGAGCTTTCCTGGGAAAAGCACATCAGAAGGGGCTGAACTTTTTTTGGTTGTTGTTTTTAACCCACGTGCATAGGGGAAAAACTTGGATATTTAAGCATCTTTAGGGTTGTTTGAGGCTGTGTCTTGCACCCCTCCATGTGACCTCCCCTCGGTGGTGGGAGCTAGTTTCCAGGAATAGCTCAGCAAATACTTTGCTCTTTATATGTGTATCCAGAGAAACAAATGGTGCATATATTTGAAGCATCTGTCATAGCCAGACACTCTTTCTCACAGTAGTGTATATTGTTTGCTTAGGCAAACCCTGATACGGTGCCTGAGCAGCAGGGATGGAGCCCTGGCCAAGGATATTAATAATGTCCAAGAATGTTGTGTGCTGCCTGAAGCTATAGCCTGGAGGGGTCATACTGCACAGCTCAGAGGTATTATTTTAACCTGCGGCTAAGCTTCTCATTCTTGCTGGTATTTCCCTTGACCCCAGTCAGCATTTATTTCAGTTCCTTGAATAGTTTTTTTGTTATTTGGTGCCTAATTCTTTATTCCTTTGCATTACGATATGTAGAGTCAGCAGGGCAACCGAGAGTTCATGCTCTCCTTCCCAGCCAAGCCTTGCAGTGCTTTGGGATGCAACCCAGGGTGGGCAAAACATCCATGCAGACCACAGACAGCTGGAGGAAAGCATATCACCGAGTATGGCATTGTTTTACGTGTAAGTGAGGTGCCAATAAAGCAGGTAAACCCGTGGAAAACAGATTAATGAAGCATGGGACTCTGCAGTGAGGATCCCTCTGTGGAGGAGCAGCCTGAGTACATGTGTCCTCGTGTGTGCGTACACATGAGCTTTGTGTTGGCAGCTCCCACGGCGTCTGGGAGGAGTGCTGAGCTCTTTCAGTCTGGGACGTTGTGCTGTTTCAGACTGTGGAGCTGGGGCTCTACCTGTCCCATGTTGGCTCTCCTGTCCCCACAGTGCAGGACCAGCTGGAAGGGGGACAGAGTGCAGCCCTGGCTTAGAGCTCTGCCTGGGGACCACAGTGACAGCTGCCAGCTGTGTCACCGCAGCCACTTTCGGAGCGCGCCCGTGGTACAGTGTGGCCTTTCGCCTTCCCATTTATCTTAGCTGATGCTTGTGTGTTAATGAGGGGAAAGACGCTGCCTGCGTGTTCACAGCAAAGTGCCCTTCGTTTTGCATTACATCCTCTGCAGTTTGAGAGGGAAGGTTTGATAACCCCTCCCAGCAGCCAGTGAGCCTGGGGGTGGCCTGTGATATGCTGGTATTTTGGGGGGGATGGGACACCCACCTGGTGTGTTGGGTCTCTTCCCCCACCCCCAGCCCTGGGCTGTCACGATGCTGCTGCAGTAACCAGGTAGGCAGGAGTCACCTTGAGCACAGCCTCTCAGCTGCTTGAAAAATTTCCCCCTGTGAAGTCAATTCTGTAGACACGTCATTTCTCTCGGGGCGCCTCTGGCAGCTCCTGCGCCCCTGAACTCTCCAGCAATGGTAATTAAGTTTTGGAGGCAGGAACAAGGAGAAGGTTCTGGGTTTGGCTGGAGCATCGGAGAGGAATAATGCTAGTGGTGGGTTTGGGCTTCATTCCTTTGCCACACAATTGCCTCACGCTTCTTCGCCACTTGCTGAAATCAAGCAGAATTCCCTGTCTTTGAAAAGAAAATCCCATTTATTTGTCTGGAGGGTCTGGTTGACTCTGAGGACAGAGCAGGGACTGCCAGGGGTGGTGGGTGCTGACTTACTGGGGTGACGGTGAACTGTGGCCCCATCACCAAATGCCAGGCATATCCATGCCAGGGGACACTGATTTACCAGATTGCCTTGGTGGAAGGATATCTGGTGAAGGAACCTGAAATTGGACACGGCTGACGTGTGACACAGAAGGGCCTTGATGGAGGTGAACCCAGCCTCCCTGCAGGGCAGTGGCAGATTCCCCTGCTGAAGGTGGCACCTATTGTCCCCTGTCCACCCTCCCCAGCACCACTGGAGCAAGGGTTGGCGCAGTGGGAAGGGCTCTTTTTGCTCAGGGACATCCCATGGAACCCAGGTACGTCTCCTGGTGTTCTGTGGAACACATGGAGACACGAGGTTCATTTTAAGCACACAGCACTGTGGATGCTCTGGTTTCCTTTTCTTTCACCACAAGCCTTTTCTATTCACCACTGCTGTGCTGGTGTAGAAACCATCTGGTTCCTCGTGCCATTACCGGTTTCTGGTTTTGCTGCATTTGCTAACTGCATCCTTAAAATACAAAGGCATTTCACAGTTTTATGCTCTACTTTTGCAATGTCGATAAATACTGAAAACTTCGGCTCCCTTGGTCAATCACAGTGATTGTCTGGAAAGGAGTGAGCTTTTCTGGGCTTGTTGTTGCAGAAGAATCAACTCTGGAAAGTGTACTTCCATTTTTTTCATAACCTATTTATATAATTGAAGGATTTCAGATTTCTTTTGTAAGAGCAAGCGCCTGCCTAAACATGGAGACAAATACAACCAATAATATGTACTTGAAATTTAATGTAAGCTAATTCATTTTGGCACAGTCCCAGATATGCTGATTAAATGGCCTGCGAAGTGCTACAATATCTTGATAATGTACATTCTACATTTGATTATATAATCAATTATGTTGCACCTAATAAAATGTAAAATTAGTGAGAAAGCTGTGAGCAGATTTTATCAGGTGCAGAGTGGGTCTTGGGCAGCTTTAAAGAAAATTCTGCAAGCTGGGAAGGAGCGTGTGTCTGTGTAGATGTTATCTTCAAATTCATAGAATCACAGAATGTTTTGGGTTGAAAGGGACCTTAAAGCCCATCCAGTCCCACCCACTGCCATGGACGGGGACACCTCCCACTGGATCAGGGGCTCCAAGCCTCATCCAGCCTGGCCTCTGACAGGGGATGGGGCGAAAGGGAATGACCTCAAGCTCCGCCAAGGGAGTTTCAGGCTGAACTTTAGGAAAAAATTTTTCACGGAAAGGGTGATTGGGCACTGGAACAAGCTGCCCAGGGAGGGGGTTGAGTCACCTTCCCTGGAGGGGTTTAAGGGATGGGTGGACGAGGTGCCGAGGGACATCGTTTAGTGATTGATAGGAATGGTTGGACTCAATGATCCAATGGGTCTTTTCCAACCTGGTGATTCTATGATTCAGCTCTGTGTATTGGGGTTTTCCTGCACCCGTCAGAGGGAACAACTTAACAGTGAGAGCAGAGCCACCATTCCCTGGCTCTTCCCTGCCCCAGGAATCTGTGTGTCCATCCTAAGGGAGGACAGTGAATCCCAACCAGCTGTGACATTTTCACTTGCTGCTGCTGTCAGCTCTGAGCGGTCTCTGCTCGAAGCATGAGCTGGCGATGCTCAGTGTGGTGGGGATCCCGGGCTCTCCCCTCTGCCTCCACCCTGCTCCAAGGAGCAGCCACAGGCCTTTGGCAAACCTTCCTCATGCCTTTCCAGGAAACTTAGGGGTTTCTGGGTGAGTAGCTACGCAGGGCAGGGGAATTGGGCCTGGATTTTATGGCCCTCTGCTAAGAGAGGGTTGATGGGAAACAACTGCGTTATGGCCCCAGACAAGCTGTTGCTACATTTTTTGTTTCATTTTAAAGCAGCACTATCAACCAGTTGGGATATAGGCCTGGAGTATCGCAGGGAGTAATCTAATTAGTATGAAGTCAATTCACTAGTTCCTTTTGTATCTCGTGATTAAATAAGTGGGAAAATGGCTTGAAAATTAGGTGCTAGAACGACCCAATTACATTTCTGTAGCTTTTTGTATTCAATTTCATAAACAATTTTGCTCTTCGCTGGTTAATCAGTGAATGCCTTTTTCCAGTTTGAAAAGCACTTTTGAAATTATAATGCAATTAAATTGTGTGTGGATGTTCTGGCATAGCGAGTGTGAAGGCTGGGGGCCTGGCAGCCAGCCACGTTGTACCTTGACAGTAATGAGTTCCTGAGCTGGCAGCTTGCTGGTGTCATTCATAATATCATCCACGCCGGGTTACTGTAAAAAGCAGCCGCCTTCAACTCTTTTCCAGCCAGGGTCGCTAGGATCTGCCTGTCGCATCCTCTTCCCTCGCTCTGCGGAGCCCACGGAGCTGGGGATAATTCCTGGGGCAGGGTGGTGAGGATCAGCCTGCGAGTCCCTGCTTTGCACTTGGCGAGGTGAGATGTGTGCAAGCGTGTAGTGGAGATTTTTGTGAAGTTGTAGAGCAGCTGCGCACTTGCTTTGTTTTTTTTCTTTATTTCTCTTCCTTATGTGAGCCTCTGTGGGACTGAAGATAGACTGGAGGGGACTAAGTTCTGTTTTCCTGGACAGCATAACTGAGGAGAGTAGGAAAATATCTCAGTGTATTGTCCGTCTCAGTCACTGGTTGATCTTTGGCCTCACTGTCTGATAGCTTATGTTCTGGAGATCATAGAATTATAGAATCATAGAATCACCAGGTTGGAAGAGACCCATCGGATCATCGAGTCCAACCATTCCTATCAGACACTAAACCATGTCCCTCAGCACCTCATCCACTTGTGCCTTAAACACCTCCAGGGAAGGTGAATCAACCGCCTCCCTGGGCAGCCTGTTCCAGTGCCCAGTGACCCTCTGTGTGAAAAACTTCCTCCTAATCTCCAGCCTAAATCTCCCCTGATGGAGCTTGAGGCCATTCCCCCTTGTCCTGTCCCCTGGCACTTGGGAGAAGAGGCCAGCTCCCTCCTCTCTACAACCTCCTTTCAGGAGAGCAATGAGGTCTCCTCTCAGCCTCCTCTTCTCCAGGCTAAACACCCCCGGCTCTCTCCGCCGCTCCTCATAGGGTCTGTTTTCCAACCCCTTCACCAGCTTTGTTGCTCAGAGGTGCAGGAGGTCTGAGCAGTGTCCTCTCACTGAGCAGGTTGTTCCCAGGTGAGCTCGCCCCAGGCTCCATATGGGCTCTGAAGCTGCTGGTTTTCTCACGACCCCCAAAATCTTGAAGGGCTGGGATGTTCTTTAAGCTCCTCTCTTGACAGCCGAGATGCTGGTGTTTCATGCAGCACATGAACTGCATGCAGCGCCAAGTGGCATCTCATCTGATGCCAGCTGCAATTGACTTCCAAAGGCCTACCGGCTCTTGGAGGCCACGACACCATGAAGACCACTACATGCTTCATGCTTCTGTTGTACTGTGACCTGTCTCCACAGGCCTGAAAGGGTCAGAGCTGGATACTTTTTATTCTTGTGGGGCGTTTGTCTCATATTTGGCCTGCTCGTGGTGAGTAGTGCTAAATTCAGCCTCCTGGGGAAGAGTGGCCAAGTCTGCATGATTGCCACCTCCCGTGATTTACGACCGAGCACCACAAGGGGAAAGGTAGAAAGCTGTGTTAAAGAGAAAAAGAAATAATGTTAGAAATAATGACTTGCTTGGCAGGTTTTAACAAGTTCAGTAATGGTGTTAGGTGCCCTTGGCTCAAGATAGTAACCTCCTCTTAAATGATCATTACCTGGCTAATAAAGACCTCAGAGCAGGTCATTACAGCTTAATTTAGACATAGCGTCCTGTTTGGTTTGCGCAGCATTGCCATCTTTCAAGTTGTTGAATCTGTTGCCTGAATGCTGTGGTTGGGAGTTAGGGTTTGCTGGGATTTTTACTCTCCCAGCAGCTTAACGTGGAACTGAGCGTTTGCTCAGCCTCGATGGCCCTTCAGCCCAGCTGCTTGTGGAGGTGGGGATGTGCACAGACCTTGGAGAGAACGAGATTCTGCAGCTCCTCCCTTCAGCTCGTGGTTTTCATGAGCATCGCTTCAAGGAAGGGCAGGAAGAAGTGATGGGAATGGAGGGTTCCATTCAGGAAAGTGCTTAAACATATGTTTAATTTCACATCTTGTTGAAATCAATGAGGTTTAAATGAGGGCTGTAGGGCTTTGCCCTGCTGATGTGTTGTGTCAGAGTACCTGTGGCTTTCAAAGCGTTTTAGGTAACCCTTGCCCAGGCATCTCCTTCACGTGGGGACCCTCCTAGGACACACTGGGTCTGAGCATTTCCCTTCCCACTGTCTCCCTTGGGAGAAGGAGCTGGTTTCAGAGACGAGTGACCATAGCCAGGGAGGGAAGTGGGCAGGAGCAGGGGTCTAACCTCATGCCCGCGATGCCACTCCAGCCTCCGCTCGCACGAGGATGAACCATCACGCTTCTTCAACCCCATCAGCAGCAGGTTTCACGTGCAAGTAATTACAATAACCAACCCCCACCTGTTATTAATATTTCGAAGACATCTCTTTGATAAGCCCATCTTTTCAACCAATTTCCTATTTCTACTGAAAGCAAAGCATTTTTCCTCCCGGTATTGTAAATCTGTCGTTAAAGTGAAGAAAAGGAAATGGAAAAAAAGGATCCCCCCCCAACAACAAAACAGTAACACCAGACTCAGTGCTGCACAGCCTTTGTCAGCCCTGGATAGAATTATGCATCATGAATAAAAACTGCTGTCAACATGCATTGGTTTCAAAACATTAGAGCATATGGTATGTGATTATCTGTATTGTCAAATGCAATAAAGTGAATTTGGATATAATAAAAAATGTAATATTTTAGAAATTTGGTAATAAACTGTGGAAGAATTGACAGACAGAGAGTATTCGATGCCTGTGGGCAAACAGATAAAGATGGCAGGACTTTGCACTCGGCAAACAACGGCTACTGCAGGCGTGTTAGGAGGAGCTCTCATTTCTGATGAGGGAACCTAACTGGGTTAGCTGGCAGCCAGGGAGCAATGGCCCTTTGCCGCTGAGACCTGTCTACTGACACCTCTTGCTGCTGCTCCACTTGTCCTTGTTTTCTGCCACCCCGTGTGGCAGAGGACGGGTCCCTACTGGCTCCCCATGGGCAGGTCTGCACCCTTTGGCTGTAGGAGAGGTGGGGAGCAGAGTGAGAGTGGCGATGAAAGCTTTTGGCTTGCCTTGAGGCATGGTGAGAGGCTGCAGGGCCTCTACTTCGGGGATGGAAGTCAGTGTTAAGAATCGCCGCTGGCTCTATGTGCTATAGATCTCTCTAATAAATAGAGAGAAATGTTTTCTTGAAGCGTGAAGTTCCTATTCTCGTTGTAGGCAGATTAATTGGATTTTACAAGCATTTGGGGTTTCCTTCATTGATGGCAAAAAGAAATCTGTTCGTTTTTGTCACACTTCCTCTGCCCAGCTGCATTCCCATCACTTTTGTAGCAACTGACTGGTTGGAGAGCTGGGAAATTGGTACCTGAACCAAAAGGATCAGGGCAAAGCTGTGAGGAGCATGGGTGGCTCTACTCCCAACATGACTGAGGAACTGGAGTTAAATACTGACAACAAGGCAGATGCTGCCTGGGATAACTTTCTCCTGCAGTATCTCACATTTCAACCCTGTGCATTAATTCTCGAACCGCTGACAAAAATGCACTCATTGAGACACGATGTCTCCAACAGAGAGAAGCTGAGTCAGGAACAAATTTTGGGGCCTCCTGCGTAGAAAATTCAGATGCAAAAAAAATGCAGATGTAAGTGTATCACACGTAAATGCAATTTTTCTTAGGTCAATGCTAATGCTTCTAAATGATCTGTGAATGCATTAATGGTTTCTGTTAATTAAGAATATGATAAAACTGGCATTTAGTAAGTTGCCGTGTAGTATGCGTCGCAGTCATTATGTACTCAGCGCGTTGGTTTGATTTCAGAACATTAATAGAATAAAATTTTAATGAAGATTTGTTATTATGAAAAATTTATTACGAAAAGTTCAGGTACCGCTTACATTAGCACAGCCTGTGACACGTGGTGGGGTTCCCCTTCTACAGCCACACAGCTCGGCACCAGCGCCCTGTGCGGCTGCGAGGGCTGGGCCAGAACCAGAATCCTGACTCCATCTGCAGCAGCTCCCGCAACGGGAGGTCCACATGCCCCCTGGCCTGGAAATCTCTGTTTTTCTCTTTTCCTTTGGCAAAGGGAAAATCTACCAGGGTAGATTTTTGTGGGTTTGGCCCGGCAGCTGCTCATCCTTAGATGCTTTTCTTCTTCTTTGAGCGATGCTCCCTTTGCAAATGCCACGCAGTCGTGGGAGGACAGAGCAAGGAGCTTGAGCCTTGCAGCTTTCCAGAACAAAAACAGGAGTATCTTGCTGGTGCCCTTTATCCAGCTGCGTGGCTGACCTCAGTTTTTTGCTCTCCTGCCGCGCTGGCATTGAAACACCAGCACCTTGTGTGGAGGTTTTGATCTCAGGCAGTTAGTTGTCTGCTGATTTAATTTTGAGAATTTACTCTCACGTCATGGAGTAGATATTGACACTTTAACCAGCAGTAATACCTGCCTGTGTCTGCCCCGAGAACGTGACTATTTTCCATACCCAACCCAAGATGCACATAAACACTAAATGGATGTGCATGCTAATCATCTGTCTTGATGAGCATCATTCACAGAAGCACTGCTAGAGAGCACATTTTATAGGTAAATGAGGATGATATTTTCTATCCTAGACTGTAGGTGTTAACCTTCTCTTTCTCCTTCTGTCTCCTGGTGCATCCCTCTTGCAGTCTGGTTGCTGTGAGAGTGGGGTGAGATCTTGTTCTCCATGGAGCAGGAGGTACCTTCAGGTGGTGCCTTCATATGTGGTCATCACTTTTCCTGGAAAACCCCACCTTGGAGGTCAGGAAGTAAAAGCTGAGAAATGTATGTCTCAGGCTGTCATCTGTGAATGTGGAGTTACTTCTTCGGAAACCAAACCCTCTCCTTCTGTGTGTTTGCAGCACTGGAAATTGGAACAACAGGAATTAAAGAGGTAGAATTGACAGCTTTTGTCCCAGACGATTTTGAGCTTTAACGAGCTGAGTTGCAGTAGGGCTAATAAAGTATTTGAGGAAAGGGCTAGAAAGTGGGGAGTCAAGAAACGTGGGACCTGGGCCACGAGGAGGATTTAAGCGACTTCTCTAAGGATGCAGCATAAGAAGGTGGCAGGGTTGGAGCTGACTTTTCGAGTCCTGGCTGTTGGATTCTGGCACTAACAACTGAATGGCTTTTCCCAGAGGCAGGATGAAACCCATAGGTCCCTGGTTCTTGCTTCTCAAGGTAATGACTTGAATTACCTTTGCAGACAGCAAGAAGTTACAAACATCCATGGTTCGCCGTCTGAGCAATTAAAATGTCCTGGCCTCTCCGTTTGGTTCGTTCTGTTTGTCTGTAAAACAAGATCTGGTGACAGAGATTACCGGGCTGGGTTTCATGTCCTCCTCTCTGTGTCTCCCTGGAGGTTTTTTATTATTATTAATAATTATTATTTTTATCATCTTCATTATCAGGTAGCATTGCAATCTGGGATGCATGGTAGCTTACATAGTAACTTTTTCCCCTCTTGACTACAAGGGATGTGTGAATAAAGCAGAGGGGTATTGATTCACACCAATCTATGCATCGACTGTGTGGGAGCCACTTGCAATTCCCAGCAGCATCAGAAAGCTTTGCAACAGGGAGAAATATGACCAGGCAAGTTGAGAAAATAAATTAAACTACTGTCAACTTTACTTGTTTCTCCCCTCATTATTAATGGATGGAATGGGGCTCGTTTATCAAGAAGAGGAAAAATTAATTGACACGGGCTTTAATGTTATTATGCCTGGCTTGTCTGGTCAGATTTCTTCATCTTTAATTTTTTGTACTTTTTGAAAGGTATTTTATTACACTGTACAGGTCCAGCTGCCAAAACTGTTTGTATAAACAAGAAAGCAGGTGCATAAATAATACTACAGCAGGACTGGACTTTCCTCTGTTTCAAAGCTTAAGTAACTTAAGTATGGGGAGAAGACAAGAGATATGAGCAAACACAAATGAACAGATCAAGTACTGAGACCTAGTGCAAAAGGAACTGAACTAATATTTCCTTGTGCTGTGTTCTGCAGCTGGATATTCCCATCTGTCAGCAGAGCTGTTCGTTAGCAGCACTGAGGTCTGGTGGGACCGCAGACCCCCAGGGACCCGGAACGGTGCTGTGCTGGGGGGGTTGAGGGTCTGGAGCGAGACGGTGCCACAGGAGTGCGTTACATCCTTAAGGGGAGACTGATCCTGCATTAACGAGAGCACCAGCAGGCGACTGTCGGGTTATTCTTGCCTAGCAGCAGGAGTGCGATTTAAGCAGAGCCTGCATCACTTATTGATATGATGTGGACCATGTAAATCTGTTCCCTTCTCCTCTCTGTGCTCTTGTCGCCTGCCCTTGGTCTTGGGGATTTTTGTGCAGGAATAAAAGAGCCTTGTTGATTACTTACTTCTCAGAACCCCTGAAGGATCTCTCAGGGTGCTATAAATGCAGTGTGAGGCAGTCCCATCTGCAAAGACAGTGCAGCCTAACCAGACAATACAGACACAGCCTGGGGGAAGAGGAGCACTGCAGATGCAGATGAGATTAAGTGACTTGCTCCACCTCATCAGGTGACCACCAGACAGCTTGGGTGTTGGAACAGGCTACTCTGGCTCTCATTCTGGTGCCTTCAACTTGTCATTTCTGGTGGCTGCAGAGCCCCTTCACAGAACAGCGATGCCTGTGTGGTAGGCGAGGGGTGCGTTTGCCTCTGGTGAGGGTGGTTTTGGATCAAGTGCTGAGCTACAAGCTGGCAAAGGAGGTACCGGCACCCATGGCACAGCCGTGGCTGCTTGGGGTTCCCGGTTTGTCTGTGAGAGCCCTCCAGGGACAAACCCCAACCTTAGCCTACGTTTAACCTTTCCAGCGTGGGATGTGATCACTTTGTTTTCCTTGGTTTTCTGCTCGAAGGAGCTTGAAAGAGCGAGACCTTTAACCCCATAAGCTGCTTTCGTGTAATTCTACTGACGAGTGACGTCTTCTGCGTGTGCAAACGCAGCTGCAATACCTGTCACTGTGCACACAGATAAACCTGGGCTGTAGATTAGTTGCTGCCAGCCTGCAAGAGAAAGTAGATCTGTTTCATAGCAATGGTGTCGTCATCTCAGCTGTATTTCACCAAGGTTGACATAAAGCCTCTCAAATGACGACAAAGGTGTAAAATATAGTTGGTTCAAGTGTGGAAAAAAAACAAATGCTGAACATGGGAGCGCTGACATTTGGTATCTTCAGCATGCTTCATAATATTATTGGTTTCTACCAATTTTTCTTTTTTCAAAAGCTCTGCTTTGCTGCGCAGAACCATCCACCCACGGGCCTGGGCAGCTTGCTTGGTTGAACAAGGCTCTGGATCAAAGGAGGCTTTTTGCTATGATGAAGGTGTGTCAGAGGATGTTAGCTGTGCCGTTGGATGTCAGGCGTCAGCAGGCATGTTGGAGATCTTTCCAAGGGAACTCTGGGTTATTCAGATATTTGAGAGTATCTTGCCTTTTACTAAGAAATGTATTTCACCAGATCCTCCCTCCCTTGTGCATCGTACACTTTTATCTGTTTCCTAGTGAAAAAAGTCCCCTTTTAGGAACTGCTGTTAAAAAAGTAACGTTCTTCCAGCCAGGTGTCCCACATGGGGTCTGGTCTGCAGGGGCACCAAGTACCTTCTGCTTGGTTTACTTCAGCTGAGGGCAGCTGTGTCCTCTGGCGATTGACTCCCAAATATTTTAGCTTCTAATTAGCAGATGCAGGAAATCCCAGCAGGTAAAATAAGTCCCTTGAAGGAGCGGAGTCCTGTTCATTGCCCACCAAGTGCTACTGTAGGCAGGAGCAGCTCCTTGACTGGACCAGACTGGGCTGCCCGCTTCGCTGCCAGCACCATAGGAGGATCCCCTGGTGCCTGGAATGCCGGAATGAGCCATCCTCTCACTGAAACCTGCTGCCACAGGAGGCAACGAGGTCAGACCAGAGGGGAGCTGCCCCTGGGAGTCACTTCTGCCATTCTCCTTAAGAGCCTTTGAACCACCTTCATCCTTACCCCTCTGAAATGAAGCTTTGGCATCTCCATGTCCTTGTGGACAGGATGACTTGGAGCTGCAAAGCAGCGGTGAGCACAGTTGTAGGGAACAGAAGATAAACCAGGATCGTTTGCTGGATGTCCTGAGTGTCTCCATGCTGAAATGCACTTGTGAAGGCAGGAAGGAAGGTGATCTGGTGTTGTGGTGATGGATGAAAAATCTCCAGGCACTTCTCTGACATTACATCGCTGCCTCCAGGCTCTGGTGGAGCCCTGTGCATCATTTCAGAGCCCATTGGTGCTGTTACCCAGTGGGTGAATAGAGTGAAATGACTCCCTTTTTCTGAGACGGTGCCAAAGGAGGGGTGTTTCACCTGGAAGTCGTGAATAGGTCTCAGCTTGCTATAGTGATCCTGCTTGGCTCAGAGCCTCTCGTTTGGGGGCATCTGTTTGCCTCTTATTTTGTATTTTCCCCTCTTCTTTGTCTTTTGTTTTACAGGAAAGATTATTCAAATGAATATTCAGTTTTATTCATTTGAATAAAAAACCCAACCGTTTGACTCTGTTAAATGCTTATCTCTTAAATAGAGCTTGTTAGCTTCCAATAATAGCTTCATTCAGAAGGATGCGGTATAATTTCATTTTAAAATGTGTGCTCCTTGACAACCGGAATCCTATTTATGTCACCATTTTAAACAGCCGCCTTTGTTTTGTGTTAATCTTTTTCATACACTTTCCGAGAACCATTTTTTCGTTGACTCTTAGTACCTCTCAGAGAAATAATTGTCTATTTAGTCCAGGAAGGTTTCTAAGAGTTTTGGTAATTTAAAAACGAGCATGTATTCATTATGTTAACTAATAGGGCATGCATGCGGCAATATTTGTGTGTGTGCAATTATTAAAAGTTGGAATCTGGTATTCAAAGAGCAGAGTAAAATAGGACCCATTAACGGTCACTTTTATGACTTTTTTTCCCTCTGGGACATACGATCTCTTGGGGATTGTTCATTTAAGGAGCGATAGCATCTCTTGAATAGCATCCGATGGATTTTAAGTGCCTGGATGTGTGCAGATTAAAACCCTCTGGTTGCTTTCCAGTCAGTTAAAGCCATCAGTAATCGTAAAGGTAAAACGTGGTGAGCCTTCAGCTGCAGATGGAGTGCCCTATGTGGGCTCTGGAGCTGCCCATCCGCCAGCTCCAGAGAGAAGGGAATAAAAGATGGTGTTCATTTTTCTCCTAGACCAAATCACCCCTCTTTTTATTTGCCAAGCCAAGTAGGCTTGGGCTGTGTGAAGTAGCGTAGATCTTTTACAAACCTGCAAATGAGTGCTGACACCTATGGATTGTTATTTTACTCTTGTTATAAGATCTGTAAATACAGGAAGCCGGGTGACTATCTGATTTAATCAGTCAAATAATTTCTTCATAAACCTGCGTTTAAGCCATATGGAGTGGGACGAGAATGGGAAACTTGTTTCCGAGTCCAAATGTATAATGAGTGCAGTGGGCTTTCTCTGGGTGTTGTGCGTAATAAGGCTAATCTCTTCTAAATTCCCTCTCTCTCCTCCATCCTGGCAGTGAGACCTGACAAAAGTTGAAGGAGAAATCCTCAACTGCAGCACTCACTAATGAGTTACTAATGATGAAGATGTTGCTGGTGCTCAAACAATTAATGACTTGGAGCTCTGGACTGGCCATCTCATTGCGCCGGGAAGAGCTGGTCCCCAGCGGCGCGTTGCTCCTGGCTTCGGTAATTGCCCGGCACAGCGGGCTCCACAATTCCTGGGATGCTGTATTCAGCCAGTTAACCACAAAAATTTTAGTTTTAACTAGAGGTCTGTTAAAGGTAGATTTAAATGGAGCAATTTAGAAGGCAAATGAAAGACTTGAGTTAAAATACTTGAAGCTGATACATGCTTTAAGTGCAGAGTAAAAGAGTGTTCTGAGGACTGGGTTGAGTGTGATGTGCTGTCGGATGATGTTATGCCTTGGACGAGATCTAGAAACCACTTCTAGTGTTTTTTCTGACCAAGAGGGTGGTCCAAAAAGGGATTGGAGCGTTCCCCATTGCTATGCGTACTGTGCATTCCCAAACAAGCCAGCTTGGGAGCTGCTTGGACTTCACGTCAGCCAGTGTGGTAGCCACCAGGTGCACTTCACAGCTTCAAATACTGTAGCCTGCAAAATGTATGTTGTCCCTGTAGGTTGCCAAACCCCCATATATTTTAAATGTTTTCTGCTGTGCCTATCAAAGCAAGTTTAGAGTGTGTTTAAACTGATGAAATATTGCTGTGGGATCTCAGCAAGGAAGCTGGCTGCTCACTGGGAGCGCTAGGTCCAGGGTCTGACAGGGAGGTGGGTTGGGGCAGCGCTTGGGATCAGCAGGAGATGGACATGGTCCTCACCCCTGCCAGAGGGGCAGAGCCAGTACTGGAAGGTGCTGATTGCTACTGGTACTTCCCGTCTGCAAAACAGGCTTGAGATCAGGCTTCACTGCTGTGTTCCCAACAGCCTGGGGGTTGGGATGGGCAGTGTGGGATGCGTGGATGGATGGACACGTGGCCAGTAGCAGCCGGGAGCCTGGTCCTTCAAAGTCAGCAAAGACAGAACTGCTTTTCTGCCACGTGTGGCTGAGCAGAGGGATGCTTTCTGGGAAAACTATTAAAGAAAAATAACACCAAGAAGCACTGGTTTCCCCTCTCTCTTCCCTTCCTGTGTCGTCCTGGCTGGGGGAAAAAGCTTCTGCTGAGGATGCCCCAGCTCCAGCTCATTTGGCTCTGAGCCTGCTGTGATGAACACCTCCGGTGCCAGTGTTGAGTCCAACAGAGTTTTCAGTGCCATTTGGGGGATGGATTTCATCCTGTTACATTTTTAAGATGCCATTAGCTTAATTGGTGTCGATGTTGACTCATCAAGCCTTTGCCAGAAACGTAGCACATTAGTTTGTTCCTTGGGTTTTAGCTCAATTTTAATTTTTTTTCTCAAGGAATGAGCACAGAACATGCCTGTGGATAGTTGTGCTGGGCTGCCAGGTTCCTTCAGTGAGGCATCTCTGCAGCCGCGTGGCCCCAGCAGAGCAAACACGGTGTGATGCTGCGGGCAGGCAGCAGGCATCAAACCACCCTAAAGCAGCCCAGATCCCCAGCTCCTTTGAAGCAGCGATAGAGAAGAGAGGAGTGATTAGATCAGAGGCCTTAAACGTAATGGTTTCTTCGGGGCCTCAGGATGTCCTGATGAGGTATTAGAGGAAGTAATTCAGGAAGAAAGGGACAAATAACCACCTCCGGAGCTTGGCTGCATCCGTGTGGGATGGAGCTGCAGTGGCTGCACCGCTGGCCCGGGCACGCAGCAGTGGGAATGGTTGGGGTTCGCTCGAAGCAAATGGGAACACAAAGTGCTGCGTGTTTGGGGAAGCACTGGGACTTTTTTTTTTCTCACTAGGGGTGAATGAGGCATCATCTTCCATCTTCCCGGATTTCTATTTTCTTTGGGTCATGTAATGAGTCAGCTCTAATGGAGAAATCCCATGGAATTAAACAAGAGATAAAATCAATATGGTTCCATAGAAATATAATTGGGTTTTGTGGAGATTGCTCTTAAAAACCTATAAGGTGTAAAAGAAAATACAATCTTATTGTAGTTTCTGAGCCATCATGTAACTGGGGTGTAACTATCCATTAAATTCTGCAGGATGGATCAAAAAATCCATAAGGAGGTTTTAATTCTCCATTAAATCCTGTGGAAGAGGTGGAACAGAACCATATTAATTTTCCCCGTGACAATGTTTCTTCCCTCCATTAGTCTGTAATAAGTCCAGCAACAGCTCCACAGACAGCAGGTGTAGTTACACGCGCATATCTTTATGAAGGTTTTCCAAAGTCCCAACAGCTAAGTAATGCTTTATTGACGTGAAATTGTTTAACTTCACTAATATTTTCCTTTTTTCCCCTCCCCTTTTTGTTTCTGTATTGAATAGGATTTGGCTTTGTAACTTTTGAAAACGAAGACGTGGTGGAAAAAGTCTGTGAAATTCATTTCCATGAAATCAACAATAAAATGGTAAGTTGGTTTTGTTTCACGGCACGTGGCGGTGACAGCGAGCTCTTCCCCTTTGTCACAGACACATGCCACGGCCCGGTGGTGGCCCTTTGAGACAACCATCTCCGTGGGGTCAGCTGGGTGCTGGCAGAGGTGTCACTGGGACGGGCTTTGAGCCTTGACCATGGCCTCTTTGGACCCTTACCCCCTGCCAGCAGGGCTCTGTCCCACCACCAGCATCGGTGTTGGCTGCAGCTGCCCTACAGCAGGTTGTGGTGTGAAAGCCAAAGGGCTGAAGATGCTATGAATCCGCCTGCTCAGCTTCTCAACCAGCCTTGGAGAAGCCCTCCTGCTCCTTCCAGGCTCTTGGGGAGAGCTGTGGCAGCCGCTGAATAGCTGCGTTAGGGATTTTCAGGAATAAATTGGAGTAGCTATTATAGACCACGGGGTCCCAAAATAGCTGTTCTGGTCGAACTCCCAAGCTGGGATGCCACTCTGAGGTTGCCACTGCCTGCTGGACTGTGTCCCAGGGGACGTTGTGGCTCTCTGCCATCGAGCTGCAATCGCTTTCAACCCAGGCCCAACCCAGGAGCCAGACCCGAGCGAAGTTTCTCCTAACTGACAGTCAAGTCCCAGGTTGTGGGTTGCCCTGTCAGTAAAGCCACTGAGCCAGATGAAAAAGGGCATTTGTATTTCAATCGATAGAGTAACTTTGATATTTTCAGCTAAAATATTCTTTTTCCCTTTGTCAAAACATCCTTTGCTTCTCAAATGTGTATTCAGATATGCATTGTATATTGGTCTGATATGTGTTCACAGACTTTAAATTCAATAATAGAGCTTTTAGTGTGGATAAGATCAAAGCAATCTCCTTGGCATATGCTGGAGGCCTGATTCAATATTTGACTTGCTAATTTTTCCCAGGGCACTGAAATAATATTCCTCATATTGTTCCTCACTGCAATATGCATCTGGAATAAAAGTAAGGGTCCCCTTAGCAAACTAAGTGGTGGGATGGCAGGGCAGGACTGGGGCAATTCTCCTTGCCCTGTGGGAAGCCCTTGCTCTCTCTTCGATTGATGCTGCAGGATTTGCCCCTACCCTGTCCCAGCATCTTGCTGCTTCTCCGGGCATCTCCTGCTGCTGAGGTCTCCTGCCTGCCACCAGTGATATCTTACCTGAGGCACACGTGGGTCATGGGGAGGCTCGTTCCCCTGTATATAGTTACTAAATGCTGATAAGTCTGCCTTAAAATGGAACAAAAAGAATGAACCCTAACCCCCCCGTAGCCCAGCAGAACCAGCAGCAGATTAGAAGCGCTTGGAATGTAAATTTAGGTAAGATTGTCACTTGGGAGGGAAGAGGTGCAGTGCCACACTTCAGGATTTTCCTTCATCGTGGGTAGGTGCATCCCATGTCACTCTCTGTAGGTTTAGTTACTTCCCACAACAGGCTTTTCTCTGGAGCGAGGTTCAGCCTTCACCTGGTGTAGATCAGAGCTGAGTGTAGATTGAAGGAACAGTGGGTGCTGGTGTGTCCTGGCAAAACCTGTGCCAGCAGCAGGGCAGAGTGTGTTGGGTGATGCCTCATAGCGGGATCTGCACTCCTACGCTGTACAAATTTTATGTGGCTGTTGGCACAGTCCTGCTAGGGGAGGAGTGTGGGGAGGGTTGTTGGGAAGATTTCTTCCCAGATGAAAGGCTGCACAGGGCAGTAACAGCAGGGCAGGGAATGTGGAGGATGGAACAGGGTGAAAACACTTGAGGAACATCACAAAGAGCAAAAAATGAAACATATAGTTGGTTGGTGTTTTATTGTCATAGATAATTAAAATATTCTTCTCGGCTCTCTATGCCTGCTTGGTGCATGATCCACGTGCCATGGTGCTTTGAGCATTATCTTCCTGTCAGTTCTCTACAGTACTAATTTTAAAAGCAGCCCACGAGGGAGGAGATGAGACATGATCCTGGCTTGGGACTGACTCATCCTATTGCTGCTGTGTCTACAGATTAACTACTAAACCCGTGGAGGGGCAGGAGAGCTTGTGCCCGTCTGCATGATGGTGAGCTGGGGCAGAGGCCAGAGGTGACACTTACCTGGCTGGTGGTCAGAGCTAGGCATGGACATACTTTCCATAGCACCCTAAGAGCCTTGACCACTCCACCTTCATTTTTATCATGTCCCCCTCTAGTGTTGAGCTGCAAAGGGGACGGGCTCTCAGCCCCAGGGCGATGGGCTTTGCAGCTGCTTGGTGAGCTGAGGCAGGAATTCATCATCCCAGTCCCCATCCACATCCCTGGGATGCTTAACTGGGGCACCCGTGCCTCCGCGGGCACCGGCTTGCCCTGAGTTTGCTCTTTCTCATCTCCTGAATGCTGTCATTTCCCAAAACGCGGGGGCAAGCAAAGGGTAGCGAGGCTGCTGTTGTTCACGAGCCTATTTCTAGCCTCCCGTCTCCCTGGCAGGCTATTTTTAGCCCGCTCGTTCTGCTTCTGTTGCCATCTGTAAAGCTTAGAATGTCAAATGTAATATTAAACGATCAGTGTGGAAGTGAAAAGAAAATGCCAGTGAGGTATTTAATAAATGAAACTTGGAATTTACGTGGGACGCCAAAGATGTTCTCCAAACATTTGAGGGAAGGGGGAACACACAAATAAAACCCAAACAGGCTGTCCCCTGACTATTGTTCCTTTGACACAAGCAGTCTGCTTTGCAGTGAGAAAACTGGTTTTCAAAGGGAGTGCAAAAGTAGCTAGAGAAAAAATGTGATGGAATGCTTTATTTTCCTTTAGATCCCACTGTGATAGAGTCATTCACATCACAAGTGCGGTGGGACAGGTGCTGGTGAGCAACATTTGTGAGCGGAGCCTGGTCCGGGTGCGTTGCACTTGGAGTCAGGATCTTGAGTCAGGCTCTGGAGCAGCTGAAAAAAATGTTGGGCTGTTTTAAAATAGGCTTTGACACTGTATAGCACCTGTGGCTGTTCCTCTCACTTGTAGTGGATTTTGTGGGATTTTTGTCATGTTTTTTTTTACTGTACTTCAGGCTTCTCACCAGGCTGGCAGCCTGCGTGGTGATGTTTCAGATGTGGTGTGTTTCACACACCATGTGCCCTTGGGCTTTCATCTGAGTACCCCATAGTCTAAGGCACCTCCATTCCTGGAAAGACCAAGCTGTGCACCACGTGCAGAAGGCTGGAGGGTGTATGATCCCACTGGTCCCTGCAGTAACTGGGATTGGAGGAGACATGAGGCTGAAGATGCGGTAACTTTGGAAACCCCATCTGTCAGCTGAAGGGCACTGCGGGCTGCTTGCGGGTTGGATGCGCTCCTGTAGCGTTGTCTTTAATGTGCTTTAAATGATGTAGCGGTGGGCTGGATAGTGATACCGCCCTTGCCAGGTTCTCCAAGGGTGAGTAGGTTCTCCAGCCTGCACAGGACAGGAGGAGCTGCCCAGCGCACTGTGTTAGTCATGTGGTTTGAGGACAAACTGAATTGATGGATGACAAGAAACCCCATCAGACTCCTCTGCTGTCCCATACCTGCCGATTTCTCTCATGGTCTGAGGACACGCTAAGCAGCATTTTCATCCCATTGTCTTCACCCTGCCTTTATCAATGATCTTGGGTTTTCCTAAGTAAAACCTTTCTCTGTTACCTGGTGTAGCCCTGCCTTTGCGGTAGGACGGGGTGAATACAGATTTCTCTGTTAGAGCAGCGATAGTTTTGGCTTGCCAGGGCATGAACAACGTGGCCTCCCCAAGGTAATCAAGTCTCAGCTAACTGGATCGCATGCTGCTGGCAAGACAGAGTTGCCTTGTCTTTGGGTGGTAAAATGGGGTTTTGTGCATTGTGAGTATGTGCGCATTCTGCTTTCCTCAAAATAGCTCTGGTTTCCCTGGAAAGCCATTAGCCAAGGGTTTTTTGAGACATCCTGGTGCTGAGAGCTGACAGCCTGTTTTGTTGCACTGGGTATAAGAGGCTTTTCAATCTCCATCTCAGCTGTCCTGGGTTCTAGTGGCTTTGACTGCTCAGCTTGACCCAAGAGTACCCCAGTGTAATGTTAATTCTCTAAACTAGACTAAACAAAAATAGTGAATTTTAGTTTCCCTGCTTTTTTTTTTATTTTTTGAGCCTTACAGTTAAAACTTTCTTTGTTAGGCTGCTGAAAGTGAAGCACATCCCTCATACAGAGGAGGTGGAAAAATCTGGAAATTATTAAGATGCACAGAAATGCTGAACTGAAAGTTTGTGCAAGATCCAGGTTTATGTACAAAGGACCCGCTTTGGGCAGGCTCTTGGGGGTGATTCAGTGCAGCGCTGAGCACTAGCTCTTAAATCCAAATGCATTCCCTGGAGAAGCCCCATTGCACATCACACATGTGACATCCCAGCTCCCTCCAGGATTTCATCCTTGTGGTAACCATCTCTTTGGGGTGGTTACAACCATCTCCATCCTGTTCGCTGTGGAGGAGAGGACTGGCTTAGAATCATAGAATCATAGAACCGCCAGGTTGGAAGAGACCCATTGGATCATCGAGTCCAACCATTCCTATCAAACACTGAACCACCAAACTTCTTGCAGAGCAGCAGCCTGGCCCCTTGTTTTTTCCGCTTTTGCTGCCTCTGTGGGTGAAGAGGCACCATCCAGGCCCACCACCATTCCCCTAATATGGTGCTTCACCTCCTTTCCACATTTGTTGATGGGATGGAGCATGGGCAGCTTCTTTAGAGCAGCTGAAGGCATGATATTGCCAGATGGGGAGTGTAAAAATCAACCCGAGGTGTGCTGCCAGGACCGGAGTCACAAAGCCCTTTCCCAAGGGACAGCAGAGCGGAGCCAGGGCTCCTTGCACATCATCCCTCCCAGGGCAAAAGACTCTCCACTGGATAATAGAGAATATTTTTGCCCTCGATATGGGGTATATTTGTTTACAACGGCTTAGGAATTATTTTTGTTTCCTACTGATGACTTTTTATTCCCTTTTTAAATCCCAGTTAAAACTTCTTTGCAGCTCGCTGTCATTCCCTTTATATCCTCGTGTGCTGTGAAAATCATAAATTACGCTAGTCTTTCAGAGAGCAGCGGTAGGGCTGTTTTGTGGTCGCAAAAGCTAATTACTGGGTTATTGTTTCTAACGGTGCTAATCCAAACTTCATTTTCTTGTTAATTGTCCGTCGAGCCAAGCTAGATTGTTTTTATCATCCTGACTGTTCCCAGCGCCAGCGGCTGCGAGGTGTAACCAATGCCGCTGTGACATGTGGAGTGGTGGCGAACCCAGAAGATGTGGTTGTGGAATGAAATGACACACTTCTGGTGCTCACTGCTGGTCATTTGGCTGGAGAAATGAGGTTGGCATGCTCCCGTTCAATGCCCCTCTGATTAAAAATAAGCAAAGGATAGTTTCAGAGTCTGTTGCACAGCTACTCTCGTGGCACTGGGGCTGGGAGGTTGGCGCTGGTGCTCAGCATTGTGAGCCCGTGGTGTCCCTTGGGCTCTCAGCGTGGTGGATGGAGAGGGGAGGTAGCAGCAGGCTTTGAACTCTGAGGCTCTCTAGGGACACACAGCCCAGTTAGGCTGAAACCCATCATCACGGTGCAGGGTTAAGCCACCCTGGGAAGCTGTGAAGGCTTCATCCCTGCCTGGCGCCAGGCACACATATCCTGCTCTGTCCTCGTCACCAGCCCTGCTCTGACAGCTACCCCTCAGCGTGTGAGTGGATGCTCAGCAAATTCATTTATGGCAAGTTTTCTGTTTCCTTTTCTTTCTCTTTTTTTGTCTTAATGTCAGAGCCTAGGAACCTTGGGAGGCACCATGGGGCTCAAAGCTGAACCCTCAGTGCTGTGTCCGCATCATCACTTGCCAGCAGGAGCCTGTGCGTGTGCACGAGAGGGTGTGCAGGGCTGGGCTGTGGGGGCGTTGATGGCCCCAGCCCTAGGACACACCACTCCTCACCTCAACTCTCAGTGGGATGTTTCTTTTCTGGAGGACTTTGCTACCCTGGCAGTATTGAAGATGAGATGAGGGGAACTGGTGGCCCTGTTGTGGCTGTGCCTGAGTTTCAGGATGTATGGAGAGCAGGTCTCTTCACCACCCCTCTTGCTCCTGCTCACCTGTTTTCCCTGTTTCCCTTGCACAGCGGTGTCTGAACTGTGCATCCACACCTCCCCACTCCAGCCATCCATGGTCCCACACTGTCCTTCTCCTGTTGCCCTAACACTTCTTGGTAGAAAAGTAACAAAAGTTGAACTCCAGAAGACTTTCACTCCAAACTTCACTGGGTTGGGGCAGCTAGTTTACAAGAAGCACGTGTTTTGGCAGCGTTAGCAGTGTCTAAGCTTTGGAGGCTTGGGAAGTGCTGCAAGCAAGCAAAGTAAATGTGGTTTGTAGAGGTTTGGAGCAGAAAGGGAGGAGTAGGTGGCTTTGTTTAAAATACTCACAGTGCAGTCAGTTAACCTTTATGTTACCTAAATGAAAATTGTATAAACCTGAAATTTTCACTGATCAGGTTGCCTAGGAACAGACAGTTGCTTTCTAAAAGACAATGAACGTGCCGTCACTGATCGGGCTGTTAGGCTCTGAGACATTTAGCCGTATTATCCTATGTCCTAGGGTTTACCAGGGTAGCTGCCTGCTTCCACACGGGGCGCGCGCCCACCTTTGCTTTGTGAGAACGATGGAGATGGTGTAGGAGACGAGACCCTGCTTGGAGTCAACCCTTAGACTGGCAATTCTCATCGTGCAAACTGTACAGCTGGGGCAGGCGGTGGCTTGGGGTTTCTCTGCACCCCATGCAGGGCTGCACTGCAACTCTGCACATTTTTCTGTTGGTCAAAGCAGGGACTGAGATGAAGAGCCATAGAAATTGGTTGGGATAAATCTGATTATCTCCCCACCAGCTTACTGGTGCAGCAATAGCACTAGTGCCAAGGGGAGCATGGGACAGTCTGTTGGTGGGGCAGGGGCGGTCAGCAATGCTGGAGCTGGAGAGCAGAGAAAAGTGCTTTATTTCTTCTTTTTCCCATCCAAAAAGAGGCTGAGAACCAGCACCCAGCGGTGCACTTGGGGGTCCTGCACGTCCTGCCCCATGCCGAGTCCGGTCACCACCTCTCATGGGATGTTGGTGGAAACTCTCAACAGGGTTCAGGTGGCATTAAGGCACTTCAGAAGGCAGCGGGAATAACGGGAAGTGAAAGAATGCAGATCATTTATTAATAGGGCTTACAGAAATTTTCTACTGGGTAGAAATATTGATTCTTTATTCCTATTTTAAAAGGAGCTTTTTGTAATGATCACCGAGAGTCATTTTCTGTTATCGATTGCAATAGAGCTGTGCTGGAGACCTCCCTCCAATCATTCCACGCCTGCGAATACCATTGAGAGTGAACGCAGCACAGGTTTTCCTTTCAGGAACATGACAACTTCTTAAATCAGCATTTCTGTCATCTTTACAGTGGGGGTTTGCTATGTGTGTTTAAAGAGACATACACGTTTGCTCTTTTCAATCCATTTACGCTATTCTTAAAGTTCACCTTTGAGGGGGAGGCGGTGTGGGGAGGCAAATGCTAAAAATAAAACTCTCCCCCCTTAAGTAGATCAGTTCTGCATTTGACATTTACATGGAATTCATTTGCATCTCATTTGTACATGTTTCTGCTCAATAGGTAGAATGTAAGAAAGCACAACCTAAAGAAGTGATGTTTCCACCAGGGACGAGAGGAAGGGCACGTGGATTACCGTATACCATGGACGCTTTTATGCTAGGGATGGGAATGTTGGGTAAGTGCTGTAGCCACCACACGTCTCCTGGAGCCGACGGCTCCCGTGTCATCTCCCTGATTTCCAAATGCTTAAACCATAAGGGTGGGCAAATCCCTGCACTCGTGTGGGTGTGAGTCTAAAACTTCAACAGGGGTGAAGTGGGGGAAAGAATCCTGTCTGTGGTAAATGATTAACTCTCCCACCCCCACCAACCCCCCCCCCCCCCTTTTCCTGGAGTATAAAAATTTGCATTTAAATGGATGTTTTTAATAGCCTGTTTTACTTTTACTCGCAAAAATAGAATGATGAAAGATGCAGTGTGTTCATTCTGACTAAAAATGATCTCTCCCCCTTTTTAGAGGAATTGAGTCACACATTATTCCCCTTCTTTTAAAGGTATCTTTGACAGTTCAGCATAGATAATTGAAAATCTTGCCGGTTCTTAAATGGCGTGCAAGACGGAGAAAACAGGGAGAAGCCTAACAGTATAGGTCGCAACAATAATTACAAGTTTCAAGGAGATCTAACAGTATTTTAGTCCAGAGAATTGTGTCCAGAAAATACTAATTAAATGGGATAAATGATATTTAATGGCAAAATTCTATTTGTGCATGAGGTCTATTTAGTTATAATTGGTTCTCATTTGTTTCTGCTTAGATAGTTCTTTCTATATAACGTGACAATCTCTTGGTCCTCTGTCCTCGGATTTACTAAGCCAAAATGCTGCTATTCCATTGCCAATGTATTTTTGTTAAACCCCATATGTTTTCAACTTTCTGCTCCCTTTGTATCACTGAACCTTGCCGCGGTTGTCACCTGCTGTGTCTGTAAAGCGTGCATGAACGAGAGGGAACCTGGAGGTGTTCCCAGGCAGAAACGAGACTTTTCCAACCTAGCATCTCTGGCACGTGGCCTCTCCCAGGGTGCTTTGGATTTTCTGTCCTGGGTTTAGGTGACTTCAGAGGCTGAGCACAAAAACCAGCCTGAGCAGGTCCACAGGCTGGAGTACCCCTGGGCTCTGGGAGTGGGCGTCAAGTCAGAGAACTCAGCTCCTATGAGTATTGGGCTGTTGCACTGAGCTGTCTGACTTCAGGCACCGCTTGATTTGATAGGCTAAACTTTCCTGCCATGTTTGCTTTATCTCTGAATTAATAATACTTCTGTTCGTGTGGCTGGAACAATCCATTTCTGGGATGTGTAATTTGGTTATTTCAGCTGATCATCTATTTCTCTGTCCCCACACTCCACCGCCGCCCTGCCCCACAGTGTTTGGAAATTACATTTTATGGTTAAAGTATTTATCTTCTTCTAGTCAGTCCGTGATATTGTTACCTGTGTATTCCCAGTGTGCTCGAGTGCATGTGCTTTATTTTTCTTGTTTCTCTTCGCCACTTGTGGTGCCTGAGCTCTTGGGTGCTGGAGGAGGTGCCAGTCCCACACAGCAGCTGGAGGAGAGAGCTCAGGGTCTAGGCTGAGCAGAAAGACTAAGGGCCGCATCCTTCTCCTCCCCACCGGCAGCGCTGCCTCCCTCTTTCTCCTTGCAGCCAGAGTGATCGGAGCCATGGTCCACTCCAGTGACCCAAAGGGAAAATTCAGCCCTCAGGTGCAGCCTGAGTTATTCCCACCAGGGCTGTCTCTCTGGAAAAAGATCATTTCAAGCTGCAAGTAGTCATGGAAGAAGCTCTCAGCAAGCAGATCTGAGTCTGTGCAAAGCAAGCGCCGCGGATGCCTGGTGGCAAGTCCCCATCCTGCTGTGGTGGGGTGGGTCAGGTCACCCTGACCGGCTCCGCTCTGGCCAGTCTAGCAACGTGGTCTTATTAGCTTTCAAAGGAGTGTGACTTGCTCAGAATTAATGATTGATTCGTGTTGAAGGCCAGATGCTTCATTATCTGCTCTAGCAGGTTTTTTTTTTCCATTTTTCCAAGTTCCTGCTTGCTACAGTGGCACCGTGTTAAATAATTAAGTGCTAAACAAGGAAACGGCAACACACGAGAGAAAAGCTGTCTGGATGGCCATTATAAATCCCCATTTTTCAAAGGCTGCCTGTATGGGTTGGCTTCAAGGGGCCTGGTGGGCAGCGGCTCAGCAGGGAGCCCGAGTCTCTCCTTCCCGAGCCCCATCCCTGCAGAGAGAAGGGTGTAATTAACCCATCAGACGATGAAGCGCACAAAATAACGTGTTGCCGGAGGCAGCGTCTGCAGTCGCTGAGCGTTTTGCTGAGATCTCAGGAGGCCAGTGTCAGCCCTATCCCATTCCTCCTTTTAGATACCTAGCTGGACTGAAACGCAGCAATTTGGGCTGCTCTTGAAGGCTTTTTATACCTGTTTCCAGGAGCTCTTGTTCAAGGTCACCTTCTCCAGATGCCATTCATGGGCAGAGAAGGGAATCAGAGGAACGAATACACGAGACAACCCAAAGGAAAGAGGGGAGAGTGACTCCCTCCAAAGCTATTAAGGAAGTTGGTCTTTTTCATTAATCACAGCCTCCCCAAGGAGTCTGCAGCAGCCGGGGTCTAAAGGTGCGTAGGCAGCCGCTTCTGTGATGATTTGGTTGATTGGAACAAAATTAAAGTGTTCTTCTGAAAGGATTTTTTTTGACTCCAAAAGCGCGGACAAGCTGAGCCTTTTGCCAGGACTGTGTCTGGGCTGCCTCGGGCTCTATGTGCTGATGGGACGTGCATGGTTTCAATCAGGAACATTAATTAACCACTCTGGATAAAGAGTAGGCTGGAACGTGGTCTCTCTCCCTGGCAGGAGTAGCTGCTGCCCAGCTCTGTGGATGCTCATGACCAGGCACCACGTCCCCCCAGCAGGTGACACACACATCTGCAGGGTAGAAGGAGCAGCTTGGTGGCCAAGAAGATTGCTGTGTGCCCAGAAGCCTCATGCCTGTCCTGGTGCACAAAACAGGAGCCCCATCACCCAAGGATGTATGGGGGTCACTGCATTGCCCCACAGATTTTTGCCCTCCAATCAGTTCTGTACTTGAAAACTTCAGGAAAAAAGAGAGTAGAGAAGAAAGCAACCAAGGAGCAACATTAACAGGTCATCTCTGCCCTGTGTCTGGGACGTCACAGCTGCCATTGCCATGGTCCTGGAGGTGACCGTCACGCTGCTCAACCTGAGCTGAGACCCCGCAACACTCATTTCTTTTGGCAGTGGGCATCTTAAGCTTGCTGGGGTTTAATATTAAACTCGGGCTCTTTTTAACTTTCAAACTCCTCCAGAGACAGGAGCACTCAGCCCATAAACCCCATAGCCCCCGACTGCTAAAATGATGTCTGATCTGAAGAGCAGATTTCCAAAAGTCTCTTTAACAGGCAGCTGCTATCGCCGCACCAGGCAGAGCAGGGCTCTGCATTACTGCACACAGTCAATCTAGGTAGGCTGAACTCATGCATAAAAGAAGCTTGTGCCCTTCAAAGGAAGTCATTCCTTTTTTCCATCAGGCTCTGCTTAATGGAGTAGCAGCTGCCTCTGAGGCCGGATTGAGGAAGGGGAGTCCTTCGTTCGCACAGGCTGCCCAGGAGGCTGCACAACTTACCGGACACCACTGGGCTCCTACAGCAGCACCCGCTGAGCCATCAGTGGTGAAGGTGGCTGCAGCCGCTTTAGCTTAGTTCTTTGATTCTCTTGAAACAGGAGATAGGTCAGCTTTGCCGGACCAAGGGAGAAACCTCCGCAGCAGTTGTGTGTGTTCTATGTAGCTGCTCCCTAGTGTGTGACCACCCCTCTGTAGGAGTTGGTTTTTGTTTTGCATTCCATCATGCTACAGGTGCTTATGCCGAGGTCACAGCACAGCTTTTAGAGGAGCGCCCTGAGCGTTTTTGCAGCTTTGGCAGGAGGATCATGCCTTTCCTTGGAAGGGACCTGGTGTTCCTTGGTCTGAGCAACACTAGGAGACAATAACTTTCTTGCATTTATTGGAACATTTGAATTAATTTTGCAGGCCCTCAGGCCTCAGCATGCTCAGCGTTCCCGCACATGAACCATGAGCTATGTCCATCTCAGATCACCAAATTCAAACTTGAAAAGATGTGTCTATAATCTGGTTCAGTGGTTGTGGACATTTCCCTACTTGGAGCAGAGAAGAAGCTGTCTCTCCTTCTGGAGGTGCTGGTGGGATGAAGAAGAGTCAGGAGTCCAGCTAGGGTCACCTTCCTTTCCAGTGACTTTGTGCTTGTACCGTGGTTGCCAGCGCTGTTGGTCTCACTTCATGTGCCAGTGCTGCCCAGAGAGTATCCAACAAGATGCGGCTCTGCAGGGCTCCAGCATGGGAGCTGGAAGTTCAGCCAGCCTGCAGACCGGGTGCATTGGACCTACTGTCTCGGTGTCAGGCAGGTGGAACTGGTGATATGAAAGCAGTTTTGGTTGTTGGTTTGAGTTGCGCTTCCACAGACAGGAGGATCTTACTTCTGAGGAAGTAATCCAGGCAAAACTTGCTCAAGAGAAAAAAAAAAAAAAACACTTAGCAACAAGAGATAATTAGAGAGATTGATGATTCCCCAGGACTGCTGAAGCAAATAAACTGTTTGGTGCCCAACGCAGGATGAGAATGGCATCTAATGGAAATGGTGGGTAGGTCAGCGTGGCCATAATTTGGCTTGATGAAGCATCCACATGGGCATGGTGTTAATGCGCTATTGATATTCAGCCAGGCAATTTCCCCTGCGTGGATCGGGCTTTGACTCGTTAGAGCAGAGCTGGGCACTGCAGCAGTAAATGAAGAGGAAAATTGAAGTAATGTTGTATTATAAATTTATGATTTCATCTGCCTGACCTAGAGAGCGTTAAGCGCTGGCGATGCAGGCGAAAGTCCCCCAAGCAGCATTGCCGGTGCCGTCAAGCACAGCCGGGTTAGGCTAGGGGTAGCCAGGCTGCTGCCACGTGTTGCCCAGGGTTGGGAGGCAAATCCACCAGGGCAGGACCCTGCAGAGCACCCCAGGGCAGGACAGTGGAGCAGATAGCATCCCACACCATGATGCTCAGCTTCAAAACCACCAGGGACGTGCTGGCAGCTGCTTCCACCACTGGACCAGTCTGACCAACATGACAGGGACTGCACCGCAGCCCTCAGGCACTGCCCAGCACACTGGTCCCCTGCAGCCCCAACAGTCATAGAGTCATAGAATCACCTGATTGGAAGAGACCCATCGGATCATCAAGTCCAACCATTCCTATCAAACACTAAACCATGTCCCTCAGGGCCTTGTCCACCCATCCCTCAAACCCCTCCAGGGAAGGTGAATCAACCACCTCCCTGGGCAGCCTCTGCCACTGCCCAATGACCCTTTCTGTGAAATTTTTTTTCCTAATGTTCAACCTGAACCTCCCCTGGAGCTTGAGGCCATTCCCTTTCATCCTGTCCCCTGTCACTTGGGAGAAGAGCCCAGCTCCCTCCTCTCCGCAACCTCCTTTCAGGTAGTTGTAGAGAGCAATGAGGTCTCTCCTCAGCCTCCTCTTCTCCAGGCTAAACATGAGCTGACTTCAGAGTTGTTCGAACTGGGATAAAAGTTATTTTTTAACACTTGGCAAGGAGAGAGGCTGCGGTCGGGCACTGCAGAGTGATTTTTCATGGTGGAGCCCACATCAGCGTTAACGGCGCTACTTACTTAGCAAACAATCCATTTATCAATATTGTTGTTTTTTTAAAAAAAAAGGAAAAAGGTTTGTAAAGCTTAACTCTGAAAGATCTGATTTAATGACAGAGGTGATTAATTTCTAAGGGAATTCAGCTGTTGAGCTGTGAAATAAATACGCAAGGGCTAAGCGGTGTGTACATACTGCTGAAAGCCACTGCGTGCTGTCCTGGGATCGCAGAGCTGCTTTCCCCCAGCACTGCTTAATCCTATAATCAAAATTCATCCAGGCATTTTTATCTTCCAGTTTCAGATTATGGTTAATATTACGTTGTAATATGTAGATATGTATAATATGTATATGTGAGTGTAGTCAGAAATGGAGGGACTTACTGCAGCAGAAGAATAACCGTATGATGTATGAGTGTATCAAGGAATAAATGAAAGCAGAGATAGGAAACCTCCAGAAGAACTAGTCCACTCCTAAACCTGGTCTCAGGGTCCAGCCCAGCTGCTGCTGTCATCACTGCTGAGATTTCCAGTGACCAGAGAAAGTGAGGGCAAACTTTTCATGTGGATTCTTGATCTGGAGAAGACTTTCCTGGAGATCGGAGGAGTCTGGGCTGACACTATCAGTGGGAACATTACACGGCATTTATTGGGCTGGAACTACAAAGGGTTATTCCTGTTTTTAAGAAAACTGAGCAAGGGAATGCTGAGGATTGGAAGTGAGGTTACAGTTTCAGGAGTTCTCCTTAGCGTACAGGACAGCTTGTGGCATTGACCATACCAGTGTTAAAAGTAGGCAGAGTCATGATTTAATGTGTTTGTTTAAGCATCTTTATTAACAAAATTCTCTTGAGTGGTAGTTTCCTCATAATAAAACTTCAAAAGCTACCTGAGTTTGGGTGCATTCCGGCGGCCTCTCAGCAATGGCTTTAGGAAGTGGTTCTCATAGCTGGGTTTTACTTTCCTGAAAATTTTAAAGCTCTTTGACTCCCTGGCTCATTGCTGCTGCCTCGAACTCTTTGATGTGTTAACTGTTGTCCTTCACACTCCCAGGATAAAGAATTACTACTACCTTAATCTCCAACTGTCAATAGCTCTGAAGCAAAGTACATTCATTGTAAGCTCTCCAAATGTCAGAGCAAACCTGTGTTATGTGTTTAGCCTTAGCATTTGGCATTTACTCTTCCAGCTAACAAGTATGCACAGTCCTTGGACTTCAGATACCAAAGTGCATGTTAATTACCTGAGTGACAGGTCTCCTGCACAAAGCCAGGCAGGCGAGTGAGCAGGAAAGCCAGCCAACTCTCGATATTTCTATTCAAGATAATAATGAAACTTTTCTGCAGTTTTGCATGAGCAGAATATATCTTGGGGGGTTTGATATCAACTGTAAAGTCAAGTCTCACCCATCCTCTGTGCCATTTTGCATTGTATTTAAAAACAAAAGGCCTTTTTTTAATCTTCAAACTTCTGTCTCTCTCTCTATGTCTTTTTTTTTTATGTTTCTGTGATCAAGGTTATCCAAATTTTGTTGCAACGTACGGCCGAGGCTATCCTGGATTTGCCCCAAGTTACAGCTATCAGTTCCCAGGTACGTACATTTCATCTGCAGATTTACTTTCTTTTCCCCTCTTTCCTTCTTTTTTTTTTTTCCTTTATTTTCTAAATCCAGAGCTGCAAGCTGAGACAGGCAAGTCTGCAGGGAGCATCTCACACAACAACAATTTTTTTTATGCTATTTTAAAATAGATATTTCTATCTACATATTCTAAATACATTTTTAGTAACGTGTAAATTGGTACTGGTTATTTGAAAACAAACTTGTTAAATTAAAACATAAAGCAACAGAGACAATTTAAGGGCTATTACCCTCCCTTTCGTGGGTTTTTCCTCTTATTTATATTACAGACAGACACACACAGGCACACAGACTCGCACACACATTCCCATGCTATTCTGCGGTAAGTGTATATTCATTGCAAGTGTAGTCTTGGAGTGAAAAGTGCAGCCTTCCAGTGTTCTTTTATCAATATCTCCAGTGTCCTTCATGGAAGTGGTTTCTAGCCATGTGTTGATGCTTCGGTTTGGTTTCTGTTTGCTTGCCCCCTTTCTTTGGTGTGGCTTCCAACTGCCGCGGCGGCAGGACTAGATCGGGGAGGAAACCCAAACACCCTCACAGGAAGGTCCTTTAGGGTGGGTGAGGATGTGGAGGGATGCTCAGCTCTGCCTGTAGCTTTCTGGGGAGAAGGCACTGCCTTGTGTTTGGCACTGGGTCATTAGATTGAAATAGCGCATTGGAAGCTTACGTATTACCATCTGTAAGATGAACCATGTCCTTGGGACAGTAGTTTCTGTGGAGCTGGCTTTTGCAGGACTAATAACAAACACCCAAGGAAGCAGCGCTGCTAAGGGTGGGGTTTTTCCCCGCTGCTGAGTTCCACAAATGCAAGGGCTCTACTTTGAACTCATCTATCCCTTTTCCACATGTGCTACTGCCCTCCCAAACTGAGCCAGGTCCAAAACAACACAGATGTGAGGGCTGAGGGTGGAGCTGTGGGCAGGGAGGGAAGGCAACGTAGATGACCAGACTGCTGGCAGGGACAAGGCAGCTGCCCCTGCACTGGCACTGGTGGCTCTGCTGGAGCCAACAGGCAGAAGTCCAGACTGGCAGGGTTGGATCCATTAGCAGCTGGATATAGGGAAAAGGCTTCAGAAGGCTTTTGCGTGTCTCACGCTTTCCTCCCGGGTCCTCACGACTCCTTGTACCAGCTGATTCGTACAACAGCTAAATGAGAGACACCTTATGATAAGTTAAATGATGAAAATCGGCAGAGCTTAGATGACTGTAATTACAAACATGTCTGAAGTGAACGTGTCTGCCAGCTGACAGCAGAGGTGCCTGCATTATACATACTTTTATTAAGGGCCTTGTTTTTCAAAACAGGCCGTCCAGTTATTTGCTGGTTATTTTCAGTCTCTTGCAGAGATTGAATACACACAACAGAACCAAAGTGGATTGTCACCACTGAAAAGCAGGTGCATCTCATTGAAGGTACCAGTTGTGCCTTGGGGAGTGGGGCAGTAAATGGGAGATGCTCATCACCTTGCTTGGCTTTCCCTACTCATTTTGTTTGCTCCACTCCCACTCAGATAACCTATTCCTTAACAGCAGTCGGAACCATTAGTAGAGTTGTGAGGCTATTTTTCACAGATGGCTTGAGTCTCTAGTCTGTAACCGCACAGCCCATAAGAGTGGTACGGGGTGCGTGAGCACAGCAGAAGGGATTTGGTACTCGTCAGCAGGATGGGCTGTTCCCCTCGATGGAGCCAGGTGTGTGGAAGGAGAAGTGCTGGGGCAGAGAGCGTTGTACCATGGGAGCACAGCTCAGGATGGCATGGGACTGCTTCAGGAGCAGGTCTGGAGCAGCAGAGGAGGATGGAGATGTACTGTCATCTACAATTGTGTCCTGCCATCTCTCAGGTGCCTGTATGGCTCTCCCCATTCTCCCTTCACCCCTCTCAGCTGGAGGGACCTGCATCCTATAGCACAGGGAACATCCTACGGCACAGGGCTCATGCAACCCTCACTGCTCCTCCAGAGACAGGTGGGAAGGAATCAAGTAGGATACTCGGGAAGGACGATCAGTGCCATGGGACGAATAGCTCAGATGTGGTTTCAGCACGTAGTCCTCCTCCTTGAAAGAGCCCTGACCCACCAACCCTCCCCCTTGCATGTTTTGACACTTGCAAAAGTACCTGTGGGGCCCATGTTATGGCTGTGGCTTGGAGCGTGAGAGAGGAGCACGTGCGAACCTGATGGAGAGAAGTCGAAGATCTGCTTTTCTAGTAATTTGTCATGTCTAGATGCTCGGGGTCATGGTTTGGAAAGAAAAATACTCGACTATTTCTGCAGGAGCATCCCAGGCAGTGCAGTGTGCCTGAGAGCTGCCTCCCAGCTCCATGGTACCTGACTAGTGGCGGTGTTGCAGCCACATCGATGTCTAAATATCCATGCATATAAATATACCGCTGGCTTCCTGTGGCTTGTTCTTGAGGTGACCTGGCAGTGCTTTTTGCTGCAGTACAGCTGCACGGTGAAGCCTACTCTCCTCCCCTGCTGCTTGTGCTGTGGTGGAGCAGCCCGGAGGGTCCCGTGGGGTCCCTGTCCTGCGGGGCTTTGCTGTGCTCCAGCGCCTGCTGGCAGGCATTACTCCCCTTCCACCTCGGGTTATGCTGCTGATTTTCTTCTTTCACAAAACCAAAAGGGGATACCCATCTGAATCCTGGTGGTATTCACTGTGACCCACATCAAACGCCTGTTTGCTTCTCCATCCCGGTCCTGGGTGCAGCGGCTGTTCCCACATCTCCTACCCACGGGAACAGCCCCTTGCTCCATGGGCAAGACACATGCAATCACTCTGGCGACTGCTCTATCTTCTCCCATCACGTTATTTTCTCCTCTAGGCCTTTACAACTCAGTACATAGCCTTTTTTTTTTTTTTAACTGCAATCACTCCCTTTCTGTATCTTTTTTTTTTTTAATTTCTGGGACTTATCTTTTCAGTTTAATCTATTAATTTCTGTTCTTATTTCACTTTGCAGACTATTTGCCGATTTCACAAGACATAATTTTTATCAACTAGTTCTTAAAGATGCATAACAAATTAATCGGGGTTTACTACAGTGCTAATGAGAGAGAGAGACAGAAAAAGCCTGGGTGGTCCATGTTTAATATCAATGTCCACTGAGAAATTGCTGCTCTTGCTGGCTGGTTTGATTGACTGGACTTTTTATTTTATTTTTATTTTTTTAAAGGCTCCATATCCTCACTGCTTTGAGTTTGCTTTTTTTTTTATTTTTTTTTTTTTCCTCTGCTTTGTTATGAGTTTTTAATGCCCACTTGGAATGTAACTCACCAGGATTGGGGTTAGGGGTGGTACGAAGGCATGACTTCTCACAAACTTTGTAGAACTAATTTTATCAAGGAAGCAAAAATGATGATTTGGTCTTAGAAGCAGCCCCAAAGAGAGGTGTCGACACTTTTCGATATAGCAGTAGCCCAAATCATGCTTTAGGGTGGAGTGGGTCTAGCATCTCCGGTTGCTAGGATCAAGGCCAGGTCGGATGGGCAGCCTGATCCAGGGGGAGGTGTCCCTGCCCATGGCAAGGGGATTGGAACTAGATAATCTTTAAGGTCCCTTCCAGCCCAAACTATTCAATGATTCTACGATCTTTAGCATCGCAAGGTTTAATTACTGATAACGCGTGCCCTGCGTGCGCAGGTTGCCCCTGTGGCGCTGGCAGCTGCGGGCGCAGCAGCCCCATGCATGTTCTCGCCTGTTTGGTTCGCTTTGAGGTGGTGCTATTCTCGGGAGCTGCCGTAGCCCTGCAAGGGACCAAGAAAGGGGCACAGGCGATCGCTGCCCCTCCTGCAGGTCCCTGCCCCAGCTCCCACCCCTCAAACTGCAGCCGCGCTCTCGCACTCTGCGCAATTGCTTCTCCTTCCAGACTTTGCTTGCAGATTATGGGCAAATCACTTAACTTTTGGCGAGAGAGCCAAGCTTTCCCTGCTAACTGAAGCTGTATCACGCCTCCCAATCTCCACCCAAATCGCACAAGAGCTGCAAACCAGTCTGATAATGCCTCCATCATTTGGCTTTGATTTTAACCACATTCTGGAATTCCGGGTAGAAAACATGCGTTCTATTTAAATTCTATTTTACTTAAAATGTTTCTACCCGTTTTATAAGTTTGTGAGAAGTAAATTGCATGCTTACAGTAGAACTGTAATGCATTTTAATGTTTGTTAATCCACTTGTTTAAAATGTCAGTGTCAAAGGCTCTACAATACACGGCTATGCTGTTCATTTCATTAAAGTTGCTTGATGTAATAATTGGTTAGTTTTCTTTTTACTTTTCTGCAGGCAATAGCTTTTTTTAATCTGTATGGCTTCTTATTATTTTGTTTGGGTTTTTTTGCTATGAATTGCTTTGCTTTTGTGAACTTGTCTTAGTGTGCATGATTTGCAAACATTTCGGCTATTGTGAATTTTCTCATTTTTTGTAAATAGTCCATCTGTGCTTTTCTTATTTTCTTTTTTATGACTTTTTTCCTGTAAGTAACTGAGGTAGAAAATAATAATAAATTGTTTACAACGGATATGCTGTGTTGCTGCTCTCTTAGCTTGCAGTTTTAATATTTTGGTTTGGACGCACCAAATAACCAGTACCAATGACGATTTAATAAAACAATAAAACAACCATCACTCAAAGCGTGTGACCCAGTGTTTGAAGAACCTGCAGATGAACAGTTACATGCGAAGCGTGTTTACAGCAAAAATTAAAACCAAAAAAATAGACAACAATGCGTTTGTAATTCAGGTGAGAGGAGAGACTCTTAAAATATCAGTATTGGCAGCATCTGATCTTCCACCACTGTGGTCAGTGCTGTCCGTGCCAGCAACCAAGGTGGGTTTAAGCATCAAAACCGTAAGCGTATTAGAAACCCCTGTTGCAAGCTCTCCTGCACGATAGTGCAGGAATCTGTTGCTGCTGTTTGGAAGTGGGAAGGAAGATCAGGTAACTGCTGTCGCTGTAGAGCAGGACCCTGGCTGGGGTGGCAGCTGGTGTTCTTGGTGCAGACCTCGCGCTGGGACAGGTACCGCTGGCCGTGCCTGCGAGGTGGGGACGTGGCTGTTACTGTGCTCATCTCAGTTATATTTCCTTCCATAGTTACCTGGATGGGTTGTCTGGATTGTCAAAGTTACTTAGAAGCCTTCGGCTGAGGAATTTAATATTTTTTTAATTAAGGGTTTGTTTGCTTGTGTGTTTGTTAAAGCTTATTAAAACCTTTGTATATGGAGAGAGGTGGGAAAAACAAATATTTTCAGAAACTTCTCAGAGCTCAGGGAAATGCACTTGTTTATTAATAATGGTTCTCCATAGTCCACGAAGCCTAGCCTCGGGTCATGCTCCTGCAGCGCCTGATGCTGTGAAAACGCAATGCAAGATCAGTAAGAAGTCTGAACTGATGGTTTTCATTATTGTTAGAGCATTTTAAACCAACTCTTTGTTAATCTATAGAGCTTAATTGAGATTCTTTCCTGATGCTGGTCACAAACTGCTCGCTTGTCAGCCGTCAGTTGTGGGCAGGAAGGTGTTCTCATGTAAACGTGACTTGTGGTGCTTGTCTAGTAGGTCTGAGAAGGGAGGTGAGGGAAGGAAGTTCCTATATCTGGGATTTAGGACCCTGAGCAATATTACAAAGCTGCAAGCTCCATTGCTGCTCCAGGTTTGTAGTTCTTGGTTAATAACCTCCTAAGGCGAGTGCAGCGGGAATAGCAGGAAAAGAGCATGTTTGTGACCTGTGGGGCTGTGACCGTTCCATCCGTAGCAGAGTGTGGGACACAGCGATGGCCATAGCTGGGACGTGCAGCTCTGCCGCATCAAGCGCAGTCTGGGAAGATCCGGGAGCTGATGCATTCAGCTCACCGGAAGGAGCATAAGCTGTAATTCTACCACTTGATATCAGCCAAGGTTTGGCTCCCAGCGTGATGCACTTAGTGCTTCAACAACCCTGAGCCACATTCCCGTGTATACGAGCACCTGGCTACTCTGGTGACATAAAGAGGTTTTAGGGAGGAGAATCTGCCTACTCATGGTTTCTTTACCAATAGGGAGTAATGCAGTTAGCGTTAATAAGAGTTGACTCTGTAAAACACTTCTAAAGCACTGTTCTGTAAGTCTAAGACTGGGAACAAAGTTTGTCTGATCATGATATTTTAATGCTCAAACAACATTAAGAAAGGAGAAATTGCTGGCAGCTGCAAAGTAGGAGGAGGAAATACAACGTATGTTTTAAATTGTTCAGCTAGTTGAGCCTTGTAACAATAAGAGATGTGGAATGAAACTGGAAATGTTTCTCACTCCTTTGCCTAACCCTTTAACTGCTTAAAATCTGCTCTAATCATCCCTGCACTGCATGTTTTTTTTTCTCCTAAAACACATTGCTGCATCTGCATGCCATACAGTGGTTTACGAAGTGCATTTGAAATCTGCTAGAACCACCTTAATTACTGCTCTTCCAACCTCTCCATTTCAGCCTCCATCAGTGAAAACAAAGACTATAGACTGGACCTGTTTTAAAATTAAGGCTTTGGGTTTCTTCTGCTGGCGGAGGGCAGGACCATTCACTTTGCAGGTGCATCCCTGGAGTGAGGAGCAGCTGGAACTGCAGACAGCAAACTGAGAAATTAATATAGCAAAGCCTGTAAATTTCCAGCCAGAAGGTACTCCTTCAAGTTCGGCTAAGGTGACAGGAGCTTTTGTTTTTGTACAGGAAAAAAAAAAGATGTGTAGAGCTGCTCCTTAAGTTCCAGCAGAGCTTCAGCAACTTTGCCTCTTCATCACATTTCTTCTCGGAAGAGTTGCCTTTTTTTACTGTTGTAGAGAATTGTATGAAGTACCTTTTTCACCTCCCATTTCCCCCACACCTTAAAATAATCTCCTGAATATTATATTTAAGGTGAGATTTTTTTCAAGAGAGAAACTGTCAATCTGAATTGATGGTCCACCTTCCACCAATTTCAGTGGCAGCAGAGTGGTCAGTAAAAATGCTACCTGTGCTCCTTTTCCTGCCCCGTCACCCCTGTGTGAGTGAGGCTGCTCTTAAGGTTTCCTCAGACAGCCCAGATCCTTCCTTAGTTTTTTCTCTACTGATACCTTGAATAACTGCTTGAGCAATAAGAACGTCTTGAACATTGAACTTAAACACTGGTTGTCCTGTTCCCTGCTGCTCAGCGATCCATGCACAGAGTTTGTGACAGGTTTTAAAACTTCTGGATCATTGCCCCGAAAATGAGCAATTGTAAAGGGACAGGGAAGAGAAAAAAGGAAAAAAAAAAAAAAAAACCACAAACCCACCAGTCTCTTTAGAGCTCTGCATTTTGGGTGATGCTACAGGTACAGAGCCCCTGGGCGATCGCTTCTGCCACAAACAGGCCCCTGGGAAGTGGCAGGAGAATCATTATTCGCAAGAGTAAAGAGGCAGAACGCAAACACACGTGTATGGAAGAAAACATGGATAACCCTGTGGAAAGAAGGATGTAAAGCCAGTTCTGCTGTAAGGAATTCTACATGTCCAAGTTAGCCGGAGCACGACAGCTAACCCGCTTATTCCTTATGCCTCTGTAGATCTAATTTTTAACTGTAAAGCTGTTAAAAAATGGAGAGCTGGGGGTTGCAAAGAGCTTGAAGAGATTAGTCTCCTTAGGCACAGAAACATTCAAATATGAATGTTTTTCAATCACATTTAGCAGCAGGATTTCCAAGGCGTCCTTTACCCAGAAGCAGTAATGTGTAGTTGCTGCAGTGATGCCCTGAAGGTTTCTGGGCTTGGCATCACAGTCCTCTCCTCTGACCTTTTTTCTGACGGGGATTATGGAATACCCAGTGGCAGTTCCTCCAAGGAAGGCAGCGGGAAGTTCCTCATCTCTGCCAGGAAAGGCTGTGCTCTCAATGAGCTGCAGTGGCTCTTTGAGAGGGATGCAACTTCGGACACATAGGTGCTGGACAATTTCCTGCCCTCTGATAACCTTGTCCTCTGATTAATTATCTTCTCTTTTACTTAGTTGCCTCTTGTCTGCATTGAATTTTTCCAGCCTCAGCCTCCAGACATGAGTTCTTTTTATGCTTTTGTTCATCATCAAGAATCTGTCTTTTAATAATCCTTATCCAGATAGTTTAGAGCATTCATAAAAATTTAAGTGAGCGGTTTAACCAAATAGCTCATTTTGCCTGCCATCGAAGCAACTGAAATGAGGCTTGAAACAAATCAGTGCCACTTTGCTGAACTTTAAATGTATGCTGTGATGCTGTTCTGTCTAACCTGCCCTTGTTCATTCAGCAGCAGGTAACTGAAATTCAGAGCTTCTGTGCTGGGTGACAGCTTGGGTACAGCCAATTCACAGGTATTCCTCACCCTGCAGTGAGCGTTACATTCATACTTACCTTGTTTATTAAAAATTGATGGTAAACGTTTGGCTTGGAGCTTTAAAATGAGAAATGCTTTCGTTGGAGCGATCAACCTAGTACTTAACAGAACTACTTGCTTTTAGGAAGCGATTTGGTTGAGATTCTCTTTCACCCACGTCAGCTGCATTCACTTGAAGCTCATAATTTTCTGTGTTTCACCAGTTGCTAAATTAGGGAGAATCCAAATTACATATTGAGTTTGAGTGTTGGATGGTGGGAGGTATAGTTTTCATAGGACGCATTTGAGAAGTACAGCAGATGCCTTGAAGCTGCTGTAGGAGAGGAAGAGTTTTGAAGTAGAGTAAATAAACTAAATCAGCTACCAGCTTTTGCTTGTTGGGTTGGGGTTTTTTTTTTTAATAAGTAGTTTTCTTAGAATAAACTATTTGCCTTTGAGAAGTTTCCCAGTTTTCTGCGCAGTGAAATAACTGCAAAAGGGTTATTACACTTGAAATGACACAGAATGATAATTTGGAAACAAACAAGGCTTTGTCTCGCTGATGCGTAAAGTAATTACTGGGCAAAAGTGCATCATTCTCATTTTAAAACCCGTGGCCTGAGAGTGGTAAACAGCTGAAAAATGGGTCGTTTGCTGTACATAAAGTGGAAGTGCCAAATTTTAAATGAACTATATTTGGGTTTTATTGTTTTGTTGAAATTCCAGAGCAGAAATATTTGTTCATAATAACATCCATCTGCAAACACGCGTCCAGTGTGAAGTGCATTACGGGCGTCTGACGTTGAGAATTCTCCTACAAAGTCTTGCCACGCGCTCTACATTTTAAACAGGAGACAGTTGTGCCTTGAATAACGCAGTGGGCTGCTTGATGAGTTTTCCATTATGCATGATGTGGTGTATCTGAAGCTCACTAATTTTCTGACCCGGTGAAATAGATTTTAATAAGCTCGATGTAACACGGCATATAAAGACAAAGGGAAACACTTAATGGGGCTGTCACACTAAAGGACTCTGAGTGGGCTCGGAGGTGCTAGAAATGTTAATAGAATTGATTAAAAGCTTAGGAAGGAAATTCTCCATTTCCGTGGAGGTCTGCCCTGCACCTTGCTTGGTCTTGACTGTTTGCTGTGGCGTGGAGGGCGCTATCCCACTTCTTGAACAGCAGACCAGGGTCACTGGTGGCAAACGTGAGATATTTCAAGCAGGGCTTGTGGCTGCCTCCAAATTCACTTCCTGTAGACTTCAGGAGAGCTTTGGTAGAGTCTTCAGTCAAATCTCAAACAGTTAATTGCTACTGGAGAACGATAGTGTGTTGTGAGTGGCTTGGTAGCATCCCAATCTTTCACCAATTCTAGATAAAATTTTATTTCTGTGTGTGTATCTTCTTATCTAAACATTGAGCATTGGGTAGCAGGTTTTTTTTTTTTTTTCTTTCATTCTTGTTTTCTTATAGAAAGGGATGGGGAGCCTGAGACAGAGAAGTCTGAAAGATGAAGGTTTTAAACATAAAGGGATTGTTTTGGGATGGAGCTTTCCCTTGTGCGTGCTCACCATTAAAGGCTCCATTTTTGTCCAGTAAATTGGACCCACGCCTGCCTGCCTTCAAAAAAAAAAAAAAAAAAAAGCCACCAGGCTCTTCTGCTTCATGGTTTTGAGTCTCTGATACTTTTGAAATGAAGCCTAAAGATCCTACAAAGAGGATAACACTGCCTAATGGAAAGAATAATGCAAGCGAGAACCCATTTGAAATGACAGCTGTGAGCCTTGCGAAGCTTTTCTGTGCTGATCAAAGCTGCTGGTAACATTGTTTGAAAAGAGGATATCAATTTCCCCCTCTCCTTTTCCCACTCAACCTGCAGATGATTTTATATTCCAGACTTGGCACTTTTTTCATGGGAGATCAAGTGAACCTCCTAAATGGCTGGTGTCAGAGCAGCGCACTGGGGAGCTCCGTTGGTGTAAGAGGCAAAATGCTTTGGGGGTGTCGTAGCCTCAGAGCTTGATCTCCTGTGTGCACGGGGCCCTCAAAAGGCCCTGCACAGAGATGCGGTGACTTTATGAGACTGACGGCAGGACTCAGGTCTGCTACCTGCATGTGCAAAGGGCTCCAAACAATCTGTAAACACAGAGGAACGATTTTGCTCCCTAGGTGCAATTTTGTGGTGGCCTTTATTCTATATGTATGTCCCATAATTTTGGCTGTTTCCTGAAGTCTGGTGCTGGAGTCAGGTGATGATTTTGCCCTCTCATCTTCTATTTTTGTTCTTGTTTTAAGTCCCTGTGCTTATTGCTGAAGTCTGAACATATGAGCTCAAGTGCCCCAAGTGCTTTAACCGTTACAAGCAGAGAAGATTCTTTTCATGATGTTTTTTGATGTAAGAACAGATTTCATGATCTTTCTGACTTCTTTTTGCTTTGATTCCTATTGTCTGGCTCTTCGTAGAGAATAGGGAGGGGTGGTGTCCTTTGGATATTTGGAGTCTTGAGGGTCTAAACAGAGCAGAGTGAGTCTGAAGGAGTATTTTCTCATGGAGAAATAGAGCTGTGTGCGAAGGAGCACGTGTAGAGGAAGGGAGTTCTTGTGTATTCCACTCGCTCCTGGTTTCCTTGTAGCCAGCTTCAGGCTGTAGTGAAAGAGAAATCAGTGGCTTGAGAAGAGAACAATCCCACTGGAGCAGGAGATGGAGCAAGGCAGAGACCTATGGAGCGACCGTGCCCTTCACCAGGAGCCCTTGAGCCCCTTGAGTCCCCCTAAGCGCCGGCCTTGCCTGGGCAGCATGGCTTTCACCAGATTTGTTCCCAAAGCCCCTGGAGTGTCCACTAAATCCTGGGCTCTTGGCATTTTCTGCTCAGTAATGCCAAACGTGAGCTGGCAGGGCTGGGCGCTGCCTGCCTCTCCTGGGCACACACACTCCTGATCCCCCTTTCTCCTAAATCTGTGCCTTTGGAGAAGCATGGACTAAATTGGTGACCTTAGGGCGAAGCGTTTAAATCCAGATGTGTCCATCTTTCCTTGCACAAGGCTGCTTCAGTATTTAAAGTGAAACTATTGATGCAGGAAGAAGGAAAATATATCTGTGAAAAATTGAACTCCAAATACTGGCTTTAGCTCGTTCAGAGCAATAAGAGACCATGAAATTGATGTGAATCCTCAGGGCTTTCCTGGACAGCGTGCAAGCCCATTGCAAAACATTTATTGTAAAATGTCTTCTAATTGCAATGCCTAAAGTGGGCACTTTTGTCCTTTGGAACAGCTTTGGTGTCTTGTTTTCTCTAGGCAATTATAAGCAGCGGACACACAAAACAGGACAGCAGCCGTTTAGGCAGGAATCAGAGTGCCTTAAACAAACAAGATGAATGAATTGATCTCTCCCTCCACCCCTTTTGATTTTCCAGTTGACTTCAGAGAGCAGAGGGCTCGGAGGGAGCCAGGCTGGCACCGGCAGTGGGATCGCCGCTGCGGGTGGGATCCAGAGCGTGCTGCTTTGTGTCGACTTCAAGGCTCCTTGGTCCAGGCACTCATTTGTGGCACCCGGTTACCTCCAAGCCATTTGTTAAAAAAGAACAGGGAGTGTGCAAGCCTCTTGGCAGCTGGCTACAGGGTGTGAAAAGCCTGCTGATACCCCACAGCTCTCTGTGGCCCCTTGGGTCTCCTGCACCCAGCAGTCTCGCATTCCTTCCTTTGTCTCCTAGAGGAGCCCTGGGGTCCCCATCAGGCAGAGCAGGTTGGAACACATCCACCTTTGCTGCTACGTGGAGAACAGCATTTGAAAGGCTCCACCGGGACTTGGCAGCTGCATTGTGCCTCATTTTAAACCCTGATGCTAGGGAAGGGGAATGTGTGCAGGCGCAGAGCCTCACCAAAGCATCACTGTGGTTTGGGGACCAGCAAGAGCCTCTGTGGTCAAGCAGGTGCCTTCTGCAGGCCTGGAACCCATCAAAAGCGCCTGCTAATGCTTTCCTCCTCATTGAAGAGCTGCAGGTACCTCAGCTCTGGAACTGTAATAAAATAGTGTGACAAGACAGGCAGAAGGGTGGCAGAGATGGAGGCTTGTTGCAGTAGACAGAATAGGTTCAGGATTAATTGCTCTGTCACTGTAATCCTACTCTGAAGTCTTCGGTGGTGTAGGAGTTCATAAACAATGGGAGGGAATAATATGGTGCGACTGAAGTGCTTAAACGATGCTGTAGGGCTGGTGCAAGAGGAATTACAGAGGTGAGTGGTGGAGCTTGAGACCGGAACGTTTGAGAGCCCAGCTGCACCCTTGGCTGTCTGCAAATGTTTTTCTCAAGTCGCTTTGCTTCTTTGTGCCTCCTTTTACCCCATCTGCGATGTGGGGCCGGTGTCAGCTGCTGAGCGCTGCCGAGGGCTTCGGCAGTAAACAACCACACAAGTCTAACAGTAAGTTAGCGCAGTTGTGAGACGCCGCGTGGCATTAATGCGCTCGACAGCGTGGTGACGGGGAAATTTGTTGTCAGCTGAATGAGCTGATTAATGCAGTGTCTGGCAAATGTAATTGCAGTGTGGGGGATTGATTACTTTCAGTACGTTGGATTGATTTAGGGATCGTCCAGTGACAGGACCGGCCTGTGAGTTGGTATCGGTAAGCAGGTTTTTGCCAATCTTAATAATCAATCCCTGTTCCCCTCTCCTGCTTTTGCAACTGTAAGGGCCACGCAGCCGTGCCGCTGCCACTCTGCCTCCAGCCGGCCGGCCGCAGCGTTCCGAGCAAAGTGCGAGCAGCCGATCACACTTGAGTTGTTTGGAGTGCCATGTCACACGGATGCTTTTATCTCCGAATTGGGATAATAGCTTTCTTTGGGGGTGGAGGGATTAATTTTTCACACATCTGTCCGCTGGAATGCAATAACAGATCCTTTGTTCAGGCCCTTTCTGTGGAGTGCCTTCTCCACCCCTGTTATTTCATTCTTCTTTTGCATGGCAAAACTTTTTGTCCTGCATTTCAAATAGATACTGAGCGTCCCTGGCAGTTGAACAAGAGAAACAAACTTTCCAGCCCTGTTTTCTATGCTGCTTTCAGAGGATGCTCGGTGATTTGAAGGGTATTTGATTGGTTTTGGCAGATGCATTTTATTCTGTGGAAAATCCACAGCTCCTCTGATCCCTGAACAAATGGTTTAGGGAGCCCCTGGAGCTTCCAAATGAGAGATTTGCTGGTGGCCAGCTGGTCCTGGCCATGCCATGGGAACACAGAGGAGGCTGCTCTCGGGATGTGTTAGTGGGATGTGCACCGTGGTGGGCAGGGAGCGGAGGAGAGGCTGTAGGGAGAGTGCTAGCTCTGCTCCTGCCTAGCCCACAGCAGGAGGGCTCTGGGATTGGCCTGGGCCTGGCTCTGCAGGAAAACAAAGCCCCAGAGCCTCAGCCCTTGTCCTTCAGATGCTTTCTGAGGCTTTTTCGCTCTGGCATATCTCAGCTCCAGCCCTAAGTGCATGTCAGGGGAGCCAACCGGGATCGATGGCTCCATCACCAGCAAGAGGGAGTTTAGAACTTGGGTCTTTGGTTATAATATCCCCTAGTCTGGATGTACTTCCTCCTACATCCCACTCTACCTGAGGCAATTGTAATTCACCAACATAATAAAACCAAACAGATTGATCTCAGCACTGAGGAGCAGGGTTTGCAGTGTGGTGTGTGGGCTCTCTGCTTGGGGAGCAGCAGCAGCCGGGGGTAGCTGTACATACATTTACCTATACTTTTTTCTTTCCCCCCCAACAGCCCTATTACCATATTTAAATGCAAGTATGTCTTTTTTTAATTGATGTTTTGAGTAGCTTCAAGTCACTCTAGCCTAGTTGTTCTCTGCTCCTTTCCGTCTGGTAGATTACCTGTAGCCGAGACGATAGTGCTAGAGGTAGAGGGCTTGTAGTCTGCTGGTTTCTCTGGGTCTCGCTCTCTCCGTTCTACTACCTTGCTGTTCTCTTTTTCTGTTGCCTCAGTTGGTTTCCTGTGGTTATTCAGCATTGCAAAGCAGCTATGATCAAAGCCCTGGAGCCCGCTCAAGGGGCAGGTCCCATGGTGGGATATACCCGTGGGGTTGTCCTGTCTGGTGCCAGGAGCACTTGGAGCTCCCCAGAGACCAGAAACCTCCCAGGATTTTGTTGACTTTGCAGCAAGGGGGCTTGGAGTTCTTGCTGATCACGTGGACCTGGCCATTGCCCTCTTAAAATACACATATTTAAAGTCAGAGCCTCTGGCAGGTCTTTTGAATGTTAATTAAGTAAAGAAACTAAATCTGCAGTCTTGCTAGCAGCATTCCATTCATCTGTAAGGGCTCGATCCCCCTGTAGAAGGGTGTATGTCTTCAAACTCCTTGATCTGCAGCTGTTTTGCTTTCAAAAGCTTTTTGCTTTCTTTCTTTCTTTTTTAAATTACATTCCAGTGAGTTTTTTTCTGCTTGATCCCAGCAAATCTGTGATCTTGACATGAGGACCTCCTCATATTTTCCATTACTGCCATGTCTGTACATCAGCACGTTATTATCACTTGCAAATAAGCAAAGAAGAGAATTCCCTCGTTGTTTTACAAAGCGCTCTGACCCTAGCTGTTCGAGAGTACGGAGACGGGAGCCGAGCTGCAGGCTGTGCCGCCAGTCTATGTGCCCCGGCCCCTTGGGGTTGGCGGCGTGCCGGGGCCATCAGCGGCCGCACCACCACCTTCCTCTTCTGCTAAGGGGATTTGAGCCACCTTTGTGCCAGCAGTGGGCACCTGGCGAAGGCTCGGCTCCTTCTAAACTGCTGATGGCACGGAGAGCTGGGATAGCAACCTCTGGAAGCGCCGTGCCATTGCTGACCACCCCGCACCCCATAGAGACTCGCGGTACCCACTGGCTTCTTTCTTTACCCTTCTCCTTTTCTCCACGGCCAGGTTTTCCGGCAGCGGCTTATGGACCAGTAGCAGCGGCAGCCGTGGCGGCAGCAAGAGGATCAGGTAGGGGGGCCCGTGGAAGAGCAAACCCTCAGAGTGCAGGGTCAGGTAAAAGCTCTGTCGGTATTCTGTGTGGCTGCAGCTCTCCATCATTTCTCTGATTTTCCTCGCACTTAACCCTGGGGAAATGAAAACAAATTACAGGAAAAAAAAAAAAAAGAATATATATGAACGATAAATAATCAATCCCAAACTACAAGCAGAGGCCACGGGGCCTGGAGCACCTTGCAGGAGATTGGTGTAAGAACTGCCAAAACCAGGGTAGATATTCTGATTTGTTTCTTTATTTATTCCTTTATTATGTTGGTTTTGTTGTTTCTTTGGTTTAAATTTGAGCTTATAAAGGACACCCTGAAAAAAATTAATCTGTATTTTTGGGGGAAAAAAAAAAAAAAGGTTTCGTTCCTCATGGAAAGCTGAGGTTGGGTTGAGGCGGTGGCCACAGCCCTGGGTGCTCCTGCCGTGTATGGAGCTGCTCTAGCTGCCTTCAGCGTGAGGGTCAACCTTCACAGGGCTGTGAGGTGGCTGTGAACCCCCTTGGGGACAGTGTCTTCTGCCTGCGTGGGGCAGACACTGTTACAAATGCTGTTGGCAGCAGAGCGTGGCTGTTGCTGACCATGCCCTCTCCAAACCCCAGCTCCTTTCCTGAGAAACGTCAAAGCTTTTCTTCCTGTCTGTCTGAAAACTCTTTATTTTTTTTCCCCTTAAGGGAAATAAATAAATTTATGCCAATTACCGTTACTACCTCAGGATTTAAATTTAGCTAAAACATGTGAATTAGTGCTTTGCTCAGGTAACAAAGTGTTCTGTGCAGCCATCAGTGAGCTCTTGGCTCCCCACCCTGCTCAAATCCAGCTGGGATGGAGCTGCTGCCACCCCACGCCTCCTGCCCAGTTTCCCTGGCCCAGACTGGGTGTTCTGGTGTGCCTGATGGAGGGACCGGAGCAGAGGACGCGGCGGTGGCAGCAGCTCTCCGGCTTACTCATGGCACAGTCCCAAAGTGGGGGTTTCTCGGAGGCTTTTCAGCAATCCTGGTGGATTAACCGGGCCCTTGCCGAAAAGACCCGACCAAACTGCTGCGTGAGGGGTTATACGAGGAGGGTGCGGGCTCAGGTGTGTCTCGAGAGCGAGCCTGATGCCATGGAGGCCAAAGAAAGACACCAGGAGAACTCCGTTCCATGCAAACTGGCACTGCTTGCAGGCTACAAAGGATTATCTGTACCAGTTTCATCTTGTGGCATGTAGAGAGCGCCTAAGGGGTGACTTGCCAGACTGGTTGTGGGGATTCCCTGTCTCCTGGCTTTTCCTATTGCCCCTTCGTGGAGGGGGGAAAAACAAACCCAAAGAGAACAAAAAGAAAAAGAAAAAAAGATTGATTTTGCATATGATTTCAGGAAAACAGACTTCATTGTTTCTGCCTCTTCCTCATGTTTTGCCCTTCAGGTTTTGTTTTACGTGCAAACAGAGCTGGTGAGTTGCCCCTTAGTGAGGCACAGAGGGTTTGGCTGGATTAACGTTGCTTCCCTGATTATTATTATTTTTTTAATCAGAGTGCTTTTGATACCCATTACAACTGAACTGAGCATTGATCAATTCTGTGCCTGAAAATCATTTGTCTTTAATTTGAGTGTTCTTTGATTTTTCTTTTGTTGGGTTTCCTGTTTTGGTTTGGTTTTTTTCGGTTTTGGTTTGGTTTGGTTTGGTTTTTTTTTTTTTAATTTGAACTTGCAATACGAAACTAAACCTAACCCTAAATTAACAACACCCTTTCTGGCAAGTTTAAAGAGCAGTATGGTGTTTGGAAACGTCTTTCAAGTCTCAAAATTGCCTGCGTGCACAAAACTGGCAAAACCCCAAAACTGAATCAAAAGAGCCCCTGCCTCCCCAGCCCCGAGATCCCAAGGAGGAAGATGGGTTTGTCACTGGCCTGGCCTGGTGGCCACTCACATTTGCAGTAAAATGTTGGTGTTTTATGTAGAGTCATTCCATTCAAAGACGGTTTTCGGAAGGGACATCCTGGGTTTCGCCACTTCCATCAGCAATGGTAGTGAATTGTATTCAGGAGCAGTAGAGTACAAACGATCTTGCGCTACAGTTAATGGGCCCGATTCATTACAAGAAAAATGGTTGGGTTTGTTGGTTTTTTTTTCCTTCCTTCCTTCCTTTCTTTTCAGTTGTTTTTTTTTTTTTCTTTTTCCTTTGCAAATTTGCACAGCCTTCCTTCATGCGTGCCTAATCCAAAATCACAGAGTGCAGCACAGGTGGCTCTTACAGGCCCCTTTCTGCCAGTAAACAGAAAAGAGCTGGAAAACACCCAGGCGGGCGCGTCCCACCACCCCTCTGCTCGCTGGGGTGTAGTGTGCCCAGGGGATGCTGGAGAGGTCCCCATCGCCGCCACCCCTCCGGCAGTGCTCCCTCCAAATTGACCTCCTCTGCTCTCCACCCCACGCTACGGGCTCTTTGCCCCCTTCCTTGGCTCTGCAGCACCAATTCACCCAGTCTGCCAGTGCCCAGCAGCGGGGCTGAGCGCCTCTGGAGAGCATCCACCTCCAGGCACACGTCTTGGTCTTCCAAGGAAGCTGCAGCCCTTTCACTCCCAATTCCCTGTGCTGCAGCGTGTGCACTGACCACCTCGAGTGCTCCCCAGGGTGATGTTCCACCTCTTAGGACACGTGCACGTTTGCATCACAGCCAGTGAAAGGAGCCTGCCCAGGGGCAGCGCCTGGCCCTGGTTCTGTGCTGCCTGCTCATCCCTCTCCTTGCCCCTTCTATTTTGTTGCAGCGGGTGAGGATGCAGCCACCAGTTTACCTTGCTAGATCGAAGGAGTTCTCTTACCTGTCACAGCAGCTCTCTCCCACAGTCAGCAGAAAGGGACGTTTCCCCCTGCTCATGCTCAGTGCCACTCCTAAATTCACATAGCAGGACAAACACAGCGATGCTTCTCTTTCTGAATCACATGCCCAATCAACATCCCAGAGATGAGGCGACAGCTCAGCTTCAGCGATAGCTGAAGTCCCTCGGGTGGTGCAGCAGTTGGCCACGTCCGTTCACACCGGGTGGAACTGTGCTGCCGAGTCCCTCAGCTGGTTTTGACAACCTCATCCATTCTTGTATTTTTTTTTTAATGAATTGGGACCTGAGCCATGGAAAACGAGCGAACTTAAAAAGTCTGAATGCTGCAAACTCCTCCTAGACAACTTCACTATCAGTGTCACATTTCTTTTGAAATCACCTGACATATTTTACGTGTAAAACATTTTTGTCGTGTAAATGCTTTTTTTTAAAATCCAGCCATGGCGGGGGGACATTTTTATCTTGCATTTGCCATGGGAGGGATTCATTTGTCAGGAAAGTGAGACGAGGAAAATTTGGCAGGAGAGGGGTTTCGTTCCTTCCTCTCTGGCTCATTGACAAGTCCGAGATTTTTCCAGTTCCCAACCCGTTGCCACCAACTTTTCCTCCCTGAGGACTGGAGACTAAACCCATAAGGCTGTCCGTAATCCAGCCCAATCCCAGCTGCTTGGCGCCAGGAGGAGCCATGAACGCCCATCCCAGTTGAGCGGTGGAGGCTCCCACGGGCACAGGTTGCCTGCCGAGACGGCCGGCGGCACGCAGCGCAGCAGCACCCCTGGCACATCTGGATTTTGGGCGCCAGTCCTGGCTTGCCAGTGCTGCCTTTGAGCCCTGCGCCCTGACAACCCCTTACTGTACTTTATACTTGCCAGCTATAACAAATCTCGTAACGTGAGCTACTGACCTTGATGGTGAGTGTGAGCAGTTATGTTTTGTTGTTTTCTCTCTTGCTTGGTTGGGGCTGCTGTGAGAGAGGGTGTCTCTGAGGCATACTTTCCGGCCTCTCTTACACTCGGACGTGCACACCTCCTCTCAAACACTCTTCTGAGCGCTCTCAGCGGGAAGGTTTGTCCACACCTATTAATCCTCTCTCAGTGTCCAGCTTCTTGTTAGTAGCAGCTGGTTGCATGTTTTTTGCTTGTTCGGACGAAACGGTTCAAGAAACGACTCATATCAACTCTTGAGAAATGTCTCTATTTTTTTTGTACACTTTCTTTCTTTTGATGTTTTTTTATTAATTTCCCTTACTTAAAAAACAAAACACCTGTCGTCCCGTAAAACATTTCACATCTCCCCTTGCCTGTTCTTAGAGTGTATGTATCTGTGGGACTGAACTAAATGCATGCACTGTAGTAGTCGTACTGGTAGCAGTAGATGTAGTTGTAGAACATGCATTGTTGAGTTGATATTATAGGTATCATCAACTTGAACTAGCGTGGCAGTTAAAAGCAGAGCCTTGGTCTGATTGAAAGCGTAGGGCTGTTAATACAGCAGAGAGCTGCTAACGGCTTGGATCCATAGTACTGCATTTGCTAAATCCCATTATCTGGAAGTTTAAATTGAAGCCGGCTGCAGGCAACCTATACCCTCTGTACAAGAACCCGCACATGCTATTATGTTGATAGTAAATTTGCCTTTTTTTTTTTTTTTTTTCAAATTAACCCCCCCTAGGAATTAAAATGCTGACTAGAACTATGTTCTCTTATTTTTATTTTGTATTAAAAAAGAACTTACAATGTTTTTTAAATCATTTACAATCATGGTTTCTTCATCAGCCTTTTACTCGTCCATGTTAGCCCATAGAATCATTCGTTAGCAGTCGTAGGCCAGATGTGCCAAACGCAAATCACTCCATTTGGGTACCTGAATAACACCGTGTTTGTGAGGCAGCGTCCTGCAGACTGTCCTGAGACACAAAGCAATTGGGTTTAGGTCATAAACTGTAAATCTTGTTATGCAACAGAGTCTCTGAGCTCGTGGTGGGTTGCACTCATTGCCATGTCACCCAGCTTAAGGGAACAGTTTTAAATGAAGATTTAACATTTCATAAATATCAGATGAGGAGTTCGAGGCAAGTTTATCGTCTCTGATGAGATGAGCCATTGAGCCAGCAAGTGTCTTTTCTTCTTGTGCCCAGGTTTCTGTGCTAAACAGTTAAACTTCTATCCCCGATGAAGCTGCAGTCAGTAAATTTAACAGATGGTAATTGAGATCCCGAATTAAGCTTTTGTGCATTTGTTTAGTTTGTTGCTTGTTGGAAAACGTCTTGCTGAGAATAGAAAATATACTGTATGGCATAGTCATACCTTCCCTCCTCCCTGTACCCCGGCTGTCCCCGCAAACCCGATGTGTGGAATTGGAGCATCTTCCTGCTCCTCTGAGGAGACCCAAGGTAGCCTTCGGTGCACTTACTCCAGCAAGCGCTTTCAGAGGAAATAAAATATCTGGAATGGGCTCTGAAAATGTAATTAAGGATTTGTATCCGCTCCTTACTTCTAATAGAACATAAAGTAAATCAAGCAAACAACTGCTTGGATGGGGCTGACGCAATGCAAGGCAGGCCCAGCCACCCCTGGTACTTTCCTTATTGCTACCAGGGAGCTGAAAGACTTGTACGTCAGGAGGGAGAATAATTTCCCTCTTAGATCTCAATCTGCCCGGGAGATGGAGGGACCCACTGTTTAATGTGCCCGACGTATGATTGAGTGAGGAGTGTATCTAAAAGTCAGCCGAGCGACAAATTGCATGGGGTTTAGGAGGCCTTGTCTTACACTTAAAGAAGGTGCTCTAAAAATTTAATCTTGTCATTAGGCACCCATAGTGTTAGCAAATTGCAGCCATAAAAAGCGGGACCTCAGCTGGTCTGTGTGTGCGGAGGGAGAGAAGCCACCACTGGCTCGCAAGGAATGCCGTAAGGAGGAGCGTTCCAAAGATCCAGTGATGAACCAGTTTGAGATTTATACAGCCCGTTGAGAGGACTCCCTTGTGGCACGACAGCTCTGACGGAACTGCTCTCCCTCTTTTATTCTACTCTATAAAAGTACATAAAGTTTAATCCGAGCTGTGTAGTCTCAAAAGGCAGAACCTAACAAGTGGACCACTTGGGAACAGCAAGCAGGCTGAAATTTCTCACTCCACTGGAACCGACGGTAATTATGTGACAGAGCCTGGCGGCTGACGCATCAGAAAATTAATGGCTGCATCAGATTTAATCTTTTCCTTATCTTCATAGCAGAGGCAGCTCGTGCAGGCAGCCTGGCAGGAGGGCGAGGCGGAGGGACCCCACACCACCCCGGGGGCTCAATGTGGGGTGAACGTGGAGACAAATGTCGTGTGTTAAGCCGAAATAACAGCAGCCAGGCTCTGCACTGAGTGCCTGTCCGAGCGGTGAATACACCGTTAGCATAGTGCAGCTGTAGAGGAGGCCACTCAGCGTTTCCGTAGGTGGTTTTGGCCTCGTTATTGGCAATATCCTCTTATTCCTTTGTGAGCACTACCCCAGCTTTTAAAAGAATAATGAAAGGGGAGTCATTTCTGTTCAGTTAGAAGTGCTATGCTGATCCAGAGTGGGAATCATACCCTTTCCAGAACACAGGCTATGCACAAAAACGTGTTTTTTGAGTCCGTAAGGGACTGAGCTTCCTACGGTGCCGTGGAGAAAAGGAAGTAGATGTAAAACAATTTGGTGGTGCTGCTGTTGGGCTTTGACCACAGTGGTGGTCATTTTACAGGGCTGCTGGCTAAAGTCTGTTGTGGTTAAAATACATCAGTTTGATCAATAATTTTGTAATAGAAAATCTTGGCCACTTGATAAATCATCTCTAGCGCAATTAGTGGCCACCTCTGAAGTGCAGACTTAAGTACAGTGGAAGTTAATCTTAAATGAATTTAGCGGCTAACTTTTAATAGTCTTTTCAATAGGGAGAATTATTTTCAATGGGAAAACACTCCTCGGGAGAGCTCATCCCGGCGTCTCGGCTGCCGCTCTTGACTCCTGGTTAGCAGTGACGGCACGGACGCTGCCGCTGCCTCGTGCCGCGACCAGCTCTCTGGTGCACAGGATCACACTCCCCTGTCTGAGCACCTGTGCCCCAGCCCTCCAAAGTCCTCCACTAGCCAGTGATTGATGTTTCAGTTCCTTTCTCCCAGCGGAAGCAGAGGGATAGAGCTCTTGGCCCTCGTAATTAGACTTTGTTCCCCACAAGATGCAGACGAGTCATTGTAAAGTTTGGAACAAGGGCCTTCAGCGTGAGCTCTCTAGTGCAATGAGAAATTTGAGCGCACGAGCACATCTCATGCATTTTAATCACTAAACGCGTAAAGTACTTGCTGAGCTGAGGGGTAACTTGCCTGTCTGGCAGCAGTCGCAGGCTGTTACCCATTAGTGGAACAACTACTAAATTTGATGCAGCGCACATTTTACTGACATACTATTGTGAGTATTTTCATGCTGATTCTCTCCCCGAATGCTTTAAAAGTAAATACATAATTACAGTTATTTTTTTTTCTCTCTCTCCTTTCTGAAATAGCAAACTGGAAAAGAGGCAGTGGAGTTTTTCCTTGCAGCAGATGTTAGCACGCATCTGGCTCTAGATTAGCTTGAGGAGCATGGCGGATTAGTAATTGCCAGAGAATGCAAAATTGGTCTGCAGGTATATAAACTTCAGCTATTTAAAAATAATAAATTCACACAGCTGGCTCTTTTTAAGGCTGTTTCCTTCTAGTTAAAGCAAGAGATGAGAGCTTTGTGCTGTGAGGACTCCAAGGTGTCTGTGCCCAAATCCTCCTCTGTCAAGGTGCCCAAGAAGGCCAATGGCATCCTGGCTTGTATCAGAAATGGTGTGACCAGCAGGTCCAGGGAGGTGATTCTCCCTCTGTACTCAGCACTGGTGAGGCCGCTCCTTGAGTACTGTGTTCAGTTGTGGGCCCCTCAGCACAACAAGGATGTTGAGGCTCTGGAGCGAGTCCAGAGAAGAGCCACGAAGCTGGGGAAGGGGCTGGAGAACAGGCCCTATGAGGAGCGGCTGAGAGAGCTGGGGTTGTTTAGCCTGGAGAAGAGGAGACTGAGAGGAGACCTCATTACTCTCTACAAGTACCTGAAAGGAAGTCATATTGAGGAGGGAGCTGGGCTCTTCTCCCAAGTGCCAGGGGACAGGACAAGAGGGAATGGCCTCAAGCTCCGCCAGGGGAGATCTAGGCTGGACATCAGGAGGAAGTTTTTCACAGAAAGGGTCATTGGTCATTGGAATAGGCTGCCCAGGGAGGTGGTTGATTCCCCTTCCCTGGAGGTGTTTAGGGTACAGGTAGGTGAGGTGCTGAGGGACATGGTTTAGTGTTTGATAGGAATGATTAGACTCGATGATCCAGTGGGTCTCTTCCAACCTGGTTGTTCTATGATTCTATGATTCTATGAAGGGGCTGGGGCATGAGGTGCTGATGGCAGAGCTGGTGCCACCAGCTGTCCCCAGGCATTGGGTCCCTCTATGGAGACCCCTTACTTGGATATGGCCTTGGCACCCTAATGGCCAGGCAGCTCTGCTCACAGTCCCCATCACCTCTGGCTCTGCAGGGGCGCCCAGTGCTGGCTCCCCTTCTCGGGAGGTTCATTACACAGAAAGCACTAGAGTTTTCTGGTCTGGATTTCTCTTCTGTTACCTGGATAACATCTTCATGCTCCTGAGCATCCAGCCAGCCCGTGGGCATCTATTTTCAGTGGGAAGGAGCCCTCCAGGCAGCGCCTTCCTGCTACAGCGACTTTAAATATGCAGTGAAACAAAGCCCTGGTTTTGTTTTAATTTTCCTCCTGTATTGTCTGTTATTTTACAAAAGGCTTCAATTTAAAATTAACAGAAGTGATAGCCAGTTAATGTGGTACAGTGGGAGGCCAGAGTTTCTGTTGCTATGGCAATGGAGTTCGGCTCATTTGTTTTGTAGATGAGTAATTACTACACAATTAGAGTAGGCTAAAAATAAAGGGGCCTTTTGTTCCCTGTTACTCATTAATATTAATAAAAGACCTGTCCGGGCTGTGGTAAACAATTAATGCAGATGTGGCTGCCCAGAGAAAAAGTAGCAACAGCTTTCGTGTTACCCAGCACGAGGTAAAAGCACTGGCGTCGCCTGGCTCGGCTCCTCCTTCATTTTAAATAGAAAAATTATTAGAGAGAGGTCTGCGTTAGCACAGCATCACAGCTTTAGCCCTTATTTGCCAGTTAGATGGATGGTAATAAGTGTTAAAGCTCAATGTGCAGACACAGACAGCAGGTACAGCGCCAGGGTCAGATCCTGCGAAACAGTGAGTGTCCACAGCTTTGCGAATTGTGTGCAGGAGAAGTGCGGTGTCAGTGATCCTTGGTGCAGAAATCTCTTCATTTTTCTCCCCTAGCCCAGCATTGACCAAGGGAAGGGTAAGGACCATGCCATGCGAGCAGCACCGGCTGTGGGATGTCCTAGTACAGGGGCTACTTGAGCAAAAAGCTTACCTGAAAAACCTGAGCGCATGATCGTGCTGCTCAAATGGCTCTGACGCGGCGCGTTACGAGCAGCGAGTGCCAAAAATGAGTAGAAGAAAACAGTCCCAAGCATGTGATGCAAAGTACGTAAACATTAAAGCACACCAGATCTTCAATTAACTGTTAAACCACTTAAATTGACAGAGAAACCTGTCAGGAAGATGACTAATGGGACAGAGTTTATTTACCGCTCTGTTTTATTTGCTTGTCTCAGCACAGCCAAGATGTGAGATGTCTCAGTGTCTGTTGCTGGTGAGGAGGGAAGAGTGGAGCAGTGCAGAGCACGGTGGGCACAGGGGGCTGTGGGGTAGTCACCCTGCACCCCTGGAAAACCTCATCAGTCAGGTGGACCCTCTCAAATGGGCAACGGCGGCACCCGGGTGCCCTGGCCCAAAGCCCTGGAGAGCCGTGCTGGGTGGGGTGGGTCGCAGACAACTAGAAGCCACCACGTCCCTCCCAAACTGTTTAACTAATGAAGGGAAACGTAGCACAGCCTTTGTGAGGTCGACATTTGTTTGTTGTTAAGGATCTAATTAGAAACATGAGAGGGAGCTGAATGGCTGCTTGCTCGGCTAATTAGCGACATGCACGAAGACCACTTTGAACTTCAAGGACACAAAGCTATTAGCGCTTACATCAAAAATGGATTAAACTTCTGTGCTTTTATAATGATTAAAGATGAGCCGCTCAAGAGGAAATCCTTTTGTAAGGCTGTGACAAGAGCTGGCTCCCTGATTGCAGCTTCTACGGGCAAAGCTTTGTGTGGCCTCCATGTAGCACTCGGCCCGGCCTGAGAGTGACACCGCTAACTTGCAACGTGGAAAATGTGATTAGGCAATAAATATTGATCGTTCACAAAAAAATCACAGCCAAGCCGGGAAGTGCATTTATTTGTCCTGCTACGTAACTGCATGACTTAGAAAAACTGGGCTTGAACACATTGAATTTTATGTCTTTTTGCTGTAAATTGGTGCACGTCAACAGCTTTCAGACGTGGCTGGTGCTTCACATGTGTTAACCACAGTACTGAGCAGAAGCAGGTGCTGCTAATGTGCCTTCAGCATCCATGGGTGGGACACTAGTGAGGTTTTAAAACACCTGCACCATTTGAATTTGTAGCTTGCTGAAGCTTCTGGAAACCACCCAGCTCTTTGTCCCTGGTCACTCTAAGGTACTTTAGTTGCTTTATGTGTCTATGCTGCCTGCTCATGGAGCTCCGTGAGTTGTGAGGCACGGTGGTGGATGGCCGCAGGGGCTGCATCAGGAGCAGTTGCCACAAGATCCTGTTTGCTATTATCGCTGCGACGTATCCAGCTTGGTTCCTAACAGCTCATGCTGCTGCGAGACATGGGTCTGAGGGGTGTGAATAATTGCCAGCAGCCCCACGCAGGGGCTGGGTGTCAGCAGCGGTGAGGATGGGGTGGCCAGCGCTCCCTCCCCAATGCTCTGCTCGCTTCCAGCCGTAATTGCTGAGCCGGGAACCTGCTCACCACCCACTGCTTTCTGTCGTTATCCTTGCAATATTTTGATGTGTGAAGCCATTTCCAAAAGGGCTGCAGAGGCAGAACAACCTTTTAAAGTGTGACTGCAGATAGAAAAATATCGTACAAATAGTACCTTGTTACGGCAGATAGCTGCTCTCAGTGTCTCTTGGCCTCGTCACCACTTATTTTACTGATGAGCCCGACGATTGTTTTATTTTATTTTTCTCCCTTCGGGGCCAGCGTAGCTGCAGGGGAGGGACAACTGCTGTTACTGACCCGAGGCTGCCTGGCTGCTCCCCATTACGGAGCCGGGTCAGGAGTGACAGGGAAGGCACAAAGCTCATGGTCTGATTTTTTTCCAGAGTCAGGACTGAACTGACTGTCAGAAGCAAAACATCTGCAGCCCTTCATACTCGCGGAGGAGCATTGTCAGCCACAGGCTTCTTAAAGAGAGGTGTTTGCTTTTCAAGTCTGCTTGGGGAGAGCTGGAGTGAAGTGCTGTGCCTTGTAAGTCCCCGCAAGAGATGTACTAAATGGCATCTCTAATTGTGACGCTGGGGTTATTTGTTTTCCTGGTTTATCTCTGGCTTTCGGGTGTAGGTAGTTTGGAGCTGTTTGTACATTGTTACTCTCTGGAATGTCTCATGTGTTTCCAGCTCATTATTTTTGAGACGTTTTGAGTTTGAGCATTGATCTGAATTTGAGGTGTGCCACGTACTGCTTCAGACATAAAACATCCTTGTATGTAAAAGCACAGATACAAGAAAGTGATGCTTCTGATAGTTCAGCCTGTCCACAAATGAGAGTGTTTGTGCCTCTAGCTGTATGTGGTGATTGGTATAGGGAAAAAAAAAAAGAGCTTGAATGTGAACATTTAATTCTCAGTGTTGTACCTATGCACCCCTGCAGCCTGGATAGGCAGCCGAGAACCAGGAGCAGCAAGATCTTATTTCAGGCTGGCGTTAATTTGTACATCCAGTCTAGGGTAAATCGCATCTGGGTTGTTAGCATCTCTGAAAAGCAAAGTACAAGCTCCAATTGACTTCAGCCATGAATTCCCAAAGAATTGGCTTTGGCCAAGCTATCTATAATATGGGTACAGGGCTATGTAATGATATTTATAAGGCTCTAAGCGCTAATGATGTAAGATTTGCATACGGTGCTGAGTTTTTCCTGCAGTCCATAGGCTGGCTGGCTATTTAAAGTATCAGCATCACACTGTGACTGCTGGTCTGTTAGTCATGCACTCTACAGCCATTAGCGCTCATGCTTCAGGACACATGGGATCCCCAAGGAAGGGCACGATCTTCCCTGCTCCAGTCGCCATGGTTTTACTGTAATGTCCTCTGCAGCGTTTCTGCTTGGGTTGTTACAAAGCCAGTACAGCAGGCTGGAATGCTTGGGTAGCAGGTGACATTCCTTCTGTGAAAAGCTTCTCTTAAAATCCAGCAGTAAATCCCAAGTGACTCTAATTAAACTCTTCCAGACTCTGGTGTAGTTCCCATTCCTAGCTAGGCTGCCTGGGACCTGGGTTGCAGCATTTCTGAACCCATCGGTCACAGGCAGCAGGGTGTGCTGAGAAATGCCAACTGCTGTCTGCTGCCCACGAGATTTGGGTACCTGCTCTCCTCACCCTGCTGGGCTGCTGCCGATCAGCCCCTCTCTGCCCTGTGTCCCCCACCCCCCTGCCCGTTTCCACCCCCGTCAGCAGCATTCAGTGTTGTTATATCATTTACTCCGTCAGGCTGGAAGATGATGTTTGCAGCGTGTTACATGAATTTTTCATAAAGATAGGAGAACAGCCTAATCTTGTGAGCTTTGAGTCTTGGTAGTGGGTAATGGCTTTGATTTAAAGCATTTTGTCTTAATGATAGTTATATTGAAAATTTCCTGCTGCTTTCAAGCACGTGTAGTTATTATCATAAACATTGATGGTGGAAATGCCTGCCAAATTGTGCGTGGCTGTTTATGGTAGATGAGAGAGTCATCCAGAAATTAGAGTACTGGATCAACAAGTTGTCAACAGGCGTGTTTGTATGGGAAACGACTTGAGGGCCGGTGGGACAAAGCAGGAGCAAGGAGGGCCTTGGAGGAAAGGAATGCTGGAGATGACCGACACCGGGAATAGAAAATGCTTGGTGTGAGATGAAGAGTGAATTTCTGGCAAGATCAAGCTGCTTTAGGAGAAGTTGAGGAGTACAGAGGGAGGGCAGACCCTTCCCAGGCAGAGCACTCATTGCACTCCCAGCCCTCATGCCAGTGGCTGTCAGCACGTACCCTGTCTCAGTCCTGGGTGGCCACCTCCGTGTGCTCCACTTGAAAAAATAAACCCATAGCTTGATTCATAAAGCATGTGTGTTTACAGAGGGATACTTCATTCTTTTCTTTTTCTTTATACGTGTTGCTGTGTTCCCTATGTGGTGTTAGATGGCAGAATCTGCTTTCTGGGGAGCACCTCTGTCCAACGACAATCCATCTGTGGCTGGATTCTGCCTCCAGCTGTGCCAGAAGAAGCTGCAGAGCTGCTCACCCATGCGAATTGTTGCCTAGGGATAAGGAGCCCTCTCCGGGAGGCGCTAGCAGCAATCGAGTCTCATTAGATGGGTCTCTGAGACCACTGGTATAGTACTGGTCAGTGGACACTTTGGGGTGTGTGCATGCAACTGTGGGGTCCCAGCATTACTGTGGATGAGTTTCTTTGGGGTGCGAGAGGGGGACATGGGCACCTGCAGATGGGGAGAAGCTGGGGCAGCTCCAGCCAGCTCCATTCTGCTCTCTGAAGATCAAAATGTATTTCTACACTTCCTCCTGAAGTATCCAGCCTCTCCTCAAAGAGGAAAACAAGTAAATCATGATGGTTTCTTTCCAACTTGAGATCTCTTTTGCCTGTATGCTGTGGCTGGGAAGGCAGCTGTGAGTTTCTCTAACCACATTATGCACTGTTCTTCACCTTTCTTTTTTAACTCTTGAAATACTCATATTTCTTATGTGTTAAAAAAAAAACCCCACAGTAGTTAACGGTGAAGAGGATACTGCAGGAGCTAATCCTCCCCTTGCAGTGATGTTTTAAGTCTTTGGGTTTTGGAGAGGGAAAGGTAATGTCACTGAAGGCTTCATGTGGTCTGGGGAGGGGACAGCAATCTCCACACAGAGCCTGTCTTACACCTCCACGTATTTTACCTGGGGTTTTTTCCCTTTGAAATACAACATTCTTTAGTCTGGCTCAGAAACGTTGCTTTGTCATCATGTCTGATTTACCAGGCCCTAAGGGACTGACTGTCAGCCCAGTACCATCCAAGTTCTCCCTGCAGGACATTTCTTCTCCTTTCCATCCCTCTTTCCCTTTGTTTTCTATGACCGAATTGAGTTTATTTGGGTGGAATTCCAGCATCCAGCTTGGGCTTTACCCAGCTGCCCTCTAGGCCCTGCAGCCAGGCAACTGGATCTTCTTTACTGTAATGTGAAGTTCACTAAGGCAAATGGCGTAATGAATCCTGACTTAGAAATTTCTCAAGAGTTCATCAGCAGAGAGTTTATCTTTCAACAATGACCTTTCTTGCTGAACATGGATTAATGTATGAGCACTGTCTGTGTTAACATGGCGATTTGCAGAAGTTGCTTGATAAGTGAGCTCCAGCCAGCTCTGATCCTACTCCAAGCAGAGTATTTTGTAGCACCGAGACTTCTGCTTCTGTGTAAATCTGGGCTGCCAGATGCATGTCAGGCTCCAGCTCTTGGAGCATAAATTCCTTGTTGAATGAACTTTGTGTTGAGAAGTGTCTTACACACATGTTAAAAGTGGATAAAGACGGCTCTGCTAAAGCACACTAAGATGAGTTAGTAACAAAATAGCCTGTCTTGAGGTTATGGATTCATTTTACAATTCCCAAGTTCATATTTATTTTAGCAGAAAGTCTTTTAGTAGATCCTCCTTTGAGGAGAAGCAGCTTGGGCAGAGGAGAGGGGTGCAGCGACCGTGACGTATGACACTGAAGTCCCCAAGATGAGACTCCCACCATTACCAACACTGTGTTAAAAACAGCCTGTTCTAGGACTGCTTTATGAACCCTCATTTGCTTCAGCGACTCGTGCCCCATCTTGCTTTTCCTCATTGCTTTTCAGGGCTACCCAAGCCACCGTGGTGCTGGCTGGGGTAGAACTCAAGGCTTCCCAAAGCCTGGCCCTCTGACCAGCAGGCAAGCGTTCACTTACTGATCAAAATTCAAAAGCTCGGAGGATTTTTTCATAAGAAAAATAGAGCAAATTCAAAGTGAAGCGAATGCACATTAAATTCCTTGTTCCTATCCCTGCCTCATCTCTTGACTGCCGCCTCTTGATCTCCAGAGGCACAGGAAGGAGCTCCTGTAACCCAGAGGATGGGGGGATAGTGGGAGCTGAAGAAGATAAAAGTTGGTTAACTGTGACTTACAGACACATCTAATCTTTTCCATCTCTCTCCTGACCTTGAAGTATCACAGGGCTTCCTGGTGACACTTGGGATTGTACGTTATGTACAGAGGAAACCTTTGAGTTGGAGGCACTTAGATGCATTCTTAGAGCTGTGAAAATGTCCAGTGCAGGATGGTTTCCTGTGCTATTGATTGGTAAATTGTACCTGAAACTATCAGAGCATATTGGAGATAGAGACTTTGACTACCAGGATGTCCTGGGTGCCAGCAGCCCTTGAAGAGGGAGGAGGTTGCCCTGCCAACCCCCTGGGCTACCCTGAACTGGTCAGTCAGGTCCTCCTGGCAGATCAAAGTCAGGAGATACTTGGTCAGCTCAACCAGTGGCTCTGCTGGGGACAGGTGCAGGTCAGGCTTTGCTCCTGGTCTCTGTTGACTGGCATTAAGATGTGATCAGTGGTTCCCTCCCCTCTGTTGGGGCAGCATACTCCTCTGCCAGTCTTTCAGCAACGTGCTTCCAAACTTCTGCTCTTAATTATTGCCCGTTCTGACTTCAAGGTGTTGGTGGCCAGGGGAAAGTCTCAGATTCCTTCCAGCCTGCAAGGCATTAATCTTAGCTCTCTGCGAATCCTGCAGCTTACGGCAGCCACGGGCAGCTTCTGCTTCCTCTGGCAACTGAGCCGACATCAGGAACTGTGTCATAAAGACACATGTCTCCAAGGAGTCTTAATTTTTCTTTGAGGACTGAAACAGTATCCAGACTCTGGAGGATTTGTGGGGGGAGTTCCTTCTGCTTCGTTTTAATCTCAGGACATTCCAGGTTTGTGTTAAACAAATTTATTACCAGGTATTTCTTAGATGAGTGCGTCACATTTTGCATGTTGGAAGAGTCGTTTGAGGTCCCTTTACTGTTGTTTCAAAGCGATGGTGAAAGTGCCTGTGGCTCCAGGTGAGCTTATGTGTAGCTATTGTAGAAAGACAAATATTTAGCAAGTTACCGTGGCTGAGTGAATCGTTAAAATACAGCTTTCTGAGGAGCGCTTGACCTCTGAGTAATTATGAGAGCTTTTCGATTTCATTTATTGGGTCTGGAGCAGAGGGTCATCTCTGTAAAAGCTTCCAGTCCTTTCTGTACAGCAGTCCAGGCAGCTGCTCAGCAGGCGGTGTGGAGCGGTGCCGGAGCATCCCCAGCCTCCGCGTGGCAGTTCCTGGCCGATAGAGCAGTGGGAATGCTTTTAGCCTGCCTGTTTATCCACAGGCCATCCCGTGAGCAGTGTGGGGTGTTCAGCTGATGTTCAATGGATAGAAAATTACCTCTTCCTTACCTTACATACCCACAGTCAGCAGGACAATCGAATAACCAGTTGCCTCCTCTTTCTGTGCATATAGAAGGAGGTGTTTCCAGCCTTTGCAGGGAGAGTGTCTCTCCCTGGCTCCTCGGTCTCTGTTTGCTATTCTCCTTGGAAGGTTTAAGAGGCGGCAAAGCAAATATATATCATATGGTGGCTGTCTGTCTGTCCTGCTGGGCACAGCATCCCTGTGTCTCATGGGCTCCTCAAGGCAGCAGGCGGCCCTGGGCATCACACGGGCAGTTTCTGGGGTCCAAAACCAGTCCCTGCTCCTGTTCGCGGTGTGTCTGCACTGTGATGGGCTCTCCTGGCACTGCCGTAGGGTTTGCAGGATTTACTAACAGCATCCTCCTTGCCTCACCACGTCCTTCTGCTGCGCTCTTGCCTTTGCTCGGAGGGGCCATTGCGTCTGCTGTGTGGCTTGGCAGGAGAACTCGCATCCATTTTATCGAACCAGACATAAGAAAAGGGAAAAAAGTTGCTTGCTTCTAGTAATAAAGGGCTTTTGAACATCTCAGCTGGATATTTTTCTTCATGAGTGAGAAGGCCAAATGTTATCTTGACATTTAATCTTTAATAATAAAAAAGGCACTTTGTTTGCCAGTGAATTCTAAAATCTGTTTACTCTCTCATGCCTTATTTCTTTTAACTTGCTAGCTTAGATGTCCTACTTACTTTCCCCTGCTACCGGTTCTGAGCTGCATTAAATGATTAATTTTTTAAAATTTACTTTTCTGCCATTGCAGAGCCGACAGCTGCCAGGTTGACTTTTTTTGTGGGGTTTTTTTTTTTTTTTTTTGGACTGGTTAGTTCATTTGAGAAGCGAAGACCTCTTGGGAGGGCAGGGAAGGGGACAGGGCAGGAGAGGGGGTGGCCCAGCAGAAAATCCAGGCTGAACCCATCCCATAAGGTGCTCTGAAGCCTTCCCGTGGGCTGTCATCGAGGGAGCAGGGCTTTCTCCTAGGCTGCTTTCCATCCCCGGTAAAACCTGTAGTCAGTCAGCGCGACTTGGACTTGCGGGCTAGCAGCAGAGGGTTATTGCAGGCTATCAAACTTTATAAACCCTTTTTAGTACTTAATGAAGACAGGTGGAAAGTCGCAGCCAGAGGAAAAGGCTGAAGGAGTCTTGACGCAGCCTCACTCAGCATGTGGTGGTGATGGAATCTTTGTTGGGTCAGGTGCCAGGTTGTACCGATAGCTGCAGCGCCCGGCTGGGGTTCCTAAGGAAACCTGCAGTGTTTGTCACCCCTGCCAGGCTTGTCCCATCGTTCTGTTTCGCTTGGATGCAGTGAGACACGAGTTGAGCCTGAGGAAAGTCTCTGTGCGCTCCCCAAGGATCTTGCGAGTACCGCCCAGGTGTAGCTCCAGCTTCCCGCAAGCCATTTCCATCCAGATCCTCCTAGTCCGCTGACTTTTCTTTTCGCATTGAAACCTCTTACTTCATATATTTTACATCCAAGAGCAACTGTGAGAAATGCCAGAAGCCTGATCATCTAACATGCTTTAATATCTAAATTTATTCTTTAGTACCATTCTTATTTACATTGTTTTTTCTGTCTCAAAAAAAAAAAAAAAAAAGATTTAAAGGGAGGAAAAAAACAAAATTTTCTTTTACTTCCACGTTAGGAGGTGAGTTGTCATATACCCTCTGGAATTCTTTTTTTACTTTGATCTTTATTTATTTGTTTAATTTTGGTTGATGTCCCAAGCATGGTTTTGGAGACGAAGGTAGGTCTTCGCTCTCCAAATCAAAAGGAAAAAAAAAATTAACTAAAATAACACTCTCCTTGGTCATATTAAAAGAGAAAATTTCCAAACCGTTCCATTCCATACCATTTAAAGAAATTTAAAAATCAACTATTGAGCTATTTCTACAGCTTTACTGATCTAAAAGGGCGGGTTTTTCTTTTTCAAAAGTATCGAATGGATCCAAAAACGATTTTACTAGATGCGATTGAAGTTATTTGCTGTCAACATTTTAATATCAATATTACCACAATGTGTAGTCTCAAACTAGTTCCTTTGTAGTTTGCATGGGATGTGAATGCTGTCTCGGCGTGCCCAGACCTAGAGAACTTGTTACTACTGCATGAGCATCAAGTCAGATGTTGAAAAATATCTATTATATTTTGTGATAATTTGGTAAAACTGAGCACCTCCAGTCTCTGGTTGCAGTAGTGTGTTGAATGATTGTTCTTTTTTTTCTTTTTTTTTTATATATATCCATATATATATTTTTGGAGCTCTAAGCTTCGTAGTAGTACGGGCTGACTCTTATCCAGTACTTGCTCTCCTATCGCATGGCCTTGGTTAAGTGTTAGAAGTTGGGCCTAGGCTGTTTATTCTGGTGTTTGGCTTTGTAATAACGGTGCATGCCCGGCGTCTGGCCTCATACCCAGCTTTATTCTCTGCACACCAGTCTTGAATAGCTACAGTGCTCAACCGAATTTTGGCGCACCCGCTTCCCCGGCAGGCTCCAACCCAGCCCGACCCGGAGGCTTCCCCGGGGCCAACAGCCCAGGGCCCGTCGCAGACCTCTACGGCACGGCCAGCCAGGACTCCGGCGTGGGTAACTACATAAGCGCCGCCAGCCCGCAACCGGGCTCCGGCTTCGGCCACGGGATCGCCGTAAGTACCCTGCGCGCCGGCACCAGGGCTGCCGTCCCCGTTTGGTCTAAGGGGAGGTTGTTCATCATTTAACAACATGGTGGGGGGGGTGGGGGGGGGGGGCGTTATGTTGGGGTTTTTGGTTAATTATGACCTGACAGCGAGCGAAGCGCCTTGCTGCCGTAGCCTGCTAGAGCTGTGCCCAGCCTGATGGAGCTGCCAAAGGGTTGCACGGCTCCAGGAACCAACTCGACTGGAAACGCTTGTCTGGCGCCTTCTTCGGTCCAGACTGGACACATTTTGAAAGGAAATATTTAATAATTATGGGCTTTAAAGATGCTACTTTTTCTGTAAGTGCTTTATATCGGCCCAACCACCTGTCCAGGCTGCTGCGCCTGCTTTAACAAATGAGAAGCGGCTCATTAATTTGGTCTACAGCCACCCCAACGAGGGATCGGCCATCCCACCACTGGCTGTGGAGTGGTCACGCTTACCACCACCCATCCCTGCAACTGCAACATTCCTGTGGACCTAAATGGGTGGACATTGGCTTTTGCTGACCCCCTGGGTCACTTCCAGCTGGTTACAATGCTGTAACAGTCCTTAAAATCTGCAGGCTACAAGTAAGTTGCTTCCATTTTGTTGTCTAGTCATTGGAAAAGTGCCACTTTAATGCTGCTGCGTGGGTCTGCAGTCTCACTAATGATGGGCAATGGAGATTTGCTTAACCAAGCTGCATGCTGTTTTTCCAGTCGCGCTGTTTTACCTGTGTGTGTTAGCATGAATGTGGTCCAACCTCTTTGGTGGCTGTCAGTCTTCCAAACGGCAAAACCGCAACTCAAGTTATGTCCTTTTTTTCGTAGTAACACGTTTTTTTCTTGCATGGTGAGGTACAAATTGCTCCCCCCCAGTTCCCTCAAACCAAGCAGAGAATTTCATGCTTTAACCGAATTGGATGAGTAGGGGGAGTGGGAGCGTAGTGCAGACAAAGTTCCCGGAAATCTTATTTTTATTGCATAAGCAGCCAGTACCCAAGAAGACTGCTTCCATTTGTGCCCTCGTGCTCAATTCCTGCTCCTCCCCAGCTCACACCAGGGGTTTGACAAATCCCTTTGGATCAGTTCTATACCAAACACAAATTATTATTGCTCTGCTAAGAGCACATCGGTTTTAACTGCCATCTCCCACCAGTTACAACACCTCTTATTTCCATTTCTCACCTAAGGAAAAAGACCTGTTTGCTCTTGAAAACTTGGGCACTTTGGCCTCAGCAACAACCTGATTTTTCAAGTAATAGGATACAAGGTACAAGCCTGGGTATCCGGATTTGTCTGCACTAACGCTTCTCCAAAGAAGGATTTTGTATTTGACTTGCAGATTGGCAGCCTCTTACTTTCACCCCAATAACTGCAAAGAGTCCCGTAGCCTTTTGTACATATATATTTATTTAACACTGTCCATTTACTAACCCTGGTTTAAAAACTGAGAGGGGAAAAAACCCCCAAAGCTTATTTTTGCAACCAGGGGAATGAGAAGATTATGGTCTTGGAAAGGTAACCGTAGGGTTCAGCACACCCAGTCACTGGTGACCAGAACAGCTCTTGGAAATACCTATTCATGCTGGCAACACAGTCTTTCAAGCCCTTTGGTAATTTCTTGCCAAAATTAATAATCATCTGTTCCCGTGTATAGAGCACTGATGAACTTAACAATTGTACAATTTTAGGGACCTTTGATTGCAACGGCTTTTACAAATGGATACCATTGAAACGTTACACATGGTTGGTTGCCATCTCACTTGGAGGTATTACAGTATTGTACATTTGTACTTTGTGCTAAACTACCATCTCCCCTATATTTACTTATAAGTGAACAATATTTTATCTTCATTTTGTCTTTCCTTGGCCTTTAATCATTCCTTTCTGTGATTTATGTTATTCACATCAATCTCACGGGTTGGAAACTGGAAGACTGATCAGGAGCTAAACTCCTCAAAAGTCGCTTTTTCATGTTCACGCTGCTCAGTGCAGTAATTTGGAGAGCAAAAAACTGCACAGGAAAACCTCTGATCCCAGAAACCTGTGGGGAAACGACCAAGTGCCAACTGACAGGATCCCGATGGGGAGATTACAGTTCTGCTCCTGATGCACTACTCTAAAAATAGACGAGCCCCTCTGCTTTATTACAGAAAACCCATCATTCTTAATTAAGTGTTGTACCAAATATTACCGCTAAAAGATAACATTGTAACTAGTAACCATAGAGCAATTATCAAGATTAAAAAAAAATTAAACCTAAGCAAATTAAATTAAAGACATTACCTGAGTAATGCATCCTTGGATCACTGCCAGTTTCCTACCCTTTGAACTAAGCTCGAGTTAATTAAATGTTTAAAATTTTTATTATTTTTTTGGCCTTTGGCATATTTGCAAATAAATATTCTTACACCAAGAGCAGAGTAGATTAGAAAAGTCAGTCAATGAAAAGCAGAAGTTACCCCTCTTAAATGGCACAAGAGCCTTTAGTCCATGCAGACAAGTGTAATGCATGTAGCAGATTTTTATTTGCCTTTTGCCCAGCCCTACCTGATCAATGACACACATTTTACACTCAAAATCGGGGTATGAAATTAGGATTACAGCTAGTTTAAGGGGCTGGGAACTGTGGGAAGTGTTTGGAGGCTTTTGTATAATAGATATATAGATATAAACCTAAATGCTGGTGGCTAAAGAGGTTTCTATTTATTCCTTGTATACCCACGTACACCCAAGATTCCCTGAAATTGTTCCATCAATCGATTTGCTACCAAGTAGTATTTTTTTTTATGGGAAAGAAAAAAAGTGGCGTAAGCACTCTTGCTTTAATCCCAGTTATTATTTGCACGTCTCGGTGTATGTTCACAGATCAATTTGTCAGAACCCTTCACGTTTTCTGGGCCGTCAGCCGTTGTAATAACGAGGTGGTACACGACGCCGGCTGGAGACCATAGCAGAACATCATAATTCACACTAATAACGCTGCAACGAAGGCAGCGCTCATCAGATTAATGTATTGTAATCATTTTACACTTACACCACACATCAAACTGTAACCATCATTTACTGGCCAGTATTAAGACTCAGGCCATTAATGACTTAAAAACAGAAAGTGCTTTTAATGTCGCTCATTACTAATTAAAATAGATTTTGAGAGGAGGAAATGAGCCTTATTATTAATTCCTCAAGGACCACTGAGTTTGAAATTTTTATTGCGGCGATGGTGCGCCCCGAGGCATCTGGTCCCGCACTTCCCAGAGCAGGATGCGACCGCAGAGGATGAATTTGGCTGAGCTGTGGGTCCATGGGGCAGGACCAGCCATCCTGCAGGCGCTGGGTATAGCCCTGTGAGGATGGGTGGGTGTTGGAGGTCACCCCATAAATGTGTGACCAGGGTGTGCTCGTCGCTGCAGCCAGCCCTGTGAGCAGTCTCCTAATATCTATTTCTATCTCAACATTAGGCGCTGGCAGGAACGGAGCATTAGAAGCTGAAGCCTCCGTTATGTAATAAATCATCCCCACTGCAGTGTCCCCATGTGAAAGTTGTTACCTTTCAAGTACTTTAGCTGTGCCTTTAGAAAAAAAACCCTCATTTTACTGAAGCCTTGTAAATTCCTGGCGCAGCAGATGCCAGAGGAAAGGATTTTGTCCTTCTGATAGATCAAGTCGCATTTTACTGGTCCCAAACCGGACTAGACACAGCTAACCCCCAGCCTGCCCCAAGTTGCAGCTTAGCAGATGGAGTTTAGGGGATGGAAGTAAAAAGCAAGGGCAGTAAATCCACGGAATACGCTCTCCCACAGTGTCAGTCCCAGGCGCAGCTCTGCATTCCAGCCGGGTTGCTCCGATGCCCCCTCGGTGTGGATCAGCGTACACTGTGGCTTTGCAAAGTCTCTGCAAACGCTTTGGGGCTAGGGTGGGGAGCGGTTGTTACAAATCCCACTTGGCGTCAATTAACTCTCCCTCTCCTCCGTGTCCTTGTCTGCCTTCTCCTCCCCACAGAGTCTCTCTGGATGTCCGGGCAAGACGGGGCGAAGTTTCTGAACGTGCCCATGGTTGGGTGATCTCATCAGACTTTGAGCACTACATCATCACCGATAACGCAAACAAACTGGAGGTGGCACTCAACGGACTTAGGTTGTTTAAAAAAAAAAAAAAAAAAAATCTCTCTCATCATCTCATGAATCTGCTGTACTATAAAAACAACAGCTTTTAATAGTATGTATATAAAATCCATTTCTTGTTCGTTTTATTTTCTTGATGGGTCCCCCCCTCTTTTTAAACTTCTCCAAACCACATTTTTTCGTAGCATTTTGACATAGTCTCGTAGCCACGTAGTTCTAATTCTTTGTGTATCTAGCAAGAGCCTAACCATAGTGTAACTGTTTATATTAAGGGGTTTCTTTTGGTTTTTGTTTTTTTGGTTTTTGTTTTTTTTTTCTTTTCCCCATCCTTCTCCCTTCTCTTTTACGTAGTCGTTGTTGCTTAAAGGATGCTGAGATGGTGACAGGAGTCTCAGCCGTTGGTCTCGGCTCTGCAGCCGCCGAGGGTGGCAGGGGGAGCAGAGCCGGCGGCAGGCACGGTTACGGGGTGGCCTTGCAGGGTGCAGGTGAGCAGCAGCTTCTCTAGCCCTTCTTTTCATTTGTGGCGTCTTCGTTAACCTAATTCTATCTATTTTTCGGCAATAAGGCAAGGACTACAAACTTTTTGTGCGTCCTTTTTTCTATAAGTGCTTTTTTTTGTTGAAAGAGGTGATATAAGGTTTTTTGAAATTGTGAATTCTGAAGAAAAAAAAAATAAAAAATGCTGTAAATACAATTCCATTAACTACATATAAACTATTAAGAAAGAGAAATACAAACCTATTTTTGTGATGGAGTCAGCCTAAGGCAGTTTCTCTATGGAAAAAAAAAACGGAAGAAAAAAATAAAAAAGCCAGTTGTAGACTCTGTGACCAACTGCCGGCGCTGGCCCGCGGGAGTGAGGCAGTGCACACGCTGTTCAGCTTGCTCCGTAGGCTCGGTAGGACCTTCCAGCTCTCCTAGCGTCGTACCAGCATCTTCGCTATCAGATGTGCACAGCTTACAAAGGAACAGTCTAGTGGTATTTTTTCTTTTTTTTTTTTTTAATTTAAAAATAAAAAAAACCAACACTGCTTTTCCCACGACTGAAAAAAAGAAGCTCCGGTTTTCCTGTTTAACGCATTTACGGTTCAAAGCACACCTTTAATTTTATTTTTTGTTTGTTTTAAATATCGTTTTTAAAGTAGATCAACTTGCTGTCCAGTCATTTCAGCGGCTCTGAGCCCGAGCGGAGACGAGGTCCCTCCTCCGCGCTCGCCTGCTGCGGGCAGAGCGGCTCTAAAACTTTCGTGGTTACCTTTATTTTTTTTAAATCCATTACTTTCTGTATTAACAAATTAGGAAAGCAAGTTTGGTGGTGTTTTATTTTTTTTTTTTTTTTTGGGAATACCTCAGTGCTACAAGTTTCACCCTAGAAGCAACGGAAGATTTTAATTTATTGTAGTTGTAAACAGAATTTTAAAGAAAAAAATAAAAGTATAAAACATCATTGCACTGTGACTGGTAGGGGAAAAACTGACAGTTTCCTATTTGCACATGTTTAATATTTGGCTGTTATATATATGGTCCTCTGTTGGGGGAGGAAACTTATGAAGGATATTTTTTAATTTAATTTTTTTAATATTGGTAAATAGGCCTGCAACAGCAAACTAGAAGTACAACACGGTAGGTGGCATTAAGAACATACTGTAGTGTGGATATATTTCTTCTTTTTTTAACGTAATATTGACGAGTTTTATTAATATTTTTTTAAATTGTTACGTTTATAAATTTGGTACTTTAGGTACAGCCAGTATAAGACACTGAATGCGACATTTGTTAAAAAAGAGCTGCTGCACTCCTATTTTTGTAAATTTTACTAACGAGTAGACTAACGTAGACATTCAATAGACAAGGTAGAGCAAGGCATCTTTAACAAAAAACAAGGCACCATACTGCTAACCGAAAGGAGAAAACCTTGTTTTTTCTTGTTTTTAAAAAAAAAAAAAAGACTCATGCTTTTTATGTAATATTTTAGGTTTTTTTCTTATTTCAGAACAACCAGGTTTAAGCAAAATGCTGGACGCTTTTTAAATATTGAGACTTGATCAAGTAATAAAAAAAAAATAAATAAATAAAACGATTCTTTAAAAAATAAAAACGTTTTAAAAACAAAAAAAAACAAAAAAAAAAAAAAACCAACAAACCAAATTCCCTGAAATTCAATGTACGGTCAGGGAATTTTTTATTGCTATTTTGTCAATGTTGATGATGTACTGTACTACCAGTTGGTTTTCCTCTCCATTCCCTGTCACCTCATAGAATATTCTTTGTTGATCATTGTTGTATGTTAATAGTGTATAAAATGGCTATTCTTGTAAGAGTGCTGTCCTGATGCTAGTGTAGTGAATTTTTCCCCCCCTCCTCTTTCTCTCTTCCTCCTCTAGTACATATTGGTAGGTGTATCGTAATTAAGGTTAAAAAAATTTAGATGTAGTTATTCAGATTTAGGACCAGTAAGGATAGAACTTTCTCTTATTTAAGAAAATTGCTAATAATTTTGGGAAGGTTTTCCTCGTTTTGTTTCTTTTTTTTTTTTTTCTTCCCTTTCCTCTTTTCTTTGGATTGTTTTCTCTTGGTTTTATTCTTTCTTTTGCTGATCTGATGCGGTTTCAACTAACCAAAGGTCTCACAATGTTAAAAAAATGCTGGCAAACTCCTAAGGCATTTGTAGATCCCCACCCTCGACTTTGGAAAGGGGGTGTGCCATACTACCTTAAATGCTAACGCTAGATATGCAAAACTGGATTTTTTTAATTTATTTTTTAAAAGAGGGAGGCGCATGGTATATTAAAACGATTTTACTAAGAGAAAAAAAAAAATAATATTTTTTTAAGAATGCTCAGAAGAAATTGCTAATCTGTGTGAATATGTTTTAGATGTTTATATACCTTTTGAGAAGTCCCAGTGGCCCATAGCACAAACGTCGTGGAATCCGATATGTTTTGATGTGGCTACCTAGACTAAGATTCACGTTAGTCCCCCACTCATCTAGAAATCCATTTCAAAGGGTTTGGTTTGTGGGTTCTTTTTTTTTTTCCTTTTATTCATTTGTTTGGGGGGGGGAGTTGTAAATTTTTCAGTACGAAGGTTCAGCTCCACCTTTGTTTTAGTCAAGCACAGCGAGGGAAGGATCCTTACGAGGGGTATCGCCCTTTTCTTTCCAAATATCCCATCTAGCCCTGACCAAAAAGAGCCGTTTCCAGCCGGCTGGGTGAACTGGGCACCCAAAGCACCTCCCTGGCACGGAGCACCCGGCCTCGCACCAGGGTTGGACCCCAGACACGAGGGGTGTTCTGAGAGGAGTCAGAGCAAGCCACGAGAGCTGGGTACCCTCCCTGCTCCAAAATAAACAAATTCTTTGCGATTGGCTTGATTAAAATGAAGCCTGATCTGTCCTTTTTTTTTTTTTTTAATTTTTTTTTTCTTCATAAATGTTCATTTTAAGTTGAATTTGTAGCTTGGACTTTAAGGTAGCATGGCTCTCTTTGCTGTAAGTTTATTTTTCTCCATTGTACAGCAGCGTTCGCTGGTGAATGTCACACATCTTGCTAGGCTAGTTAAACCATTGGCTAATTGTTGGTAATAACGACCTGAAAGGTGTTGAGATTTCTTTTCTTCCCTGCTCTCGAAGCCTAGGATGCTGTTTTCATCTGTAGTGCGGATGAGGGCTAGCGACTCCAGCCACAGTTACCTTCCTGTTTTGTTTCTGCCATTCACTCAATGCAACATAATCAATAATAAAGCAATATAGTTTACTACATTTTTACTGAAGGCCAGCCATGGTTATTATGTATGATATTGCATATGAAACTGTTTACAAATCAAAACAACAACAAAAAAAAACCAACACTAACTCATAGCTGTCTTTTATGCTATGGAAATGTCTCTTGGGTGGAATTTTCCGAATTATTTTTTTTAGCGGTTTGGTTTGGTCTTTTTTTTTTTTTTTAAGTGAAAATAGTTTCAAAATCTGAAGTTTTAGCGTAAGGTGAAGAGACAGGACGCATCGAAGACACACCGGCAGATCCCGGTCTGCGCACAGACACTGTAGAGTTTCATACGTACAGAATCCAAGTCAGCCCCGTTGCCGTGTGCGAACACTACGTGAGGAGATTCTGTAAGCTAAGCAATACTTTAATACTGTAATAAAAATTACCAAAAAAAAAAAGTAAAAAAAAAAAAAAAGGATTAAAAAAAAAAATGTAGTTTGAGAAAGTAAATCCTCGTGACCGGTTCTCGGTTCCCAAGCAGTCCGACTGTGTTGTCTTGAGAGAGCCCCGTGTCGGAGCAGGACTCACCCCGGTGCCTGGTCCCCACTGCGCCCGGGCTCCTGCGTCACGTCGGCCGTCGTAGGTAGCGAATCCCCATCATTCTCTGTTGTACGAGGTCTGAACTCCATCAGTACTAGGATGCAAGTCTAAGCATTTCAGGTGGTCATAAATGTATCTAAATAAACTATGGCACAGTGGCAGGCCTAGCCCTTCCTTTTATACTTTAGTATGAACTGATGAGAACTTTGGTAGTGACTTTTTTTTTATATATATACATATATATATGTATCTATATATATCAAGCATCTTTCAGGTCTCTGTGTATGGCTTTCTAAAGCCCTGTTGTAAAATACTATGTGGATGGGGGTCTCTCACATCACAGATGTGGAAAGTATAATTTTATATTTGTATTTTCAAATAAATAAGTTTGTGAAAGGTTTCCATCCTCTACTGTGGTCCAGAAATCAATGTGTTTGTCTGACGAAAAAATACAATAAACTGTTTTGAACAGATCCCTGGAGTCCCTTTCATTTGGGGAGCAGTGAAATGTTTAATCTGATAGAGGGAAGGGAGCATGGAGCCCCGTTGCCCCCCCCTGTTTCTGTCCCACGGGGCTGGACCAGCATATCCCTGTCCTCATCCCCATCTCTGTCCCCTGATTCAACACTCTGAGTCCAGTCAATCATGCTGTGCACAGTATATTTTTTTTTTGGTATGTCTTTCCTGCCCCAGGCACCTTGTCCTTCCCTGGAGGATGTGTGAGCAAGGGGGGACACGGTAGCGTCCCTGCAGAGGCGTCACAGCCTCAGGTAAATAACCCAGCCCAGAAAACATTAGGTGAAGGGCATTGGTGACAAGTGTCACCATTTTTAATGGCTTTCACTAAACCCCTCGTCCCAAATACATGTCCAGGCAGTGCTCTGCGAGCCCTGGCAGTAAGGGAGAGCTTTACTCCGTGGCTTAGAAATATTGCTAGCAAGGCAGCTATTGGTTCATCTCTTTATCAGTCTCTGTGTTTTAGAGACAAACTTGGGGGAAATAAAACAATCATACCTGCTTCGTCCTTGCCTTCCCTTTTGGAGGCCGGTTTAACTTGCCTCGGCAAGGGCTCAGAACAGAAAGTAGCACGTCTTCAGAGGAGAAAAACCCCCATCGATGTTCCCAAGAAGAGCAGGAAACCTTCAAGGGATGGCTGCAGGAGAAGGAGGGAGATGCACTTCGTGGCATTACTCTTCGCAGGCTCGGATTTAGGTTGTTCTGGTTGGCAAGAGGCTGTGGTGAAGGGCAGGAGAGTTTCCCAGCCTAGTTCATCCTTTTCCCTCCCTAGACTTAAGGCTTTTGAGCAAGTTTTACTAGCAGACAGGGCTGCCCAGCTTGAGAACGAGCGAAAACACCTCACACAGGAGAACCGGCCCTAGTCCATCCATCCCAGACTGAGCTCCAGGCCCCAACAAAAGGCAGCCGAGCAGGATATAAGCTCAGCCTCTCAATAGCAGCAACGATCTCACTGTCAGGAAGGGCAGCGTGTGGCAATACGCACCCCCATCTTGTTGGATAAACTCCTTTAGCCCCATGCACATGTTTGCTTTTCTTCTCTTTAGGAGCAACACTTGTTGGCTTTGCACCTTCCTCAGCTGCTTCACCAGGGGATGTTTTACTTGGGGTGGAGTGGCACCAACAACCCCTTCCCCTCCTTTTATCTTAAATAGTCACATTATGTCACATCAGTTCCCACAGTGGCGACAGGGACAGAGGGTCAGGATGCAGGGTGTGGGTGGAGGAGACAGTCTGAGCCCCTCAGAAGCCACAAACCTCTCTGGTCCAGCATCTCCCACCACGGGCATCTCCTCCAGGTCTGGTTCTGCGTCAGAGTCCCGGGGTGGGGGCTGCAGCGCTGGTGAAGGTCACTGCGCGGCGGGATGCAGGATGGGCTCCTCTGGAAAGCAGTCAACACATCAAGGCCTTAATGGGATTGATGCTTAGTAGAGCACCAAGGGGAAAATTAGATTAGAAAAACAAATGAAAATAATTTCGGAAGTAGTGTTTATTCGGGCTGGAAGGAGCTTCCACTGTGAAGGCTGCAGGAAACGATTTGACTGCGATCCAGAAGAAAAGGAGCGCAGGTCTGGAGTACATTAGTGTGGTGGGAGGCCGGGAATAGCAGCCACTTAACCCTGTCATTCAGCGAACATTAGTGAATTATGAGTGTATTATATGTTGGGTTATGTGTTTTGTGCGAAGCCCGGAGGCCCCCTCTATCTGCACTAAAATGTTAGCGGGGGTCTGTGTCAAAATGTAAATTTTTATACCAATTCCAGAATAAAAATAAGATTTTGTGTTCGCCTCCCAGCTACTAAAATCAAATTGCAGCCAAAATCGGAGTTGTAAAATAAGCAAAAATTTCCCTCCCCTGTCAAATTAGCGCCCTGATAAAGAAAACAAGGGATATAAATGTGATTTACTCCCTTTCCCTCGTGTCATAAACATTTATGACCAAGCCGTAACACTGGGTTTCAGGAGGCAGCTGGGGCTCTCGGGTTTTGCAGTGTGACCAGAGCAGCAGGCGCTGGAAAGCTGAGTCCAGACTGTTGTACCCATGGATCAAACAAGCTCCTGCACCCCTTGTGCCCCCCAACCACTTCTGAGGAGGCTTCCCTGGGGGCACAGGTAATATTTCCCAGGTTTATTCACTTGCCTTGCAGACACAAGCACCCTCTGCCGTTTCGCAGGGCTGCATATCCCCTTATCATCCGTCTCGAGGCTGCAGTTCGGCAGCAGAAACCAAGCCAGCGTTTATTAATTATGAGCTTAAGCACTTCCTTTCATGGCTATTTACAAGAGCCTCCTCATTATTAATAAAGAATAATAAAATTGAGGGGTTTAAAGCTCATTCATTCCACAGGGTATTTGATCCCTGCGGCAGGCACGAGCGAGCCCGGATGCCACCCAGTTTGTGGCCTGAGAGCATCTAGCACTGAAATCCTGGTTGTAATGACCCCCACCCTAATAATCCCTTTATACCATTCTGCATCCAAGTATTTTAAATATCATAAAGCATGAAACAGCAGGCTCCACATTTCAAGGGTGCCCGGCTGCGGTTTTAAGTTGGTCACAAGGTGACGGCATCTCCTGTGCGGAGAGAAATACTTGTGATTCATTAGCTATTTGCAAAGGGCACCAATACTTGACTTCATTTCTGCATCAGTCGAAGGCTGATTTCCCTGCTATTTACCTCCATGGCAGCGGCTGTAATTAGCGGCAGCGCAAGGTCCCACGGGCCGGGCTGGCGTCTGCCACTCGCATCCGCTGCTCGGTAATTTCTCATCTGCGGAGCGAACAAAGAAAAATCAAGTTTTAGTATGAGTGCAAGAGCCTCAACACTGCTTTTATTGCCAGGGTGGCAGCGAGCACAGGGCATCAAGCCCTGACTCCCCCAACTCGACCTTTCCAACCTTAAATAAAGCCACGATGGGGTCGGGGCTGGAGATGCTTGGGCACGTTCTCAGCCACTGCTGCGTTTTCTGCAGGAGCAGCCAGTGCGGTCACAGCACCAGGGACCAGCTCATGTCCTGCTGCAAGGATGGGGATGGTGTCAGCGTCAGTGTCCAGCCCGCGCCCTACCGCCGGGCGCTAATTGCCGTGACATATTGAGTGGCACTCGCCCAGGGAGTGGGTGAGAGGAGCCTGTGCACCGCTCCCGCTCGCTGATAATTAGTGATTAAAATCTAGTTAAAAAGGCAATGAAGACTGAAACATGCATTAACCGCGCGACCCCCATCTCAAGCAAGCCACGGAGAGACAGCGGTTTGAATTTCCCCAGCATTTGCAGTGACACCAGGAGGATCGGGTGCACGGCAGCTCTCCCATCCTCCATTCTCAGCAATCCTGGGGCAGCACGGTAGGAACCACAGAGCCAGGGAACCCATCTTCTTATAACTTGTGCAGTTAAACCCTTCACTTCATTACTCTCTACAACTATCTGAAAGGAGGTTGTAGGGAGGAGGGAGCTGGCCTCTTCTCCCAAGTGACAGGGGACAGGACAAGAGGGAATGGCCTCAAGCTCCGCCAGGGGAGATTTAGGCTGGAGATTAGGAGGAAGTTTTTCACACAGAGGGTCATTGGGCATTGGAATAGGCTGCCCAGGGAGGTGGTTGATTCCCCTTCCCTGGAGGTGTTTAAGGGACGGGTGGATGAGGTCTTGAGGGACATGGTTTAGTGTTTGATAGGAATGGTTGGACTAGAAGATCCGATGGGTCCCTTCCAACCTGGTTGTTCTATGATTGTTTTCTAAGCAGGCAAGGGCATGGTGAGGGGTCCATATTTATCGTTCTGCACATACCCAGGGAGATAGGCTCGTCACAGCTCAGGTTTTCAACTCTGTGCCCCCTCTGGGGACTGTGGGTTACCCCCACAGCCACTTCAGGGCACAATTTAGACCTTGCTTCACACCAATATTTAGTTTTATTTCCCACTAATCTGAAGTGCAGCAGTGACCAAGACCTGAATAGCTCTCCTATAGCAAGCACGCAATCAGATGGAGTTCAAATAAACCCAGTGGGTACGTGAACAAAGGAAGGAAGGCTCTGGTTGTCACTGCCTCCTCAGCACTTTGCTGGATGCACACGTGCTCCTGGAAGTCCCCGTGCCCAGGGCAGAGCTTCCTGGGCTCCATCCTCCCATTCCAGCCACGTCCCAGGGCAGGGAGGGAGGGAGGCCAAGCCCTGTAACACCAAACCAATCGGGTGAGAACATCTTCAAACCCAGCTCCAGGCTGCTGGGAACCAAGGCAGTTCTGGTCAGGGAATTCAGGAGGACCAGCAAGGTAGGGAGAGCTCTGCTGCCTGCCGCTCAATGGGAAAATAGAGAGGCAGTTGTTGCTATTCCTTACACTGTAATTTATAAAAGTCTACTGTGTGGTTTGGCAAATTGGACAAAAGAGCCTCCTTTCTTCTCCAGCTCATCCATCAGCACCTAGTGTGCAGCAGCTGCCCCAGTGCAGGGATCAGCCACAGGGAAGGGCTGGTCCTGCAGCAAAAGTGGAAAGCAGTGGGGGCACAGGGAAGCAGGACCCTCACCAGCCCCTTGCTTGAGGGTAATGCTCCATCCTGCTGGGGAAACGGCACCAGGAGCTGCCCAGGTCCTGCTTTCCATAAAAAGAGCCTAAATGAAAATCGTTTTCCCTCCCAGTTACGGCACTTCACTGGCAGCCCCTGACAGTTTTGGAAAGAGGCCTAATTGCGATCATCGTTTCCTATTGATTTGGGGTTTTTCTTCCCTGCCCTGGCAGCTTTGCATCAAGGGTGTCTCCAAGTGCTTCTGAAGGAAAAGCCACATTCACTCTGCCCCTCCAGAGCCCGCTCTCCTCTCCTTTTTCCCAGGTGTCCCAGGAACCGCAATGGTGGGATTAGGGGCTTATCCCACACCTTAGATCCTTCAACTCCTCCTAAAGCCACGTGGCCTGCATGCCCACCTCTCTAGGGTTGCACCCCTCCTCCCCAGGCTCCCCCCTGACTCCTTTGCATCCAACTTTTTCCATCCCATTTGTCAGAAAAGGGGGCATTTTCTGCTTGTAGGGGTTTAAGCGGCTGCCTCCCCATGCCTTGGAGCAAGTGCCCCTTCCCCAGCCCCAAATCCCCATGCAGACCCCACATCCCCCTCCCAGCCCAGCTGCATCATCTCCTGTGTCTAAGAGCACCTCCCAACCGCGGGTACTAACACAACATAAGCATCAGCAAGAACAATAAGCACGAGAAAGTACTACTTCTGCCTTTTTAAAGCCTGTGGTGCATTTGAGCCACTAATAAAACTGCTTAGGATTTATACGGAGCTTTGCATCTTCAAAGCAAGGCAGTATTTTGCTCCTCCTCAGCCTCTTTCATTCCAAGATCCAAAGCGCTTCCTACGGTTCTCTCACCACCTTTTGACAGGTGGGGAATTCCTCTGTTTTATCTTGAAAGAGCAAACCTGAACGGTGCTGCAGGCTCCAAACCCTCCCAGCTACCTGCAGTGGAGGTAGAGCCACAACCTTGTCCCGCATCCCTCTCCTCCCCGAAAATGGATGGATAGCAGCCTTTCGAGCCTAAACTGAGATGCTAAGGAGAGGCAAGAACCCCAGACAGATCATAGAATCGCCAGGTTGGACAAGACCCATCAGATCGAGTCCACCCATTCCTATCAAAATGCATCCCATCAAAATCCTATAAAAAAAATCCAATCAAAATCCTATCAAAATGCAAGACGCAGCACCCAGGGCTTGGCTCAGCATCCCTGCATGGGCACCAGGCTCAAGCCGCCAGCATCCCCCCTCCCAGCACCATGGGGTTCAGGGCATGGGTGGCTGCTGGAGCATTAATAACCCGGTGCTGACAGCACACACCGATCCAAAGGACACGCGTCCGAGCTGTCAATATTGATAGTCGTGACACTGTGTAAATGCAACCTCTCCGCTTTATGCTGCACTGGCCCTATCGATCCACATGTGCGGCAGCACCGGGAACATCCCAGGAGCATGGACGTTAGTAGGTCAGACAGAGGAAGGTCACCTCGCAGCTCCAGCCCCAGCAAGAACCGTAACCCTTTGCTGCACCAGCAGCCTGGAGCCCAACCCGGGGTCCTCCTGGCAGCTCACAGTGAAAAGCCTGCTTTGCGCATCCCCCTGTGCACTGCAGTTTGCATCAATCAAAATAAAACTAGGTCCCAAATGCAGCCTGTAGCGAGTGGGGAGATGAAGGTATTCCACCCCAAGCCTTTGGAGACGGTGCTGAACAATGCTCTGCCATTATAATCAGCATATCGGCGCGGCATCGCGGCATCACGGGCCGCTTCATAGAAAATCAAGAGGGAAAATAATTGAGTCAATAGTGATATGAAAGGATTGCTCCTTCAGCCCTATTCTTGTGCTAACAATTCTTTGGCAGGGCTGAAAATTCAAAAGCTTGGGGAATCAAAAAAAGAATTGATTTGATTCAGAGCTTCAGCCCAGGCTGTATTTAACACATCATTTTTTGCTTGCTCTACATATAATAGAAAGTGTTTGAAGGCAGAAGGACTGCCTTCTGCGGTGGAGAGACAGGGGAGAGCTGGAAGTGTGTGGGTAGGAGAATATTCTCAATTTGCTGCTTTTTGAAGAGCTGCTGGACCCTCACCGTCCCCGCAGCCTGCTGACAAATCGCAGAGACGCTCCCCATGCGGTGACACCCCCAGGTGCTGAGCTTCCCTAGCATCCTTTGGCACCAGCATCTGCCGAGCCTGGCTGCGCCAGGGGGTAAAACAAGACAGAGAAAATGAAGGGAAGCAACTAGTGATGCGGATCAGTGCTCTCCGTCCTCTCTGCTTCACCAGAGCCACTGCTGCCTCCATCCATCAGGCTCAAGGGTAGCCACTGCAGTTTAAGGGCACAGGACATGGTGCTGGGGACATTTCCCCTTGAGAGAAGGTAGAAGGTGCTTTTTGATCCCACCTGTATCTGGGTCCTGGCACCGAGTCACAATACCTTCCTCCCACAACCAGGTGGCAACAAGCAAAAATACACAATTCCTACCCAATCGAGTGGGGTCTGCCCAGGAGGGATGGGGCAGGTGCTGCCTGACCCTGCAGCATCCACACAGGAGCTCATTGCTCCCTGGAACTACTTTGAGTTCAATTTTTTTGTACTGAGAAGTATCTCTGACAATTACCTACTCTTTAGCAAATGGCTAAATATAGAATCATAGAATCACTAGGTTGGAGAGGACCCACTGGATCATCGAGTCCAACCATTCCTATCAATCACTAAATCATGCCCCCTCAGCACCTCATCCACCTGTTTTTTAAACACCTCCAGGGAACGTGACTCAACTACCTCCCTGGGCAGCCTGTTCCTGTGTCCAATGACCCTTTCCGTGAAGAATTTGTTTCTACTGTCCAGCCTGACCCTCCCCTGGTGGAGCTTGAAGCCATTCCCTCTCGTCCTGTCCCTTGGGAAAAGAGCCCAGCTCCTTCCTTTCCACAACCTCCTTTCAGGTAGTTGTAGAGAGCAATAAGGTCTCCAAATACTATACTCTCATATCACAGAATCGTAGAACAGTTTGGATTTAAAGGGACCTTAAAGATCATCCAGATCCAACCCCCCTGCAACGGGCAGGGGCATGTCCCACTAGAAATCTGAAACATCTGAAATCTTCTCTGGAAGCCCCTCATCTCCTGCTTTTTATCTATGAATAGGGGCAAGAGAATGCCGCATCCTGCTCCAGCACCACAGTTGCAACAAAGATGAGCCAGCAAGTACAAAATTCATAGAATCATAGAAACATAGAACAACCAGGTTGGAAGGGACCCATCGGATCATCGAGTCCAACCATTCCTATCAAACACTAAACCAAGTCCCTCAAGACCTCATCCACCCGTGCCTTAAACACCTCCAGGGAAGGTGACTCAACCACCTCCCTGGGCAGCCTATTTCAATGCCCAACGACCCTCTGTGTGAAGAACTTCCTCCTAATGTCCAGCCTAAATCTCCCCTAGCAGAGCTTGAGGCCATTCCCTCTTGTCCTGTCCTCTGTCACTTGGGAGAAGAGCCCAGCTCCCTCCTCTCTACAACCTCCTTTCAGGTAGTTGTAGAGAGCAACGAGGTCTCCTCTCAGCCTCCTCTTTTCTAGGATAAACCACCCCAGCTCTCTCAGCCGCTCCTCATAGGATCTGTTCTCCAGCCCCTTCACCAGCTTTGTCACTCTTCTCTGGACTTGCTCCAGAGCCTCAACATCCTTGTTGTGCTGAGGGGCCCAGAACTGAACACAGTATCCAAGGAGCGGCCTCACCAGTGCTGAGTACAGAAGGAGAGCAAACAGCATGGCAATGACCATCCAGAGAGGTCCAGCAACAAAAGCAACTCCTGCAATCCCATACCCAAGACACACAAAACACACAGACCTTGGAGAAGGCATTAAAAAAACAATCAGCAACACCAAGGCAATTTGGAGCATCCAAAGTTAAGAACTTTCAGAAAAAACCCAACCAAAACTGAATTAACTGCAGAATAAAAACCAGCATCAAACAGCCTGGGCAAGGGATGGGGCCAGCATCAAAACTATCCCAGCAAAGTGCTTTTCTCTGCTCAACACGTAAACATTGAAAGGTCTTGAAATTCTCTGTGCAGGACCCTCTGTGCCTTTAAGGTCGCTATCCCCCTAAGAGAGCCCAGCTGCTGGCTGCTGACACAGCGGGGACACCCAAACCACCACCCAGGCAGCTGATTTGATGTGTTGACGAGCAAGCCATGTTGCTATAATAAGAAGTGTTTATTTGAATAATAAGGTCAGGGAGTTAAGTAGTTGGTATTCCACTCATATGAAGCAGTTTGCACAGTGTCACTAATAATTAAAGGGGTTTTTTGACTAATCTAGTTGCTCTTCCTAAATATACTCTACTCTGTTCAAGAAACTCATCAAAGCAGCAAAGTGATCTTCGAGGTTATTAATCTCCTTTGCTCCACAGCTGGAGCAAATTTATTTGCTTGAATTAGCATGTAATAAACTTATAATAAAGCTGCCATATTCCTCGCTTTAGAGATATAGTTTGTGTAATGGGTAGTTAAATCTAGGTAATGTAGCAATAGTCTTTAGGCTCGGAGATCAGAGAGAAAAAAAAGGCAGTTTATTGCTGTGTTAGCACTGGTGTGTCGGGGTTGCAATGAGATTTCTTCCAGGTCAGGCTGCTGGGAAAAGTCAACCTTGTTAGAAACCATTGGATAGAGAAGGGTGGAGAATTTTCCTAGTGGGAATTCCCAGTTTTGGCAGCATTGCTCCATAGAACTATAGAACAACCAGGTTGGAAGAGACCCATTGGATCATCAAGTCCAACCATTCCTATCAAACACTAAACCATGTCCCTCAGGACCTTGTCCACCATTCCCTTAAACACCTCCAGGGAAGGTGAATCAACCACCTCCCTGGGAAGTGTGTTCCAATGCCCAATGACCCTCTGTGTGAAAAGCTTCCTCCTAATCTCCAGCCTAAATCTCCCCTGGCGGAGCTTGAGGCCATTCCCTCTTGTCCTGTCCCCTGTCCCTTGGGAGAAGAGCCCAGCTCCCTCCTCCCTACAACCTCCTTTCAGGTAGTTGTAGAGAGCAATGAGCTCTCCTCTCAGCCTCCTCTTCTCCAGGCTAAACCACCCCAGCTCTCTCAGCCCTTCCTCACAGGGCCTGTTCTCCAGCCCCTTCACCAGCTTCGTGGCTCTTCTCTGGACTCGCCAGCCTGTATTGCCAAATATTCCTGCAGGAGAAGCTGCTGGATGCCACCAGCAAGCCTGAGATAAACAGAGCTCATGGATCCGGTTTAGAAGTGGACAGGTACAGTTGAACTCCACGATCTCAAAGGTCTTCTCTGACCAAATGATTCTATGACACTGGAAACCCAGCTGGGTGTCCCAGCATCCCTTTGAGTCTCCTGCCAACCAGAAACCTGGGAATATTTGAACAGCAATTCTCAATATTGCAAAGGAGGGATCCCCTGCAAACAGGCAGGTAGTTTCCCCCACGAAAACAGGAGGCTTAGCCCCAAAAAACACCTTCAGGGGCAAAGCCGTGGCCACAGCATCCACCGTGCCAAGACTTGATGGAGCTGCGGCGGATGCTGGCTTGGCACCAAACCCACTAACACCAGCAGGACGCATGAAGACAGAACATTCTGAGTTGGGCTGAACTTGGCACAGGGTGTCTAAGTATGAGGAATTAATTTGCTTCAGTTCACTAAGTTGAGCCCCTATAGGTTGCAGTTTCCCTCAAACAATAAATCCTCTCGCTTCTCCCTTCCTGTGTCACTCTTGCTGCATGATCTTTAAATAATAAGAAATGGGCAGATGTAGACTAATGTGGGTAGATATCAAAGTTCAGCTGCACAGGGAAGGCTGGTCCTCACCCTTTCTCCTCAAAGGTTATTATTCACAGAGCCTGGGCAGTAAATAATTTTTCTCTCTCTCCATTTTAGCTCTTTTCCGTTTTTTGCTAGAGCTGCTCTGCCTGGAGAAGGGCCTAGGCATTAGCCAGAGGTGTCAGAGGTGTTAGACAAGGTATTAAGGAGGTGTCAATGGTGAAATAGCTGGGATTACAGTAAAGTCTAAATAAGGTGTAAAATAAAACCAAGGGTGATAAAGTCGTTGATAAGAAAAGCTGGAGAAAAATAGGAGTGCAATTATTTTTCATCCTGGTTGTTCACTCTCACAGTGCATTATCTGAGGCTTTGCAAAGACTTAAGTAAGATTTTTTTCCCCGGCCTGTGCTGTTCTCTCACCAGAGCTACCTCTGCACAGAGTGGTAGCCGCTGCGCAGGAGGACCCTGTGCCAAGGGACGCTGACGGGATGCAGCTTCCCAATGAGCCAGACTGGGCTTTTGGAAGGACTTGCCCTGGCTTTCCTACACCCTTCTCCTGCCAGAGAACCACGTCAGACAATGTATGAAATCAGCACATGAAATTCCCACATCTGCTCTGAGAAACCTCAGCTGCCCCATACACGCATTCATAGATTGTCTCCAGTTTGAAAGAAATATTCATTCCTGGCAGCTTTCCCTGATTTTCAGGGCTTAGAAAAGATCCTATCCAGATCAGCTGGCCACGGGTCTCACGGGGAGCAAAGCTCAGCATCTACCCAGTGATTTCAGGCTGCATTTTTGCACTCTATCATCTACTTTCTTCCACAAGGCTCCTGTGGGTGATCACTTTGAAATTGCTGATGTTTCTCCTCACTTCTCCTAATTAACACATTTTAAATTCATAGCTTTTAAAATAATAAGTGCTGGAGCATCTGTTCACAATATTCTCCAGGACAGATGCCCCTTCTTAAACACCATATGAGTTTCAAGAAGCTCTGAACTCACCTTCCCCTCCCCCAGGTGTTACCCCAGAGAAGGTCTCAGGCATTGCCATTATCCACATATTTGTTCTTAAAACCACCTCCAGTCACACACTAGTTTCCCTCTGTCACGTGCTTTTATGGCTCTGCTGACACCATTCTCCACCCAGAGCTTACATGCACCACCAGGATGTTTAAATGTCTATTTGGAGGACCACTGCCCCAGCCCCGGCAACCCAGCCTGCCCTTCACCTCCTCACCTCTCAACATGAAATAGAAACATTTCTGTGCATCTCAGGGAGGCTGAGCATCTTCACAGAGGTCTATGTTCTTCAGAGGGAGAAGGTCTGGGATGCAGAGAAGTATTAAACACTCACCTTGCCCCAGGGCTCTGCTGCAGGGATGCTGGAAGATCTTACCTGGTAAAGCGAGGAAAAGAATTTACTATGAATATTGCCATAGCAAAGCCCGGTCTTTGCCCAGAAAGATGTAGGGAATTCAAGCAATCCATCACTGAAGGGTTTTTACCTTGGCTCTGCCCTCTGAAGGCCAAGTGCCTGGCTGACCTCGCTGCTCCAGCACTCTCCTGGTGCTGATGAACTTGGTCCAGTGGCAGTGATGGGTCCACTAACCAGCCCTGTAGCAAAATACACATTATTGTAGAAGGGAGGGGAAACATCTACATGCAAAGCAACAGAAGTTATTCAGTTGCTGCTCATCAAAATGAAATTATTTGTTTCCCTGTCATCTGGCATCTGAAGTCCTGTCTTTATTAAGAGCAGTCAGCTCGCTACAGGTTGGCTCCATCAGCTACTCCCGCGGGGATACTTAAGGCACTCAAATTTGAGGGGACTTAGGTGATGCAGCCCCACTTGCCCTTCTGAAAGTTCTTCCTCCAAAAGAAGGGTCATGTCCACCACCAGCTCAGGGACCTGCCTGGCTCTTTAGGGTCCATGATTACACTTGCACCAGCCCATCTCAGAGCACCCACGTGTTTTGCATTGCAATCACTCAGGGATGAGCATCTCATCAGGTCAGAAGCATCCCAGATCCGAAGAGCTCACCACCCAAGCACGGATTTCACCACCATGCCCACTGGGGTTGACAAACTCAATTTTGAGGCAGCTGGAAGAGCAAGGTCTCACAGATCTCCTGCCAGCCACAGGCTTGCTGTTTGACCTCAGAAAAACCAAATCACCTTCACATCTTCCATGTCTGAACCAGAACGCTACATCCTCAGCCAGAGCATAGACAGAATCCTCACCCCACATTGCTGCAAAGGGCAATCTCTGACCTTACCGGGGAGCTGCCTACCCTCCAGCTGCCTTCCTGCTAGCTCCCTTCTTCTCCAGTTCTTATCTGGGGATCAAAGGGGGCATACTGGGCAGCACAACAGGGTTTCAGAGGCTTTTGATCTTCACAGGACACATGCTGTCACACGGTGCAGAGCACAACCCTTGCCAATGGAGCCGCAGCCTGGTATTGTCCAGGCTGGAAAAATACAGGTGTCTGAAGAGAAGGGTGTCGGTGAGGACCAGTCTCTGCCTGGCTGTCAAAACCAGCTGTCACGGCAAAGGACTCACCTTCTCCTGCAAGAACACATCAATCAACCTGACAGCCCTTAATCAGGGAGAGGGAGCTCGCTCCAGGGCTCGGCAGAGGATGGAGGGCTCTGGCTTCCCCCCCGCCCTTCCCGAAGGCGGGCAGCAAATTGTGTAGGGGGGGGGGAAATAATGCAAGAAATTATTCCGGATGGCAAATCAACAAATTAGCCTTGATTACTATCCGGGTCTCAAAACCGTCTTTTTCTTCTGCTCGTCAGCTGTATCTGTTGAATCATTTTGCTCCTGCAGCGTTTATTCCCACAGCAGGTGCAGGAGCTCAGTGCAGCATCCAGTTGGGGGACCCTCTTTGGGTCCCAGGCAAGGGGTCCCCTCCTTTGGGACCCTCCTCTGGCAGCTCAGCAGGGCCACCAGCAAGAAGAGGAACCCAAATGGTGCAGGAGGACACAATGGAGGAGATCTGCCAAGACTCCTCAGCTGGGGGCTTTGAAATCATATACAAATTGAAAATGAGGGTGGTTTCAGTAAAAATCCAGAGAAAGTATTCTGCCGAGGGACAGAAAAAAAAAAAACCCAGGTTATTTAAAAAAATATATTTATCTGCAATTCTTCCACTGTCTTGAAGTGTTATTAACTGATTGGGTTTCATCACACCTTACTTTGCCACCGCAGAGGCTGATTGTCCTGTATTTGCATTTCTCTTGGACAAGCAGCTCTGCTGAACTCTGGCACTCCCAGTCCTCCAACAAAAACACGGGACCCTGCTCCTGTGCTCTGGGTTGGCAGTAGAAGCTTAGCTCTGTCCTACCACAACTAAGCCATGAGGAACATTTCTACAAGGATTCCTAAAGTCTGTGGCTGTCCAGGAGTGCCAGTCCCCAGGGCTCCCCACTTGCTTGAAGCCTGGAAGCTTGGAAGAAGCAACATTTCAGACGTGAACTTTTTGGAATTAATTTGTTTTGATTCTTTTAAGTGGAACAAAACTCCCAGGCAGGCTGACATCAACAGTGAAAGCGTTTTAAACGATGGATGAACACAGCCAATAGATGGATGTGCTGGTCAAGTACGACTCGGGTGAGATCAGGTACAAGAGCTTGGTGTACCTTCCCTGGTTATGGTCTTCATTAATAATGTCTTTATTCTGAAACTATTTCCATCATCATAGCTTTGCAATGTACACCACAATGCAGCACACCGCATCCTGCTGCTATTTCAATCTTCTTACAAAATAAGCAGCAAAATAAGTGAGATTAAAAACCAACAGAAACGAACAGCCTGCAATTTATTAGCAGGGGGAGTTATTAAAGCACGTTAAACACTAAGATCCCAGGCAGAGGAGAGGCGGGGGAAGACGTGAGCAGGCTGTGACGGGAAGACGGCAGAGGTAACACCAGACCCACGGGCATCCCAGCATCTCCCAGGACCAGCTAGTCCAGCAGTTTCATGCACGGGGGTCGTTGAAGGAGTGATATTAAATAATAGGGGGAAGCTGAGGCAGGTGCCTGCTGAAGGGGATGGAGACCCATGGGTCTGATGGGACCACACCGAGTAAAGGGAAGGCTGCCCGGAGCATCCCAAACCTGAATCCCACAGCACTGCCCCCCCAGCAGCTTCCGCTGCAGCCCCAGCCCTGACTCCAGAGGAAACAGAATCATAGAATCACAGAATCATAGAACAACCAGGTTGGAAGAGACCCATCAGATCATTAAGTCCAACCATTCCTATCAAACACTAAACCATGTCCCTCAGGACCTCATCTACCTTTGCCTTAAACACCTCCAGGGAAGGTGAATCAACCACCTCCCTGGGCAGCCTTTTCCAAAGCCCAATGACCCTCTGTGTGAAGAACTTCCTCCTAATCTCCAGCCTAAATCTCCCCTGGCGGAGCTTGAGGCCATTCCCTCTTGTCCTGTCCCCTGTCACATGGGAGAAGAGGCCAGCTCCCTCCTCTCCACAACCTCCTTTCAGGTAGTTGTAGAGAGTAATGAGGTCTCCTCTCAGCCTCCTCTTCTCCAGGCTAAACAACCCCAGCTCTCTCAGCCCGAGATCTGCGTTGATCCTGTTGATCTGTCTGATCAACAGGATCAGACATACAACAGATTTGTGCTTGACCTTAGCTCATCCATCAGACCATACCTCCTTTTCCAAGTCCACGGATGGAAAGTATTTGTGCATGGGAAGCACAGGTGCTCATTGGGTAGGGACAGAGTCCAGTGTTTTCCTAGCACAGCACATGGCCCCTGTTGCCACTCAGAGCCAACACCACCACCTCTTACCAGAAAATCTGAGTGTTACAGAGCGAGGGAAATCGCCTCATCTTCCAGGGCAGCAGCAAAGTGTTGCAAGTGCTGCTTATTGCAGGTAACGCAGGCAGCTCTTCAGCAGCGTGTGGTGGTGGAAGCTCATTGAGATGTCACAGCTCCTCTCCCCAGCATCCTCAGGGACACCATTTCATTACCCAGCACTGGAAACTGTCTCAGCTTTTCAGACAAGAGGCTTGGGGAAAAAAACCCCACAAGTTACTATTAAAAAAAACAACCGAGTGATTTATTTGTCCAGCTTCACATTAACCAGGTCTTACATGCACCTTGTGAATGGCCCCATTGCAGCACGTGTGTCCCCAGCTCTGCCACCCACTGGTATGTGACCCATCACGGGTTGAGGTTGTCACCCAGCAGGTCACCAGCACTCCCCACCCTTGCACACAGCGCACGCTGGAGGGAAGTGGCAATATTAAGTGGCTGATTTACATAGTAATCTGCAAGGGGAGAGATGTTCGGGGCTGTGGCTCAGCCTTAATCATAACACTTGTCATATTTGTGCTTCAGTTTGAGGAGGGAGGAAAAGGGGAAATAAGTCCTTATTTTTTTGCACATGCTATTTTGTATGAAAGCAGGGACCTGCCACAGTAAATCAGACTCAGTACCCCACCAACACAGAGCTCCCTGGCCCATACCGACAGCCGAATCCCACCAGCACCCTGGCACCACCGACATCCCTGGCATTTGGGGACAATCCCACAGAGGGACCCCATCCCAAACCCACCTCTGCAGCAGGGGCTGCATCCTGATACCCTTGGTCACCCCCACAACTCCTCCTGGAACGCCCTAGCCCCACGGGGCAGCAGGCAGGGGCACACAGCCACGGAGTCAGGTGGGTGAGGTTGCCCGTGGTGGCCCCTGCTCTCCTCATCAACACCTCACTGATGGTTTTAGTAGCGCCTTTCCGCCTTTTTTTTTTTTTAAATATAAAACCATTCATATTTATGAACAGTTCTGTCACTACCATATGCTGTGCTCTCTTCCCATATATGAAACAAGCTGTTTTCAAGCTTTTAAATTATACAAAATTGAGCAAAGTCTTAGGAGAACAGATAGATAAAGGGGAGGAAAGAAAATAATTTCGACCCATCATATAAAAAATTGTAAGAACTTCCATCTCCTTACAAGGACTGCAGGGATGGGATAAATTTGGGGGCAGACCTGTGGTGACTTCAAGAGGAAGGGAATAAATCTGCTCAGCATCCACCAGCACTGCCAGCCCTGCACCAAAAGCCTGGAGTCATGTGTGGGTTCAGCGATGCTGAGCTAAGAAACAGAAATTTAAGAGCTGCTATTTCACCTTTCTAACCGTGAACCATCTAGATATGGGATGCAGAGCTGGCTTGGCCATTGTAGGTGAAACCTGAATTTCAGACAAAGCGTCACAGCTCTCGGAGCTGGTGCCCATGGCAAAGCCAGCACCTGCACTGCTTCTATCACTGCTGCACGTGGCACCGCACCGACTCTCACCTTCCCCTGAGCACCAGCACAGGGGCAATCTCTCTTCCCAGGCACTCAGTATCAAACAAAAAGGACCTGGGGAGGCAGTGGTCACCTACACGTGCAGCCCAGGGACATCAGCAAGGCATGAGCCACCACATCATCCTGCTTTTTTTTCCTTAACGATCCAGGTTGTGGATCTCATCAAAGCCTGAATTGATTTTACACAGGCAAGCGCACAGGGAGCTCTGGCTATGCCCCTAGATGCTTTGGTTTCGGCGGTGCTGTCCTTTACAGCTCCAGCCTGTAAACAAAAAAAGTCCCCACACTCGATCCCCATGGCCCACTCGCTCTTGTGATTGCTGCATTCGCAACCTGAATCAACGCAGATCAGCTATTTCAAACCTGTCAGCTCTTATTAATGTAGCTCACAGCATGAGCAAACCGAGATAAAACAGCAATTTCATTAGTCTGTATGTGTATGCGTTTTGCGTGCACACACAGTGTCCCACCCCAGTCTCGGCGCATTGGGAGATTTATAGATCACAGCAAGAATCTAGGGGTGCAGGACAGAACCCAGCCCAGTTCCCAAGGGTTGGGATGGCAGCATCCCCAAGCAGACAAGCAGCATAGCACTGAGAGGTTCTGCAGAGTATACCAGCATGGTGTGGTCATAGACCCTCACACAGTTTAAATATCAACCTCCCTAAATCGTGGAATCATAGATTATATTGGGTCAGAAGGGACCTTAAAGCCCATCTAGTTCCACCCTCATGCCATAGGCAGGGACACCTCCCACTGGATCCAGTTGCTCCAAGCCCCATCCAACCTGGCCTCAGACACCTCCAGGGATGGGGTAGCTATGACTTCTCTGGGCAACTTGGGCCAGGGCCTCCTCACCCTCATAGTAAAAAAACTTCTTCATAATATCCAATCTAAATCTCTCTTCTTTCAGCTTAAAACCATCCCCCATCATCCTATCTGTTCACTCCTCAATAAAGAGCCCTTCATCCCATAGGAGAAATCTTTCCTGTAGGCTGTAAAGCTGCTCTAAGGTCTCCCCACAGCCTTCTCTTCTCCAGGCTGAGCAACCCCAACTCTCTCAGCCTGTGCTCATAAGGGAGGTGCTCCAGTCTTTGGATCATCCTCCTCTGGACTCGCTCCAGCAGATCCACATCCATCCTGTGGATCTACGTGCACTGACGCCCACGCACAGGGGGATGTCCCCTCAGCCTGGAGCACCTCAGCACAGCCAGCATGCACCAGGAACAACAGAGACTTCGTCTCCCCAAATTACTTTGGCTCTTAGACCTCAGTAAATCAGTAAATCCCAAAAGGGAGCTGAGCTGTGTTCCTGCCACTGCTGCTGCAGCAGCCCAGCCCAGCACTGAACGAGCAGGCAAGGTGATTAATATTGAACATAAACAAGCAAAACAACTGAAAAGTCAACAGTTTAGGGGAAGAGAGGGCCGCAGCAGGCCCTGCAGTCCTAAGGATTATTTTAAATGTACGAAATGCCATCTCTCTAAATAATCAACCTCTACTGCTGCGACTCGGAAATTGCCACCTACGGCTAATGCTCCAATTTTAAATGCATCCTCAAGTCAATCTTTGTAAATTCCACATTAAATATTGATCAACCCCGGAGAGGACTAATACCATGTGTTTAGCATAGATGTGCCAAATTCAAACAGCAGCTGCTGAGCCTGGAAGTTTGTCTGCATCCCGTCCCAGGCCACGATGACCGTTATGGCAAATGCTCCACACCAGTGGGGCAGAGAGTAGGGCAGAGAGAGGTCTCAATGGTGGGACCCCAGTACTGATTACAGCAGCTCTGTATTTAATTGTTTTTTTCATAGAATAATTATAACGATGGCAATAACAACAAGAAAAATATGACATGAGAGGAGAAAAGACAGGGATCATCACATGCAAGCAGAGAAGAAATTACCGACATGTTAATCATGCTGCCAGACAAGAGCAGAAACCTCTCCATCCAACGACCAAGAGCACTCACAGACCCTGTCCTGATATAAGGTCACCCTGTCCAGTGCTCACCTGTGACCTGGGAGCAACAAACCATAACCAGAGACCAGGATCAGCAGCTCTGATACGGTTCCTGGCTTTTCTTTGTGGGGTTGGGAGTGCATGGGGCCCCCAGGATTCTCCAAGAGATGTTTGCAGCATGGAAACCCTGTGTCCCATCCTGCCAATGCCCTGCTGGGGTTGTATCCCATCGTCCCCAAATCTGGGAGCACGTTGGTTCCCTTCTCCTCGATCACATCCTGAAGGTCAGTCCTCCTGTAGAAAACTAGGGAAACTTTCAGCCACCTCTGAATGTAAGAGACTATTTCCCCTACATTTTTTTGAGGGTTTTTCCTACCTTCTTCCTAACCGGCACCCAGAGCTACTGAAAATATCACCACAATCGAAACAGAGGCATTAATACAGATACTGTGTGCAAACGTTAATAACTCGGTGAGCCCAGCTGTTCAGGCTGTCTTCACAGGCAACGAGAACATCAGAAACACTGCACTGGATTGAACCCATGTCCCATCTAGTCCAGGAGTGAGACTTACCAGGGACAAGCAAATTCAGTGAGGGCAGTGAAGAGACTGTCATTGATGCAGGCAGGACAGAGATGACACCCGTATAAAATTCTCATCTTGTCTGAAGCCTCTAGGAAGAGAAACAGCATTATTTTTCCTTTCGCTTCTACAGATACCACCTGTCAAAAAGCCTACCACCTCAAGACTTGTGAATCCCACTGACAGGGGTTGATGAAGCCCCAAGCACAGCACCAGAGGGACAGCAATGCCACCAAACAGCCTGTTTTTCCTCCAGGTGACATGGAGACATTGTCATATCCAAGAGAACGGATGACCACAGTGCCAGCCCTTGGTCAATGCTTCATCCCTCCAGGGACCACAGATGCAGAAGAGCAAGGAATCATCCCCAAATATGTCCTAGCACTGATGGACAGTAGTTAAAGATATGTAAAGAATAATTAAATTTGGGCACAGGAGGTGGGAGGAGGCCTTGGTCCTTCCCTTCCAGATGTGCAACTGGGTCTAACCAGTTACTTCCCACCACAGGAGTAACAACTGCATGGTCAGGTAATTCAAGATGCACCATCAGGCAAGATGAACAATTGTTCTCATTCCCAAATTCACACCATAACCAGAGGGCTCACAAGGGTGAGGCCTGAGCCACAAGTATTTCCATCGATCCTATCAAGAAGGGGGTTTAAGGAAAACACAGTTGTTGGGAAATGATCCCTTTTATTTCTGAACGCCCAGACATCGTGCATATATACACCTGGAGTATTATGAAAATTGTACTTGAAACCCAAACTCCAACTCCATTTCCCAACCACTCATATAAAATTTTCATTACAGATTACTGCCCTGTATGGAACAGAGGGTAACTTTATTAGAAGATGCAGCACAGCAGCCTGGCAGCACAAGAATGAGCTGGTCGACAGCTACAGTTATTCCTCTGTGAGATACAGCAGAGTGCTGGAAATGAAAGAGATTATATATAAAAAAAAAAAAAAAAAAAAAGTAATTCAGAGCAATTTCTAGAAAAGAGTCGAAGGACCATACAATTCAACACTTATACAGACAAAGCTTCAAGCGAAGTCTTTAAAGAAAGGACTGTGGTTTATGGTAAGAAACTCTGTCTTGATTTTTCCCTGTCTTTTTCTTGTTTCTTGTTTTCATCAGCCTGGTTGGTTTGTGCCAGGCTTGGCCTCCAGAAGCTCCCTGCAAGGAAGGTCTCAGCTCCCAGTGTCTCTTGGACTGTTGCTGCCTCCCTTTCTCCTCCTCCCACAGCTCCCTACTCAACACAGAAGCAGGTCCTACATTTCCTAGTGTCTTTTGCCAGCCAGCCAGAAATGTCTCTCTGTACAAGCCAGGGATGGGGAATGATCTTCCCAAAATGTGCCTGCATGCAATTTTCCTCTTCCTCATCCTCCCTCACTCATTTATTGTGCTATAAAAAGAACAGAAGAAAAGACAATCCTTTTTCTCTGTGATTAATTAAGGCCGAAGAGAGACCCCGAGGCACAGAGCAGTGGCGATACCTGTATCATTTCCCAGGTGCTGCAGCTGCGACAACGCGCTGCAGCCCCGTGACTTTCCCCTGCTGTCGTTTGTCATCGCCTGACACTGATAAAGAGCTTCTCCGGCACTGTGTCTTTGCAAGGGAACATATCCATATCAAAGCTGCTTGGATCATCCTTTTGCAAACTATCTGCTGCGTTTTCTGGCCTAGTTTCATTTCCAATCTCAAACTCTTGTTCTTTCTCTCCGTGAGCCCCCACACCATTGTTCACCACCCCAGTCTGCCCAAACCCTAATGGTCCTCCAGCACCCGGAGCTTAAAGGTTCTTGGGAAATGGTACAGGGTCACTCAGATTCCACATCGCTAAACACAACGTCTTTACAAACTCAGATTAACATAGTGCGTCAACCACGAACAGGCTTCTGCATTTTAATTGAAGCACGCGGGATGCCTCTGGGGCACTCGATGCTCGCTACCTGCAGTGGGATGTGCGCTGCCCTCTGCACATTGTTTGCAGTGGTGGGATGCATGCTGCTCTTCATACATCATTGACAGCAGCAGGATGCATTCCCCTCTCTGAATATCAAGCACAACTTCTACAAACAGAAGTCCACTGGTTGTTGGAAGTTGGCATGAGGACCACCACCTGTGACCTTCTCTATGGGAGGAAGAGCAGCAGTTTGGCCTGAGCAGACCAGCTCTGCCACCTTACCCTAGTGTTACAACAGTAACACAGGGTAAAACTTCCTCGTAGCCTCGGAGGAGATGAGGTCTACATCCTGGTCTTCAACCCAAGCACAGCACCCACCACCAGTGGCTCAGCAGATCACCACTTACAGCAATTTGTGTTTCACAAGTCCAGACATCTGCGCCCAACTCACCTGCATGACGGGGAGTGCTGAAAGCTCTTGTGAGGAGTCAGGAGCCAGCAGGAATGTCTGCTCGGGCAGCAAGGTTACCTCAGACAATCTGCTGGAAGAGTTACAGATGCGCTCTGGATAATATTAATATTCCATAATTATTATTCATCCGCTTACACCAGGCTCAGACTGTTGAGGGGTCCCTGCCCACTTAACCTTGGGGTGATGGATGCTCTGCTCTGGCGCCTACAGGCCCAGGCTGGTGTCCGGAGACTGGGGCTCTGTTCCCAGGTAGGCACATCTATCAACTTCTTCTAGACCTCAATAACTCAATCTCTCAAATGGCATTAATAATGTTTCCACATACAATGAAGACTCGTCCTCAGGCAGCATCAAACATGGGAGAGAGCTCCCAGGGACAAGGGGATGGAGGTGCTGGAAGCAGGTACATGGAACCATAGCTACTTAGGGGACGTGGCCTTGCGAAAACAGCACCTAATTTTTTATATTCTCTCAAGTTACAGTGTTTGCTTAGTAGAAAAGCAAGTGCTTACCTCTCCTGGGGGGCATTGCAGCCATAGGAGCAACTTTGTGCAGCTAGAACACGAGTGGTGTAGTCACAGCCATCAGGAAAATCATCTCCTAAATTTGAAACGGAGTAAATTTCATCTGGAAGACCTGGGAAGAGAAGAACAAGGGATTACAGTATTTTTTTAAATAAAAAAGGTGCTTTTCTCTTTATGATGGCACTTTAACAAGAGCTTAATGAACGGCGTTTTCTTGATTTTGAGAGGCACAGACTGGCCAGATAAAGTTACCAATTCATTAGCATCCCATCACGAATGTAGCCTCTGTATTCCCCAGCCATATGGTCAGCGTGATATGCTTCCAAAAAACAGGGACATCTACAAAGGCTTTATTACCATCAGCCGTCACATTAAAGTAGCCCTGTGGTTATGTGGGGATGGGGAACATCTTCTTTCAGAATCTTTTGGGTGTGAAAGAACATGACGTGGACTGGAAGGCAAGGTGACATTGTAGGACGTCAGCGTCCTTTTTATAGCAGACAGGATTTTAATCAGGACCACCTCTCAGTCCTGAGCAAAACGCAGTCACCAGAGAGGATATACATCTCCAGGAACTACCTGTCTGGATAGGAGACACAGCACCTGCTTCCATCTCTCTCCCGATCAATTCCCCATGTGACTAATCAAAACTCCCAGCAGGCTGAACCATGTGTCCAGCAATGAGCTGAAACCTCAACCAGCCATGGAAAATTGAGAGGTTCTCCCCAGTCCCACTACATGCAAGCCCATCAACCAAAAGCAGCATCTGCAGATGGCATTAGGTGGCCATAAATAGATGCTAAGTGACCATATGCAGCTGCTGAAGGCAGTAATCTGTAAAAGATAATCCTTACTCTCACCAAGGCAGGCACAGCACCACGTAAACCCAAGTGAAAAAGCACCCAAAACCAGAGCAGCTGAGAGCAGCATCCTGAGACTCCAACAGACCGTGAGGCTTTTATGGGCTTCGCTTGGAGTAGCGATAGAATTTGCTTTAATGCTCATGGGCCAGCCCAAGAAGCTGCTGACCCCTGCAGAGCCAGCACCCCACCTCTCTCTACCCGGGCACAATCAGAGAGATGTTTGACCTTGGAGACCTCCAGCAGCATCCCCTGCCCCTACTAAGACCAAGCCACCTCCTCTTCTCTCAACCACATTGAAATTTGTCTCCAGGTTCCCAGCACCATGTGCGTATTTTCTAACAAGCGAACAACTTCTTCCTTACTCTGAAGCTCTGTTTGCAATTCAGTGAGACACAGCGGGAGGGTTTGTGCTCCTCCTGCATTAGTCGACCTGTGTCAGCATTTTATTCTGCAGCCCTATAGGGTTTTTAGTTTAAAAAAAAAAAAAAAAAAGGAGTTTTCAAAGCTTTAATGGCTTTGAAAAACAACATGGAGAGTTCTCTTTACTGCGGGAGAGGTTAATGATCTCCCTCTGCTACAGAACTAAACCGGACATCATAATAAATAACCATAATAAGATATAAAGTATCACCTGGAGTCATTCAATACAGGGAACAGGTAGGAGTTATGATGCATTTCCATTTTCAGAGCAACTGCTAGGCGTGAAATTTTCAAAGTAAAGGTAGTCAATTAAAAAATGAAAAGGAAAAGCCTGCAATTAAAATATTACTTAAACAGAAAGATATTATATCTTGTCTTGCCTGGGAAGACTGAATTGCTCTGGCAGGACTGCAGCCCTGAAGCTGAAATGCAACGAAGTCCCTTCTCCTCACCTCTCTCCTTCTCCCTGCAGCTCAAAAGCCAAAATGCCAGAAGCATGATGCTGTCACCGAAGCTCACAGTGGCCCTGCAGGACCCATCCTCTTGACTGCTCTGTATGGCCACAGCCAAGCATCTTCTCAGTCTTGGTCTGAGCTGGCAGCTTCAGGTTGCCTCAAGCTTGACCTTCAGGCAAAGGAGCAGCGATACCAGCCCACGGGTGCTCTGCCAGAGCTTATCAGAGCAGCCCCCATCACCCAGGTCATCGCAGAGTTCCCAGCAGTGCTGATTTTCTGAGGTACCTCACCCAGGACCATCGTGGAAGGCCAGATCTTCAGAAGGGCCAAGTGGCACTTACAGATAGGGCTTTCAGATGGCTTCTTCTCAGTGGTCCTCGCTAAAGCTTCTCTTGGAGGTGCTACATTTCCAAACATGGGTTTTATTCTGACATATCCAAAAGGACGTTTGCATTGATTATGAGAAGGTATGAAAGAGATCTGACAGGAGCATCTCTGTGTGGGTTCATAAAGATCAGAAACTCATAGCTCCATGGCTACTCTGACCCATCCCTGCGCTAGATGCAAATGCTGTTTTGCTGTTTGCAAAGCCTGGGTTGACACAATGGGCACCCTGGACTCAAGTGAAAAGCGAAGTTTGAGGACAGACAATAAAAACTCCATCAGAAACATCAACTGCAGCACTAGGGGAGCAACACGACCTTACAAACCTCAGCGCAAGTCAGGGGTGACAACCCAGCTGCCACCACCCTGCCAGCTGCACATGCACAGAGCGGGAGGCAGGAGTCAATCCATCACCGGCGGCAGGAGGTGCCCCCAGCACGGTGTCGGGGAGGGGAGGGGGTCGGGGTTCATATCAAATGGCATAAATCACCTCTACATACACTGGACAGTTCTATTAATCAGAGGCGTATCAGCCCTCCAGCCCGGCTGGGCCCTTTGTGAGGGTCCCTTCCCATCACAGACAGATAAGATTATCAGTGACGAGCGAGACACCCATTGAGTAACACCCGACTTGAAGAATGGGATTTTTTTTTTGTTATTTATCCCCCTGTCTCAAAGATGAGCTGTTTCTTGTCTTGTCAAACCACATCCTTTTCTTTAAAGAACCAGCTTTAAGAATCCAATTTGTCAAGCTGGACAATCATTTGAGAATTCGTAAAAAGCCTCAGTGACTTTATCAAAAAAAATAAATCACAAGGTTTTAAATTGTAACTGAAAAGGATTTGAAAATAGGTTGAGTGGCCTACATCAATTAATCTTCAGAGAGCCAGGGCTTTGTGAAGCTGAAGTGGTGCAGACGTGTCAAAGGCTAGTTACTGGGCTTGAGGAGATGGAAGTTATCGATATTTCTCCACTTCTTTTCCTCTCTTTTCTTCATTCTCTGTTTCATCAGAACAGAGTAAGGCAATATCCTATGTGACAGGGCACCACAAAGCTGAGAGTGTTGGGTGGCGAAGTCAAGAATGGCTGGGAAGTCAAGTGAAGAAGAGTGGGTTTCTTGAGCCAAGAAGGGGGTGTTTCTCGAGCCAAGAAGGGCTTAGGTGGTCAGGCCTGCTCTCTCCCGGTGAGATTTTCCTGCAGTCAATCCCAATGTCAGCCAAGGGGGTCCAGACCTGCTCTCTCACCAAGGTTTTTGGGTCCCTCATCATCACTGCTGGTGGGTACTGGAGCTCTCCTCCACTGCAGCCACAGGGACAACCCTTGGAAGGAGCCGCCAGACACCGCTGACACTGACACTTAAAGACAGCTGGAGAGGCCCGAGGCGCACTAGGAAACCTGAGGGTGCAGCTGCCTCCATCACCAGCCAGGCCTTGGCTCCTTCCAAGGGAGGAGGAAAGAAAGGAAGAGATGGATAACTCCAGCTCAACCTCGGGGCCTAAACAAAGCATCGCAGACTGACAGGAGGGCCTCAAGGCTAGCAAAACAAAATGAAGATGCTGGTAAATGAGGTATTTGGCTGAACAGTTACAGTGCTCTGGAAGAGCGTTGGATTTCCCCATGTCCCTAATGAAAGCAAACAGCCCCTATTGCTCTGTGCTTTCCAGCTACACCACCACCCCGAGAAACACATGGACAAGGGATGGGGCACAAAGATGCTGAGCCCTGAGGAACGTAATCAAGAATTAGAGAGACTTAAGGGACATATGGGTGAAGAAATGGACTGGAGAATTCACTAACAAAAAGACCTTGGGAGGAATGAGAACACTGTGTAGAGAAGGGCCACGCTGCCACTCTCCGGTACCGAGAGCAGGATGCGAGGCGCTCCAGATGGCTTTTTGTTTTAGTGCAATAAAGAATTTAATTTGTCAGGCGAGCGTGCGGCTGGATAATAATAATAACACAAATAATTTACTTAAAAAAGAAATAATGGAAGGTGTCTAACAGCTCAAAGATATCTTCATTTGTTGTGAAGAAAAGAGACTATCTGTTACTTACCACAGTTGCAAGCATGTTCACAAGCTTTCAAATGGTATTTTGTTGCGGAACTATAATATAAGGACACTTTACTTGCTTTCCAGTCTGGAAAAATAGATCTGACTTGGAAATCATCCAGAAGCGCTTTAAGTTAGGGCTCTGAAGTGAAGGTGATAACTTTGCCAATTAAATATGGATGTGATTTTTCCCCCCTCTCCTTCCCCTGAATACTTCTGCATTGTCATTAGGTGATGATATAAAGACATAGGCCTCCTGGTGCAGCTTAATTGCTCATATATAGAAAAATTATGAGCTCTGTTGCACTGCACGAATAGTGCCTCGGCTACTTGCTGCCTTATTAATAGGTGATACCAACACGAGTGTAATTCTTCTGCCCAAGGAAAAACAGAGGTACAGCAGAACCCTCGTTCAGCAAAGTACTTCAGCACTTACTAAACTACTTTGCTGAACAGCAGTGGACTTAAGAGCAAGCTTATATTTAATCACGTAGTTAAATTATTTTGCTGAGTTGGTGCATGGTGCACTGGAGACAGCCTGGACTTCCTATTAAGTGATCTTTTATTTCCATATCCTTGTATTTTTCTTTTTTATCGATACACAGTACAGATGATCCTGTGTTTTGCAATCTGCTGCCGAATGATTTCTAGTCCTGGTTGAGGCAAGCTAAGGACAAAAAGGGTGGGGTTTTTAATTAGCATGGACCTTGGCCCTTCAGAAGGGCTCAGCCTGTAGAAAGGGCTCTGTGCTGCCTTCCCCTGGGGATGGATGTGCCTCTGGAGAACACCAGGATGGACCCTCCAGAGCAGAGAAGACCTTCAGCACATGGGGGTGAGCAGGGACACCTTGCTCAGAGGAGAGTGAGAAGAAGCATGCAGGCACAGAACACAGGGAACTGGAAAGGTTCAAAGTCTGGATGGCCAAAGGATGATGCCTGTTGTAATGATAATCACAGAACCATAGAATGGTTTGACTTGGAAGGGATCTTAAAAATCATCTAGTTCCAAACTCCCTGCCATGGGCAAGGACACCTCCAACTGAATCAGGTTGCTCAAATAATCATCACTACCACCAACCTTCAGGAAAGCAGCATTACTACAAGTTTTCAGTCTTCACATGCACAGCAGACAACAGGCCACTCCTAAAAACCTCACATTTGTATCTACTTTCTAACAGTCTCCTTAGAGGAAAGTTTTTAAAGGCATGGACCCTCCCCCTCAAAACATCGAGGGAGCCACCCTCCTGTCTACATGAAAATCTGATTGGCACAGGCTTGGAAACCTGCAGGGGCAGATGATTTGCTTTTGCATCTGCCGGGGCTCTGAAGTACGAGTTTCATTTCCAAATAAGTTGCAGTTAGCACAGGGAGGGAGTGGAGCAAGGAAGGGAGGCTGAGACTAAATTGATGGCAGCAGAAAAAGCAAGACTTACAAATGGCTTGAGAAAAGGCGTGATGAGATGTGACTGCCCTGGGTCCTGGGACTGGAGAGAGCAAAATGGGAAAAGACCACCTGGACGAAGAGAAAGTGCTTCTGATTGCTTGGGGAAAAACGGAGTTAAAGATCATTGGAATGGACAAGGCAATCTGGTAGCAGAGCGGTGCTTTGATTGCTTCCAGCACAAAGGGGGGATGCGGGTGGTGGGCTGCATCCCTCCCAGGGGCTGCCTGCTGCGGTGTGATGGAATCAGGCACGAGCACAGGGCATCATCAGCGAGGGGGGGTGATGCCACATTGATGTTTCAGGGGTGTGCAAGCACTGGCAGTTCCACTTTTGCCAACTCTTCTTAATCCTCTGCAAACCAGAAAGCTCAGACCCAAGTTAAGGGCTGCAGGAGAGGCAGGGGACATGCTGCCCAGAGCCCAGCTCAGCACGGGCAGCAAAAGGAAACTGAACTATTATGGGAAATCTTTCACTTATACATAAAGCAAAGCCCAGGATGGTATGGAACCCTTTGCTCCAAGCACTTTGACCCCAAGAAATGCTGCTTCGCACCCCAAAAGTACGTGTGTCCTGGGCTTTGGATTCCCATATCCAAAGATTTTTTAAAGGTTATGCAAAAGTTAATACACAATTAATGCGTTTGATCAGCACCCTAGCTCTGTTTGCCTAATTTTTTTTTAAGTCTGAAGGCTAGCAGGCAGCTCAACAGCATGGCTTGAAAGGCTCCAGTTCCTCCCGTACATTTGTACTGATACTTCAGCCCTAAACAACATTCCAACGCGCAGGGTGATTGCCACGATGAAGATAACAAGTAATAATGATGTATCCATTTCCTCTACCTTGGGCATTTTTAGGTTGTCTCATCTCAGAAATGAGCCAATTTGAGCGTTTTGCATGACGACCTGTTGGACTCTCTCTCAGTGACAGGCAGATGGTCGGGTTTGTATTCACACAATACCTCTTATATCATTAGACAGGCTGGTACGCCAGTGACTGCTCTATTTTAAGTTCACGGATTGACCCAGCCTTCTCCAGCTAATCTGCCCGAAGCTCTCCAAACTCCCGCATTTCAACAGGGGAGGCAGAGCCCCAGGAAGATGGAGCTCTGAGTTTGCTCTGGGTTACTGAATAAATCGGCAGTAGATTCAGGAGCCCTAGCACAGCCTCTAGCTGTAGGGTTAACACGATGTGCAGTACGTGCAGAGATGGACGCTTTCAAAATAGGCACAATATAGATTTTTTTCAAATGCCCCTTACTCATGATATTAATTATACGTCTAAACACAAGCAGATTCAGACAGTTTCTTTCGCAGCACTGCAAGCCTGTGGTTTGCTATTCCCTTTCACTCCAGAGTTTCATTAGCCTTTCTAGACAATTCCCCTGTCAGGCTTTCCAAGTACGAGCACAGTTTCCCAGCTCCCAGCATTTGACTCTATTCTCATTGCAACCCAAAGAGCTTCATGAACTCCTTTCCTTGTATTGCAGTTTTGCATTCCTAAATACTGGCTTTAAAGGTAGCAGCAGTGCTCCTGACATTGCTTCAAAATGAAATGAGCCAGAAGAAAAAACATTCTGAAATGTTTTCACTTGTGCATTTATATTTTGAAGGTCATTTTAAAGATGGAGAACATAACTTGGCTCCTGCTGATGTTCATGAGGATTTCATCATTTACTTGAATGAGGAATAACAAGCAGCTGTTAGAGTGCAGCAAGGAAAGGAGGTGAAGCTCGATGTGACATTAAAAAGATGCAACTTACTTTTCCAATCACCTCAGGTGTCCCACGGAGCAGAGTGCTAGTGGTGGCGGCTGTACTTTCACAGGGCCTGTGCTGAAAAAATAAAGAGCCGTTAGCAGCAGAAGATGGAGTCCAAATAACCTTGCTTACACCAAGAAACTGCAAAAGCATGTATGTTTTTTAAAGGTTGCTATTTTGGAGGGCCCCACTATAAAGCCATATGCACCTAAGGAAGTAGCTATGATGCCTAAGGAGACATTCCCAAAATAAGGAACAAAACCACCACTGGACCCATGGTGGGAAGGACACCACAGGCAGGTGAAGGCAAACTGCATCAGAGCCTGGATACCAGTTTTTTCCCCTCCCAGGAAGAGACACAGGAGAGCCTGGATTACCTTCCAGCAAACTTTCAGGGGTTTCACAGGCAGTGGAAGCCACCTGAACAGTGCGGGACTGTGAGGCAGCCAAACCAGTGCTAAATAAGAGAGTTTGCAAACACCCAGTGGGCAGCCCAGTATGAAATCCACACCATGGCACAGACATAGGAACATCTCTGTCTTACCCAGCCCATCCAGGAGAATTCCTACCCATGCAAAGGCACCTCTTGCTGACCTATTCCTGCTGCCTGATAAAGGCACTCATGTTGGGTAGGTATGATTTCCCTCTAACACCTGAAAACTGGTAGGTGCTGGAAGATGCTGGAGGTCTGTCCCTGCCCCCCGCCCAAGCCCCCAGGACCCTCTCGTGTGCCCACCCTGCCCTGCAGTGCCAGAGAAGGAAACAAACAACAGCAGAAAGCAGCAAACTTTCTGTCTCTCTCCTGCTAATTATGATCTTCTTTTGCACAGAGAACCTGTCATTCAGCCTCCTGTAATGGCTAGTTTCTATTTCAACTCTCCTTCCACCCTATTATCTTTTATAAAATTCAGCCGAGCTGGGTGATGGATTGATAAGGGATGGTCCCATCGGGAGCTGGCTCGCTCAGAATGGCTCTCACGCGCGTCCAACTTCTGTATCTTTTTAAATATTTTAGTTGTTTGAGATCTTTATTTCACATTTCGATTTCCTGTAGCACAGTGAATTTATCTTAGTCACCCAGTCAAGTTGTCTCCAAGGCCCTTATCTTCTCCTCCTCTGTACAACTGAGAGCACCTACATTATCTGTGCTGACGATAAAGGCGGCTGTGGCAATCCAGATCGCACTGATTGGGTGGCACCCCAGCTGAAAGGAGACCTTGGAAGCCCCACGCTTGACACCAGCTGGAAGTTCATCGCTCAAACCCAGCACCAGCTCCTGCCGAGGTGAAAGGTGCCCCCTGCTCAGCTAGAAGAGAAGCACCCAGGGCTGCCTGCGGAGGCGAGGGATGGAAGGGGTAAGGGCAACTGCTACCCACGGCTGCAGACTGAGGGATGCTAGGCCTGACCAAAGAGGCTGAAATATGTCATTCTCCTCCTGATGCACACGAGCATCTGCCTCCTCCACAGCCTCCCTCGGAATGGCTGTGATGCCTCATTCCCCATCCTGATTATTCTGAAAACAAATACTGGCCTGTTTTTAAGTGTACCATAAACCTACACAACCACCTCCTGATTTTCCTGTCTGTTTGGATGACCAGAAACAACATCAGAGCTTCTCTTGGGCTTGGGAGAACTGGATCAGGCCCTAGGGAGGGCCCCACAAGAAGGATGTTGAGACTCTGGAGCAAGTCCAGAGAAGAGCAACGAGGCTGGTGAAGGGGCTGGAGAACAGGCCCTATGAGGAGCGGCTGAGAGAGCTGGGGTTGTTTAGCCTGGAGAAGAGGAGGCTGAGAGGAGACCTCATTACTCTCTACAACTACCTGAAAGGAGTTAATTAGCATGGACCTTCTCCCAAGTGACAGGGGACAGGACAAGAGGGAATGGCCTCAAGATCCGCCAGGGGAGATTTAGGCTGGAGATTAGGAGGAAGTTTTTCACACAGAGGGTCATTGGGCATTGGAATAGGCTGCCCAGGGAGGTGGTTGATTCCCCTTCCCTGGAGGTGTTTAAGGCACGGGTGGATGAGGTCTTGAGGGACTTGGTTTAGTGTTTGATAGGAATGGTTGGACTAGATGAACTGATGGGTCCCTTCCAACCTGGTTATTCTATGATTCATGAGAGACCCCAGTCAGCCGCTGGTGTAGCGAGTGGAATCACCAACAAGAGCAGTGCACATGCAGGGGAGACTGAGAGGGTCTGGTGTCAGCATGCTCAGGGCTTTGAACACAGCAACACCCTGGAAAAGCAACACCACAGCACCAGGGCTGATAGCTCAGGGCAAAGGGTTAAGGCAGCTCCTCCCATGGTGCAGACTGGCAGCTCTGTGTCTGTGCTGGCTGCCAGCACTGAGCGTCACACAGCACAGACAGCTGTGCAGAAGGCTCCACATCACAGATGACATTTGAGAATATATAAAAATCCCAAGACGTAGCTCCTTTGTGCTCCCTCTGCCCAGCTCTCGTATCCCTCCCGTGGCCTGGAAGGTCCCACGGGCAGCTCCAAGCAAGAAGGACACACAAGGGTGTACACTCCCCAATGAGAATCATGGAATCATAGAATAGTTTGGGTTGGAATGGACCTTAAATCCCATCCAGTTCATCTCTGTCATGGGCAGAGACATCTCCCACTGGATCAGGCTGCCCAAAGCCCCTTCCAGCCTGGCCTTGAACACCTCCAGGGATGGAGCAGCCACAGCTTCCCTGGGCGACCTGTGCAAGTGCCTCCTCACCCTCATTGTGAAAAATTTCTTCCTAACGTCTAATCTAAATCTTCCACCCGCTCCAACTTAAAGCCAGGCCCCCTCATTCTATCACTCCATGCCCTTGTAAAGGGCCCCTCCCCAGCTTCCCTGTACCCCTTCCAGCACTGGAAGCCGCTCTAAGCTCTCCCAACACCTTCACTTCTCCAGGTTGAACCACCCCAATTCTCTCAGCCTGTTCTCATAACTGAGGTGCTCCAGCCCTTGGATCATCTTTGTAGCCTCCTCTGGACATGTTCCAACAGTTCCATCCCCTTCTTATTTGGGGGATAATAAGAGACACAGAAGTTTGAATATCCCCACAGTGAGGAAGAATCATAGAATCATAGAACAACCAGGTTGGAAGGGACCCATCGGATCTTCTAGTCCAACCATTCCTATCAAACACTAAACCAAGTCCCTCAAGACCTCATCCACCTGTGCCTTAAACGCCTCCAGGGAAGGGGGATCAACCACCTCCCTGGGCAGCCTATTCCAATGCCCAATGACCCTCTGTGTGAAAAACTTCTTCCTAATCTCCAGCCTAAATCTCCCCTGGCGGAGCTTGAGGCCATTCCCTCTTGTCCTGTCTCCTGTCACTTGGGAGAAGAGGTCAGCACCCTCCTCTCTACAACCTCCCTTCAGGTAGTTGTAGAGAGTAATGAGGTCTCCTCTCAGCCTCCTCTTCTCCAGGTTAAACACCCCCAGCTCTCTCAGCCGCTCCTCATAGGTTCTGTTCTCCAGCTCCTTCACCAGCCTCGTTGCTCTTCTCTGGACTCGCTCCAGAGCCTCAACATCCTTCTTGTGTTGAGGGGCCCACAACTGAACACAGGATTCAAGGAGCAGCCTCACCAGTGCTGAGTCCAGAGGGAGAATAACCTCCCTGAACCTGCTGGTCACACCGTTTCTGATCCAAGCCAGGATGCCATTGGCCTTCTTGGCCACCTGGGCACACTGCTGGCTCATGGTCAGTCGGCTGTCGACCAACACCCCCAGGTCCCTCTCCTCCTGGCCGTTTTCCAGCCAGGCTTCTCCCAGTCTGTAGCTGGGAGAGAGAGCTCACCCCGCGTTGCCCTGGGGAACCCTCCTGCTGGCAGCACCTTCCTAGTCCCCGGGACCGGGAGCTGGGAACAATCACATCAACACAACAACCCTCGAAACCCAGAGCAGAGGGGAAGCTCCGCTCCCCTCCCGGTTGCTCCGAGGCTCCGCAGCCCCAGCCGCGGTCAGGCAGCTCCCCCTGGTGCCGCTCCGGGACCGGGCACCGCGCAGGGACCGGCCTGGCATGGGGATGAGCGAGGGATGCGGGAGGGATGGGGGTGAGCGAGGGATGCGGGAGGGACCGGGATGGGATGGGGATGAGCGAGGGATGCGGGAGGGATGGGGGTGAGCGAGGGATGCGGAAGGGACCCGGCTGGGATGGGGATGCGGGAGGACCCGGCTGGGATGGGGATGAGCGAGGGATGCGGGAGGGACCTGGATGGGATGGGGATGTGCGAGGGATGCGGGAGGGACTGGGATGGGATAAGGATAAGCGAGGGACGGGATGAGCGAGGGATGCGGGAAGGATCGGACTGGGGTAGGGATGCAGGAAGGACCGGGATGGGATGAGCAAAGGATGCGGGAGGGACTGGGCTGGAGGCAGAATTAGTGGGATGAGGGGACAAGTTGCCTGACAAGTCCTAATAAATTGATGCTAACCAATATTTAACAAGGAAAGAAACCCACTCTGACTCAAACTTTAAGAGGAGGCTGAGAGGAGACCTCATTACTCTCTACAACTACCTGAAAGGAGGTTGTAGAGAGGAGGGAGCTGGGCTCTTCCCCAAGGGACAGGGGACAGGACAAGAGGGAATGGCCTCAAGCTTCGCCAGGCTGGAGATTTAGGCTGGAGATTAGGAGGAAGTTTTTCACACAGAGGGTCATTGGGCATTGGAACAGGCTGCCCAGGGAGGTGGTTGATTCCCCTTCCCTGGAGGTGTTTAAGGCACAGGTGGATGAGGTCTTGAGGGACTTGGTTTAGTGTTTGATAGGAATGGTTGGACTAGATGATCCGATGGGTCCCTTCCAACCTGGTTGTCCTATGATTTTATGATTCTATGAAACTGTGGAGCTGCGATACCTGTCCTTCCGACTCATCAGCCCCTGCCTTTGGACTCCAGCAGAAGGGACGTTTCTGTCTCGTGGCAGCTGGGAAATGCTGAGGCTGCCCTGGGAAAAGGCTAAACCGAGGGCTCACGCCTCACTTGCCCAAGCAACTGCAAATGCTTCTGGATACTCATTTTTTCTAAAAATAAAACTTTACAAAAAAATAACTCTCTAATCTTGCAGGCAACACAATAGTGATAATAAAAGAGAAACTGAGACAGTCTGTACTCCAGCTCCTGACCTAGATTTTTGCGATGCTCTTGCCTCTCCTAAAAGCATCCCTTTGCCCAGCCTGTTCAGCAGAACAAGCTTTGGGGGTGACTTGAGTAAGTCCTCACGGACTTTGGGGAATACTAGGACCACAAACTCCTTTCACACCAGCCTGCAGCCAAACACAACTTGTAGGTAGGAGACACTCAAGCCAGCAGCCTGGAAGTGAGGTGCTCACTAGTCTCTTTCCAGCTCTTACAGTGATTTTGTCCCCTAGGATCAAAGACAGCAGCAGGGCACCCAATAAATACATCTGCAGAGGGGTGATTTATCTGTAGGGGAAGCCATGGAAATTCCCAAACCCTCTTAAATATCCACTCCCTGGCTCTAAACAGTCAATAACTTGCCAACTGGGGAACATATTTGTCTGCTCCCCTCCATATATTTTCTGCTTTTCATTATAATTTGCTAAATAATACATTACCGTGAGTTATTTATCACACTCGGCAGCTCCGCGATTCCCACCCCCCACTCCATCTGGAGGAATTTCACCCATAAATCAGTCGCACAAATATCTGCTGGCATTGCTGCAGTGCCGACAGCTTCTTCCCCTTCGCACCCAGTATCAGCCCCAGGCAGCTCCCAGGCTCTGGCTAAGAGCTTTCACCTGAATTAAGCTGTGTGATGCCACCAATGGCATCTTGGCTTGTATCAGAAATGGTGTGACCAACAGGTCCAGGGAGGTTATTCTCCCTCTGTACTCAGCACTGGTGAGGCCGCTCCTTGAGTACTGTGTTCAGTTCTGGGCCCCTCACCACAAGAAGGATGTTGAGGCTCTGGAGTGAGTCCAGAGAAGAGCGATGAAGCTGGTGAAGGGGCTGGAGAACAGGCCCTGTGAGGAGTGGCTGAGCTAGTTGGGGGTGTTTAGCCTGGAGAAGAGGAGGTTGAGGGGAGACCTCATTACTCTCTACAACTACCTGAAAGGAGGTTGTAGAGAGGAGGGAGCTGGGCTCTTCTCCCAAGTGACAGGGGACAGGACGAGAGGGAATGGCCTCAAGCTCCGCCAGGGGAGATTTAGGCTGGAGATTAGGAGGAAGTTTTTCACACAGAGGGTCATTGGGCATTGGAATAGGCTGCCCAGGGAGGTGGTTGATTCCCCTTCCCTGGAGGTGTTTAAGGCACAGGTGGATGAGGTCTTGAGGGACTTGGTTTAGTGTTTGATAGGAATGGTTGGACTTGAAGATCCGATGGGTCCCTTCCAACCTGGTTGTTCTATGATTCTATGATTCTAAGCAGCATCCCTTTACCCCAGGATTGGCCACCATTGCTCCTCTCCTTGTGGTCCTCCTCTGGACACCACCCAAAGGGGGAACAGAAACAACTAAAGACACAAACACATCAAAGAAAGAAAGCAGAGGAAGAAGCTTCGCTGGGAGCTCCGTTTCTCCTACTCATGTTGTTGGGACTGTGTCGATGGGAGAAGCAAAAGTGGCACCAAGAGGTAAGAGGGAGTATAATTCCTGGAAATAAGTGCTCTGAGGATGCAAAGGAACCCTGGGAGCAAGGCTGGGTATTTCCAGCTCCTCCAGGAGTGGGGATTCCAAGCATCCTGCTTTCCCAGTGAGGCCAGGCTTATCCAGAGCTGACCTTGATGGGGTGGCATCGGCAGCACTGGTGGCCAGGAACCATCAGCCTGAGCCGAGCCGTCAGCGAACATGGCACATTTACATGCTCATCACATTAATCTTGGAAGGACTCAAGGCTGAAACACCTCTATCAGCTTTATATCTAGACCATGCCCTGAAAAACATGCTCCATCGCCACTCTCAGGGTTCAGCCATCAGGAAGGTGCATAGAGGCTACTCATCCACCCCAGCACTAACCAGAAGGCACTGGTGGCTCTGGTCGTGCATACCCCTCCCTGGCAGCCACAGAGCACATCTCTGCACAAGGTAAAACTTTTGCACCACCCACACCACATCCAAAATGGCGTCACAGAGGTTCCATTGGAGGCCTTCTCACCCAGCGTGCCAACCAGACTCACCCTCACACCCCACTTCGCTCCATTTTGCAGACAGTAACTATAGGAAAAGTGTCCAGTGCTGGAATTGGGACACAAGCCTGATCATTCCTGGTCATACAAGATAGCTGAGCTGAGACCTGATTGATTGGTTGCAGTGCTGTACAGCTCACAGGCGTTGGCACTTGTCTGCCAGGAACATACCAATGGAGAAAATTCCTAGACACATGTAAAAATGTAAATAATTTAAATGTTCCTAAAAAGGAAGGAGGAAATGGGCTGCTGGTTTGCTTTTTGTTTGATTTTCAAGCTGCAGGAGCTCCAGCTGAGCAACTTCAAAGCACCCACTTTGAAGGTCTGAGAAGCCACAATGGAAAAATAAGGAGAGTGCTTTGGGCTGTACTGCAGGCTCCTGCTGGCAAGGCTCTCCTAGCCCTGAAAAAGTTTTTCACAGAAAGAGTCATTGGGCACTGGAACAGGCAGCCCAGGGAGGGGGTTGAGTCACCTTCCCTGGAGGTGTTTAAGGGATGGGTGGATGAGGTGCTGAGGGACATGGTTTAGTGATTGATGGGAATGGTTGGACTTGATAATCTGGTGGGTCTTTCCCAACCTGGTGATTCTGTGATTCTATGAACCGGCTGGGCAACAACAGTTGGAACATCACTGTGGTGCCATCTCAAGAGCCATGCTGGGTCAGGTAAGCATGGCCACTTAAAGAGCCAAGTGTTGTCCCCTGCCCTTCTGTGCACAGGTGTCACTCTGCCACTACCACAGCAAAGCAGGAAGGGGCCAGGATGGCGCCTCAACAGCTTTTCAGTGCTGGGCTCCTACAGCAGGTTATGTGAGGGTTGTAGAGGGACCCGCAGCGTGCAGGGAGCTGGTAGTTTTCCAGAGTGGGTAGCTGGGGAATTCCAGCCTGAGTCATGCAGCAGGAAAAAGAAATCAGTTTATTCAAATTAGTCTTACTCCCTCCCCAAAATCTGTACAAGGGGAGGCCTCTTCCTTCTCCCTCTGCCTTGCAAAGTCTGCCCAGGTGCCCTCAGGACACAGCAAAGGGTGAGTGCCCAGACGTGTTACTTACAGCAAGGAGAGTAGAAAGCTGCTAATCACCGCTCCAAACTGACACCCAGCCCAGGGAGAAGGGGAAAACTCTCACAGGCTTCACTTACTTATTTACTAAGATCCCTCAGTGCTCCTGAGCAACAACAGCAGCATTTGGGTAATGGAACAAGAGGTGCCATCAAAACATCATTTATATTCTGGTAGCAAGCGTGAGTCCTGGTTCAGAGTTCAGTCCTGCTGCACCAAGTGGTGTCTAGTCAGTGCCTGGCAATTCTTGACCCATTATTATTATGAGCTCTTCTAAATATAAAAAGGAAATGCAATTTGAAGATGGAGAGAGTGCATCTTCTATAATCAGATTTTTCCAGCTCAGTAGCAGTGGAACTGGCCTGTCAGGACACGTTACCCTCTGCAGCAGCCAGTTCTGCCCCCAATGCACCCCCAGTACCCTCTGCAGCCAAGTAAAGCAGACTGGGACACAAACTGCTCAGAACTGCTGCTGCAGGGTGCCAGCAAGCCCAGAGCAACCTGCCTTCACACCCTGACCTCTCACAAACAGGCAGCAGCGAAGCACAGGGCTGTTCCCTCAGCACCACTGCATCCCACAGCAATGCAGGAGCTTTATCAAACAAAACCCAACAACACAGAAAAGGGGAAGAAAGAAGAAGCCAAGTTTTTAACTCAAATCGTGTATTCTCACGCCATTTTACCAACCAAAGTATTCCAAATCAGCTGGAAACCTTTTTGCGAGTCATTGTTTTCCTGCACTACACTGATGCCTGCAAAGAGGTCTGTGACCTGATCATGTGGAACAGCAGCCACAGAATTCCTTGTCCTGCAACCCTTTGCAGAAGCCACAGCCTCCCCTAAACAGTTGTGCCACATCCCATCCCTGGTACCCAACCTGTGATGCTCTTGCAGTGTTGCTAAGAGGAACACTTAAGCCTCACACAGGGGTTGCATGGATGCCCTGCGAGCTGGGATCCAGCTGGTGGGATGCACACACCCAGCAAGCCTCAGTATTTGATTACAAATTCCAGCAATGGAGGAAAATGTGATAAGTGGCCAGTGATGCACATTAGTGACAGCAGACACCTTGCTGACCTCTAGAACTTATAGCGCAGAATCATAGAATGGTTTGGGTTGAAAGGGACCTTAAAGATCTTCCAGTTGCAACCTCCCTGCCATGGGAGGGACCACTTTCCACCAGATCAGGTTGCTCAGAGCCTCCTTCTCCTGGTGAACATGCGGTGAAGATCTTGCAAACAGCAGGTTTTCATTGCTGGGAAATGAAAGACTTGGCTTAACGCTTGGCTTCAATCCCAGCAGGGAGATCAGGAGGGAAAAGTTATGACTCCTCAGGTTTAACCTCCCTTCTCAAGTCACTGCACCCTATCTTTGAAGCAAATTGCTTTGCAACTACTCATTAATTTAACTTTGCAACATATATCTTAAATAAACAGTATCTTGGTTTACAGATGAGGAAATGAAGGCATGGAAGGGGAAAAAAAGCAGAACCAGGGAAAAAACCCTCTCTCTGTGCTTTAACTACAAAATCATCTTTCCTCATTAGCAGCTAATCAGAACTACCAGAGGGGAAGAGATTACAGACAGGGCGGAGAGGGGAGTAACTGAAAGAAATACAGACATCAAAACAGATTTTCATTTATTTTACTCATTTATCACAGTGAGTCACAAGCTCTGAGTTCATTTGAGTCTGCGCTAGCCCTGCAGGATTTTGGGATGCCATCTCCAAAATCTAGAAAGTTAATAGGTCACAGCCATTCACCATCTCGGGAAGGAGAAAGTCTGTAGTTTTGGGTTGGTCTCGGAAAGTCTGATATTGCTTTGCCTGTTGGATTATAAGAAACCACTAACATTCCCTCACCAGCCTCATAATCTTTACGGGAACCTAGATACTTTATCTGAAACTTCCTTATCGAAAAGCACATGAGCTTGTGCTGTAGCAGCTTGGGGGGTGGTTTATAGGGGAGCAGAGGTGGCGTTTGGCACCCACACCACAGCCAATGCAGTTTGGCAGAGGTTTTTTTTTAATCCACCTTTTTGACCTGAAATGATTTGCAAGAAATCTAGTGTTCTATTTACTGCAGGCAGAGAATGTTTCATCCTTGAACTCTTCTTTCTCCCCTTATTTCATCCTAACTCTGTAGAAGTGAGGAGACAGAGTCCATGACTTATTCAGCTGACCCACAACTCACTGGCTTAGAGATATCTCGATGGGACAATCCTCACAACCCTGGGATGCTCAAACAGGTCACTGCCCGCACAGCACATTTCCTCCAGTATTTCCAGCCTCACCCATGAACCCTCACTGGGAAATGAGGAATATATTTTTAAATAAGGGGCGGAAATGGTGTCTTTGTGTCAGGCAAATGGAAGAAATCCAGGACCAAGAGACTGCAGAGCCTTTCCACTTCAGACAGCAGGTGCTCTCCAAGATGTGGTTATGGCAACAAAATAAATGATGGATAATTGCTTTTGTGACAACTTGCCAATTAAATTAGACTCAGCAGAATAACATAATGACAATTTGTTATGCTCTGGTGGGCACTAACACACCAATCATAATTAAATGCTATGACTGAAATAGAATGCTGCCGTACACAGGAATACATAACCCCAATTCCCTCCCAGTGAAACATTATAGGTTCAGACTTGATTTCAATTTCTGGAGGATAATAGCATTAGTGCACATCAGAATGAGCTTGCAATATGCATACAGGCAGCAGCAGCACTGGGAGACAGACAGAGCCAAGGATAGCTGAGCCGCCGGGGCTCTTGAGGGGACCTTCCCGAGCATCTCTGATACTCCAGGTTTCCAGGGACACCCCCAAATCTCTGCTGTGCCTGAGGGAGATGTCAAATCCCCAGGTTGGGGGAGCAGGCAGGAGAGTCACTGGCCCTAAGAGAGCAGCCCCACTGCTGATACTCAAGTGAGAACCCGCTGGGACTGGGCTGTAGGGGTTCCTTGTGGCTGCAACAACGCTACGCATCACTCTCCACCAGTAAAGCCTTTCTGCCTTCCCTTGAATGGTTGTTAAAATAGTCATTAAAAGAGAATGAACCGTAGCACCAACAGCACTCTCAGCCTGCAGCCAGAGTCTCTGGGGCTCAGCCCTTCCAGCTGACCCAGCCACAAGCAAAGTGTTTAACCGAACTGATGTTTAACCGAACCCATCCACTGATTGAAAAACTGAACAAGGAGCAGGTAAAGTCCTACAAGGGCTTAAAATGTACTGATAATACAGCATCTTCACCCAGAGCCGCTGCTGAGCTCAGCCTGCTGTTCTCATGGGGATGCCCTAACCTTCCTGCTGTTCTCTCCTCCTGCTTTCTCACTTGCCTCAATGAAGCTTGTCACTGGCAAGGTCAGATCACCTATTTTTCCAGCATAGCCGATGAAATATTTTGGTTGCTCCATACATCAGACCTGATCCTGTTAAATCCTGAGTTCCCTTGCTCTCAACATGTAACAGTGGATAATCTACGGGCACGTGACCAGCAGAAGCATCACCACATGGCGACATGCGTCTGGCTCTGCTGCGTGGGCTGAAGGGTCTGAGCATCACAGCAGGGCAGCTGCCTTCATGTTAAAGCAGTGCCCACGCTCAGAGCCCTGAAGAGTAGGACCAGAAGGGTTCACTCCAGTGGGACACAATCCTGCATACCAGCACTGACACTGTCTGGTAAACTGTCAGACTGAGCAATGCTGTGACATCCCTAGGAGCTTTCTTTCCACTCATTCTTTGTGGACAATATACCTGCATCTTTTGCTGCCTCTTCAATGATTTACCATCAGTGCAGAACCAGTTCATACCACATCACCACATGAGATGCCATTGCCTGGGGTTGAAAGCAGCCCTAAACAATTCCTTAAATAACAACAGAATTTCCAAACAGGCAGAGGGCAGGGATTTTCCTCTCAGTGCTTTGGACAAACACTGCAGCACAGCTTCACAGTCAATTTTATTGCTAACACCACTGGGGGAACCTAACCTGGGTATCAGCTAACCTGGGCTAAGCACAAAAGAAGCAGACTTTGCAATCAAGACTTCTGAATCCTACGATGGGACTTCTTCACCCTCAGATTTTCAGGTGAGGCCCACAGTTTTAGGAATTGACCTTGGAAAACCTTCAACCTGGCTTCCAGAGCTGGAGAAGGGTTGACTGACCGCTCGCAATTGCCTTATCTTTCTGATGCCTCAAGGAGTGAGGAACCTTGTAACTGATACTGTGACATTTATTGTCACTTAAAAATAGCCTGGCAATCAGCAAGGGGAACAGCTACACACACCACTCATCTTGCAGGAGGAAGAAGGTCAGCAATTTAGCCCAGAAAAGGTCATACAGCTGCTCCGTAATGGGGTGTAGGATTGCGAGACAGCGACAGCCTTCCTCCAGTCATTAGCAAGCATTACAGCAGCACAGGACAGGTTTGCCAAGGCACAAGGAAATTACGCGACTGCACAAACTGTCCCACGAAGGCAAAGGGCAAACAACAGGGTCAGATCTGTGCCCTTTGCCTGCAACCTCCCAGCACAGCATTTGCCTTCCCTGACAGCAGGCAGGACTGGAAGCCAGCGTTGGGTTCCACCACACCCTGGGGTTCCTCCCATCGCAATTCCCCTGGTGCATCTCAAATCCCACTAGCCACACATCCCACTTGCTCCCTCACTCTTGAATTTCTCTTCAAGCAGTTTTGGTGAAAGCTTGGATTTATCCCCAGCACCAGCCTGGAGGAAGAAGGTGAGGCTGACACTTGTATCACACACCTTTTCATGAGTCTTGGTGCTGGGTATCCTCACCAGCCAGGGAGCAAACCCCAACTGTGACACAGGAGGGTCCCCTCACTGCTCTGTGCAGCAGGACCAGCAGGGAAGGGGTTCAGGGGGGAACCCTGACCGCCTTCAGCCCCAGAAGCCCCCAGCCACTCCCCAGCAAACTCTCCTCCTGTGGAGCTGCTGACCTTTCACTGGCGGCTGGAGGGTAAATGCTTGATAAATAATAAATTGCTCACCCCAGGCTCCTTGCTCAAACCTTTTAATTAAGGTAGTTGAGTTACTCTAAGGTCACAGTGATTGGCATTTCAATCCCAGCCCAGCAAATGCATCCATCAAACAAACACAGAACTTGGGTCTTAATTGTGTGTTCTTCTAATTGCACCAAATACTTAAGCTTGCATCCTTTACCCAACAGGTTCCCCATTTCTCACCAGCATTAACAAACCTGTAGGACAGAAGGACATCTCAAACTGCTTCACCTTCAAGAGCTGCATGGCTAGAAGCATCCTCACCCTGTGACCAGCCACCCTCCTGCAAGCCGTCCTCAAATAATTTCTTGATTCACAGCAGCTGGATGCTCCCAGACCCTCCCATCATCCCCACCCACCCTGTATCCTCCCTTGTAAGTTCCCAGGTTTTCAGGTAATTTGGCCACACCTGCTTCAGAATAAGTGCACACATGTCAGAGGAGGATGCTGGCAAAGCACAGAGCATATCAAGCCCCTCCCACTAACAGCTGGGCCACTCTCCTCCTGCACCAAAGTTCCTCTGCACTTTTTCAGTCACAGTGGGGCTCAACAGGCTGGGCTGTGTGCAGAGAGGCAAACACCAATAGACCTCGGGTTATAGAATGGTTTGGGTCGGAAGGGACCTCAAAGCCCATCCAGTCCACCCAACACACACACTACTCCACCCACCCCTGCCATGGGCAGGGACACCTCCCACTGGATCAGGTTGATCAAAGCCCCTTTGAACGCCTCTAGGGATAGGGCAGCCTGTGCCAGTACCTCGTCACCTCCACAGTGAAAAATGCCTTCCTTCTATCTGATGTAAAACTCAGTCTGCTGGGAATGGGAGGTGCATTGCTTACAGTCACCTCTGAGGGCCTGCTGGGTATGGATTTAGTGGTTGGGACAGTGATTCCTGCCCCACAGAGAGGAACTCTGCTCCAGCAGGCGTGGGGGTCAAGGTCAGCTCCTGGAACAGACCCTCCAGCGCTCAGAGAGATTTTCATTCTTTGTAATGGCATCCTGCACTCCTCTAGAATTAGAGTGGAATTAGGAATAAAGTTTGACCTTCAAGGATAACCAAGCAATTCCCCTGTTGTTATGCTGCTGCCAGGAGGTGATCAAGCCACACCTAAACCAACCACAGATGTTTAAATCCTCCTTTTCTCTGCCACACAGCACTGATGCAGAAGAGGACTTGGCATTGCATACAGCAGCAGCATCACAACACTGTGTCAGTGTCCAGGACTGTGTATGAAACCAAAGGAAATCTCCTCCTTTCCTTGCAGAGAACAGCCAGACAAGGAGGGAGGAAAGATTTGAAAGGATTTACAACTGTTAGTTTGTGGGGAGATGGGTGTTTGGGTTTTTGAAAAACAAACACAAAAACCAAACTATACCACAAACAGTGATTCTTTTTCATCTAGCCCAAAGCAAAAAAAGTTTCATAAAAAAAAAGTTAGGCACTGGGGTTGGTGGGCACAGGAAGAATCCAATTCCTACTGGCTCCGAGTCCTAGAAAGACTTGATCACTGATTTCGTGCATTGCTCTATGCAAAGTCACTGACTACTGCTGCAGTGGCAGTCAGCCTCACATCACATCTGCCAAGCTCCGAGATGATCGACGTCATTAAAGCCACCAAAACCCTGCAAAAGGTCCAAACTATCTGGTACTGTTACAGTTTAACCTAGTGTGAATTTACACAAAGGACACAATAGAAGGAACACATTATTGAGTTTATATAAATAGCAGGCAGCCTTCCTCAACTCACTATAAAAAGACGTCACTGCAGGCGGCTGTCACAACACATCAGGGGAGCAGTTTCTGCCACTTCGGCAGTGCAACTGCCACAGGGCCTAGACCAGCAAGTACAGGAGGGTAAGAAACACCTTTAATGCCAGAAACAAGACATCTGAAGAGAGACTTCTGATTTTTAAAGAAAATGTTTAATTTTCTCCTTTCATACTCGTGTTTTCAAACTCAGAGTCTGAGATAACATTCTTGTACCTCCAAAAAAAATTAACTTTCTCCCATTTTACAGATGAGGAGATTGGAAGACACAAATGTGTGCCCCACACACGATTACAGAAGGCACTGGAGCCAGATACTGGAGGCATAATCCCTCTCAGAAAACGTCTTGTAACGTGGAGGCAGAAACACTGGCTGCCAAGCAGGTGACTGCCACCATCAGGGCACTGCCTGCGGCTGAGCACTACACGATAACGGCAGAGCTGCTAGGATGGTGAGGGATTCTTCTGAGCTTCTGCCAGTTCTGGTGTCTGCTCCTCCTGACCTTCCTTCTTTTTCTGTACCTCCTCCAACAAAGTTTGACGCTGCAGGTGTAACACCGAGTCTCTGGATTCATTGTCCTGATGATCCTGTGGTGCTACCTACAGGTAGAGATGGAAAATCACTGAAAACAGGGTCATAAAACGCTTCTGTTAAAGCATGAGCGAGGAGAGCAACAGAAAGCACAGCCTCCTGTTTGCATATCAAAAAAACGCTGATAGAAAAGCTCCATTTCATGCTTAGGTTACGTGGAAAGTACAATACAGTGTCAGGGTATCATCAGGGCAAGAAATTTCAAGTGGGACTGTTGCTCTCCAGCAAAAAGAACAGCAATTTCACCATTTTACATGCATCTCACAATGGCCAGTCACAAAAAGAAGGAAAATCTTGATCTGCGCAGCGAGGACAGTTCATGACAGCCCTCAGGCAGATCACCATCCCCCAAAGAATTTGATCTGCACTCACTCAGTGTTAAGACCTACAAGTGAAGTTTTCCGAGACCACTGGCCAAGAAATTCTTTGCACATTTGATACTTACCTTATCCACTCCTCGTCTCTGTAAAATTATTCCACTGGCCAAAAGGGCTTTTCCTGTTTCCTCAAACAATTTTTCCTCTTCAACTTTTCCTTCTTTCTTCAGTTCGTAGTATTTCTCAACAAACCTGGATTTGAAAGGTTTGTTTTCATTCTCACAAACAGCATTTCATTTTGCTGACTTAGGAGGACAAAGGGACAGGTTTTAGAAACATTTCTAGTTAGTGATGGACTAACCTTACCTCTGGCAAGTTGATTTGTGGTTCGGCTGCGACAGGTCAAAAGGTCTTGGGCCACTGCCATAAACTCGGTAAAACCTCCTGTTCGAAAGAGAAAGCTGTTTCAGTTTTCAGCTCATTGAGAAGGGACATGTCAACTACCCACAGAGCATCTGAGCCTGTTCAGTGCTGCAGGGCCTCCACCTGCTGCCCAAGAGCCACCACCCAGAGCAGCCTCCAGGATAAACAGAGATGGACCCTCTACCATGTAAACAGGAAAAATATAGTTGGAAAAAGCCAAGGGAGTGGTTGCTAGAGGAGGTAGGGGACAAAGGGGAGAGCCAGGGGAGACAGCTGGGGGGAGCTGGGGTGAGCAGGGAAGACAGCACAGAAAGGAATGGGGGAGGATGCTATGGCAGAAGCAGACATGGGGATTAAAAAGAGGGGTGGAGAGGCAGCAGCCTACCCTGCTGGCAAGGGGCAGGAGGGACCCCAGCAGAGCTCAGAATCACAGAATCACCAGGTTGGAAAAGACCCAGCAGACCATCAAGTCCAATCATTCCCATCAAATACTAAACCATGGCCCTCAGCACCTTGTCCACACATCCCTTAAACACCTCCAGGGAAGGTGAATCAACCTGCTCCCTGGGCAGCCTCTACCAGTGCCCAACGACCCTTTCTGTGGAATATTTTTTCCTAATGTTCAGCCTAAACCTCCCCTGGCAGAGCCTGAGGCCATTCCCTCTCGTCTTGTCCCCTGTCACTGGGGAGAAGAGCCCAGATCCCTCCTCTCCACAACCTCCTTTCAGGTAGTTGCAGAGAGCAATGAGGTCTCCTCTCAGCCTCCTCTTCTCCAGGATAAACACCCCCAGCTCTCTCAGCCGTTCCTCATAAGGCCTGTTTCTCCAGCCCCTTCACCAGCTCCATTGCTCTGGACTCGCTCCAGAGCCTCAACATCCTTCTTGTGGTGAGGGGCCCAGAACTGAACACAGGATTTGAGGAGCGGTCTCACCCATGCTGAGTACAGGGGCAGAATAACCTGCATACAGGGGCATGACCTGCTGGTCATGCTGTTTCTGATCCAAGCCAAGAAGACGTTGGCCTTCTTGGCCACCTGGGCCCCTGCTGGCTCGTGTTCAGTCAGCTCAGGGTGGCAGAGCGGGGACTCACGCTCGCACTTCATCTTCCTGGTAGAAGATGGCAGGGATGACATCCGTCACCTTGCCGTAGCGCGGCCGGGGCACACGGTAGACGGGCTCCCGCAGCGGGGGGAAGGCAACGTAAACATCGAACCAGAGCGGCTTCTCGATCACGCCGATGCGGAGCAGGTTCCGTGTCCTGCGGGCAGAGAAGCGGAGCAGGGGAGTCAGGGGAACTCGAGCCCGGCCCTACGCCCCCCGAGCCCGGCCCCTCGGCCCCCGCACCGGCTGAACACGCTTCCTATCTTCTGCATGCGGTTTCCCGCCATGGCGGAGCCGGCCAGGCCTCCCCTAGCAACGCCGCCACCCTGGCAACGGCCGGAAGCGGAAACACTCCCCAAGGCGAGCAGCCGACAGCCGACGGGAGGAGGCGGATAAAGGCAATGTCCAGGCAGTTCTAGCCGCTGGCCGAGAACGCGCTCAGTGCGATCGCCCCCCTCCCATCATTTAAAGGGCCAGCGCCGCCCGAACGCGGACACGTGGGGAGCGGCTGGGGCTCCCGGGAGTCCGGGGGATACGGGGACACAGCATGGTTTGGGCTGGAAGGGACCTTAAAGCCCATCCAGTTCCACCCCTGCCGTGGGCAGGGCCACCTCTCACTGGATCAGCAGCTCCAAGCCTCATCCAAACTGCCCTTGAACACCTCCAGGGATGGGGCAGCCACCACTGCTTTGGGCAACCTGGGCCAGGGCCTCATAGTGAAAGTTTTCTTCCTAATATCTAGTTTAAATCTTCCCCCTTCCAGTTTAAAGTCACCCCCGATCCACCTCGTCACTCCACGCCCTTGCAAAAAGTCCCTGCCCAGCTTTCCTGCAGCCCCTTTCAGCACTGGAAGCTGCTCTAAGGTTTCCCCAGAGCCTCCTCCAGGCTGAAGAACCCCAACTCCCTCAGCCTGTCCTCGGGGCAGAGATGCTCCAGCCCTCAATCACCTGGTTGGTCCTGTCCGGACCCGTTCCAACAGTTCCATATCCTTCATACGGCTGCCCCACTGCTGGCTGTGGGTAACAGAGGTTCAGCTGCCCCAGAGAAGGGTCATGGGCTTAAGGAAAGGAGTAGCTGCTGGCACTCGCTCTGGATGGTCCCACAAGGAGGAGACACATCAGAGACTTGTCATTGCTACAATTGCACCTCCACAGGAATGACTTCCCAAGAGGCTGGAGCTTGTCTTCTCCACCTGTGGCACTTTCCATCTGCCCCATATGCTGGCCCCCAAGCTGAGCACTGAGATGTCCCCACGGCAGCCAAGGAGCTCACAGACTGGTGACATTGGGCTGCAAATCATCACCAGCAGTGGGATGCAGGGAGGATCAGCCTCGCCCCTGTCACTTTTGGGGCTCGATCTCACCTGGACGGAGACCGAACAGTGGGATTTGCCACTGTGGTTTGCACAACCCCTGTCTGGAGGTTGCACCATGGCCGGATCCTGCTTGCTGGGCCCAGGAGCTGGCAGCAGGTGGTGCCTGGCTGCCAAGCACACCACTCCAGCCTGTGTTTTTTCACCTTGGTTAATAAAACCCAGCAGCTACACCCCAGCCATACACCCTGTGTGAACAGCTTTCCTCCAACAGCGTTTCCACCAGCCTGACTTGCAGAGGATTGCTTGCCAGGCAGCGATGCCTGGTCACTAGGTGCAGCCCTTAGCTTGGAAATGAGCTGATGGGAAAAATAATCCATCCCTCCTTCCATCTTCCAGCCTTGGGAAGGAAGGGGGCAGTAAATTTCCACGGCAGACTGACAGCCAGCAGGTACACGGTGCCAGCCCAAAACACCTCCAGCCTTCATCGTCATCAGGCCACAGTTTTCGGTCGTTGGCTTTTCTCAGCTGCTGGTTTGCTTAAAACACAGTTTTGAAAGAAAAAGTCCTGCCCCTGTGGAGCAAAAGAATTCAAAAGGGAGGTACTGGGACTGCTCCAAGGCTGCGTCTGAGCTTCTCAAAGGACTGGGCAGGCCCTGGTCTCTTTGGCTCTTTGAGAAAGCCCTGGCACCCCTGCAGGCTTGCAACAGCTCGCTTGGCTGTGGGAGGATGCCAGCTTCCAGAGTTTCCCCAGCATTTTCATGGTTTTGACATTTAAGGCAAGAATGCCTTGACTTATTCCAGCATCTTCTTTCACAGGGAAGGGTTCCAAGCCACACGTGAGACTGGGGAGCTCTAGCCCTGCTGCTCCCGAATGGCTGATGCAGGGGAACTCAAGCTGAGCACCGAGCCAGAAATTCCCGACAGGAGTTGTGCTGGGACCAGCCCCTCTGAGAGTGATTCCACCAATGCCATCCAGCTCCACGCTCTCCAACTTCACGGACCCAGCGATCCCGCCAGCTCGGCACAGTGCAAACGTGCAGGGCTGGAGATGAATAACACGTATTTCCAAAATAACTCGTTGTAATAACGTATTTCCATTCCACCAAGAGACAACGTGCAGGAGCCAGGCTGCCTGCTTGACAGACACGGAGGAGTTGCTGTGCGTAACTAATGAAACAGTTTAAAAGAAAACTCACACACCCCAGCCCCGAGAGGCTTGTTATTTTCAGAATCAAGTGGGTAAGCCACTGCGTTTTTCCTTTTCCGCTCTTTCCTGAAAGGCAGGTCCCACACACATAGCCGGCCCAGGGTGCGCTGGGAGCTTCCCCAGGGACAGTTTCCCTGCTGCAGAGCCCACTCACAGCTCTTAGCATTGGACTCTGGCTGAAACCCCAGCACTGGGATGGCAGAGGTGAGCAGTGGGTGACCCACATGCCCACCAAGGCGAAAACAGGGAGGAGCAAGGACCAGGCATCCCCCAAATCCCAAGCCCTCACTGCTGCTCACTCACCATGAGCTCCTGGTGCTGCTCCAGTGCTCTCTCACAACTGGAATCCAAGGGAACTGCTCCCAATCCAAACATCCTCATGAATGGGAAGGAGGAATTGCTCCTGGATGGAGGAAGGAGCTCGCCGGTGATGGGTCTCCTGCATCATTTGCTTTCTTGGAAAAGTCATTGGATGCACATACAGCACCACCAGGAGCAGGGAGGCCACCACCCAGGGAGGCCTTTGGGTATCTCAGTCTTGTGATTGATAGGAATGGTTGGGCTCAATGATCCAGTAGGTCGTTTCCAACCTACCTTTCCAACCTAGTGATTCTATGATTCTATGATCTCCAGCCCTGAGGGACATGGCTGGGGTGAGAATGAAGGGAGGAAGCCTTTCCCTCCCCACCCTGCTTTCTTTCTTCCCCCTACGTAAAGAAATGGCAGTAAAAACCAAAACACACCAGTATTGAGTACAACAGGACTTTATTATATGAATTACTATTAAACATCTTTAAGAAAAAAAATCACTTATGGAAATAAATTCTAAAAGAGCAACACTCACAAACGTTACAGATTGGTTTGTTCTTTTTGAACAATTTTGTATAGAAGTGATACAAACATCACTGAGAAGTGTACATCTTCATGTAAGAAATGTGTTTTGGCTTCCAAGCCAGTTTTGGTGGCCTTTCTACTCACCAGACCTGATTTTATTTTTTTCTTTAAAGGACATAAAAATAATCACTCTTCATCCTCCATTAAAATGATGCTTTGTGCCTCCAAGATATTCTGAAACGGCTCCAGAGTGACATCATTTCGAGAGGCTTTGCCTAGCCTAGGCTATTTAAGGGCAAGTTGTTAGCTTGTGTTAGCAGAGACATTCCCAAGCACCCACACAGTGCACGCTACCAGCCTTGTGTGCGGTGCCCACTTTGGGTGCAGGACCCTTCCCCGTTCACACAGGTTGCTGGACCCACCCCACACACCTTCACCGGCAGGACAGACGGAGCCAACGAGGCTGTGGGATTCACACCCGCTGTGTGCAGCAGAGGCTGTACAGTGACACCCGTCCCCTCCCTGTGGTCCCTGGTTCCCAGTCCCAGGAGTATCACAGGGAGCAGAGGATGCCAGATACGTCAGTGATGTGCTTGGCCAGAGGAGCCCAAAGCAAAAGCAGAGGCAGCCTGCTGCCTCCAGGCTCCTCACCACTGGCAAACTACAGCTGGGTTACAAAGAGGACTCGGAGGTGATGTGTTAACAAACGAGCAGAAAGTGAAGAGCATGAACAGCAGCATTTACCACTGGGCCACTTGCCGCTGTTGAAGCCAGCAGTTCCAGCAGGACTGACCTGTGATGTGATGTGAAACGTGGCTTCCCCAGTGCTACAGACAGCGAGAGAGAGCTCAACGTGATCCGCCACAGCACAAAGCAGCAAGGACAAGGAACGCAGCAAACTCTCCAAAGGGCTTCGCACACTGCAACCACCCGAGCACAAGTGCTTCACTGCCTCTCCTCCCTGCATGCCAGACCAGCCCTCCAGTAACAACCTCCTGGGATGGGAGAACCAGTATTTCCTTCCTGCAAGAGCCCAAACGCCTGCCCAGCTGCCTGTTGGTGCTTCCTGCGTTCATGGAAACTTTGCTGAAAGTTAAGCCCTCAGTAGCTAAGAGGCGCTGGAACATTGACAAGCTGATCTGCTTCCAAGCTTGGGTTCCTTCCAAATATGCAGAGAGCTGCTTTGGACTGGGAGGGAGTGACGGCAGCCTCCTTCAGACCCCAGAGCCAGCAGAGGGTAGGAAGGGAGCCCCTCCTCTCCCTCCAGTAGTCTCAGGCTGAGATAAAAAGCCTACCTAGTGACGAAAGGACTTTCTGTTCCCAGCCCCAGCTTCACACTTATCCCCATGCATCCACAGCCACACTTGTGCCCTGAGCTAGGCAGCAGGACACACCATTCCAGATACCCATCTTGCCCGACACGGTGCAGAGCAGCCCAGAGCAAAGCGCCTTGTGTCTCTCCAGCACCTCCAACAGCTGGGAACAGAGTGGGCTGGGAGCCCACCTCCCAACATGGCTTGAGACGGCTCTAAGGCATTGGCTGGGCTGCCAAGCCTCAAAGGATGTTCCTCTCTCCTTCCTTCAAAGGAAAAGGAGCAGACACCAATGCTGGGATCAGCTCGGTGGGTCTTCTGCTGCTTTGATTTTAGGAAAGCAAATCTTGCTGGAGTCCTGAGATTCTTCCTTGCCCTTCAGCGGCCTGTGTTTTTGCTTCATTTGCGCTAACAGGGCACTACCCACACCCTGCAGTCCCAGATACCTCCTAGCCATGGACCAGGGAGAGGACAAAGACCATGGGTCCCCACCGATCCCCACGGCGGCTGTGGGGGTGACAGCAGCAGCGCTCAACAGGTGCACCGGCTGCACCGCTTGTCGGGAAAGACATCTTGGCGTCTGCTTCAAAGGCATGCGGGCTCCAGGCGGGATTGAAAAGGAGCCTGTTGGGAGCCAGCGCCTGCAGTGTGGGCTTTTGTTACCAAACCCCGCGGAGAGGCAGGGAAAACAGTTGCGTGTGTGTTTGATGGCTGGGGTTTCTGTGTCTGCCGCCTTCGCAGCTCCGATCTTGCAACATTTGTGCTGGTTCGCAAGAGCCAGAAAGTGAAACAGGCACGTCTACAGCCACCTCCTGTATTTAGCAGTAAACAGATTATGCCGATAAAGGAGAAGAAAATGTGCTGGCGGGAGCGATTTCTGACTTTACGCTCATCACTCATTACTTACAGAGGGAAGGAATTTGTTTACGTAATTATTTTTAGCCTGACAGCATCTCCGAAAGCTGCAATGATTCAAGCTCTACCAGCTTGAGCCCCCCAGGCCTCCACTGTGCTCCCTGGTGAAATGAACCCCAGAGGTGGGCATGAGGAAGGGTGCTGTGCTCCTGCTGCCAGGCCAGCTTTGTCCCCACACCAAACTCAGCAGTGCTCACAAGCCCTTGTGCAAACTCTCCGTGCCGAACACTCCTCCCTTGGCCTCAGCTGCAAACTCCCCAACTCGAGCTTTGAATTTTAGCTGGGGTGGGGGGACATCCCCAGAGCTGCCGAGCGCCCTGCCCAGCAGGCAGCACCACCAGCCACACGCCGCACCCAGCGCGACATGTCCGGCTTCGGCAGCAAGGGTTCAACTGATGCAAAATCCAGCCCTTGGTGCTGCCCCACAGCAGCACAGAGTCCATACTTCAAGGCAGTTTTAGCAATGCCGAAGGCAAAGGTTTAATTCAAAGTGAAATGCCTAGGAAAAGAAGGCCTTTCCTTTTATAAACAATTTATATTACTTGACTATTACCTGATCTGAATCTCTGCTCGTTACTCCTAGCAATAGTAGACAACAGCTGTTAGGCTCTTTCTCACGTGTTTTTGTTTTCCTGTGTGTGCGCAGAGTAAAGTTACATCAGATCGCTACAGAGATATGTTCAGGAGTGCTCCGGCCAAGCAGATCCCACATGTGAATGCATCTTCGTTAGTACAACTGATTTCCATTGCTCCTGTGACACCGCTCAGACCGAGAGAGCAGGCAGGACGCTGCTCCTGCCAAGCCTGAGCTCCATGGGCTCCTCCGCAGCAGCTGCTGGCTTTTTTTTTTTATCCTTTTTTAACTTTTTGGCTGATTTGCTAGATAGAAATTGCTTTCAAACCGCTGGTAAGAAAACATTTTGCCTCACTTCAATGCTTGTACTTCAGAGGAGTACAACAGCAGAGGGGGAACAGCCAAAAAACTGGGTTATTTGTTGGGTGGATTTTTTCCTTTTTCAGCCATCTTCTTATGAAGCCTTGTGCACATCCTGTGCCAGCAATAAAACCGAGTGCTGGGACCTGGAGGGGAGGAGAAGGGGAGGGAAGAGAAGGGCACAGGCTCAGCCCCAGCTGCACCATGGCCATTGCCAGCACCTTCCTGTTGCAGCACCTGGTGCTCATAGACTCATAGACTCATAGACTAGTTTGGGTTGGAAGGGACCTTAAAGATTATTTAGTTCCACCCCCTCTGCCATGGGCAGGGACACCTCCCACTGGATCAGGGGCTCCAAGCCCCATCCTACCTGGCCTTGTTACCAGCTGCAGCCCCCACAGCCATCAAAGGGGCTCTGGACATATCCCACTCCCCCCTCCAGCCACGGATGGACAGGGTTGTTTGCACGCTCACCAGGAAGCGTTCGACCCCAGGTGCCTCTCACCATTTATTGCCCTTCCTTCGGCGTCTCCTCCTCCTCCCGGAGCTGTTGCCTCCGCGCTTGGAAGTCTTCATCTGAAAGGCAGAGGCAGGCGGGGGCTGTTGGGGGCCGCAGCTGCTTCCATGCCAGGGCACCAGTCCCTGTGATGCAGTCCCAGCTCCAGCAAGTTGTCCCAGTGGGGAGGCAGCCCAGCCCCTGCCCCGGAGCAGGGATTTCCTTGCCCAGACATAGCCCAGGGACTGGGATATGGGAACTTGGCCAGAACAGGCTTGAGAACACTGGAAGGAGGTTTTGGGGCATTCCTGCCACACAGTTGCACCTCAGCCAGCACCAGGGTGGTCTGGGCTGGCACCAGAAAGCTGATGGCAGCTTTGCTAGGACTGTGCCCCAACCCCACACTACACACCCTGCAGGGTTGCACGCCCCAGCTGCAAGCCCCTAAGGTTCCCCAGAAGAGGAGACACCCATCCTTGGTCACCCCAGCACGCGCATGCTTACAGGACAGCAGTGACCTGGGGTGAGTCCATTGCATGGACCTGATAGGGGCCGTCTCCAGTAGTGGTGCAGGATGGGACCAGGCACTGCAGGACCCCAGGTCGCCACGCAGAGCACAGCACCCACAGCAGAGCACGGCACAGTGTGCCATTCTTACCACATGAATGTCCTTCGACATCATCGAGAAGATTTGCTGTGGAAGCTGCCGTCCCCAGTCTGTGTCCTCCGCTAAGGAAAATCAGTTGTGGGGCCAGGACATGGCTGTGGTACCACCATCACCCTTCCCAGCCCACGGCCCAGCCACGAGAAGCAGCCAGGAGGCTCTGGCCAGACCACGGCCTTGGAGAATCCGTGTGAGCACCCACGTGAGGCTGCTCTGAACAGCCCTGCACCCCCCTTGCAGCTCCCCAGCCCCTTTTAGGATACACCTGGTGCTTCAACAAGTGTTTTCTTTTTGATTTCCTCATCTTTGTCTTCTCAGAGAAGGCTCTGGCGAGTTCAAACAGCTTCTTGCGTGTGGCTGGAAGGAAGCAACCGAGTGAGCGTCTCACCCTAAAACCCTTCCTGAAGCTGCCTTGGGTGATGGGGAGGAGACAGACAGGACCAGCGGTATGACAGCCACCCCATGCCCAGTGACAATACCCTGGGTTTGCCTGGAAATGCTGTGGTCACACAAGGCTGCCAGGCTCAGAGAGCTGGGTTCTGCGACCGACGAGGACAGGTTGGTCCCTAGCAGGATGTGCTGATGTTTTCACCCTTTCACTGGGATATTTCTACCCTTCCCTACCCACAACTGACCCACATCAGTGTCTCAGCTGGCTGCAGCCTGACTCAAGCTGCCCGAAGACCTCTATTTTGCAATGGGAAAAGCAGGCTGTGCCTTGTTAGGGGGAAAAGAAAAGGGAGAGTGACAGCAAACCCTCTGTTTGCTTTTCTAGGATTCACACAAACCCTGCTCAGAAATTCCTCTATTCTCCAAAACCACTGGCATCTGTGACTCATGCTGCAAGCCACACGTGCATCAGAGACAGACAAGCAAGGCAGAGCTGGGATATGAGGACCCAGGTCTCCATCTCCTCTCCGCTGTGCTGGCACAGAGCCCTGGCATGCAGCACAGGAGCAACCTGGCACTGGTGAGGACCCAGAGGGGAGCACAGCAGTGGAGATGCAGCACCCAGGATTGTAAAACACAGCTGGAAACTCAACCACAAAGTGCCACTGCGAGGGTTGAGCACCGTCCTTAGCCCAAGGCGCCACTGCAGCGTGCGATGGCCTGTGCCCTGCATGCTGGCATGCCAGCCCTCCATGTGGCTCCTCAGGGAACGGGAATGCATGTGCCCAGCTGCCAGGAGAGGCGAAAAGAAACCTCCACGCACACGTGCGGGCAGGCAGGCGTGTACCCGCTGATGTGCACGCAGAGCGGACACGCTGCATGAGTGAGGAGCACGGCAGCACTTGGGTGAGTGCCAGGCAACGCTGCCGGCTCTTCCTCTGCCCGCCCAGCTCCCACCTCTCTCCTCCAGCCCTCGCAGGTGTCCCACTGCTGAGACCGAGCCTGCAAACTGACTCACATTTTCCCATGTGCTTCAATTTATCTCTGAATAAGGCATCATCAGACACGGCACCACCGGCCTCACTGGTTACGGAGGGAGCGACGTCACCTGGAAGGCAAACATCTGGTCACCGGGAGTGCGTGCGCGGAGAAGGCTCAAGACAAATCATTTCCATGGCCCAGTTCCAGCACTAGCAAAGCACAGCCCTGCCAGAAGCAGAGCTCAGCAACACTAGGCAGGACAAGGGCACCAGCACACTCGGCTGGCTCCAACGAGGACCCTCTGCAGATACAACCCTCGAGATCATGGGTGCAGAGACCTCAGCTTGCAGCACAGCCTCAGCCCCACAGGGCTGCCAGCACGGACTCACCTTGAGCCACCTGCGAGCAGACGTGGGACAAGCAGTAGCTCAGTCCCATCGCCAGCACCGCTGCAGAGCAGGCGGCCTCCCTCTGTGCAGCTCCAAATTACCCCAGGCACTAATTGGTATTAGATCATGCCCGTGCTCAGTACTCAGGAGGGAAAGGCCACCAGATTAGGAGCAGAAGTTCAGGCATCCAGGTGATGCAGTCACCAGGGACCCCACTAGCCATGTCTCTGTCCCTTTTCCCAGGTCTGGGTGCTCCCGCAGCACTGTGCACCCAGCCAGAGCTCCGCCACGCCACCCAACCACTGCGCCTGGGCTGCCCCCACACCAGGACATCGACAGACACCAGCTCTAATTCTGACCCAGGCAGCTGCTCCACTTGCCAAGGTTAATCAGGATTACCCGGGAACAGTCATTATGCCTCCCAGGCACAATCCTCTGCTCTGGTCAAGACAAGTGAGGGGTTTGTCTCTCCTGGGAACTGGATACCGGTTCCCACACACAGGGAGAGATGGAGCCAGGACACAGGAGCCCCTCCACGTGGGGAGGGCAGGAAGACCAGCAGTGCCCACCCACATCACCCACCAGCTCCTCTCCTGTGTGCTATGGGGTTCCTCCTTTGAGGAGGGACCAGGCAGCTTCCTTTGGTGGGAGCACCGGAGCCGCAGGGTATCCTGCTGCTGAGAGGTGATGCTCGCATGCATCTTGAAAGTTACCTGATAATATGGAGGAGAAACCAAAGTCATTGCTGGCAGCAACACTGGTTGACTTGGATTTTTTTGACTCATATTTCAATCGATCTGAAAAACAAAAAGCCCGGCGCGCTGCTCGATCAGACCCCCGAGGCAGCGCATGTGGCTCCATTCCCCTCTCCTCTCGTGGCCCAGGCTGATGGCAAGGGAGGGAGCTCAGGCTTCCCTGTATCCCGCAGCAGGAAAGCCCTTGGCCTCAGCAGGGCAACCACAAGTGCCTCGGTGGGAGCCCACAGCAGCAGGTGGGAGCACTCCTTTCCCTGCCGCAGAGGAACTGCAAACACACCGCAAGTGTGCTGGTGGTTTACCAGCTGTGGCAGCCGGGGGCAAGCCCTGCAAGCAAGGGTGCTGCCAGGACCCTGCAGGCAGGACTGACAAGACCTCTGAAGAAGACGGTCCTGTGGCCACGGGGCTCAGAGCTGGTGGCAGCGCCAGGGAGGAGAGGGGTGGCTCTTTGCTCAGCAGCAGCAAAACCACTCACATCCCTGAGGCTTCCCCGTGAGGCCATGTGAACAGACAGCTGCCAGCTTGCCAAGAAGGAGCATGGTGACAGGGAAGGAGCCATCGCAGCAAAACTACTCTCCAGTTCAAGCCCTGTTAGCATCTGGGGAGCGCACACAGCCGGGGAGGGTGTACCGAGGGCTTGGAGGGCATTTCTGAGGCTCCCTGCTATAGATTTTGCTGGGCTTCACCAGGCACAGTGCAGAGAGGGTGGCAGGCAGCTGAAAACCACACTCAGGAGCCTGGAGAGCAGCTCACCGCCCAGTGTCAGGGGGCCAGACCACCGGCCACCAGCCTAGACACGTCCTGTGCTGTCTCTGCTTTGGCATGAGCCACAGGCAGGGCAACACTGCCAGCATCACAGAGGGAGGCACACATACAAAAAACAGAGGCAGAAGTTTCTGAAGGTACTTCTCACCTCTCTCCAGGGCAAGGAGGAAATCTCGGTTCCTTTGCAGCTCCTTCATGAACTCTTCATTCTGCAGGAAGAGTGCGATCCGCTCGTCCTCCAGATACTGCTTCCACCTCCGCTCCTGCTCCAGGGAGCCTTGGCCCCGCGGGGAAAGCCCCTGTGGCACGGGCTGCCGGCAGCTGTGGGAGCCCTGGGCAGGAGACAAACACAGCAGAGGTTAGTCGGTGCTCTCAGTGCACCAGCACAGGCAGCAGCATCTCAGGCTGCTCCTATTACGCTGCTGCACCCCAAGTCCAAACAGCCATCGACTGCTGCTCCCCAGCGGGGCCCCTCTCTCCTGCACCCAGTGCCCAGCAGCCTGGGACATCATCTCTCTGGCTGGGCTGGGGCTGATGCTGCTGAAAAGGGGACAAAGTGGGATGGGACATCACCACCTCTGCCCCATGGGAGCAGGGATGGAGCACAGGCAGAAAGGGATGGACATCCCACATGGGAACAGGGACCTCTCAGTCTGTGGTCAGCATAGCACGGGGAGGAAACGGCACCTCTGGAATTGCTCCTTTGCAGAGTATAGGCTGGTGTAGACTTTTAACTTTAAACCATGCAGATCAGCCAAGGCAGGACCTGGCACAGAGGCAGGGAATAAATGTCTTCGCCAGCGCTGGTGCTTTTATTATAAGAAGAGATTGCTCCTTGAATATTGTGTTCAGTTCTGGGCCCCTCAGCACAAGAAGGATGCTGAGGCTCTGATGCAAGTCCAGAGAAGAGCAACAAAGCTGGTGAAGAGGCTGGAGAAATAGGCCTTATGAGGAACAGCTGAGAGAGCTGGGGGTGTTTATCCTGGAGAAGAGGAGGCTGAGGGGAGACCTTATTGCTCTCTACAGCTACCTGAAAGGCGGTTGTGGAGAGGAGGGAGCTGGGCTCTTCTTCCCAGTGACAGGGGACAGGACAAGAGGGAATGGCCTCAAGCTCCACCAGGGGAGGGTCAGGCTGGACATCAGGAAAAAAATTTTCACAGAAAGGTTCACTGGGCACTGGCAGAGGCTGCCCAGGGAGGTGGTTGAGTCACCTTCCCCGGAGGTGTTTAAGGATGGGTGGATGAGGTGCTGAGGGGCATGGTTTAGTGTTTGACAGGAATGATTAGACTTGATGATGTGCTGGTGGTTTGCTGGTTGGACTCGATGATCCGATGGGTCTTTTCCAACCTGGTGATTCTATGATTCTAAGATTCAATTTCCTGCTGTCAAACATCCCTGTGTGAGGCAGCTCAAGCAGCCCCCCCAGCTGCCGGTGCAGTCTCACCTGGGGAGCAGCAGAACCATGCTGTACAGCTGCAACCTCATCCTCACCTACAATATTTATCTGATTTGTAGCTGCTCTCAGAGCGCCATAAAAAGAAAAAGCACACAATTACTGAGGAAAGAAAAGGGCATCTGCTCCTCTCCTCCCCCTGAGCCCAAATGAATCGGCACGTTCTTATTCCCAGAAAGGTAATATAGCCTGTGAAGCTCAACTTCCAGGGCAATCATTTATGAAAACGTGGCAGGCTGCCTTAGGAGCTAAAAAGGGACAGAGGAGCAGATGCACAGGACAGGCAGGGTGCCTGCAGCAATCCCCCAGCCCCTTGCCATTCCAGAAGGGAGCTATCCCCATTTGCAGGCTGGGTCCTATGCTGGCAAAGGAGCCAAGGGATCCCAGGGATACGGTGTGCCCGGAGCTGAGCCAGGTGCCCAGCGCTGTCTGTGCCCAGCTTGCTCACTCCCCATAGGCTGCTGCCTGCCCTGCTGTGGGCAGAAAGGCACTCACAAACCCCAAGTCTTGTGACTCCAAAATAACCACAAAGAACCTAGGGACTGATTTTCCAGGGGCAAATCCTCTGGTTTGCACTAGGCTTTCCACCCAAGGCACACTTGCACTAGCCCCCAGGCACCCTCGACAGCACTGCTCTTCTAACGCCCTTCTGCTTCTCAGCATAGTAGCAGGTTAGATTTACAAATAATTGAAAATATTTGGTGGAACTAGTATTTCTGGCAGTAGCAGCTGGGCTAATGCAGGAAAAAAAGCGTCAAAGCCTCACTGGAAGTTTCCTCTTTCACACCTCAGAAAGGGACAACCTTGAGTCACCTTCCCTGGAGGGGTTTAAGGGACAGATGGATGAGGCACTGAAGGACATGAGTTAGTGATTGATGGGAATGGTTGGACTCGATGATCCTATGGGTCTTTTCCAACCTGGTGATTCTATGATTCTAAGTTCTCAAAAACTTTGGATTTAGTCTGTGCCAGGTACTGTGAGCATTCAGAGCACCAGCACTGCAAGCTCAGGGTGGCCGAGGACCGGTTTTGGTGCTCCATGCTGTCCTGCGGAGCTGGGGCATGGGCTGGAACGGGTGACAAGCCTCACCTGTGTGCTGGTGGTTTGCTGGGGCAGGATGCGGAGGAAGTCTTCGGGGAGGTTGCCCAGGAGAGGTGGGTTCCAATTTCTGTAGCGGCCAGGAGCTGGGGTGCTGCCGGGTGCCGGCACATCCGTCCTGTGCAGGGCAAACATAGACAGCACCTTTGGTGAGGGAGAAACCCCTGCTGTCTGCCGCAGGGCACAGCCCAGCACCACAGCCCCTTGTCCTGCTCTGCTGGTGGTTCTGGGAAGCAAGAAACCACAGCACACCTCCCAGACCCACAGCATTAGTCTGGAGAGAAAAAGGCTTTTCTAGGCAGTTTGGAGTCTTTGGGAGCTGCTTTTCAAGACTTGCCCTGCAGCTGTGCAGGCTGGAATTCCCTCCTCCCCCCCATTTTGCTCAAAATCCCAGAGAACAGCCCTATGGGAGCCCTAGAACTGGAGGATTTTGCTTATGGAGCTGATGAACATCTGTCATCAGATGTCACACTCATCCTGCGCAGCCACCTTGCTCCAAAGTGGCTGGCACATGGGCACCAGTGCTTGCTTTCCTGCAGGCCCCAAGCTTCCAGCTGGGGTGGCACAGCCAGGGGACAGCCACGGGACAGCCCGCACCCTGCAAGGCCAGAGACCCCGATACTCAGCAACCCAGCGGCAGCAAGTCAAACTACTCAAGGTCACCAGAGCCAACAGCCTCGGCTGCCCAGCATCTGCTGGTTTTGAGCAGAGGCAAGTGCTCCCCACCCCAGGTAGCTGATTTTTGTCATTCCACACGCTGCTGAAGCAGCTTTCCAGGCCCCTCAGCTGTTCACATTTTAGGGCCTCGCAGGGAATTTTTAGCCAGCTGTGACCTTCACTCATCTCCTTTGTCACCGTCTCACCTGGCCCTAACAAACCAATGCCAGATGCCCCTGTCCAGGGCCAGCTAATGTGCAGCACAGCCCTGTGGGTGCTAGTGTTTTGCCAGTTGCTGTGGGCTGAAGGCTGGGGGCTCACCTGGGTGGCGGGGTGGGTGGTGCACGGGGGTAACGGTTGCCAAATGCCTGGCTCTCGTAGGCAGGAGGGGAGTAGACAGGAGGGGGCTCCTCATCTGAGCTGTCTGGCTCCAGGGTCCGCTCCAAGATCTGCAGGGCAAGAGGACAGGAAGAGGGTGACCTGGGGAAATGCTCCCTGCCAGGCTGGACCCCTACACATGGCAGCTAAATGGGGATGGGACTGTCTGAATGTCGCTGCAGAGAGGATGGGGGCAACCCCTCCAGCACTGGTCTCCATGCACCAGAAGTCTTTGGGAGGAGTTTGGAGGTGCTGCTCTTGAGGTACAAGGCACTGGATTTTAGGTAGGTGCCTGAGTGCACACAGCTCTTGGGGGCCCTCTGACAGCAGCAAAACAGTCTGTGCTGGGTTTTGGGGTGTGAGAAGGGGACTGTCTTGAGGCTCATGCAGTGTCCAAGATAAACCAGCCAGGCTGCATGCTCCAGATCAGCCAAATCGAGCACTCAAATCTCTGCCCGACTGCAGCAGCCGAGTAGCACCACACCCAGGCAGAAAGGAGGCAGGATGAGATTGCGCTGTCTGTTCGCCATGAGCCAGCTGTGGCAGCCAAGAGGCCAGGCAGGACACCCTCACCCACAGCCACACGCTGGAAACCATTGGCAGGGATTACCTCAGGGGGGATGCTGTCCTCCGAGTCTGAACTGTCGTCACAGCCGCTGCTGTCCAGGTTCATCTGGAGAAGCTGGTCGATGGTGGCATCCACGGCCCCGTTGTTGGCCCTCAAGACGCACTCAATGATATCGTAGTCCATGTTGGGGAACATGGTCTTGAAGTCCTCCATGGCCTGGTTGAACTCCAGCCGGCGGACCTGCCTGGCGGGGCGGCTGTTGTTGAGCTCCTGGGCGGAGGAGCCGCTGCGCGAGCTGCCATTGCTGCTGCTGCGACGGAAGAGGCTCGTCATGGTGGGGCAGCTGGTGCACAGTCCCTGCGGTGCCGGCTGTGGCGAGGTGGGTGCCTGCCACTGCTTGTCACGGGGCTCTGCCCCGGCAGCTGGCGGGGAGCATGGGCAGGCGGCAAGGGTCCCGCTCCCCACGGCCAGCGGCACTGTGTGTCAGCCCCCGGCGCGCAGCAGCATCCTCCCACCTGCAGAGAGGAGAGGGGAGAAGGTCACCCACAGATACCACAAGGTCCCCATCTCAGCAGGGGATGTCAGATTCAATTTGACCCATCCAACTGTGTCACCATGGGACCAGCTTGTCTGCACAGGGGGACCACCACGCTGGCGCTTGGATGTGCTGTGCCAGATCATAGAATCATAGAATCACCAGGTTGGAAGAGACCCACTGGATCATTGAGTCCAACCATTCCCATCAATCGCTAAGCCATGTCCCTTAGCACCTCGTCCACCCGCACCTTAAACACCTCCGGGGAAGGTGACAACCCCTCCCTGGGCAGCCTCTACCAGTGCCCAATGACCCTTTGCATGAAATATTTTTAACTAATGTCCAGCCTGACCCTACCCTGGTGGAGCTTGTGGCCATTCCCTCTCATCCTGTCCCCTGTCACTGGGGAGAAGAGGCCAGCACCATCCTCTCCACAACCTCCTTTCAGGTAGTTGTAGAGAGCAATTAGGTCAGTAGAAACAAAATACAAGGTAAGAAGAATGGCATTAGTTCCACCATTGAGGGCTCCCCAGATTTAACATTCCCAGGTTTGACATGTATTTATAAACACAGCAAAATCGCTCTTTAAAGTAAAAAAATGGAGTCAGCTCAGAGAGTTTCAAAGCAGGGGGCTAAAATACTCTGCAGCCCGGCAAATCGAGCCTTGGGAAAAGCCACCAAATCCAAGATTAACATTCGCTTTAAAACCATAAACAGATTATACAGCTACTGCTTCTCATTCGGAAACGCAGGGCCAAATTCAGTTCTGGATTAACTCCACTGTTGAAGCAGAATTACCCTCGGAACACTTCTGATTCATAATATCATTTTCAAAGGTTTTTTTCCGAAGTGGCAGGCAGAGAGTTCAAGATAACTGTCCCTAAAGTGGTATTTAATTCAGAAGAATGTGCCAAGCACATTTCTTAGTGAAACACAATATAATCAGATTCAAAGCCATTAAGTGGAGCAGTCACCTCTGAAGGTCACTCGGGCTCTCCTCTGCCCGTAGCGTGGCCTCGTGTAACAGCCACATCCCCAGTGCTTGCCCGGCCTCAGCCGCCACACCAGCTCACAGCCCTGAGCTGCTCTCCAAGGAGCTTCCAGAGGCTGCTGAGAGCAAAACGCACTTGCAAAACCTGAGAAAACAAGCACCGGGATCCTCCTAGCTTGCTCACTACTTGCTAACAAAAAATATTTAACAGATCACTCAGCCGAGAACTGTCTCCATCCCTGCAGTCGCTCTCTGTCCCCAGGAGCAGAGCAGCATTGTGTGAGCGGAGCCTGAACAATTCCAGCAGCCCTGCCCAGCTGTATTCATTGAGGACAAATAAATCTGCTGGAGTCAATGAATAAAATGCTGCTTCTCAGTTCCTCCTCTGCTATCATGATTCATTCATAGCAAAAAGGCGGCATTGTTCGCACTTCTGGTATTATACTTTAATTGCAATATTGCATGGCTGGTTTAGTGGCTTATTAAACTGACTTATAACACATTCACAGAGTATATATGCTCCTTGAAAGGTTCGGCTGCTGCAAGAGGATGGGGAAAGAGCCTGAGCAGCAGGGAGAGAACAGCTTCTATAGGACACACTGCAAAAACACACACATGGTCAGGATATGAAGATGATAACTTCTGCAGGGAACCATCAGCTCAGAAATGCCATGCTAGCTCATAACCCTCAAATAGTAAAATCAGCCCCCGAAATAGGAAACTCGCTTGGAAATCCCAGATCTATTTAAAAATCCCAAGATCTTGTTAAGTAACAAGAAGTGCCTGTGGTTGTGACCTCTGTCTCCCAGTGTTCGACCTCTGAGTTTGTATTTAAGGTCTTCCCTGTACCACAAAGGCCACCACTGTGCCAGATGTTGGCAATCCTGCCATCTCCCTAATACATCCCTGCCCTGCAAGGGAGGGACTGGCTTCTCCTGATGCAAATGACACTGTTCTAGGGAAGATGCTCATCAACACGACACGAGTCTGGGACTCATTGAAATCACAGCCCGTGCTTGGTAGCATAACTGAGCGCAGCAGCACTGAAAGCTTCTCGTCAGAAGATGAACTAAATTAAGGATGGGGACAAGACATTTAGACACCAAGAAGGCTCTGCTGCACATCTGGCTTCTAACAACCCCAAGGGATTGCACTGCTGGGACCTTCCCCATCCCCGAGACAAGGCTGGAGGCTGTGGGGCTTGCAGGAGGCTGCTGTGAAGGCAAAAGTCAAGAAGAGCCGGTGCCCTCAGCACAAACCAGGGTGGCTCCTTATGTCCTGTAGGCAAACACCACTGTGTTCAGAGCTGGTGGCAATCAAATATTGGAAATATAAGCTTTTTAAGTCTGCTTTTAGAGTCCTGCTGCTCATCCAGAGAAATGCAAACTGGCATGAGTTAAAATCCAGAGAAATACAAGTCATGGCATCGACAGGAGTTAAATTAAAAGATAAATCCATAGTTGTATTTGCAGAATCCTCCCTAATTCCTACTTGCCCACATCAGCACCTCCAGGTGAGCAGTGGGGAGGGCAGCAGGACCCCCAGCAGCTGCCAGCATCGGGAAGAGGCTGGGCACGTTTCTGACCCTTATTGCTGCGATGTCAATGAGGGGCTAGGAAGATGCCAGTAAAAGTAAAATCCTTTGGATTTCCCAAAAAGGAAAGAAGAACACTGGTGTCCAACTGCCAGCCCAGGTGTGAGCCAGGTTTCCCTTCGCCTTTTGCACCTCGTTTGCAGGATTAGGTTGTTCTGACTTCTTTAGCTGTTGCCTGATGAGCTTTCTTTTTGCCTTAAAACAGATGTGTCCTGCTACCACAAAAAAAAGGACCTTGGAAGCTGTTATTCAGTTATCCAAATGCAGACACAGGTGTAATCCTTTGCCTTTCTGTTGCACCCATCACTGGAGCTTAATGCTCTGGGTGCATGTCCCCATCCCGCAGGTTGCAGGGAGCAACCGGGAGGCAGGAGGGACCCTGGTGGAGCCGGCACTGCCCCTGCACTCTCCACCAGATCCAGCACCATGGGACAAACCCTCCCATCCTGGCAGGGTCGGCAGCCACAGGGCACAGGCAGTACCTGTTCCTGTCTCACCTATGGACACGGCAGCAGCTCCCAGCTCAGCCGCCTCCGCGTCCCATGGCCCCAGCTGTCCCGGTGCTGACCTGCTCTGTGGAGAAAGTGCCAGGTAACACCTCTACACCAGGCTAGAGGCCAGGCACTGAGCCAGCACTGGCCCTTCCAACGCGCTGCTGTAGCCTCAAACCCACAGTAAAGGCTGCCACGCTGTCACTTCCACACCACCTTCCATCTGAGCAGCTCTGTGTCCCAGGATCGGAGCTAGCACAGAAAATGCCAACTTAGGATTTGCTGTCACCGCCCAGCCAGGATGACACAACGTGCTCTTGGGCACACAGGATGCTCGCGTGTGAGCCACATGCTCTTGGGTGCTGGCACTTCTCAGTGCATCCCCTCACCCTGACCTGCAGTCACAGGGCGAAAGGCAACATGTGCTGCAAGACGAAAACACCACAAGCAGCAGAGGAGCTGTCACAGCAGTCCTGAGACTTTCATATTTCACTGGAGACATTACACCAACCTCTCTTAACCAGGAGTGAAGTGAGGAAACCCAGGCATGTACATGCTTTTTCACTGCATGATGCACTCAGGCTCTGGCACCTGCTTGGCCCAGCTCTTGCCTTAGTTTTTTTTTCTTAAAAAAAACCATAAAATAATACAAAAAAAGACCCCTGACCCTTGGGGCTTCTGTCCCAGCAAAAGCTCAGGCTTTATGAGTGAGCATTGGGTGTACTGGCAGGAACACCCACAAATCCGAACCAAAGCCAAACAGCCTGCTGATGCTGCAGGGCACATCCCAGGAGAGCTGTGGGATGGTGCCGGGGCTGTGCCCGCCTAGCCCCCAGGTCCCCAAGGCTCTGCCCTTTCTCCCACCCGAGCCGCTAACAACTTGCTCAATTCAGATCCCCCCTCGGCTAAGCCAAGAACAAGATCTTGGCAGCCCCGGAGAAACCCTTAATCATGCTTATCAGGGAGCAGATAAGGTGCAGGCAGCCTCGGGGAACACATCCTCCCCACGGCCCCTGCTGCCCCGTGCCAGCCAGCATCCCGCATTTACAAAGCTGGTTCTCACCCAGCACTGGGAACAGGGCACTGGATACCTCGAAGGAATGGACTTTTCACATCGGGGTCCACCGTGGCCCCGGGATGGTCCAAGATGTTGCTCCGGCCAGGAGCAAGCGCAGTGTGAGGCGCGGAGGAGGCGTCAGCCATCCGGGAACGGCGCAAACAAGCAGCTGGATAATCCCAGGAGTTGGCCAAACCAGTAAGATCATGCTGGAAACAACCGTTGCTCAGCCCTGTGAGGAATGCAGCCTGAACAGAGAAGCAAACAGCTGTAAAAGCACTGAGACCGACCGCTCACAGCCCTCACAGCTCAGCGAAGAGCCTTGGCACCAAGTGCAAATGCAAATATTCCCTTCCCCAGCGTCTGCTGCAGCTCCGACAACAGATGGGATTGCTCAAACCCCGCTGAACCAGCCCAGCCCTTCTTTCCCTACCCTTGCCGCGCTGTGTTTGTACATCAGCCTTGCAAACACGCTGGAGGTGACACCACGGAGCGCTTGTTCCCCCAGCGGCATCCACCCATCGCTCAGTGGCGGCCACAAGCCCAGGCCTGTAGGGGCTTGGCTCCAATGTGCAGCAGAAGTTCAGAAGGCATTTCCAGACATTGGATTACCTCAAGACAAGGCCTCCCAGCGTCCCAGCTTCTGGAGAGAAAACTCTTGTTGGAAGACTCAAAATTAGGGAGGTTCAACCAGAAACAATGGCTTTTTTTGGCCAGAGCTAATTTGTTGAGCTCTGCCTGCAGCCAGACCCCTGCAAAGGGACTGCTCAACGTGGGAATGAGAAGCCCAGGAACGTGACTGCTCAGCGGATGCAGGTGTGACTGTAATAGGATTGAAACTGAGATGAAAAGTTAATGATTGGGAATAAAAATTATAGTAGTCTCTACCAGCAAACTGAACGGCAGAGCACACACTAAGGATGTGCAGGATAGGACCTCCTCAGTCCCCAAAATCCCCTCTGTCCCCTTTCCGTCCTCCCAGTCCACAGCCTGGGAAAACTGCTTGCAAGCAAATCCTTTTACACAGAAACAAATAAGCACCAGAGGATCCCTTTTAATACTTTTTTCTACCACATATTAAATGGCTGGGTTTAAGCCCGTTTCAAAGTAAAAAGCAATCAGAGAGGAGAGCAGAAGTAAGCCCTGTTGGAGAACCTGTGCAGCACGTACCTCTGCAAAATGAAAACTTCCCCTCTTGCCTCTGAGGGTAGCGTTCAAAGCCAGAGGAGCAGGCAGGAGGGGACCAGCAAGAGCAGTGGAGCAATTCCAGTCGCAGCTCCGGGCATCGTCAGTGTTACTGCTCAAATGTTCTCACCTGACCGTTTTATTGAGGAGCCCACGGCCAGCCCTGCACTCTGAAACGCAGCGTTTTTATGAGAAGCAGCCTGCCTCGGGGCACCCACTGCTCGCCCAGCCGTGGCCGGCCATGCCATCCTCCCGACAGATTTATGAGGCTCCTTTGTGAACCGACCAGATGCCGGCCCTCCGCAGCACCCAGCCGGCTCATAAACCAACGACACCCAGCGAAAACCTGGGAAAGCCAGGCAGGGCTCTACTGGGAACCCCTCTCCCCCCGAGAACAGCACCCCGAGCACCCACCTTGGCCTCGCCGATGCTGGGACGCAGCAGGATCCGCAGGGCTGCGAGGGGGTCCCGGCACTGCCGGCCACACCGGGATGCCCCCAGCCCTCTCTGCCAAGCAAGGGCAGAGCCACCTCCCTGCCCTTCAGCATCGTGCCACACTAATCCTTGGCTTTCACACACATTTGCCATGCCAGAATCACAGCCCCCTCCCCTCCAAACTAAGCCTGTATTAATGAGGTAGCACTAGATCTTAATCAAAAAAGTCGCCCGCCTTGCACTGGTTTCATTGAAGGTAATTTGATCTTGGGAGGACGACATTCCTAAAATAGTTGAGGGAATTCAAACATGAAATAAGGTTTCCAGGAAGGGATTAAAAAAAAATAGGTCAAGCAAGTGTGAGCGATTAAAGTAACCCAGCATCCCTTTCCATGGTTTAACTGCATCCCCGTCCAACTCTATCTCGTATCAACATGTAATAACTTAGATGCGAGAGGTTGCCTAAAGCAGAGAGCCGATATAAGATTATTCTGCGAGGTGGCTGAACATCAGCGACCTTTCTCCCTCCAGCTTTCGCCACGGGCATCAAAACACACACCCCCCAGCTGAAAAATCAGCTTAGAGCTTGTTTGAAACAGCTACAGTGAGCAAGCACTGCCTGGTGCAAAGGTGCACGGGACAGCAGCAAGGTCAGCACTGCCTCCATCCTGCAGGAACTCCCTGCCTCAGTTTACCCACGCACCTCACAGGAGGGAAGCCCAGGCACCCCGGTGCCCGCTTGCATTTCCCCCCCACGCAGCTGTCATGCTAAGCCCTCACACCATATGTCACCCAAACCCATCTTGAACCGCTTATCCCTTCTCCCTTTGTGCTCCCAGCTCGGCACAAAAGCAGTGGGGAGTGAAAGAAAATAAGAATTCCTGCAGACACAAAGGTGTGCGGCTCTCCCTGGGGCCAGGTCAGGGTGTGCAGAGTCACCTCTGGGTAACTTTGGGGTTAGGTTTGCTCAGTGAGCACCTAATGCGGAGCAGGCGAAAGCAAACCAGGCTGGGGCCAGCTCCGCTCCCTGGCTAATTAGTGCAGCTGATTCACAAATGCTAATTTGCCATTTTAGGTCAAAGGTCAAAGAAATTAAAGGATGGGAGGGGACAAAATGGAGAAAGTGTCTGAGCAGAGGCAGCCCCTTTACCCCCAGCTTCCTATGCAAAACAGGAAGAACACACTGGGAATGGACTGGATTTAGGCTGGGCTTACCCTGCCCAGCCCAGCAGCAAAGAGCATCTCTGCTGGATCTAACCCTGGGTATCCCTGCTGGATCCAACCCTGGGCATCCCGTGATGCCAGGGAGATGGACAGGGATGGGCAGCGCAGGGAAAAGGCAGCACCAAGGTGCTGGACAAACACCAGCATCTCCGGCTGCTGCTCTCCTGCCGTCAGGGTTTAAGGGTCATCACTTCATGTGCAAAGGAAGGAAAAAAAAGAAAAAAAAAAAGGTATTGATTCACCCGAGGCTCCGTGAAGCAGCGAGACCGCATGAGTTTCTATGGAAACAAAATTAGTCGAGTAAAACTCTCACTGTCAGCACGGTGAATTATTTACCAGGACAGGACCCAAGCCTCTAGGGTCTGGTAAAAAGATTTAAAGGTGATGACTACACAGGCTGCTGGCAACCCCTTAACTCAGGGCACTATACCACAGCCGAGGAGGAAAGGCCCTGGGTTTCCATGCCACGTGCACAGTGAAACCACCACAGGGAGGCTGAGGGAACTGCACGGGAAGGTCCTACACATCCATCACCTCACCTGCAGCTTCAGAATACAGACTAGGAGAAGTCTGGCTGGAAACTGCCTGGAGGAGAAGGACCGGGGGGTGTTGATTGACATCAACTGAACATGATCCAGCAGTGGCCCAGGTAGCCAAGAAGGACAAGGGCATCTTGGCTTGGATCGGAAACGGCATGACCAGCAGGTCCAGGGAGGTTATTCTCCGTCTGTACTCAGCACTGGTGAGACCGCCTCACAAATCCTGTGCTCAGTTCTGGGCCCCTCACCACAAGAAGGATATGGGATGAACAGCATAAAGCCAGTGAGAAGGCCCAACGCCCATGCCAGCCACCTGGCACAGTCACCCATCCTTCAGCATCCAGGAGGAGCTCGCTGTGCCAAAGGCAGGAGCCGGCGCAGCCCAGAGCGCCCCTCAGCACCACGTTTACAAATCAAGATCACTACGAGCCAAGACTGGGCTGGGGGAAGAAAGGGACTAATTAAGTTGCAAATGGAGGAACTCTTTTTTTTTTTTTTTTTCCTCTCTCTTTTATGAGTCACTAAGCCATATGGCTGATGCAAACTATCCCGCAAAAGCACCAAGCTGACAATTTGGGCACTGCTGTACCCTCGTTGTCCTGGGACACAGCGTCACACTGTAATTGTGCTGCTCTTTTGTCCTCCCTCAAGCCGAGTGACATTGCTCAGCAGAGGAGAACCTGCCTGAAACACTATACCTCGCCAGGGACAGATATTTAATGAAAGCCAACACGACAGGCCCCTCCTGCAGAAGCGTTTCCAGCCAGCCTCAAGAACAGGCTCCTCCATCCCCAGCGCAACGAGGCTCGCAGAGGAGAGAAAAGCCCTCAAAAGCCAAAGTAACGAGCTTGCTCCATGCCTTCTGCTCCATCACAGTGTATCATGGATTTATACAGAAATTGTACAGATGTTAACCTGGATTTGAAGTCAGGCCAATGCTCAGAGAAGCTCGCAGCCTCCTTTCAAGCTCAGCAGTAGAGTTGGCTCCTGTGCCAGTGCAACCCCATTTCTTGGTGGCGAGGGAAACCCTGAGCCTCTGAGCAGCAGCTCTGCCCACTGTCCTCTTCACCTACTTGCTGTGCCCAGCCACCAAACCAGCTCAGGTGATTCAAAATCTCACCTTGCTTCTTTTCCATTATTTTAAAGTTTGTGTTATTAATTTATGTACAACCCCATCACCATCCTGTCCCAGTTGCTTTGCACTGGCCTGACTGGGGCGATTGCCAGTGAGGGAGGTTCAATGCCACAAGGATTTTATAAGTTCAGGCTCCAGGAGCCTGGGAATCCCCCTCAAAGGCTGTTTTAAATCCCCACCACTGCCTTACGGCCCTGGCACGTGCTCCCACACAACCTGTCTCTGTCGGTCAGGACTCCAGCCATCATTCCGCACCGCCTGGCTCTGCAGAGGTGCTCCTGGTACCCCATCCCTGCGCAGATGGCACCTGGAGCTGTAGGCAACAACAGAGGAGGGTTCAGGTGCAGTCTGCAGGGCCTCCCCGTACTTCTCAGAGCTTCACAGCTGCCCCAAAGCTTGCTCTCGTGTGCATTTAACTGCTGCCTGAAAGTGTGGTGGCAAAGAAAACACACCCTTATCATTGACTCCATACCTGAGGCAAATACTAAAATCAGCTTTAACCCTGACTGTCCCGGTAACCCAACGAGCAGTGTGCCGCGCTCCATTTTCTGAGGAACATCTGCCTATTTCCCATCCCGTTCAAGCTCTGCTTTCCTCGTCAAGGACAGCAGCAAGAATCCATCACCGGCGTGCTTGTGTGCCCGGCTCTGTGTGTGTGTTCCCCAGGGAAGCGAGCCAGGGCAGGGATCGACAAGCTGTCAGGCAGAAGGAAGAAATACCATTTCCAGGAGCCAGAGCTCATTTCCCAGCAATAAAAGCAGGTTAGGGGAAAAGCACCACTAATGGGGATGCACATCCTGCGCCACTTCAGCTGCTGATAGGAAAGGACCTAGGGGCTGCAGCTTAGTAAAATAAAATGCTTGGTTTAAAGCAGTATAGCCCTAGACCGGGCTCCGATCCGTGCATAAAGGATCTGCCCTTCCCCACACAGTTTATTGCTGTGGACGATGCCCTCCACGTGCCAAGATCATCTCCCCAGCTCCCAGCTACAGCTCCTCCAGCAGATGGGAAAATAAAAATGTTATCACTTCCTCCTAGGGAGAGGAATTGCTCAGATCAGCATCCTTCCCAAACCTCCCTATTCTCTCCTTCATCCTCTTCAGCCCCATTATCCGCACTCCACCTCTACACATCCTCTGGGGACCCAAGGAAGGGCCAGAGCATCCATTGCTCATAAATGCCGCCTGGAAATGAAGACCTGAAGCACTTGTGCTCCCTGGAGTTATTTGTGGGTGGATTTTGTCACCTTTTCCATCTATTCTTGGAGTGCTTAGGAGAGGAGGGTCCTTACCAGCAAGCCAGAGGTCTGTCTTCCCTCTACCAGGCTCACACACCACAGCAGCAGAGAATGTGAGAAAGACAGTTGTCTCCCCAAAACAACCCCCAGAAGATAGAGGCTAAATCGCCAGCGATGAGGACGTGCCAGAGCCTGGCCACACACACAACCATGGCAGAAGGGGACAGTTCCTGCAAGGCACTTAATTCAGGTTTTTAAGACACTTGTTTGTTTGTTTGTTGCTGGGCAACCCAGAGGATGAAAAAAAATATCAATGTCATATTGTCACCTATGAGTCACCGCTCGGCACGGCCCAGAAGTCCCATTCCTCTCACCACCAAGCTCAGGGCAGCCAGAGAAGAGCCTACAGCATCCGAAAAGCAGTTCACCCCATGTCTCATTGCCTTCCCCATCCCTGCAGCTGGGGATGCCAGCGACCCCAGGGACATCAGCAAAACCTTCCCGGCCCTGGAAGGCAGCACAGGAATTTGCATTTATATTTGCATTTCCTAATTGCGCCTGTGGGTTTCCTGGGGCAGCGGCTGCCTTTGGTTTCCATGGCAGGTTTTGTGTGGACCCCGAGAACCGAGGGAGGCACAAAGGGGCCACAATGGAGCTGCCACTCACCCGCATCAAAGACTGCTGGCGGGGTGGGAACGGCTGGGGGCACCGCAGCCTGCGCCCCGGCACTGCCAGCAGCGAGCGGACACGGGGAGAGCCCCGGCTAGCAACGAGACTGACCGGTGGCCGACACTCATGGGACACCAGCCGTTTTGGCACTGCCAGAGCAACTGGGCTGCTCGGCACAGGAGCTGAGTCTCAACCACCATCACCCGGAGGTGGCAGCCTCCTTGTGCCCGTCAGAAGCAGTGAAAGGAGCTGAATCCAGATGTTTCCCCTGTGCTCATTTCCCATTATTTTCAGTTGGCTTTCCACCCAGCTGGAGAGGGTTTCTTTCCAACCTCGCTGTTCCCTGCCTTGCCATGAGGCTCCCTGCCCCGGCTCACCTCAGGGAACCAGAAGACCAGCCTGAAATGAGATCAAGACCTGGGAAAACACAGTCCCCAAACCACTGCTGCAAATCCAGCACCACCAAGCAGGTTTGGCTCTGGCCAACATCCCCTGGTGACCAAGACACCGCTGTCCCAGCTGGGCTACAAGAGAGAGGCCCATCACCTTGCACACCGCGAGGGCCTCCGCGTTATTATTTCAAGCAATTTCTATATTTTACGGAACACAATTTTCATCATTATCACTAGCTCACATTACTCGAAAGCTTCCTGGCTCTGACCACACACATGCTGTGACACTAGCCAGCAAGCGCAGCCCCCACAATCCTCTACCGAGATTTTACCCTCACGGCACAGACACCAGGCACCAATGACCCTCCAGCTCCACTCCCAGTCGTTCTTCTCTGCATATGCAGCATCCCCAGTTATCTTCGCCTCCACACGGGGTGTTTGTGCAAGCAGATAAGTGCCGAGGGCTCACTATCATCCTGGGATGCTCCGCTCGCTCCCCACGTGCTCTTATCAGCCCTCGGAAGGGCCACAGCACTGCCACAACAGCAAAGCCGGCTCACCACGGAGCTGGATAGGGTGTCGATGCAGGATTTTTTATCTGCAAGCTCTTAATAAAATGCTGAGGTCAACGCTTTCCTTGGAACTTTGCAGCTGGGAAGAGAGTGGGCACCATTGGCTCATCTTTGAAGGAAAGATTTTTGGCAGTCAGAGACTTCAGCCCCAGGAAGGAGCTGCGAGCACCCAGGGATCACTGAGCAAGGCTCCGCCGGCATCGGCCGCGTCCTCACCTCGCTGGAGGCAAGCACTGGGGTGGTTGGACACCACGGTGGGAAGGCCATGGGAGCAACAGCAGCGAGCAACAAAAAGGGCACAGCGAGCCAATGACGCGCTGGGTGTCCTTAGCCGAAGATTTTCCTCTAGCCACACCACTGGCATCAGCCGATCTCCCCTCGGAGATGCACACGGCTCTCCTGGGACTTGGTGGTTACACAGTAGAACTTCCACGACCAGCACAAAAATCTTCACAGCGGAGCAGATGCCGCTTCAGCCCATGTCGTTAGAGATGAACAAGGAGGAGGAAGAGGCGAGAGCCACAGTCTCCAGCAAAGCCCCCGTGGCAGCCTCTGAGGTCAGCCCAGGACAGCAGCTTTTCCCGCGCAGACATCCTTGCATCTCCGTCCCCCACGTTTGCTGCCAGTGGCAGCAGCAGGAGGAGGTGCGAGGAGGAGGTGCGACTCTGCTGCTTTTTAAAAAAGTAATAAGAAGGAGCCTTCCCAACCCGCCTGACGAGACAGACGGTGCTGAGAGCGCCACTTCCAACCATGACTTCCAGAGGCGAAGCAGCTCCTGAACCCTTTTCCATCGCTGTCACGCCATGATATTGGTGGCAATTTCAGCATTGGCTGAGGAGCATCCTGGTAGGATGGTGCCTCCATCCCTGTGACGGGGCAGGACACCCGGCTGGGACCGCAGAGAGGACCCACCGACACCTCGGCCCTACTGCTGCTCCTCCACGACCTCTGACCCACGGGCAAGAGGGGTCACGGCTCCACAAACTGGGCGCGGGAGAAAAGGGGACGGTGCCCTGTAGGGAAGCCACCAAAACCCCAGCTCTGCCCACGCACCCCACACTCCGAAGGGGCCTCAGGGAGCCCCACTGCCAGGCTTTGCCACCCTGCTCCTGCTGACAGAGCCTCTCGTGGAGCCCTCCCGGTGTCCAGCAGGAATGGGGGGTCCCGATTCAGTGGAGGGGTCACGCCAGGAGGAGCAGAGGGGCTCCCGGCCTGGTGGAAAGGATGCACCGGGAGCAGCGGGTCCCAGCTCCAGGTACAGCACATGGGATGCACCGGGAGCAGCAGGGCTTGGCTCCCAGCTCCCAGTACAGTGGAAGGGGTGCACTGGGAGCACTGGAGGCGTTACCGGTATGGTGGAGGGGATGCATCGGGAGCAGCGGGTTCCAGCTCCCGCTACAGCACCTGGGATGCACCGGGAGCAGCAGGGCCTGGCTCCCAGATCCCAGTCTGGCGGAAGGGGCGCACTGGGAGCATTGGAGGGGTTACCGGTATGGTGGAGGGGGGTGCACCGGGAGCAGCAGGTCCTAGATATCAGCACGGCTCCCGGTACAGCACAAGGACTGCACCGGGAGCGGCAGGTTCCAGCTCCCAGCACAGCTCCTGGCTCCCGGCCTGGTCGGGGGGATGCACCGGGAGCAGGGGGGAGCTCCGGGGATGGGGGGGATGCACCGGGAGACCTCCGGGTACGGCGGGAGGATGCACCGGGAGCTCCGGGTATGGCGGGTGTCGGGTTGGGGGGGGATGTACCGGGAGCAGCGGGGAGCTCCGGGTACCGTGCGGGGGATGCACCGGGGGAGCTGAGGGTACAGGGAGGGGGCTGCACCGGGAGCAGAGGGGAGCTCCCGGTACGGGGTTGGGGGTTGCACCGGGAGAGCTCCGGGTACTGTGGGGGGGCTGCACCGGGAGCAGCGAGAAGCTCCGGGTACGGTGAGGGGCTGCACCGGGAGCAGGGTGAGGAGGCACCGGGTGCCATGGGCGGGGGGCCGCACCGGGAGCAGCGGGAGCTCCCGGTACCGGGAGAGAGGGGTTCACCGGGAGCAAGAGGGGGAGCTCCGGCTACGGCGTGGGGGGGCGCTGCACCGGGTGAGCTCCCGGCTGTGGGGTGGGGGGGGGCTGCACCGGGAGCAGCGAGAAGCTCCCGGTATGGTGGGGGGGGTGCACCGGGAGCAGCGAGAAGCTCTCGATACTGTGTGGGGGAATGCACCGGGAGCAGGGGGGGCTGCACCGGGAGCAGCGTGAAGCTCTCGGTACGGTGTGGGGGCTGCACCGGGAGCTGGAGGGGGCTGCACCGGGAGCCGGGAGGGCTGCACCGGGAGCACCGAGAAGCTCCCGGTACAGTGTGGGGGCTGCACCGGGAGCAGCGAGAAACTCCCGGTATGGTGGAGGAGGATGCACCGGGAGCAGGGGTGGGGTGGGGGGGGGCTGCCCCGGAGCAGCAGCCCAGCCCGGTTCCCGGTGCCCAGCCGTCGGTCGGGCGGCGGGGGCCGCCCCGGGAGCGGCACCGGAGGCCCCCGCGGCCGCCCTGCCCTGTGGCCGCTGCCCGGGCCCAGCTGGCGGCTCCGCCCGCGGGCTCCGAGTCGGCCCGGGAGGCACCGCCCGCCGCTCCCCGCGCACAAAGCGGCCGGTGGCGGCCCGCCCCCCCCCCTCCCCCCTTCTCTCTTCCCCCCGTTCCCTCCCCCCCCCTTTACCGGCGGAGCGGGGGCGGCGGCAGCAGGCGCGGAGCGGGGCCGGGAGCGGGCGGCGGGGGCGGCGGCGGGCGGGGCCGCCGAGGGCCGGGCGGGAGCGGGACCCACCGGGGGCGGCGTGGGGGGGGGGCAGGGGGACCGGCCACGGCAGCGGCGGCGGCGGGAGAGACACCCCCGGGACACCGAGCCAGACCCGGCCCTGGCGGCTCCGGTATCCCGGGGCTGTGCTCGGCGGGAGGTTAGAGGGGGGGGCTGGGCACCGGGCGGCAGTCGCCAAGCCTGGGATCATGGAACCAGGGAATCACAGTTCGTGTGGTTGGAAAAGACCTCAGACATCACCGAGTCCAAGCTGAGCCCTGCACTGATTGAATAGTCCTGGTTGAATATTGTTGGACTCGATGATCCGGTGGGTCTCTTCCAACCCGGTGATTCTATGATTTTATGATTCCTGAGTTTCTGGTTAGCAAGGGATTAAAGGTGACGCTGGAGTATCAGTTGGAGTGGCAGCCACAGAATCAGAATCCTAGGATCATAGAATCATGAATTATAGCATTGTTTGGTTGGAAAAGACCTCAGACATTACCGAGTCTAACCTGACCCCTGCACTGATTGAATAGTCCTGATTGAATATTGTTGAACACTGATTGAATATTGTTGGACTCGATGATCCGGTGGGTCTCTTCCAACCTGGTGATTCTATGATTCCTGAGTTTCTGGTTAGCAAGAGATTAAAGGGGACGCTGGAATACCAGTTGGGGTGGCAGCCACAGAATCCTAGGATCATAGAATCATAGCATTGTTTAGTTGGAAAAGACCTCAGACATCACCGAGTCCAACCTGACCCCTGCACTGATTGAATAGTCCTGACTGAATATCATTGGACACTGATTGAATATTGTTGGACTCAATGATCCAGTGGGTCTCTTCCAACCTGGTGATTCTATGATTCCTGAGTTTCTGGTTAGCAAAAGATTAAAGGGGACACTGGAGTACCAGTTGGGGTGGCAGCCACGGAATCCTAGGATCATAAAATCATGGAATTATAGCATTGTTTGGTTGGAAAAGACCTTCGAGAGCACCAAGTCTATCCAGACCCCTGCGCTGGTCTGATATTCCTGGGTTTCTGGTTAGCAGGAGATTACAGGGGATGCTGGGCCACCTGGCTGGGGTGGCAGCCACAGAATCCTAGGATTGTAGAATTCCTAGAATCATGGAATCCCAGAATCATGGTATCATTTGATTGGAAAAGTCCTCCGATGCCGTCGAGTCCAACCAGACCTGTGCATATTTGAATATTCCTGAGTTTCTGTATAGCAGGAAATTAAAGGGGATACTGGGACACCCAGCTGGGGTGGCAGCCTCAAAATTCTAGGATTGTAGAATCATAGAATCATAAAATCGTTTGGTTGGAAAAGACCCCCGAGATCATCAAGTCCAACTGGACCTATGCACTATTCAGATTTTCCTGGGATTGTAGTTAGCAGGAGATTAAAGGAGGTGCTGGGGCACCTTGGGGGGGGGGAGAGCAGCCATGAATCCTAGGATCCTGGAATCATAGTATTGTTTGGTTGGAAAAGACCTCTGAGATCACCAATCCCAACCATACCTGCCCACTACTAAGCCAGATCCCCAAGCAACTCATCTGCCTGTCTGTGAAACACCCCCAGCGATGGGGACTCAGCTATACCCCTGCGCAGCCTCTGAGAATCCTCACAGGGAAGATATTTTTCCTGATGTCTAATCTCTGATCCTCGTGGGTCCCTTCTAGCTCAGGCCATTCTATGACCTTTTGAGCATCCCGGGCTCCTGGGTTTCAGACCAGCAGCCCTGTGCGTGGCTGGAGCAAGCAAGAGGATACTCCATTCCTGCCCCAAGGGCTGAACATGAGCAGTGGATTATAATAGCATCACTTCGACCCGGGACAGAAAGCAGACGTCTCCAGTATCCAGCGCTCCAGCGTGGAACAGCCTGCAGCCATTCCACATAAGAGCTCGAGACGGGAAGTCATCTCCCCTGACAAATTACAGGAGCCAGTTTACACAGGGCAAACACTTCCCGTTTTACAGAAACCAGAGCGAGACCGCAAACGGCAGCAGGTCAGGGCCTCTGCTTCCCTCCTAGCTCTCCAAGGCCTTCCAGAGGAACACGGCACCTCCGGGCACCCACACACCTGAGGGTGCCGTACCCAGAGCCCGTGTTTGGGACGGTCCAAAGCTCTCGTGGGATAGCTTTCCACAGAGAGATTTTTCCCCATTCAGTCGTTTCATCCTTGTCTGGCAGCTAAGTGATCCTTAGCCTGGATAAACACCTGGAAAGCTTTGACAAGGAACGCAGACATCGGGAGGAGTGAAAAAAGTAGAGGCAAACCTTCAGCTTTCAGTGCATACGTGTGCCACAACATTTGATTTCCCAAAGCTTTGTTGACTGCAATCTCTTTTCCTAATCCAGGCTGGTTTCGGAGGAAACAGGCGATTTTATCAAATTTCTGTACTGTCCTTTGATACAGGTCTCAGCTGCTAATGACGCTAGGGAGTTAAAAGAAACAGGAATAGAAATACACAACTATGAAGAATTAAAATAGTGAATTTAATTCAGCCAGATCCAACTAAATTGCGAATTCCCTGAGAAACAAACCTTGCACAGAAAACACAGAACACAAATGGTTTTGTCTTGACAGCTGGCGAGAACCAAGTCAAAAGGTGGAGTATTTCTCCCTTCTCTGAAAAACAAAAGGAGCCACATAGTCTGAAAACACCCCTTGTTTTTCTGCTAAATGGGTTGATTTTGGAGGTAGCTGTTTGCAAGGAGAGCAGAGGTCTGTACTCTGATCCAAGCAGAAACTTCTGATGCCCACGATGAAATGTTTCACTAATGTCTGGTTTTCAAAAAGCGTTTATGCTTCCTTAAAGAAAAAAACAGGGCTTTTAAAAATTATTCCAAATAGCCCAGAAATGTGAAGTATGATGACAACCAAAAAAAATCCATTCTTTTTATAAACCCAGCTTTCCAGCAGCCTTTATGTGGAATTCAGGGAGGTGCAGCACGCAACAAAAATGATGCAAGGTTAAGGCTCTTGCCAGCCCGGGATGAGGGAGCTACAGGCAGCCTGGCGCAGCTTTCTGAGCACTGAAATACTTTTTCCAAACCAACACCAAAAAAGGTTTGTTTCTAGGTCAGGACCTCAGCACTAAATTTTAACCAGGGCCTGACAGCCAAATCTGAGCACAGCTGTAAGACGGAGTTGCAACAGCGGCTCAGGCATTCTTTTTCTAATTAGAAAACAGTCATTGAGCCTTCTGCGTTTAAAGGTGAAAGCTATTTTTGACATAAAAATTAGCACGTAGTTCCTCTGTCATCCTTCAGTTGCTGCTCTGGAAGCTCTGAGCGAATGATCCAAAGATAAGAAGTATAAACACCCTGAATTAAATGAATAGGTAGGAGGAGATCAAGTTTTAAGTTTTATTCTGCCCTACAATTACAGGAGGAAGGGATTTGTTTTGTCACTTGCTATTCATCCTAAAAAGCACTGGTAAGGAGGTCCACTTAAGCACCGAGACAGAGCTCAGAGACATTTAAAAATATGAAGTGCTTTTAATAGCTGCCTTCTGAAAATACTGTTAAATCTATTTTTGAGATGGATAAATTAAGCTGCCAATAAACAAAGGCAGGAGTTTTCCGAAGGACCCAGCAGTAAAAGACCGTGCTGCACTTCTCGGCACCTCAGTTCCCACCGGGAAACCCCAAGCGGCAAGATAAAAAAATACCCCAATTTTCCTTCCTTTGGTGGGAATCTCACTCCAACAGCCTTGAAAATTTACCCCAGGCAGTTTTCAAAACATGGCTCAGAGCAACTGCTTCTAAAATAAAAGTGAGGGAAGAGCGAGCAGAACTTGGATGGCTTATCACCACCAGTAATGCCACTGACTAATCCCTCGGCAGCCCCAGCCCCTTTATGTAACCTGGGATTGCTGCAGCTAAAACAGCTTATTGGGGGCTTGGCGTTTTCCTTTAAACCTCTCATGGACAAATGCAAACATATTAAATACTTTTTTTCTTCTGCCACTGTACAGAAAAAATTAATTGTAAGAGGGAGGGGGGGAATCTTTTATTTGTGAACAATGGCAAACAGAATTTAACTCATACACTGAGAGCAACACATGATTTTCTCTCTTATTCATGATCTTGACTGAACAGAAATCTTGCCCCTCAGCAATAGTCAGGTGTAACTTTCCGATGAGAAGACATAAAAGGTCGAATCCCAAATTTCTCCTCACCCCAAACACCCCCTGGAAGTGCTGGGGTGTTCCAAATAAAGGAAAAACTGTGCCCAAGGTAAAACCATTGATGCCATTTCCTGGCAGTGTGGGTGGCTGTGCCACAATACTTACTTCCCCGTGGCCTGCTTCCCCGCAGCGCCTCGCCAGCAGAGCCAGGCGCTGGAGGCTCTCCTTGCCCGGAGGACGACTTTCCGTGCCATTGATCTGCCTGTTCTGACTTTTCCAGGGCACAAATCCTTCCAAAGCAAAATTCAACTTTAAAACTTTTCAGTCGGTGCTAAGCCATTAACCTAACGCTGAATGCTTATGGAAAGTTAAGAAGAAAAAAAAAATAAACCCCTCATTGAAGTATTTGCAATCGGAGAACTGAATGGGCTCGGTATAAAACCCACTCAAATCAACGGCAGCAATAGGCTTGCCTGGATGTTGGACTAGATCCAGCTTAAAAGTTTCCATGAAATAAACTAGGCTAAGCGCATCAGCTGCATAGAAACTAACTCGGTGTAACAGGAGCATCTGTTCTTCACATCCACCATTTTCTTACAGCCTCAGCTGCCCAGTGCTGCAGTGACACGAGCCGCCGTCCAAATCCCTCACCGCTGTCGTGCAACTACACCTCGCCGCCCAGCAGCAGCCGCCCTTCCTGCCTCCTCCTACTGTGGATAAAGCAGCGATTACACGGCAGCGTGCCTGCTGTCTGAACTAACCGACCAGGTAGCTTTTGTTTGTCAAAAAAACAGCTTCACGTTATTTCGTAGGATGGCATCACAAAGCGAAAGTTAATGTCTGTACTGAGACAGCTGAGGAGCACACCTCGGAACCACTGATACACAGTACAAAGCAAATGTTTACCCAAGTACAAATGAAACAGGTTGACAATTAGCTAATGCAGCTTTGTGGACAGAAACCAGGTACATTTGAGCAGAACCAACATAGAATAAAAAGGAAACAGCCCTTTTCCTATCCCATGCTAAGAGGACCGTGGTTAGTGGCTTGGGAAGCCTCTGTCACGTTGCAGAATTTCCTGGCCAGCGTTTAATGTGTTTGTTCTACTGCTACTCTGCTGGGATAAGTCACATCAGCAGGGCAGGCTAGCGGGACGAGGACCCACTGACCATACTACAGTAATTGACAACATACAATTAAGTCTCACACCTGTTTATTGTAAGTAAATCATAGATAACCACTTCTAGTACACATTTTCATACTGGCTTTTAATGCTTTTGGTTTGTTTTAAGCTCAGGGACACCCAAACTTCACCTAAGGGTCATCTCTACGATTTACCCGGATCCAGAACGCTACACCTGCTAATGTAAAAACTGCTGTCAATCGGTATCACTGCCAAGGGTAACAGATGGCTTGGAAGCTACACATCCCAACATGCAACACCCACCAGCGCAGGCTGCTCTATGCTACGGGAGGAAGGATTCTGGCTGGGGTGCATTCGCCTCGCATGCCTCGCTTTGGCCGTACGATCCTAAGTCATGCAGCTGCCTGCACGCAACGCTCTACACAGTGCAAAAAACGAAGACCTCTACACATCTGGAGTAAGAACAGTGGTAACAAAGTCATAGCTACATATTCTTCTCTACATTTTTGTTTATTGAGACAAACTAATTAAAAGGCACAAACATAGGGCATATGTTTACATGGACATTATAACAAACATATACATTAAAAGTGTAGGAATGTGTTTCCTTTCTGCTAAACAGAAAGTTCCTAAGCTTTTATATATACAAAAGTTGTACAATTTGATGTCCTAAAGTACAAAAGATCATTTATAAAATTATTTTACACTAAGCTCTATTTTTTTTTTTTTCTGTTTTTGTTTTACTATGTAGTCCAAGCCCCTAGAACAGTTTCACGTAATGATACAGATACCTGTCACCTGAGCCAGCAGCCTGGCAATCTCTGCTTGCACTGACACGGCAGGGTAGGAACGGGAGCAGTCCCTTTGGACTAGTCAGTCCTGCTAGTACTCTGTGAAAATGCGCACACACTAATTCTCCGTAGCTTTCAACTTCATTAAGATAAAAACATCTCGACTGCAATTTTTTTTTTTTAATTTTTTTTTTTTAACTTAGAGTTCTGGGTTTAGGGTGGTTCTTTTTTTTTTTTAAACAAAGTTTTAAAAACGTGAATATGTGACATGATAGTCTAAAAAGTATATCTGTTTCCCTAGATTTTCCTTTCTACTTTATGTACAGATAAACAGGTTAAGAAATAAAAAGCACATGAGCTTAAACATGTGTGACCATTTGTGGAGAAGTTCTGGGCTGGATAGTTCAAACCATCACCCCACAACTCCCACAAACTGATAGAAATGTGTTAACACAATAGAAGAATAACGTAAAAATGATGATGTTTGCAAATATTTACAAAGTTGAACAGATTTGCACAACACTTGATTAAGAAATAGGGGAGAAATTAAAAGATGCTCTCTGCTTGTCCTGGAGGGGCATCCTACCTAGTTAGTGGTTAGAATAAAAACTGTATACAATTTAATATAAGACAAAACTTCTAGTGAACAACTAACACGTCTGTCCCCTGCTGTAACACCAGCAGGCTCTGACTGGGAGGCAGAGGGCATAAAAATCACACCCGGTGCCTCCAGAATCTTCCAGCTTAAAGCAGTATTTCTTAAAATTTCAAAGCACTCCTTTGCTCCTAGATAAAAGAGTCCCATAGGGGTCTGACTGTTCAGAGACCATGTTTACATACATTTCGACTCCTCTTCTGTCAGCCATGGCTGTTTCTCACCAAACAAGAACAGTTTTTTTAAAAAAAAAAATGTTGACTACAATGCTATATTCCCTTAGGGTAATATGTTGGGTAATATTTACATCTCCAAATATCAGGTCACAATCCCTATTATATGTTGAAGTTAGAATGATAAGTTATCATATGCTTTGCATATCAGAGCTGGTATCACCTTTCCCATAGGGAATGCTGCCTGAAATTATCATATTCCCAAAGGTAAAATGCATATTTTCTCCAAAATGCATTTTTTTTTATAAATGACGACATTGTAATGCATTTACTCATTAAAAAAAAAAAAAGAAACAAAACCAAAACATCAACACAGACTAAGATTCTACACTAGCTCAGGAACAGTGGATTTAGTTAAAATCAGCCATCCACCCTGCTGAAGTTACAGAGGGGTGTTTGCTAGTGTTTAGATTAAAATAATTTTCTAAGTTATAATTTGAGGGATAAAACATAAAACTGTTTTTAATGACTTTTTTAAAAAAACTCTGGCAAGTAAGTATCTGCTCTAATTCATCATCAGTCAGCTAAAAGGTAAACCTTACTTTAAATTAAGTGCTCCAGTGAAACTCAAGTTTGAACCACGTGAGCCAAATCAACAGGGGAAGATGCTACTATGGTCTCTGATGGTGCATGTTGCCCCAGTGTCTTAGTCTGAATTTATTATTAACTAAAACAAAACAAACAAACCCCCTCCCCAAAAATAAAAAAATAAAACCAACAAAAATAAAACCCATCCAAACAAAACCCAAAAAAGAACTGCTGGTAAGGATTCCATTTTAATCCTTTTTAATACTGTTTAGAAATTCTTTACCAGGGAGGAGACGTGGGCAAGGCCTGGGGCAGGAAAGGCATGCTCTCTACTGGCCTCATTGCTATATTTAACGGACCAGCTAACGTCATCGGTGTGGGGAGGTTCATGGGGGATGTTATAGTGACGGGGTGCGCTATATTCACTGGAGCGGTTACTGGGGTGGGTAAATTGACTGGTGTGGTGAGCGTTAATGGAGATGTCATGGATAATGGACTTGTTATAGTTACAGGATGCCCTAGGTTCATCGGACTGGATATATTAACTGCACTTGATACATTTACTGGACTTCTCATGCTCATTGCAGCTGCCACTGTGACTGGGTTTGTGATAGTCCCAGAAGCCACAGAGGACGTTATATTGAATGGAGTAGTAAGAGTCACAGGCGTAGTAGCAGCAGTGGAGGTTTGGCACAAGTTAGCAGCTTCTAAAAATGAGACATAAAAAGACAAAAAGTTTTTAACACATAAAAAACCATGGACAAGATTTAAAAAAAAAACAGAAACAAAAACAAATACCAAACAAGAACAGGTACAAATTCTGGAATAATTTTCTTTAGGAATTATTAGTAAGTTAAAACTGTTAACATTGTATAACCTACAAGAAATACAAGCTCTCATGCAGTTCATTTCAATTCAATACTTTTTTTCCCTGAGAAGTCAAGTGAAGTTGGTATTATAAGGAGGGTTTCAATGCTCATAAAACAGTATCATACAATCAAATAAATCCTCCCAAGAGGAACATTATAAATAGAGGAGAGAGTGTACATACCGAATGGTACGTACTCTATAGCCTTCTCAAAGGTGAACTGACATTCTGTGAAGGTTTTAAAAAGTCATTATTAGGGACTGATAAGTAAAGTTCGTTTCAATATTTACCTGCTTATTTCAGTCTTAAATTATTGCTACCAAACTGTCCCACTGATCACAGTATTCTACTAAGCAACCTTCAAGGCTACCCAGGCAGTCATCTTCCAACCCCCAGCATTTCCTCAGCTTTTGCAAAAGCTACAGCTCCATGCCAGGCTGTTTTGTTTTGAGAGGTTTTGGGTTGTTTGGGGTTTTTTTTTTTTGCTTTGTGTTGCAGCAAGCAGGACTGAAGTGCCGAAGAAGGAAGGCCTGGGAGGGCAGTGCTCGGCGCTGCTGCCAAGGGGCTCCAGCAGGGCTGGGCAGCGGGGTAGGGGGCAGCGGGCTGGGATGCAGAGGGGTCCCCAGGCATCCATCAGCACCACCTGCCGGCTACCCACACGGGAAGGCTCCAAAGGGAGAAGCAGGGTGGTGGATGAGGGTAAAGGGAAGGGATGGCTGCTAGAGGAATCAACAAAAAAGATATTCTAGATCAAGGTTACGGCACCTCCAAGTCATGTCTTATTCCACATTTGTAGAGGAGGACACCAAGCTCAGTCTGCACCCATGTTTCAGGAGGTGAGCCAGGAGCAAAGAGTCCACTCTTGCCACATACAAATGTATCAAGACAGAGTTAACTTTGAAAGCAACATTAGCCCCACTGAAGGGTTACTGTTGGTTCTTCAAAGTCGATATGGAAGAGTGGTGGAAAGGAAGGGAAAAAGTGGAAAAAAAAAAAAGGTAAAAATAAATCATATTGGATCAAAAATTCCCATAGAGTGTGGTAAAGCCAACACAACAGGTGGCACTTGCATGGGAGAACCGGCATGGAAAGAGCAGCAGGCAGACATGGCACTGACTGGTCTAACTTCACCTTCCAAGCACAGCACTGCACAGACACCCTCCACTCCGCAGCCCTTCCCCACTCAAGTCAAACTAATAGCATCAATCCGACAACCCCACATCCACCTCCCTCATCCACCCTCCAGTCTGCCCCAAACCCCCATTTCTGTTAAGGCACATGCAATAATCTCAATAAGAAAGAAAGGGAAAAGGGAACAAGAGATAGGAAAGAACAGGCAGGAAAAAAAACTCCTCAGCAATTTTCTAGATCTGACACTGTTTTGCTTTATCCATTAAGTGGCCTGATGCTATTTAATGTTTCTGTTATCTCTAAATTCTATAATCAATAAGCACTTTCTGTATTGTCTGATCACAGAATTCAATTCAATTGGCATAACAATCAAGGTGAAAGCAGTTAGCAGCCTAATACACAAACAAGACCTAGAAAAGAAAAATAAACAGTGAAGAAACTGAAAAGGAAGTTAAAGAGGAAAGAAAAATAAAGTGAGTCAAAAACATTTACTTCTAAAACCAGCTAGTGAACAGCAGTGAGAATTCCTGCTAAAACACAGAATACACATGATAGGCATTAGAAATCAAACTGTTGTGAAAAGAACAAGCTCGCAGTAACAGCAGACTTTAAACTCCTATACCCCTAACAACACTGAAGCACTCTACTCTTTACACAACTGACACACTGACCAACAACAGGAAGCTATTCAACTTCAATTACAGCAACACAGGCGTACGTAAGCTGTGAGCTAGCGATAATGGAAAACACAATCACTTGTTAGTTAATTTTGTATTTGAAAAAAAAAAAACCCAAACCAAAGAAATAGAAGAGTAAATCCTATGATCTCCAGAAAGCTTTATGCAAAGACAGTTATGTGACACTGAAGTAAAGGGAATGAATATGGACAGAAAAGATGAAAAGGACACAGGAAGCACCCGCATGCAGACAGATGATGATGCAACAACAGAAGGTGGTGTTATGTCCACGTGTGTGTATTTGTATTTATATATATATATATATGTACACAAGTTAACAACAGGTAAATATGCATAAACACCACTGAAAGCCACATGCAAGTCAAAACCACACATTCTTGCCTTGGAGCAGACACAAACATCCCTTTATAAGTGATGACTGCTACGTACACATTCAAGCACAGAGACCAAAGGGAAGTAAGAAATAAAGGGTTCATTTACATCAGCATAATTTTGGTCATGTTATCCTCCTAATAGATTTAGCCTTTCCTTCTAATGCTGAGAATGAAATTTTCATGTACGACAACCTTTTCTGACATCCTAAACTCCCTATATAACTGCAAACTCCATTATCTTATAAACCCGAGACCATGAGTATTGTTCTGTTTTACCTTTCTTCCTTGCTTTGACGGCCTCTTCCCATAATCTCAGGGTCTCTACCTGCTTTCCAGGCCAACTCGTTACATGCTGCTGCTGCTGCTGTTGTTGTTGCTGCTGCTGCTGTTGTTGCTGTTGTTGTTGCTGCTGCTGCTGCTGTTGCTGCTTCTGATTGCTGGTCTCTTCACTCATGCATGCTATGCCAATTAAGTAAGAACACAATTTCACCTTGAAAAGTTACTCTGTTTTCTACTGAAATCATAAATGTTTCTTCCATAAAGAGTGTCTGGAATCTCACAGGATTCCAAGAGCAAAAATCACAGAGGTGTTTAAAACCACATAATTAATTCTGTGCTTTATAAAACTACTTTCCCAAGAGCTAAAAACCAAAACGCTTTCACTGCCAAAAATGATCTTTCTGGTTATTTTGTTTGTATTTTAGGAAGAAAGACTATGAGTCTCTAGAACCCAAGCTGGTTAGTTGATTTCACTTTTCTAAACTTCAGCTCCAATTTAAAAAAAAAAAAAAAAAAAAAGCCTTTTTAGTTTTTATTATGAGTATGATTAAAATGTTCAGTTCATCACAGAACAGCAAGTTACTGCTCTCTAGCCACACATGGTTCATCATTTCCACCTCTAACAACTGCTGTGAATGCCCTCTGTGAACCAGCTTAGTACCACCAAACTGGTTTGGGAAACCAGAGCTGCAACCCTATACCTTAAAAAAATACTTCCAAATTTCATAATAATCTCAGCAACTAGGCATTTCAGACAGTCTCAGTACCTTCAAATTATTCAAGAGCAATGGGAGCTGAAAAGATGTTTAAATGAATACTGTTCAACAAAGTTTCTAAAGATAATCCCTACTTCTCTTTATTCCTCTGAAAACCCCTTTCATATCACTAATCATATGGGCTAACTTCAAAACAGGGACGATTTCAAAGTCAAGTCTTCATTTGTTTACTGGGCACTCCGAGGTCCAGGCTTCAGCATTTCCACAGAGTTTAAGACTAGAAGGAACCATTACAAATGCCTGATTCAAACTCCTGCACACCACCAGACAAATGCCATTAACGCCCCAAACATATCCGGGATGTGTTTAAATGCTTTTCTTGTCAGCTACTGCCAAGAGGAGGTATCATTGAGCCCCAGGGTCAAAGCTAAGAGAAAGCAGAGAAATCTTTCTCCTAATTTTGATGAGCTTTAGATGAGGCTTCAAACCTGAAACCTGGCAGATCTTAGCAACCCTTAAATATTCTAAAATCTCCAGAACTATCTGTTGGACTTTCAGGTCTGCACAGGTCAGTAAGTAGCATTGTACTCAGGAGAAAACCTAAGACCTATTTCCTTCAGAAGATGGGCTATTCTCACAAACTGCAGGGCATTCCTAAGGAATAAGAGCACAGTCTAGCAGCAAACCAATTCCACATACGCCAATTCTTGAGCTGAAGAAGACTGCTGTTATCAAATTTCTGTTTTCAATAGGTGTGAATACCCAAGCTGATGGGTACGGGTTTGCATTTTAACGTAACCAAAGGAAATTCTCTTTTCAAACACACTGTTATTAGAAATGTTTTCAAAACGTTCACCTACTTTTATTGATGCCTTGTTTACAGGTATTACAGTTGATACTTTGGCTCTGCCCGTGTGTCTTTAAGTGGCTGGTGATATATGCTGCACTCAGAAGTTTACCACAGATATTACACGATACCTTTCCTTCATGGCGCACCATGTGTGTCCGCAGTCTGTCTTTGGTGGCAAAGGCAGCAGTGCACGTCTATATGAAGGACAACAGTTACACTTGAAGTGCAGACAGCATCATTACAGTATGAATTACACGCCCGATGTAAGCCTATTTTACCTGGTAGGTGCAAACAGTATCCTAAGTATACTGACAACCTTAAGTTTTACCTGCATTTATAGACAAACCAAAATCAAACTACTGAACAGACACTGAAAACAGAAGTTGGCTTCTGAGACAATGAGGACAAAAATCATGCTCTACACTACTTGAAGTTTCTTAAAAGAAAGATATACTTGCCCTACCTATCAAAGCAAGAGGCAGCTTACAAAGTAGGCCTAGAACTTGCAAAGTTGCTTTTGGATACAGTTTTACTGTACAAATACGAACCTGATATCTTAAATTGCTCAACTGCTTCTGTTCCCATCCACATCAAAACAAGGAAACAAAAGCTTTTTCTAACACTGTTCTTTTTACACAAGACTTCTATTTAATATGATGAGTCACTAAAGCACAGGTTGGAACAAACATGGATATTCTACGCAAAACAGATAATTGTTCAAGGACGGTCAACTCATTTAGCTTATAAGCAACCATCAACTCGTGACAACTTGCTGTCACCTTCCAGCAAAATAATGGATCCAGAATCAACTATTCCAGTCTATTTTAAATGGATACACTGAGAAACACATTGAATTGAAATATGCTGAGAAACAAACTGCATGCATTTCTCCAGTAATCATCTGAGGCCGTCATTATAACCCTACTACTAAGTTAAGCGTATCATAAAATAGAGCACCTACACTGTTCTGCAAGAAAGCAAAAAGCCTCTAATCTTCCCAAAAAAAGAAGCCACAGTATCCTTTTAAACTGCCTCTACACTCACATCAGAACTACAGTGCTGCTGGTAAGTTAGGCAGATGCACCTTTATTCCTAAACTTGCTTTTCAAAGAAAAGTCCAGGCGCAAATACAGTCCTGGAAAGACTATTCATTTGAAATTTTAACAATACAATAAGGTACTGTTACAAATAAAACATTTTAGCCCTTACTTGGCATTTGAAGGGTCTCTCTGTTGAGTGAACATGTTTAACGTGACAGCTTAAATGATCAGGCCTGCAAAAAAGAGCGGAACAGAGAAGAAAATACATACTGTTACAAATACATAGTAAGGACACCTTGCTCGCGCCGATGAGCCCTTGCAGCCCACATCCCTCTGCACAGCAAGAATAAATACATTCCCCTTACACACGCAGTGGCCCTCAGATAAAAGTAACACAGAGTTACGCTGAGACCCAACCTGCAGTTTAAAACTTAACAGTGTTCATCTTACACAGCTGAAAGCGGTACATTTGGTTGTACCCTGTGTAAAGGAGACAGATCAACAGCTCCAGGGGTTGTCGTTTTCTCTGTCGCAAGCACAGACATAAATACAGCCAGCAGCAATGCAAGCTCCCTCACAGTGCTCTGTCAGTGCGCCTTAACCCTGCTACGTAGCAAGGAGACAGTTTGCCCCACCAGGTCACTGACCTCTGCAAAGGCTGGTTCAAGGGGCCCCACGGTCACTACCAGTGACACAGACACGTGTCCTACAAGACCTGGATGAGGTCATGAAATCACTTCAAAACACTCTCATAAAAGAGCAACCGCTTTTGGTCGCTGCCCATCTGTCTCAGACCAAAACCCACGCCCTAGAGGTAAATAAGGCTCTTTATCCCCTCACCAATCTTCTAAGATGTCTGGTTCTCCTAGCCCCTCGCTATGATAGCTTAACCCTTCTTGGTTATGAAAAGCCAATACTTGAGCTCGCCTGGGATTTTCTACATGGTACCTCGAGAAGCCTTTTCCACAAACACCACAGGTGTACGGTTTCGTGATGCCACCTTCATGAGACCTCACATGGTAGGTCATGCGATCCTTTCTCTTGAAGCGCTGATTGCAAATGGGACATTCAAAGGGTTTTTCATCTGAGTGGGACAGCTTGTGCCGGTTGAGGTGGTAGACATCCCTGAAAGCCTTTCCGCACATCTCACAAGCGTGGTTCTTCTTAACGGGCTTGCTGGGCTTCTTTGTCGTCTGAGTCACTGCCATAGCCGTTGCGCCGGCACTGCTGCTGGGGTTGGTGGCAGAGGAAGACGTAGTGACTGTGGACAGGATTCCTGCGATAGTTGAAACCAAGGAACTTCGGCTGTTGTCACCAGCGATGGTCGAGATAAGGGGCACCATTGTGGTGGGAGTTTTCTTTGGCCGTGACACTAACTTTATCCCTGTGTGGCAGGACTCGTGACGTCTCAAATGGTAGCTGTCCCTGAAAGCTTTGCTGCAGTAAGTGCACACAAAGGAGGTTTTAGGTTTTTCCTTTTTAATCCCAACAATAGCATCCTTTAATGTTTCTGGTGCAGGCTGAGGTTTCTGCGTTATTGGTAAGGGCAGAATCGGCTTCTGATCGGGTGGCTCAACAGCAGAGCTCAGGAGAGGCAACAAACTGTTCTGTGCTGCCTGCTGTTGGTGATGTGAGGCTTCGTGTGCCTAAAACCAAACATTCACACTTAAATTCTATTGATGGGTGCTCACTCTGACACGGTGAGAACATTTACAAACTACAGGAAAGCACATTCTAGACCAAAAGCCATTGAAGTAACTGGAAAAGGTTACATAATTCTGGTTTTCAACAGGATAAACCACTCACGCTTTAAACACATTCACCGTGCACATTCTGTGGTAAGAGTAGGATGGCACACATCATAACAATCTACTAATTATTAAGTTTCCGGAGGGCAACACTTCTTATGGAAAACAATGAAGCGCTTGCCAGATCTTTTACTAACACAGTGTTTGATCTTTACATAGCAGATAACTTGTTTTGCTAACGATCGTATCAGATGCCACCTCAGGACTATCTCTGGAGTGTATGAACGCACTGGGAGTTGCAAAATAACGCCCCACCTTTAAGCCGAGCTTAGTGTACATTGAGAATTAAACTGCAGCCACAGAAAGCCAGGATGCGATAAGGAGTGTTATTTAAACAACATGTTCATACCAGTGTGTTAGCACTGAAACCAAAGCAACTTGAATCGAAGGCCGTTTAAAGCCACTTTTCTATATTTAGCAGATTCCCACCACATTTGTACACTGACCACTGTGCTCGTCACGTCTGGAAACTAATAAGAATAGCGACATGTTCTTTTTCTCTTCAAACAGCAGCTATTTTGTAATAGGAAGAGGAGCTAATCGATAAGCACTGCTAGACATCTAGAGATGCTGGAGAACACAGCTTGGGGGGAAAGGTGGTTGAAAAAAAGACCTGAAAGCTGCTTCAAAGCAGCTGACGGTGAACCACAGAATCAGTGGCAGAAGCTAATGGGAGGAGACAGAGGGGGACCCCCACGAGCGCACAGTGGCAAGCGCTGCTCAGCTGAGTTGCAGCCTGCGCTGCCACAAGCTGCTCTACACCATGCTTCCATTAGGCATGGGTTATTCTAAGGCAGAAAACACTTATTAAAACTCCTTCAGTCAGGCTGGGACAAAACCAGATACGAATTTAAAGTGGTTTAGAAACCATACAGACCAATTCAGCCTTACGGAGCATTAAAACAAATCACTCTATCACCTTAAGCCAGTTTAAGCGCATCTGTATTCAAGATGTGCCTCAGTCTCATCAGACCAGTTTTAAAACAGTCTCATTGTTAATGCAATGTGCCAGGTCTGAAACTGAGTTTGGGGAAACTTGCATTCCGAACAGATCAGTACCACAGTTTTCCAGGACTTCTTCCCTACGGCTTACTTCACAAAATAACACGGTTTGAGGCTGTGAGAGCTGAGTAAAACACTGTTGGCTCACGCCCCTCTACCTGTCTACTTTTACATAGGCTGGGGATGGACATAGTTACAAAGCACGCTCGGGCTAACACTTTGCACATTAACTCATTTCATCGAGTCCTTTGGAGAAGTCAGTATTTCTAGATGCTCACTTGGGGACTTTTTCTTAGTTGCATCCAAGCTTTGCCTCTCCTGGCTGCAGTAGCAACTGTAGCCCTGTCATTGCAGTCCTCCCACCACCACCAGAGCCCTGCCTAACCTCTCCTTTCCTTTTTCAGGAGTGCAATTCCAGTGACCTACGGATAAAAGCCACCAGTGGTTGCAAACACTAACCCACGTGGGTACGAGTAAGTGCTACATAACACTCCAAGCCTATCTTGACAGGAAACAGTTGATGGGAGAAAGCTCAGATTTGGGATGATAACAGGAGACAAGACTTTGGAAATCACTAGGAGCCAGGCCAGCCTGTCCAGCTTTATCTATATGTTGCATCCCACCTGTGCTGAAGCTTCGGGTGCAACAGGTAAGCTGAGTATAACTGCATCGCCTGGCTACAGTAGCCACCTCACCCAACAAACAGCCTAAGGGGCTGGATTGCAGGAGTGGCTGCTGAGGGGTTGAGCACAGAACTTTCCTGGAGGCTACCCTGCTAAATTAGGGCACAGCGCACACTCAGCATCTCTCTTAAACTTCTGCCTGACTTCAGTGACAGTTGTGGCTCTCCAACCACTTATTTTCTGTGTTTTTAAAAAGCCACTGAGACATGTACATGGCATGAGCAGAATAGAACACATACTGAAAGCACAATGTTAAGCCAGTTGTGTACTTATGTATCACTTTAACAAAAAAAAAAAACCTGAAATGTCTTACAGCAAACCTAAAGAAGCATTAAACAATGTTGTTAAACTGTATCAGAAGACACTTAAGAGCACCTAAGGATAGCTCCAGAGATACAGTTTCAAAGGCAGAGCTAGCAGATCAGATAATAAGAGAGCCCAAATCCTTTGGACAAGGTTCAAATTTACACAGTTTATGGATATTTTTAAGGCCAGAACAATCATCAGCACTTTTAGGTAATGATGCGCTTATTCCTACGGAACCAATGGAGACAGTGGACATAAAACAATGTATATTCATAAGGCTACAGGCCACGAAGCCACTGCTTATATAAGTCTGCTTATCTTGGCTCCCAGATAGCTGGTGTTATTAGCAGTGCTGGCTTTCTAACTACCCCTTGCTGCAACAAGCAGTATTCCTCAGTTTCCGAGGGCTGCCTGCGCTAAAGCCTTTTAAAAAAGGATCAGGAATATTTTTTTTCACTGGTTGTTTGGGGAGGGAAGACAGCACCTGCTGCACGCCTCTCGCCGGTTGTTTTTATTCAGACACAGACTAGGGTTTTACTTGACCCAGCATTAATGTCAAGTCAACATTTTTGCGACATTCTGATTGCCTGGGACAGGCTCTCGTGCAAAACAGTCTCGTTCCCACACTGACTTTTTTTTCTTTCCTGGGGTGGGGGGGCTGTAAACAAAAAAAATGCTGTAATCCGTGACCCAGAGTGGTAGGATGTGGCATTGCGAACTTCCAGTGCCAGAGGCTAAAATATTTTTGTGCTCCAGCCTTAATGTGAGAGCAACAAATTAGCATGAGTCATATCTTGAGCACTCTGTTTGATGGATGATTCTTCCCCACGTTAACAGATACAACTTTCACTTTCCAGAGCAGATACTAAAAGTGATTTTCAAAATAGGCATTTCAGGGACTAATAAGACCCAAACAAGAGCTGCTTATTCAGTCCCACGTTTGTTTCTTTTAAAAGATACAATTCACCAAAACGCCACCTAAACACAACCTAACAACTTTATTTGGGAAGAGCAGTTCATAGTCACACATCCCATCGCTAGCAAGGCTGAAATTAAGATATTGCAACCTCCTCTAAAAAACATTTTGCTTAAAAATTACAACTTTACACAACACGTAAAGAACTGTCCCTCAGAAGTCCTGTCACAGCTGAAACTCACAATTGGTAAAGAAAGAACGAGTGGGGATATTCGGGCACTTGCATTGGTTATTTAACTGACACCAGGGAGAGGGGCTGGGAGGGGCTTCTAAATCCACTTTGCATTACTAGTTTTAACTAACCAGTTGGACCTTAGCTGGCGAGCATGGGAAGAAGAAAAACTAAAGTCATATCAGGAGTATCTTAACAGTGCTTTCTTCTCAGTGCATTAGGATGCTTGCACCCTAAAAAAGTTGGTTTTAACAAAATGACTCGAGAAACAATATTCAGCTTTTATTATGAGGTCTTAATGCTTTATTATTTGGGACGGGGGGAAAAAAAAAATCAAGAGGAAAATTTCCACGTCACAGTTTTATGAAGATGCTTCTGAGTTGCACGTAGCGAAGTACGTTAGGGAAGTGAACTGCTGACTCCTTAATTAAAAGCAGCAAAGCCTACTCTTCAATCAACGTGTGACATTGCTATTTCAAAATACGGTACCCTTAAAAAAAAAAAAAAAAAAAAAAAAAGACAAGAAACTGGACACGTACTTGAAAGTATTACTTGGCATTTCTTACAGAGGTTGCTGCAATATCTTATTAAATTTCCCCTTGAAAATGCTCTGCTGTGAGCCTGGAGGGGCAAAAAGGCGATAAAACAGCCCCGACTCGGATGGAGACAGCCCTAAACTAAGGAGATTAACTTCTTAGCGCAAAGTTTCCTACGTGCGAATCACAACTGCCCACTAGAGTGAGAAATAATTCACAAGACCTCAGCCAAACTCAATGGCATCACCCGCCTTCATCACGAAAAGGCGGAAAACCCCAGCGCCCAGCTCCGGGTACCGGCTCCCCAGAACATTCCCAGCATGTTTGGAGAGGTAGAGCACCCGGGCGAGTGACTCAGCCCTTGGGACTTGCGAGGGAATAATTTTTCCTCTCTAAAGGAATGGTGCTGGCTCTTGGCGGATTTACTCATTCAACTCAGGTTTTCAAACTCGTGTCACGGGTTGGGTTTGGGTTTAATTCCGAGAAGGACAGCGAGCCAGCGGGTGACCGCTGCTGCGAGCGGGCAAAGAGGATTATTTTACCTTGAGAAAGGTGATGTGGGGAAGCATTTTCAATTTTTTTTTTTTTCCCTGCAGCTGCAATAACCCATTTTATATTTTCAAGCTCAAAAAGCACAAGAGGCATCGGAAAACAATCCAGCGTCAAAGGGCTCCGGTGCTTGGCTCACAAAAGCCAGAGGAGAAAATATATATATTTTTTGGGGTTTGGGGGGCGTGGGGGGTACAGTGGATTTTCTTGGGAATTACATAAACGGCGGTGGTTTTAAGTCAGCTTTTCTCAGGCAGAAGGGGGAAAATCGTGACTCAGTTGGCCGAGGGAGGGGTTGCCGGCTCTGCCGTCCCTATTCCTCCCCGTTACCGTTAGCGTTTCGCCAGTTTTTACAGAAATCCGGCCCCGCTCGCGTCCTATTTTAAAAGAAAACAAGCTCCCTCGTCACCCGGCCCTGAGTCAGGCTGTTTAAAGAGGGATTAATTTATTCTCCCAGACACGGTGTTTGTTCCATCGGGGTTTTGTTAAGAGCCCGCTGGAAGGCTGGGATGCGAGCTGGGGAGGGGGGGGGGGGCGGGGGGGGTAGGTAGGAGAGAAAAGAAAACAACAAAAAAAAAGCAAATAAACAAACAAAAAAGCGGCGATTTCATGTCTTTTTTTAAAAAAAAAAATAAAAAAGAGACGGGGGGGGGGGGGAGATGGATGCTGATTAAAATAAATGTTGCGGGGGGTGTCGAATGGAGGAGAGCAGGCGCGTCGGGGCAGGAGGAGAAGGCGCCCCGGGCCGGGCGGGAGGCGGGCGGGAGGCCGGGCGGCGGCGCTGACTGACAGCCCCGAGCTCGCGGGGAGCCCGGCGGGCGCGGAGGGGAGAGAGGGAGGGACCGGGGGGGGGGGGGGGGGTGATGAGGGGAAGGGGGGGGCGCTGTGTGTGTGTGTGTGCCTATGTGTGTGTGTGCGTGTGCCTGTGTGTGTGTGAGAGAGAGAGAGAGAGGAGCGCGGGCAGCGCCGTCCGCCGCGGGGGCCTCACCTGAAAGAGGAACGCGGTCCAGTTGGCCTCCATGTCGGGGCGTCGCGGCCCCGGGCGGGCGGGAGGCGGCGGCTGAGGCGGCGGCGGCGCGGCGGGCCCCCCCCGTTCCCTCCCCCGGGCCGCAGCTACATGGAGCCGACAACAAAGCGGCGGCGGCGGCGGCGGCTCAACATGGCAGCGCCGAGCGGCCGCTTCCGCTAACCTCCGGGCTGCACC